>OX382339.1:12378482-13081760 GCA_947507615.1 Hemithea aestivaria | reverse complement strand
CCTTAGAGGTTGATTTTTGGAATAAAAAGTATACCATACAATTTTTTAGGACTTAATCTACCTCTGTACCAAATTTCAGCTCAATAGGGTCAGCGGTTTTAAATTTTCCATACAAATTTCGACCCCCTTTACCCCCCCTTAAATGTTAATTTTCGTCAAAAAAAAAAAAATTATGTTCCTAAACACAATCTAAACAATCGTTTTACAAAATTTCAGCTTAATCGGTTCAGCGGTTACGGATTTGCATACAAACGTTTTTCGGGAATAATTCCCGTTCCCGGAAGAATTTTGCAAAAATCCCTTTTTATACGTCGCCTTCGTTACCTAAAGAACACGCTGGTTTAAATTTCAGCTTAAACAAAGAAGCGGTTACCGATTTCCTATTCTAACTTTGACCTCCTTTATCCCGCCTTAGAGGTTGATTTTTGGAATAAAAAGTATACCATTCAATTTTTTAGGACTCAACCTATCTCTGTACCAAATTTCAGCTCAATAGGGTCAGCGGTTCTAAATTTTCCATACAAACTTCGACCCCCCTTTACCCCCCTTAAAAGTAAATTTCTGACAAAAAAACTATTTGATGTTTCTAATCACAATCCCAACTATCGTTTTACAAAATTTCGGCTTAATCGGTTCAGCGGTTACGGATTTGCATACATTCGTTTTTCGGGAATAATTCCTGTTCCTGAGGGAATTTTAAAAAATCGCTTCTTATTGCACGATGAAATCTTCTTACGAATACGCTGTCCAAATTTCAGCTCAATCCGTCCAGCCGTTTGGGCTGTGCGTTGATAGAACAAAAGTGTACGAACGATTTTATATAATAGATCAGTAAATCTTTAGATAGATATTACTCTTTTATTTAAAAACCGATTTAAATAAAACCAATACTATTTACAAATTAGAGAAATTTGCAACGTTTTAGCGAAAACTGCATACAATTCGGTTGTGCCGTTTTATCACACATAAGTAATAACCTTTTTACAAATTAAGCCTAATAAAACTACTCTGGTAAATTTTCGTTTATGGCCACATCGATAGATGGCGTATTTTTAGTTTGTCGCACTTTTTGCTTTTTGATTTTTTTGAATTGAATTTACTTTATATTCTATTACTTTTACTTCGAAATTTTGATGTAAATTAGGGGCGATGTGTCCGATATAAATGATTATTATTTATTTTATTATTTTATTTTACGTTTCCCTAGGAAAAATTTACAAAATGTTTTACGATCTAGATCGCGCAAGCGACTTTTTCGCGTCGTTTTGTTCATATGCGTATTTTCACAGTTCACCTTAGTAAAGGATCACAATGAATGGGGAGAAATTTCCATTCTTATTATATGTATGGATATGGATATGGATATGGATATGGATATGGATAAGTAATTACCAAATATTCATAAAATATTAAATAAGCAGTTACAAAACATGCATACTGTTATGCGGGACCGCTTCATTTTTTTTATATTTATTCATAGGTCAGCGTCAAAATGTCAACTTCCAAAACAAAATAAATATGACTCTGCGCGCGAACTTAGCGCAAAATTAAAAGGATTCTAATATCTCTGAATGTAGTGCGGATTGGATTGGATGTAGTGCGGAAGCGTTCTAAAGTTGATAATGACAACAATGAATAACAGCGTCCGTATCTACCTCCATTAGTCACATTATCAGTAGTAAAGCCGACACTATCGGGAGATGCCGTGTTAGATATTACAAACGATCGTGAACACACTCAAATGGCTGACAAAATTGTGTGGAAAATTATTTTGGACGTGCTCGTATTGGCGTGTTGTAAGTTTTGGATTGTTTAGCTTTTTTAAATCTAGTTTTGGGTGTTTTTGTTGTTTGTGGGAATTTTTTTGAGTGGGTGCTTTTTTTTTTCGTTTATAAACATTTTGAACTAAGTGTTGGTAAAAAGTGGATTTTATAAGAGGTTTCTGCATCTTTCTGCTTTTAGAGTGTGAATAACTATTTTGATAATAATATACTGAGTGACTAAAATGTAAATCTACTCATTTATTTTTCGTTACATATAGAGTTTACTTCGTTAAAAAGTTACACAAACTTCAGATTTTAACTACAGAACCAACTGGATTTAAATTTGGTACTCAGCTCTGTATAAACAACATAAAACAAGATAAACTTCAGCAGCTAAAGTGGGCTACAGCTAGTTTCTTATGTCATAAAGTCCATAATGAATCATTATGTTTTAATCATCATGCGTGTATACTTAGAAGCTACATAGGTACTATGTACCTTGCATTGTACAAAGGTAAGGTATCTACTCACTTTACGACCTATTTTCAGACCCGCCAAATACCTATAGGTAAGGTACACAAAAAAATTCGGTCGAGCTGTTTCAGAGGAGTAGGATAACAAACACTGATACGAAACATTTTAATACTCGTATTATAAAGGGTGCAGGGCGGTATACGGTATGTGGGACTCCCACGCCAAAGATAGGCGCGGCAGGGATACCCAGTAAAAACCTGATGATGTTCCTGTGGGGTACTATTATAGTGCCGGGGCTACAGGCTCGCCGAAGCACTCGCCGGCAGTCAATTAGCTTAGACCCTGGAATAATGAATAATATTCAATCAATAAAAAACCGCTGGGCACAACTAATTACTTACTACTCCTCTCACTGTCAGTAGGTTCTGATAAGGTAAGTCGACTGCAGGCGTCAACTTATACGGACGAAGGTCATCGAAATTGTCCAAAACCG
The DNA here is from genome assembly GCA_947507615.1 of Hemithea aestivaria. Taxonomy (NCBI): domain Eukaryota; kingdom Metazoa; phylum Arthropoda; class Insecta; order Lepidoptera; family Geometridae; genus Hemithea; species Hemithea aestivaria. The sequence goes on along the minus strand of OX382339.1, from coordinate 13,079,030 downwards.
TGGTTGAGATAACCTCAATAAATATTAGACTGTCAGTCGCCGGTTATTAATGGATAACGCTCACGGTAGTTTTCAAAATCGTTATCATAATATACACCTCCCCACATTGATGCTAAGGACCACTTGAAATAAATTCTAGGCCTGATATTATTTTAGCTAGAAATACAGTGTGTAGTAGGTACTTTAGACGGTATTGTTAGTCAGAAACTGTAGGTACATGGGTAGATATACTATTTATATCGATATCTAATACTTTTTCATCTTCCAGGATACATACCTACATGTTTGTGTCCAAAGTCATTATTAATTTTACTTTTTCCTTATAAACCTTACTGCGATTACATGAGGTCGGCTTAAAAAATAAACAAGACAAATTAATTCAATTCCACTATTTTCCTCTTCATTCATTTATTTTTTACGAACATAAATCTTTTAGACTTCCTCTAGACTTGTTTGGACATAAATTATAGTAATGTTGCTTCGATAGACTTTCAGGAAAATAATGTACGGAAACCCACATTACCGCATTTCTAACTCAATGTGGGCAATAAAGAAGAACCAATCATACAGTGCTAGTATGGAGGTATTTATCCCACATTCTAGGTTTAGTCGGCTACCATCTACATAGGTCCGTATCATCGCTTAACATCGCGTGAGATTGTTGTTTAAGGCTTGCCTATTTTGAATTTTAAGAAAATCGGACATCTTAGTTATTTTTTGGCTCTCACTTCCCTTTTCACAAGCTTTTATTTACTTTCACCTGTCTGTTGTCTGTCTGTAATCAAATCTTGTCAGTTTAATTGGGATGACAACCCAATATTATTATGTCATCGAGGTGATCTGAAGATGGAGCTGGAAGGTGGCCATAGGAACTCCGTAATTAAACGACGCAACGCCATCGAGTTTGGGGTCATTTGATTCGTCTTGACGAGTACTTTATGATGCTAGATGGTAGGTAATAATAATAAAAGCTTGTTTTAAAAAAGTATTTTTAAAATTTCACTTGTTGCCATCTAGGTTACTATACTAGATATTATATATGATAGTCTAGCAGTCTAGATATTCAATACCTGACCTGTCAATTAACTAATTAGGCGACATGGGATTAGGTTCTTTAGTCTACAAGTGCAGCTCACTTAGGTACACTTAGTACCTAGTAGTCTTATATCTATATAACATATTATGTATATTAATATCTAAACGACGTGCATATATAGGTATTTTTATTATCTATTTGATACTATATATTTTATTCCTATAAGTCGTCAATAAAAAAATATCATAAGAAGACAATTACAATTTTAAAACTATTTAGGTAGGTAGGTACTCTTTTTCCTCGGTCTTAGAAGCACAGTATTTTAGATACCTACTGATATAATATTTATCTAAAATGAATTTCCCTATTATTAAAGTGAAGCCTGATAACATTTTTATTAACTTTATCACTTGTTACATGATGCCACTTATTAATTTTTAATATCGGATTGACTTGAAATTTGGCATACAGATAGGTTTTAGGCGGTAGACATTCACTAAGAAAGGCATACTAAATCACAATTGAATTTGTATTGAATGACAAAAGCTATTGTTGCACGCCACAGCTAAACATTTTCTCAAATTCCCTTCCAACCAGGTTGTCTGTAAGAAATTGCTTTGTGTTATAAGCTATAGATAAGACCGCCGATTGTTTACCTCTAAAAAAGTAAGTTTGTCATATTATGTTCATAACTATTTCTTGTATTTTACATACATACCTACATACATATTATAATCACACCTGGTTCCCGTTGGGGTAGGCAGAGACTATTTTCCGCGGATGAGTGCTTCGGCGTACCCGTTGCCCCGGCATTATGGCGTCCCGCAGGACACTCCCAGGTTTTTTAGTGGGTATCCCCGCCGCTTCAATCTTTGGCGGGGGAGTCCTACATACCGCCTCGCGCCCCCCGGCGCCGGTTGATGATGCGTAACGCATTTTTCCTGGGATAAAAAAAGGCAGAGACTATTTCCCTCCATTGGGTACGATCCTGACACACCTCTTTCGCTTCCTCGACTTTCATCACATTCTTCATTCTCGCTCGTCGATTCTTGGTACTTTTGACCTGGCCTTAGAACGACATTTATTTGGTCAAGGAAAATGCAACTAGGTCTTTTTTTTATGTGATGAAGTAGAAGACGAGCAAGACGCTCTCCTGATGTTAAGAGATAACGCTGCCCATAATCAGTACAGTGCTACTTAGGATTTCATAATGATGTGAAATCCTAGGTGCACTGCACCAACGCTTCTTACTCAAGAGTCATAAGATGTTAAGACTCTTTAGCCCAGTAATTTCGCTAGCTACAGTGCCCTTCTACCGAAGCACAGTAATATTTGCACATCACTGCTCAGGCGGTAGAATAACTGGCACTGTTGGGGTACCCACCTAGACGACCTCCTGCAAACGAAGTCTACCCCCGGTAAACCAATTGCGGCTTGCGGCTTGACCAGTATGCAATAAACAATAATTCAATTCTATAATATAGGGATAAAAATGCCCTGAATACTGGGCATAGAATCAAATGACCTATATATATATAACATCCCCCAGGTGGATGTCACCTCCAAAGTTTACGATGTTTGCATAATGATTACTATGTCAGATAACGCTCTGGTCATTCACATTGTTTGTATGTTTACCAAGATGTTACGATGACCTCACTGTCTGTCGAATTTTTGCGAGTTTAGTGTTAATTGAAAATACCGTATGAAGTAAAGTTTGCTTGAAAAATAACTGCAGTGTAATCTAATATTGTGTGTCTAACCGTTTTCGGCTACGGTGAACCCTTTACATTAATCCTTCTCATGATTCCTTATGATCTGTTGTCCTGAAAATAAAATTTAGTTTTTAAAATTCTGTTGCATGTGGGATGAAAACTTGACGTTGTTGAAAGAATTGTAGTAAAGTTGTAAATAATATGTTTTTTTCGAGTTTTTTTTTTAATTCGTGCTTCTTGTGTATAATATAATCTTCCTTAGCACCTATATACCTATTACCTATATATACCTAGGGCCTTAATTTTTTTTGTTAAATATAAATTTGACTTCATATGAAAAAGAAAACCGTTTAATAATTTGTACTATAACTATTGTACTATAACGTCAATTTTGTACAAGAACTCATAACTAAAAACAATTTTAATTATAAAAAACGGTCAAGTACGAGTAGGACTCGAGCACCGAGGGTTCCGTATAAACCTACGGCATTCTACGGAACCCTAAGGAAAAGTGGGTATAATATTATATACAGTAGGTTTTGATTCCCTTGCGAGTACTTGCGAGTTTGAAAATATGCGGCTAAAATTGCTGTTTCTTTTGATTTCGTTGACATAGATGTTTGATTTTTTTACAGCTTAAAGTTATTATAAAGCTGAGTATTTGGTATGAATTTCAATTAAATACCTGTACGCGTTCTTGAGGAAAGGGACAATAAATACAAAATTATTAAAAATATTTTTTATATGATGTAACTAAAAATTTACAGTTTTTGCAATTTTTCCTGTGCCTGTGATTTAAGACGTTGCTGCGAACCAAATTTCAAGATTCTGAAATAACGGCAAGTACCCTGTAGGTTTTGATTCCCTTGAGAGTAGTCGCGAGTTAAAAAATACGGCTAAAATGGCTGTTTCTTTTGAGTGCGTTGAGATAGAGGTTTGATTTTATTACAGTTTAAAGTTATTATAGACCTTAGTATTTGATATGAATTTCAGTTTAATACCTGCCCGCGTTCATGAGCAATAACGTAGTAAGTATGAAATTATTAAAAATATTTTTTTATATGATGTAACTAAAAATGTACAATTTTCGGAATTTTTCCTTTATCTGTGCTCTAAGGAAATGCTTTTTACCAAATTTCAAGATTCTACGTTCACGGCAAGTACCCTGTAGGTTTTGGTTTTTTGAGAGTAGTTGCGTGTTTAAAATTTCGGCTAAAATTGCTGTTTCTTTTGAATGCGTTGAGATAGAGGTTTGATTTTATTACAGTTTAAAGGTATTATAGGCCTTAGTATTCGATATGAATTTCAGTTTAATACCTGCTCGCGTTCATGAGAAAAGGGGTGGTAAGTATAAAATTATTCAAAATATTTTTTTCATATGATAAAATTAAAAATGTATGGTTTTCGCAATTTTTCCTTTATCTGTGCTCTAAGGAGTTGCTTCGTGCCAAATTTCAAGATTCTGAGTTCACGGGAAGTGCCCCGTAGGTTTTGATTTATTTGGTAATGTCGAAAATTTGCTGAAATTTGCGACATATTCGACTATATCTTTTGATTGCGTTGGCCTAGAAGTTTGAATTTTTCACAGCTCTAAGAGGCAATGGACCTTAGTATTTCCTATAAATTTCAGCTTGTTACCTCCACGCGTTCCTGAGAAAAAGGGTCTTGACAGACAGACAGACAGACAGACGGACAACAAAGTGATCCTATAAGGGTTCCGTTTTTTCCTTTTGAGGTACGGAACCCTAAAAACTGAAACAATTGGCGATCTAATCGCTTATAACGACCTATTGCACACAACCAAACAAAAACGAAAATAAATTTCGGATGACGGTGGTTTAATATACGAGTAGTTAGACGAATAATGTGTACTTATTTTTACTATCTACGATGAGTAAAATGTTTGCAATGACTTTCAGAATAACATTGTTATGACTAGGAAAACCTGATAATATACTTATGAGTATCATCTGTTATGACTGATAAAGGGAAAATATATCATGGATAAATATTATTTTACTTATGTATTTTTGTATAACTAAAATGGAATTGGGCGGGTCATGTCAGTCTTATGCACCCCAACCGCTGGGCAAGGACCTCTACAAACTGGGCACCACAACACAGAAGGCGTCGTCGAGAGTCGAGGCCGACCTAGAAAAAGGTGGCGAGACGATCTAGACGCGCACCAGACTGACGGACCAGACATGGCGCAGGATAGAGATGCGTGGAGGAATTTGGAAAAGGTCTTTGCCCAGTAGTAGGACAGTATCGACTAGAAAAAAATTGTTTTTATTTATAAATATTTTAGAAAAATACTACAAAGCTAGTGGCACGCTAACGTGGTGTGGTTTGTCGTAGGTCGTGACGAACCGGTATTAAGTATAATTTCAGTCATTAAGTGTCGCTTGAAACATTATAAAATTCTTATAATTATGCTGTAGCGTAACAATATACGTACCCTGCAGCAATGATTTCAATGATACTAAATGTACAAAATCAATATTATTTCTGAAGCGCTTATTAATAATTATCTCCCTAACGTAACACCAAAGTAGTGTAGCTCTAGTAAAAGAAATAGCAAAAAATATTGATTTCTGTTTGTCATTTTTTCTTTGCCTATCATTAATGAATAGCAACGATTAAATTTTTATCAATAGTCGGAACAATTAGAGCGATTAAAATATTTTCTAATCAAAGGTAGATGAATTAATTTTTTTAACAAGGAATAGAGGAATTAGAATAGCTATGCATAAGGGTACGAACGTGCTAAAAGTTAGTCCAAGGGTTTTGAAAAACTTGATGGTCAAGATCAAGTCTCAGTCCCTCATGCACAGGCGCTGCGTAGACTTGTCTTGCTGTCAAGTCAACTGTCATCCCATACATTCACACTACAATGTATGGGATAACAGTTCTACTCTTGAAGTCTCGTCGGGATCCCATACGTTATGCTACGGCCACTGGCAATCAGTTGCGAACTCGTCGGTTTATTCTCCACGTAGAGAGGATGTCAGCATTTTCATGTTGATTCTGTACAAAGACAACTTGAGAGCGTAGCAAGACCATATCGACTATTTTCACTATTTTTCGTAGAAATGTTTTATCGTGCAACTCGAAGGCGAAAAAGTCGCTATGGTCTGCAAAGACTGGAAGAACATTTTGTAAGAGGCCGTAACTCGCAAAGCGCCAAATTAAGAAGAACCAATTCTTCAAAAATCTCACAAAGCCCGATCCGATCAATAAAGTATTGTATGTATTAAAACATGCCTATCGCGAATCACGTAGGTACCGAGGCAAGGGCACAATAAATTGTTTCTATTATCAATCAATACGGTTATCAATGCGTAGGAGATAATAATATTGATAAGGGTTTGCTTACAACAGGCGTTTGTAGGTAGATTGTAACGTGCTACTATGATAGCTAATAAAGTAAATTAATTTTACTTAGGAACATTAGATAATAATAAAAATACAAAAGAAAAAAACCTCAAATTGAGATAGATAGATAATGTGCTTTTTTTAAAGGTGCGCCTCGTAAAATTACTGGGGTGAAGATTTGAACTTAATATTTATAACTTCTCCTTGATGATCTTTATGAGTCTTCATTTATAAAAGTTAGTGCAGTACACCTAGAATATTACATCATTGTGAAATCATTAGTAGGTTAATATATACATATTATTTTATTTTATGAAAAGAAGTAAAAAGACGTGCAAGACGTAACACACACATGCAGTAAAAGATAACGCTCCTTATTATAAGGATATAATAGTGCTACTCAAAATTTTCACTATGATGTACCTAAAATTGTAGATGCACTGCACCAACGCTTTCTACTCAAGAGACATAGGATGTTAAGACTTTTCAGTCCGCAGTAATTTCACTATCTTCAAAGATTCAAAGCCCTGAAGCACAGTAATGTTTGCACATCACAGCTCGGGCAGCAGAATAACTGGCACTGTTAAGGTACCCACCTAGTCGAAGTGTATTAGTAGGATTACCTTTTTTACGTAAGACAGACAAACAAGGAAGTGGGGCGCCTGATCCTGAGTGGTTACCGTCGCCGGTCGCCTATGGAAGTCTGCCACACCAATGGAATTGGAAACGCGTTGTCTGTCTATTAGCACCTTTTTTATCCTCCTCCTCCTTATAGCATTTGTAATTATACCTAAATATAAAATGTGTAATAACTTTGTTCCCAGTGGGCCTTCCTCTCCTGTTCCTAAGTTTCTGGGCCAAGCCTTACGAGCGAGGGTACTTCGAGAATGATCTGTCAATCAGATTACCGTACTACGAGCAGAGCGTCACTGAAGTCGCATTGGCTTGTGGAGGAATCGCGTTCATCGCGGGGTGTAAGGGGTCCTACCATCATCTTTAGGATCCAAGCCAACCTCACCTGCACGTGGTGCACCCTGCTGGCTTACTGACGAGGCTCTGGCAAAACACCGTCTTTTTAACACCTAGGCGGCGATCGGTCTAAGAGACCTGCAACCGACCCGGCACCATACGTATTGACTATGTCATTCCTATGGGTCCTGCCGGTTAGGTCGAGAGGGTGGTGTAGGTTACTGGGCATGCCTGCACTTCCACAATCTATGTCCCAGGCGAGGTAGCGTCGGTTAGTGGAGAGGACACTTCACCCACTACAGCTTGCTGAGTGGAAACAACACGGGGAGTGGCAGTGACCGGTTATAAGCCCGCGCAGATAGGCGTAAGCGCGGGCGCCAGGGGTCACTCTCGACAGTGGGAGGGTCCATCGTAGGCCCACTGATAAGTTACCGCCCGCTTCAAGCCGGGCAGCCCCCGGACAGTAAGGTACTTATCCGCCTCGGTGCTGTCTTGTTTCTTCTGGGTGAAAGAAACACTAGGAAACTACTAGACAGATGGTGCCGTTATTTTCTACACCTGCGGCAAAGAAAAAACAAAAACAAAGTATAAAATCTCACCAATCCATGCGCATTGGGACATGGAATGTCCGTACTATGAGGACAGGCTTCCCTAACACCGATGGAAGCTTAAACAACGACGAACACCTTCGTAAAACAGCCGTAATAGACGGTGAACTGCTACGACTAAACATTATGATAGCAGCCCTCCAGGAAACTCGTCTTGCGGATGAAGGATCCATAAAAGAAGCTAACTTTACGTTTTTCTGGAGAGGAAAAGACCCGTCTGTGACCCGCGAACACGGTGTGGGTTTTGCAATTAGAAACGAGCTCGTACACTTAATTGAAGCTCCAAGGGGTGTATCTGAGCGTATAATGACTTTTCGCATGTTGACTGATAGCGGCTTCGTTACATTTATTTCCGCTTATGCACCTACCTTAACTTCTTCAACTGAATCTAAGGATAGCTTCTATCAACAATTGTCCGACACAGTACAGGGTATTCGTTCTGGTGATCGGCTCATAATTTTGGGAGACTTCAATGCTCGCGTAGGTCGAGATAACTTGTCATGGCCTGATTGTATTGGTAACCATGGCATTGGACATCAAAACGAGAACGGCCAAAGACTCTTAGAGTTTGGTTCTCGCAACCAGTTATGTGTCACTAATACTTATTTTAAAAGCATACCATCACATAAAGTTTCCTGGAAGCACCCACGTTCTGGCCACTGGCACCAACTGGACGTAGTGCTCACAAAAAAGAAAGACCTCAAAGACTTCCTTAACACGCGCACTTTCCATAGTGCCGACTGTGACACAGACCATTCGCTAGTTGTCTCGACCATCAGACTAACACCTAAAAGAATTCACTCATCTCGGCCACGTGGTATTAAGAAAATATATCTTCCATCAACCCAAAACAAAGATATGGTCGAATCCTTTCGAAATCAAATAGATACAGAAATAGCTTCCTGGGACCCTAGTACGCCTGCGTCTGAAGATTGGGACAAAATTAAATCACTCCTTACTGAAACAGCTGGAGAAATCTTTGGACATGAAAGACCTACAAAAGATGACTGGTTCATTAACAACTTGGACATTCTTCAACCCTTTCTCGATGCCAAACGGGCAGCGGCTGAGAACTACCGATTAAACCCTTCTAGTGTAACAAAGGAGAAACTTTCCAAAGCAAAATCGGACCTACAGCGAAACATCCGCTACGTCGCAAACACATATTGGACTGAAGTATGTCGTAACATTCAGACTTGCGCTTCGACTGGTCACATTAGTGGTCTCTATTCGGGAATTAGAAAAGCTCTTGGCCCCGTACCAAAAAAGACAGCTCCATTAAAGGAAGCTGATGGCACTGTTATCACGGATAGCAACAGACAGCTCCTACGCTGGGTTGAACATTACAATGCGCTTTATTCACAACCTGTGGACATCGAGCAAGAAGCATTAGACCACCTGATAAAATTGCCTACTTGGAATGAGTTAGACGAAGTACCCTCTATCGCTGAATTTCGTTTTGCTCTTGCCCAACTCAAGAGTGGTAAAAGCCCAGGAAGTGATGGCATACCAGCCGAAGTAGTGAAGTTGAGCTGCGTTGCTCCACGACTATATAACTTGTTCGTGAAGTGCTGGGATGAAGGCTACGTCCCTCAGGATATGCGAGACGCTAACATAATAACGCTGTACAAAGGTAAAGGAGATCGCGGTGATTGTAACAACTACCGCGGTATTTCTTTGCTTAGCATCGTGGGTAAACTCTTTGGCCGTATTATATTGTCCCGGCTACAAAAACTTGCTGAACGTATTTATCCTGAGGCCCAGTGTGGCTTTCGCGCCCAGCGCTCCACAACCGATATGATTTTTACTCTTCGTCAACTACAAGAGAAATGCCGCGAACAACGAACTCCCTTATTCGTAGCTTTTGTTGACCTAAACAAAGCATTCGATACTGTGAGCAGGGAAGGTCTTTACGCTGTTCTTGAATCTATTGGCTGTCCACCTAAGCTATTGATTCTCATTGAGTCTCTTCATCACAATATGCGGGGTTCCGTAGTCTACAATGGCAATACCTCTGATTCCTTCCATATGAATAGAGGCGTCCGGCAAGGGTGTGTTCTGGCACCTACTTTATTCGGAATATTCTTTTCGCTTCTTTTACATGTTGCGTTCGGTGACTCCACTCAAGGCATCCACTTGCATACCAGATCAGATGGTAAATTGTTTAAAATAATCCCACTTCTTAAGTCCAAACGAAACCGTCAGGATTTGTTTATTGACAGCCTCCTATTTGCTGATGACGCTGCCTTCACAGCTAGCTCATGTGATGAACTACAACTCATGATTGACAAATTCGCAAAGGCCTGCAAGCTATTCTTGATGTCGATTAATGCTACAAAGACAGTCATAATGACGCAAGGTACAACGGAAAAACCAACAATAGTGCTGGACAGTAAGACTTTGGAAGTAGTTGATTCGTTTTGCTACCTTGGGTCGACCATTTCGAACAATCTCTCGCTTGATGCAGAGATTAACACGCGCATCGGCAAAGCGGCAACGATGTTCGGGAGGCTCAGTACAAGAGTATGGGACAACAAACACCTGTCGATCAACACAAAAACCATTGTGTACCAAACCTGTGTGTTGAGTGTACTCTTGTATGGAGCTGAAACCTGGACATCGTATGCTAAGCAAGAGCGACGTTTAAACTGCTTCCACATGCGTTGTCTTCGTAGCATTCAAGGCATCTCTTGGAAAGATCGGCAAACAAACGAGAGGGTTCTAGAAATCACCAAGATGCCCAGCGTGACTGCTCTGCTAAAGCAGAGGCGTTTACGTTGGCTTGGACACCTGCATCGTATGGATCCGTCTCGCTTGCCAAGGAGAACCCTTTTGGGGCAAATAGCAAACGCCAGCCGTCCCATTGGCCGCCCTTTGCTGAGATTTAAAGACAGCGTTAAGCGGGACTTAGCAACCTTCGACATTGACTCTACACAATGGGAGGAGCTTGCTGAGGATCGCTTATCCTGGAGAACGCTAACTTTTGATGGCGTCAAAACGCACGATAATACGTGGTTTGAAGCCTTGGCCCAGAAACGGGCTCGTAGGCATGAACCACCACTACCATCTCACCCGGATTCTGCAACTCCCTACATGTGTGACCTTTGCGGTCGTTGCTGCAAGTCTCGAATAGGCTTGTTCAGCCATCAAAAAAAGTGCCGCACATTAACCTGACGCTACTTACACCATCTATAATAGATGTTTCAAGGCCAATGATGATGATGAATAACTTTGTTCCCAGTGGGCCTTCCTCTCCTGTTCCTAAGTTTCTGGGCCAAGCCTTACGAGCGAGGGTACTTCGAGAATGATCTGTCAATCAGATTACCGTACTACGAGCAGAGCGTCACTGAAGTCGCATTGGCTTGTGGAGGAATCGCGTTCATTATTGCCACGGTAAGTCCAAATTTTGTCGATAAAATCTAAGTAAAATGCGGCCTAAATTAGTTCAGTTAATTGGTTGGTTGATTTCAGTAAAAATCTATTCACTCTTCATTTGAGCTCTCGTTATATGAGTAGGTATATAGTTTTCGGGGGAAAACGACGACGTTAGCGAGTTCCACTGTATTGCTTTGTTTTTCGGCCATGGGTTTAGTTTACTAAAAATTCGTACAATAAATAATCCTCTTAGATAGGGCAGATATTTCTCTTAACCATTAGAATAAAGTGTAATAAAAGTGGAATAGACATGTGCATCCTTCTTATGTGAGGACATAATATTATGGAGCACAAACATGGTCCTTGACATGCTAACAGAGTCCGCACTCAAGGTTTGTCAACGAGCGATGGAGCGTAGTATTCTTAACGTAAAACTAATAGACCGCATTAGAAACACCATACTACGCTCCAAAACCAAGATAGCGGACATCACCAAAAAAAACGGCATTTCTTAAATGGGACTGGGCAGGACATGTCTGTCGCATGCCAGAAGAACGTTGGGCCAAAAGTACATCTGAGTGGGCTCTTAATATCAAATGGCCACGCGGCAGGCCAAGGAAGAGATGGCGGGATGACCTTGACTCACATGCGGAAAGATGGAAATCCATAGCCCTAGATCGTGACAGATGGAGAGAGGGTAGGGAGGCCTTTGCCCTGCAGTGGGATCATGATAATGATAAAAGTGGAATTAAGTATTATCTATCTTTAAAGAATCAGAAATTACTTTTTCTAAAGAATAATGTCAGTTCAGTTTTGGAATAAGTTTTTGTAAGAGTGAGTATAGAGGTACGAGTAGTTTACCTATACATAGATATATAATGCACATACTTATGTCTATTACAATTGTTACAGATAATAATAACAGAAATAGTGCGGCATTTTAAAGGCAAGGATACTGGGGAGAAGTTCCTCGGAGGAACCCTGGTGTCAGGCTGGATATGGGAGTCGTACACGTGCATTGGAATCTTCACGTTTGGAGCTTTATGTCAGCAGCTCACGTCTACCATCACTAAATATGTTGTGGGCAGGTTGAGACCACACTTTTATGCTGTAAGTAGATCACATAATATGTACGATATATGAAATCTAACAAACAATTTAATATAAGACAACACACACACATTTAACAATTTAATATTTAGTACCATTGATAGCTATGAGGCTGGCCTTCCGGCTAAGTGTATCGACGACAACAAAGGCAAATTTATTAAGTAAAATAACAAAACCTATTAGACACAATAACCCATTAGATACAAAATTGTACAGAAATTCTAAAAAAAGATGCGTAAATGAAACTTGATATTATTCTGGTATCAACCTGCTATCATAATATATACTAATTACTCATCATCGGCCTACATTCGTCCATTACTCGGCTTCTTTCATGGCACGCTACTTAACTCCGAGTTTCCCCTCCAACCACTCTCAGTGGCCCTCCGGTTATCGTCGTCCCATCTCGCCTATGGGCGCCTTAGTGCTTGTTCACGCTATAACACTATGTTTGCCGCGACGCAGTGTTTACTGCAGTCTACCCCAGTGGTATAGAGGACTTAACCCTTGTCTATGCCCATCGGTTATGATCAGTTCTACAACAAACTAGACCACTGTAACTAACTACTCATTAATCTTCACATTGGACCTTTCCAGGTTTGTCAGCCGACTCCAGATGCCACATCTCCCCTGAATAGGTTCGACTACATTCAAGACTTCATGTGCGCGCAGACAGACGAGTCGATGCTGAAAGACATGCGACTCTCATTCCCCAGCGCTCACTCCAGCTTCGCTATGTATTGCGCCGTGTTTTTCATTGTAAGTCAGCGCCTGATAAGCGACGGTTACCTTCGTTTCTCCTTCGTCGATTGTGACTTTTGATCTGATATTATAGTTGTGTAATTAAAATTAATGACAGATTAATGTTTATTTATCATTAGGTTTAAAGCAGAATTCAAGAAAATTCTATTTGTAATCTCTATTTCTATAATCCTTATTTCTAAAATTTCTTCTTGGTTAATCATTATACACCTCATAACATACCTATATAATGAATATGTTACTTGATCAGTTATTATGGAATGATCACTTTCGATTTTTTGTTATTCATATTATTTACACTGTGATTTTAACCTTTTCCTTTTGGAATGAGAGCAATTTGGACAAGTAGGCTCATGAAACTTAATCAAATCAATACCCCAAATTACCGGTCGTATTTGCTTACCAGTATTGACTTTGCATGTCCTTTAAACACTGATCTACTATTTCCAGTGCTACGTGCAAGTGAAAGGCAAGTGGAACGGCTCGAAACTGCTTCGGCACGGCGTGCAGTTTGCCGCGCTCATGGCTGCGTGGTACGTCGGCCTCACTCGAGTACAAGAGAACTACCATCATTGGAGCGATGTTGCCGCTGGGTTCGCCATTGGAACAATTTATGGGTTCATTGTGGTAAGTCTGTTCTATGAAGTGATAGAGGCTTGATATGTTTGCCTCACTCGAGCGCAAGAGAACTACCATCATTGTAGTGATGTTGCCGCTGGGTTCGCCATTGGAACAGTCAATGGGTTCCTCTTGGTAAGTCTGTTTTATCAATTAATGGAGGCTTGATATGTTGGTCTCGCTCGAGTGCAAGAGAACTACCATCATTGGAGCGGTGTTGGTGCTGGGTTCGCCATTGGGACAATTTATGGGTTCATTGTGGTAAGTCTGTTCTATCAATTAATAGAGGCTTGATATGTTGGCCTCTCTTCAGTGCAAGAGAACTACCACCATTGGAGTAACGTTGGCACTGGGTTTGGCGTTGGAGCGGTCTATGGGTTCCTTATGACAAGTTTGTTCTATTTACTCGTGACATGGCTGTGTCAGCCTCACTAGAGTGCAAGAAAATTTACTATAATCGGAAGGATGTTGTTGCTGCGTTCGCCGTTGGAGCAGCCTAGTGGTAAGATGGTTCTATTTACTCATGGCATGGCGGCGCGGTACGTCGGCCTCACAAGAGTGCATGATAACTACTACCATTGGATAAGAAGCGATGTTGACGCTGGATTCGCTATTGGAGTTCGAATGCAAAGAATTACTTACCATCGCTGGAGGGATGTAACTGGTAGGGTTCGCTATTGGGGTAGCTTATTAGTTCCTTGTGTTAAGTTTATTCTATTCAGTCATGGCATGACGGCGTGGTTCTTCAGTCTGACTAGAATGAAGGAAAACTCCCACCAATAGCCGTCAGTTATTATTTTTATTGTGTCCGCTGGATTCGCCATGTGAGCAGTAATCGTCTACGCCATAGGTAGACGCGGAAAATGTGAAAAAAAATTACCAGCTCTTTGCCACATTTTGCAATGAGCCAATATGCAAAACAATCATACGTATAATGTACCTAATAAATATAAAATCTTTATTTCCAGTTCATCTTCATCGTAAAGCCAAAGAAGTACGGTCCCCTACCATGGGACGACCCAGTGCCGCAGAGCGTCTTACCACGACCAGTCCTCGCTCGGTGACTGCAGACTAGAAGTCCAGAGGAATACCCCTTGAGGGACGCCAGTACTTGTGTTATTATGAACTAGAAGAGTTTAAGATGATAAATGTTATTTATTGTATTGTATTTATTATGTCACAGCTAAAGCTCGCAGAGGAATACCCCTTGAGGGAAGCCAATATTTGTGTTATTATGAACATGAACTAGAAAAGTTGAAGATGATGAATATTATTTTTTAAGTAACTAGATTAGCCGGCTAACCTAGGTGTAGCCGCATTTCGGGCATTATCCGCAACATATACATATTGAAGGAATAATGCGCTTACATATCAATTTACTTTGAATTTAATAGTAAATGTTGTTTATTAAATCAAGTGTGTCCGAATTACTGAAAAGGTATTTTAAAGACCTTTACTAAAATTCCTTTTTAGTAATAACTGTTAGACCGGGATTTTTAATATCTTATATCTATATTATCTAAAAAAATCTATTGAATTGTTCACATATATTTTTTTCACCGGACTTTCCTGATTTCTTCATTTATAAAACTTTTACAAATTTAATTTTAATAAACGTGCATATTCCTTAATTACAGGGATATGTAAAAAAATTAAGTGACAACATAATTTTCACGACCAAGAGGTAGAAAGAAATATGAAGCTTATTATACTACTTCCCTTTATACCCCTATACGACGACTTAATGTTAAAAATTAATAACAGTAATTTTTAGGTTTCTGTAATTACATATTTTATGATCTCAAGTTTATTCCTACGACGCGACGCGATTTAAAACGAACAATGCAAATGAATTTATTATTAAGAAATAAATATTTTTCAAAAAAAAAAACATGCATTTTTAATTAATTCTAGAAGAATGTAAGAAAATGAAGAATTTATTCATGTTATTTATTTATGTATGGGTACTTTATTTTTTTGTATAGATATTTTACTTATAATTTATTACATTACAGGTTTTAAAGGCTTACCTTTATTTACTTGTCTAACTATAACGCCTTTTTAGCACTACGAGCAATTAGTCGGAAATGATTGCTCCGATTTTTTCAATTAGGTATATTATATTCGAATGTTCGCTCGAAACTTAAATTTCTTAAATTAATTTATTTTTTTATACAAAAAAGTAAAAAGATGAGTAAGACTCTCCTGATGGTAAGAGATAACGCTGCCCATAATTAGTAGATTGCTCCCTAGGATTTTACAATTCTAGGTGCACTGCACCAACGCTTCTTACTCAAGAGTCATATATTATGTTAAGACTAGCAATGTTAGCCGAGTAATTTCATTAGCCACAGTACCCTCCTACCGAAGCACAGTAATGTTTACACATCAAGTTTGTTTGTCTGTCAGGCGAAAGAATAACTGCTACAGTTCGGCACCTAGTTGACCTAGTAGCAAAGGAAGTCTATCCACACACTAGAAAACTTAAAATACTAAATAACTTAAACAAACCAAAACTTCAATAAATAATGAACGAAAATTTCGCGCGAACATTTGTACCCAGTGGAGTACCATCTTTGGAGTTATTTTTAGAGGCAAAAGATAAACAGCTGACACTTATTGCAAAGAGATCAACAATCAACATTTTTATAGCACTCTCGTGTGTGGTCACTTGGTCACGCGTAGGTCACCTCTTGACCTCTTCTATCATCGTAGGTACTTCGTCACTGGAACTTTGATGTACTGGGGTTTGGTACTTTCCATGGTGGGATTTCGAAACTAATGTAGTGCCTATTGATGAACAGAGGCCTCTTTTACCTATTACAGGCCCTATGGCTACATTAGGGCAATAGCACGGTGAAGAGATATAGTTTTTGACTCCATAGAAGCGGACAAATTTAAGGTCGCACGAAATCGAGTCGCGGTCGGCAGGGATCAGCAAGCAGTGAGGTGCGGCGGTGAGTTGTCATCATCATCATCATCAGCCCACGTTTTTTCCTCTGCTGGACATAAGCCTCCCCCAAGGCATGCCAGTCAACTCGGTCCTCCGTCTTTCTCCTCCAACCGCTCCCAGCGGCCCTCCGGATATCATCGCCCCATCTCGCCCAAGGACGCTCTACACTATAGTGAGGTATAATAGACGTTATTATTGTGAATTTAATGAATTAAATAATCAAAATATCAAAAACAATTAATTACGATAATCTAAGCATTGCATGTATGTAGGTAGTGCTTATTGTAATTCGGCAATAAAGGGTTTTTTTTAACAATGGGATATGATTTTCATTCTTATTAGCAAAACTAACAGCATTTAACATCTAGGTATTATTTTGTTACTACTAATTGTGTTGCGGTTTTACCAGCAGAAATAAAGAAGTGTTCTTGGTTTTTTAGGGTATCCCCAGTGCGACCATCTTTAGCGTGGGAGTTCCACATACCGCCTGAGGTGACGAAATTGAAGCTCAGAATATTTTACTGTGTTAAAAAAAGGTCTTAACCTTGGCCTAAAAAAATCCAGACAGATGTTAAGCAACAACGATATTAGGCGGCCGTAGATGGCAGCAAACTATGCCTAGAAGGCGGGATAAATCCCTCCCTGGCTTCACTGAATATCATGCCGGAACACAGTCACAATGACCGCTTGGCGACACGGTAGAATATTGGTAAAAAGAAAAGATGTAGTGTTCAAAGGCATATCTTTAGTGATAAAAATATTTATAATGAGAATTAGTTATACCTACCTCTACGTATATTTCCTGAACCATTTTTGTGATAATATCATCCTTTTGACAATGAGCATTGTGGCATATAATCAACACGCTTATAAAAAGGAATAATAGATTATATTATTATCATCTTATGTATCATAACTTCGAGTTGTTTATACAACTCTAAGGAAGTTAACCTCTATAAAAACAATATTAAAAAACAGTCCCTATGAATTTCTTGCTCGTTCTTCTCATAAGGGTGATTTTTGAACAAGCGGTAGGGTAGGGTATTATAACTAAATAATTCAAAAATTTACTTGCAACAGTGTCCCATAGCAGCCTATTTGAATAAATGATTTTTTTATTTTTTATTTGAATTTGCGAGAAGACGCTCCACAAAACAAGCAGACATCTGAGATTGCACTACTTTATTTAAAAACCACCACTACCTTATTTAGGTATTTGTTTCTGGTCTGGGTGGTTCTATTATCAATTATAAGAATGTATTTACAAAAGAAAAGCTTATAATAAGTATTGTATCCGTTATCCTAACCACCATAACACAAGCATTAAGTTGCTTAGCCTGGGGTTAGGTGGCGCTGTGTGAAATATCCTAAAATATTTATTTTATATTTAAAATCAATTACCATCTAGCACCATATTTTTTTTTTTTTTTTTTTTTCAATTTTTTCAATTTATTTATTTATTTCCTGACAAATTTTAGCAAATAAACAATAAATATACAACACCATAAGTAAAATATAAATATAGTACAGAGGATACTTAAAAAGAATAAAAGAAAGAAAAGAAAACAGTTATCGATAGCATTAACATTTAGGCACAACTCGCTGCAGGGTCAGTGAGCACCTATCCCCGAACTAAGTTAGACTTGTGTCTCGGGAGATAGGCACATCCTTTCCGTGCAGCGGCTGCACCCAACACTAATATATAAACAACCTATCATGATATTATATTATCAATATACAATAACAAGAGATGAGAGAGATAGAATTTTCCAATAAAATGGTAATGTTTGATGTTGTTACAGTAGTTATGTTAACAATTATTATGTTATAAACCATTATTTTAAGAAAAGTTTATGTATAAATGTGGTGTCCAATAAAGAATTATCTATCTGCTACGTTGATGCACTATATTATATATATTTTAAGTAGAAATTATTAATTTATTTACTAGAATAATGTTTGTACAGGAAACGCCATAAGTATGTAGGATAAAAGAGTTTCCCCTTATTTTATCTATGATGTCCTAGAAAGTCAAAGACTTTGTGATCGGACATCAGGTACCTAAATAAACCTAATGACTCGTCAAGACGAATCAAATGAGCCCAAACTCGATGGGGTTGCGTCGTTTAATTACGAAGTTCCTATGGCCACCTTCCCGCTCCACGATCAGATCAGCTCTATATCGTAATAATATTGCATTGTCATCCGCTTTATACATGCATGCAAAATTTCAGCTCAATCTGAAACCGGGAAGTAGATCAAATTTTACTTGCAAGATTTGATTATAATAGACATACAGACTAGTAAGTAAAAAAACTTGTTTTCTCAAACATCCAGTTCATTTTTAGGGTTCTGATAAAGTACGAAATTATTAAAACATTTTCCAATTGACCTATATATACTGACGTCAATGACACTCCATAAAGATTCATATCGTTAGCTTCTTATTGTAACATATTTGTTTTGAAAACAACGTGTGACGAAATGTAACGTTCGTCGCTGTTCCGTGCGCTGCGTCGCAAGTCGCATTAGAAATGCGCATTATTATTTCATCATATTATTATACACAACTAGCTTAAGCTCGCGGCTTCGCCCGCGTGGCAAAATCTTTTCTTAGCGGAGGTCTACGCCATACCACCACCTATCTGTGTTCCAAATTTCTAAACCAATCCGTTCAGTGGTTTGGGCTGTGCGTTGATAGATCAGTCAGTCAGTCACTCTATCCTTTTATATATTTAGATTTGCAACCGAGGGGACGATCATCAACGCGATGGTCGGACCAGAAACAGGAAAGTTCTGGAATGTCATTGAATAATGCTCTCGGACATGTCCAAGACAGGGATGCATGGGGGCAGTGATAAACACCTATACACAAGGGCGGATCCAGGATTTGGTTCTGGGGGGGGCCAAGGTGCAGAAAGGCAAGAATATTGTAATTTTTACTACGAAAAAAGTGTGTTTAGCTCGCTCTAAACAATTAGAAAGATTAAATATCCTTAATTATAAGTGCGCGAGCAGCTTGCTGCGAGCGCCGAGAAAAAAATTATAGTCTTGACCATGAAATATGTGCAAAATTCGTAACTCTACAATGCTTCTGGTGGGGCCATGGCATGGGGGCGGCATGAATAGAATACTCTTTATTGCAATCAAAGAAAATTACAGTTTTACTTAATACTAGCTGACCCGCGCGCACTTCGTTGCGCGTGAGAGTCAATTAATAAAGCGAATTTGGTGCTGCTATGTTCACTATGATAGTATTTCCATCCCCGTGACTTTGTAAGCGTAAAATAAGGCATGGCTATATATTATTTGCTCCCGCTGTGGGTAGCGAAGAATATCGGGTTGGGTATTTCTATGCAGTTTTGTTCGCTACCGTAGAAACCAATCCTATGTCCTTTCCCAGAGGTCAAATTATCTCAGTTGAGCGGTAGTTTATCGCCTTCATAAATTTTCACGCCTCTTTTCAGGAATTAAAACTATTTGTGGTCCTTTCCCGGTAACTCTTTAACTTATCTCTACTGTAATGTACCACAGCTAAATTATTATTCGTTACTAATTTCTCACACCATCCTTCCCGCGACTCAAATCAATTCCATGGTTCCTGAATTCCCATTAAATCTCTGATCCTCCTTCCCCCTCCTTTAATACTTAGTCTCCTTAAAGTTAATTTCTGACATAAAAAAACTATTCATTAACAGAACTTAACAAAATATCAGCTCATTTTCGGTTCAGCGGTTACTAATTTCCATGCAAACGTTTTTGTGAAAAAATTCCTGTTCTGGTGAGAATTTCACAAAATCCCTTCTTATCGGTCGCCTACGTTACATAAAGAATACGTTGTCCAAATTTTAGCTAAAACGAAGAAGCGGTTACCTTTCCTACACAAACTGGATCCCTCTTTCCTCCCCTCAAAGGTTGATTTCTGGGATAAAAAGTATCCCATATCTTTTTTTAAGACTTAATCTACCTTTGTATCAAATTTAAGCGCAATAGGGTCAGCGGTTCTAAATTTCCCATTAATTTCTGTCAAAATAAATATTTAATGTTCCTAAACACAACTCAAACCATGATTTTACAAAATTTCGATTCAATCGGTTTAGTTGTTACGGATTTGCATACAATTGTTTTTTGTAAATAAATCCCGTTCCAGTGGGAATTTAGCAAAAGCCCTTCTCGTGAGTCGCCAAAACCACCTAAAAACACGCTATCCAAATTTCAGCTCAAATAAAGAAGCGGTTAACGATCCCCCCCCCCCCTTTCCTCCTCTTTAATGTAGATTTCTGGGATAAAAAGTATCCCATTTTTTAGGACTCAATCAACCTCTGCACTAAATTAATTTAAGCTGAATAGGGTCAGCGCAGCGGTTCTAAATTTCCCATACAAACTTTGACCCCCCCTTATAAGTTAATTTCTGATATAAAAACTATTAAAAATTTCCTTAACAAAACTCAAACCATCATTTTACAAAATTTCAGCTTAATTGGTTTAGCGGTTACGGATTTGCACACAAAAGTTTTTTGGGAATAATTCCCGTTCCTGTAAGAATTTCACAAAATCCCTTTTTATCGGTCGTCTTAGTTTATGTAACTAAGAACACGCTGTCCAAATTTCAGCAAAAACAAAGAAGCGGCTAACGATTTTTTACACAAACTTGCACCCCCCTTTTTTCCCTTAAAAGTTGATTTCTGGGAAAAAAGTATTGCATATCATTTTTTAGGATTAGATCTACCGCTGCACCAAATTTAAGCTCAATAGGGTCAGCGGTTCTAAATTTCCCATACAAACTTTGACCCCCCCTTTACCCCCCTTAAAAGTTAATTTCTGACATAAAAACTATTCAATGTTCCTAAACACACTTCAGACAATCGTTTTACAAAATATCAGCTCAATCAGTTCAGCGGTTACAGATTTGGATACAAACGTTTTTTAGAATTAATTCCCGTTCCCGTGGAAATTTTGCAAAATCCCTTTTTATCGGTCATCTACGTTACATAAGAAATACGCTGTTCAAATTTGAGCTTTAAAAGATGGCCGGTTACTGATTTTCTACTCAAACTTCTACCCCCCCCCCCCCCCCTCTTCCCCCTTCAAGGTTGATTTCTGGGATAAAAAGTATCCCATATCATTTTTTAGGACTCAATCTCCCGCTGTACCAAATTTCAGCTCAATGGGGTCAGCGGTTTTAAATTTTCCATACAAATTTCGACCCCCCTTTACCCCCCCTTAAAAGTTAATTTTCGTCAAAAAAAAATTAATGTTCCTAAACACGATCTAAACAAACGTTTTACAAAATTTCAGCTCAATCGGTTCAGCGGTTACGGATTTGCATACAAACATTTTTCGGGAATAATTCCCGTTCCCGGAGGAATTTTGCAAAAATCCCTTTTTATAGGTCGCCTTCGTTACCTAAAGAACACGCTGGTTTAAATTTCAGCTTAAACAAAGAAGCGGTTACCGATTTCCTATTCTAACTTTGACCTCCTTTATCCCGCCTTAGAGGTTGATTTTTGGAATAAAAAGTATACCATACAATTTTTTAGGACTTAATCTACCTCTGTACCAAATTTCAGCTCAATAGGGTCAGCGGTTTTAAATTTTCCATACAAATTTCGACCCCCTTTACCCCCCCTTAAATGTTAATTTTCGTCAAAAAAAAAAAAATTATGTTCCTAAACACAATCTAAACAATCGTTTTACAAAATTTCAGCTTAATAGGTTCAGCGGTTACGGATTTGCATACAAACGTTTTTCGGGAATAATTCCCGTTCCCGGAAGAATTTTGCAAAAATCCCTTTTTATACGTCGCCTTCGTTACCTAAAGAACACGCTGGTTTAAATTTCAGCTTAAACAAAGAAGCGGTTACCGATTTCCTATTCTAACTTTGACCTCCTTTATCCCGCCTTAGAGGTTGATTTTTGGAATAAAAAGTATACCATTCAATTTTTTAGGACTCAACCTATCTCTGTACCAAATTTCAGCTCAATAGGGTCAGCGGTTCTAAATTTTCCATACAAACTTCGACCCCCCTTTACCCCCCTTAAAAGTAAATTTCTGACAAAAAAACTATTTGATGTTTCTAATCACAATCCC
Source organism: Hemithea aestivaria (assembly GCA_947507615.1). Taxonomy (NCBI): domain Eukaryota; kingdom Metazoa; phylum Arthropoda; class Insecta; order Lepidoptera; family Geometridae; genus Hemithea; species Hemithea aestivaria. The sequence goes on along the minus strand of OX382339.1, from coordinate 13,056,418 downwards.
AACTATCGTTTTACAAAATTTCGGCTTAATCGGTTCAGCGGTTACGGATTTGCATACATTCGTTTTTCGGGAATAATTCCTGTTCCTGAGGGAATTTTAAAAAATCGCTTCTTATTGCACGATGAAATCTTCTTACGAATACGCTGTCCAAATTTCAGCTCAATCCGTCCAGCCGTTTGGGCTGTGCGTTGATAGAACAAAAGTGTACGAACGATTTTATATAATAGATCAGTAAATCTTTAGATAGATATTACTCTTTTATTTAAAAACCGATTTAAATAAAACCAATACTATTTACAAATTAGAGAAATTTGCAACGTTTTAGCGAAAACTGCATACAATTCGGTTGTGCCGTTTTATCACACATAAGTAATAACCTTTTTACAAATTAAGCCTAATAAAACTACTCTGGTAAATTTTCGTTTATGGCCACATCGATAGATGGCGTATTTTTAGTTTGTCGCACTTTTTGCTTTTTGATTTTTTTGAATTGAATTTACTTTATATTCTATTACTTTTACTTCGAAATTTTGATGTAAATTAGGGGCGATGTGTCCGATATAAATGATTATTATTTATTTTATTATTTTATTTTACGTTTCCCTAGGAAAAATTGACAAAATGTTTTACGATCTAGATCGCGCAAGCGACTTTTTCGCGTCGTTTTGTTCATATGCGTATTTTCACAGTTCACCTTAGTAAAGGATCACAATGAATGGGGAGAAATTTCCATTCTTATTATATGTATGGATTAGCACTGAAATACAATTTGATCCACAATGGGCGGCCTTATCGCTGTGAGCGATCTCTTCCAGGCAAATAACGCTGCCTACAATTAGAACAGCAGAACACAACGCTGTCAACTGTGCCCCCAGGGTTTCACAATGATATAGGTATACTACGATACACACACACATACATATACATTACATAACACACACATTTTTAGCGTCAGCCATAAGCCCTTGTCTAGGGCACCTAATTCCCCTGAATCAGCATCACTTGCAACTGATAAGAGGCCCGGCTGTGACACCGACCACGCCCACCCCACGTGGCGACCACTTGCCTTTACACTCGCTTATCGTATTATTCACGATATGAGGTATAATTAGACCTCGATCGGTTAAAGTCGACTGTTCACTGGGACTTATACATTACAGCACTCTTTATCTCTCGCTTTAGTATCTTGTGTATACTACAAACTACAAACTCACCACCTACCCATGTAAATATCATCATTACTCTCCCTGCAAGGTTGTCTGGAAGAGATCGCTTTTAGCGATAAGACCGCCAATTGTTACACTTATGTCGTGATTTTGTGTTATAGTTTTAAGTTTTCTGTACGTTTGTAGTGTTTCAATAAAGAGTTTTCTATTCTATTCTATTGAGACCAAAAGTTTATGGAACAGACTTAAACCACATTAATGTCACATCAAGAGAGATTTCATCCAGGCAACCGGCTTGCATGGTGTATAATTATCAGCTGTTAGTCTTCCTAAGACTGTTAATAAATAAATAGGTAAGTATGAAATTTACGAGTAGGGTATATTGTGGAGAGGGATTTTTAAAGTTAGTCTATATACTATCCTACTACTGGGCAAAACCATTCCCCAAATCTTTCCCCTATGTATATATAATTTTTTTCCTGTGCCTCGGCCCAGCTGGCCTGGTACCTATATATCATTATCACTCTACCTTTTTGGTCGACCTTTCGGTACCCATTCTGTGGATATCTTTGCCTAGCTCTTTGCTATCTTTGTCAGAGTCAATGCGGCAAACGTGGCCTGCCTACTCCCATTAATTTTAGATGATTTCTACCCGTCGCGTCGCGTCGTCATTAACCTCAGAACTCAGATCCTTCCAGTCTCAGATCCTTAAACGAGCGGGCTAAGGAAAACTTTCAATGTAGATGCTCCATTAGGGTCTATTTACCCAATTTTACCAAAATTGTAATCATACCTTATAATCTATTAAACCTTCGATCGAGGACACGTTATCACCACGCAAGCTCCAAATGTCGTATTGCTAAGCCATAAAAGAGCAATCAATAATTATTATAAGACACACCCCCATCTTACGCACGTTGACAAAAATAGCTATATGATAACTCAGTTTTTATCTCTAACGTAAGCATTATCTTATATAGTTTAAGTAAAAAATATTAGGTATAGTGAAGACAGGAAAGAATAACACACCTAATGCGTTTACTAAATAAAAATCTTTGTTAATGAAAATAAATAAAAAATAAATTAAATAATCGTCTGGCCTGACGTGGAGCAAGAAAGGGATAAGTGGAAAGATTTGGGGTAGGTCTTTGCCAAGCAGTGGGACAGTACAGACTAGAAAAAAAATGAAAATTAATACTTTTCACCAAATGAGAAGTATCCACATCGTTTACATCATTATACATGATCATACATATGTATCATTATATATGATCATATATCATGATAATATGTATTCGTCATATTATAGGTAAACGCGAAAGTTTGTAAGGATGGATGTTTGTCACTCCCTTATGCCTAATCAGCTGGACCGATTTAGAAAATTCTTTTTTTAAAGGGTTATTACCAGGTGGTCCTATCTAAATTTAATCGATATCGTTCCAGTGGTTTTCATGTTATATAGAATTAAAACTTGCGTCGCTCGTGTTTACTGAAGTAGTTAATTTATTTTTATTTCCTTGCCAAAACTGTGTCCGTCTTTCATGTCCATAACTATAATAGTACATAAATAAGTACATATATATGTTCAAACATCATGATTTGTTTAAATATTAAAATCAATAATATTTTATATTAAGTAATGCGTATATGTATTTATTATTTACGTCATGTTAATTAAAATAAGTTATTGGAATAATATTATTTGTACAGTGAATTGATAAGCGATAAGGAAAAGATCGGACTTTCGCACAAAGATAGATGAATTATCACTAATAGTCCAGTAAAAGAAGACATGTGGATCGAAAAGTCGAAAGCAGAAAAACTAACTTAGTGACTTTGTTTGGACTAGTTAGGAGATAAACATACTAAAAGTCCCCACCCCTCCGAGGTGAGCCCGAGGGGGGGAGGCCGAAGAAGGTCCCATTTTTAGGTTTTTTGCTTATATGTCAAAAACTGTGCGTTGTACGATATTTTGTTGTGCTACATTATTAAACCTCATAAAATTTTCTACAACTTCGGCCTTGACACTTTTTATCTATCTCCAATCGTTTTCCAGCTATGAGCTTCCAAACATGGTCTATTTTGAAAACGCTTAAATTAGTTTTACATACAAAGTCAGTAAAAAAATCTTACAAATAAAATTTGACCAACTTCTGGTTGTCGTATCATAATGAAACTTTGCAAATTTCTAGATATCTGATGACAATTTAATAATCTGGTACTACTGAGCTGATGTGATGATGGAGCCAGGAGGTGTCTACTGAAACTCATCAATGGCTATTAGTAAAACCGGCAAGTTTAGGCTCATTACATTCGGATTGATGAGACGTAGGCACCTCCTGGTCCATTATCAGACCCTCGACAGCAAGTGTAATGAAAAAGTCTCATCGATTCGAATGTAATGTGCCCAAACTCGACGGGTTTACTAATAGTCATTGAAGAGTTTCATTAGACACCTCCTGGCTCCATCATCAGATCAGCTCAGTGGTACCAGATTATTAAACTGTCATCAGATTTCTAGACATTTGCAAAGTTTCATTATGATACGACAACCAGAAGTTGGTCAAATTTTATTTTTAAGATTTTTTTACTGACTTTGTATGGAAAACTAATTTAAGCGTTTTCAAAATAGACCATGTTTGGAAGTTCATAGCTGGACAACGATTGGAGATAGATAAAAAATGTCAAGGCCAAAGTTGTAGAAAATTTTATGAGGTTTAATAATGTAGTACTACAAAATATGGTACAATGCACAGTTTTTGACATATAAGCAAATAAAAAAGGTAAAAAAAGTTTTTAAGTTAAACGGTTTTATTGTAAATATGTAGTACTAAAAGCTAAAAAAATAAAATCGTGAGGCACGTCAAATATCTACAACTTTCAGTGAAAATGTTCATTAGAGATTTAGATATTTGACGTGCCTCACGATTTTATTTTTTTAGCTTTTAGTACTACATATTTACAATAAAACCGTTTAACTTAAAAACTTTTTTTACCTTTTTTATTTTTAGGCTTTTTAGTACAATGTATTCTATTTGTCAAGCCCTTTCATTTGATACCCATATTGATGGGATTGAAAAAAAAAATAGGTTATCCGCCATTTTGTAGCGGCGGCCATCTTGGATTTTGATTTTGTATAGTGCACTGTATTCTACTTGTCAAGTCCTTTCATTTGATACCCATATTGATGGGATTAAAAAAAAATACGTTATCCGCCATTTTGTAGCGGCCGCCATCTTGGATTTACAATAATATTAAATATACATAATTGTATTGTCACCAGAACCAAAGGCGCATACCAAATTTCAGATCAATCGGTTGACAGGAAGACGGTGAAATTTCAATTACCAAATTTGACCCAAGAAAAATGAATAAAACAAACGGAGTAAGCTAAATAAAACCGTTTAAAAACCTAAAAATGGGACCTTCTTCGGCCTCCCCCCCTCGGGCTCACCTCGGAGGGGTGGGGACTTTTAGTATGTTTATCTCCTAACTAGTCCAAACAAAGTTACTAAGTTAGTTTTCCTGCTTTCGACTTTTCGATTCACATACCCTTTTTGGGCACTCATTGACTGGGCTATAAATATCACTGAACCATATTATTTGCTCAAATTTTAATTTTATTTAAGAAACCTTTAATTTATTCTTATCTAACTAATAAAAATATTATGTCGTATGTTCTTTACTATCAGGATCAGGCTATTGCCTGTGCTTCTATCTTTCTATCTACTCAGCCCGTATCCACCCACTGCTGGGTTTTTATAGGCCTCCTCATGTTCACGCCACACCTTTCGATGGTTACGTATCATAATACCTACGGTCGTTTCAACTACAGTCAATATAACTACGGTCGATTCGCCTATGTTCATTACACATATTGGACGTCTCGCCTACGGTTCAACTCGCCTACGGTTGATTAAACTATGGTCAGGTGAACTAACGAACGATTCGGCTAATGTTCATTTGAGATATTGGTTAATTCAACTATGGACGACTCACCTACGGTTTATAAATTCTATGTTACGCGTGTTTTAGTACAGTATTCAAGGCAAACCGTAATCAGTTGGTTAGGTTAGCTTTGAACAGTGACTACAATGCGCGATACGAGTTTGTTTCTTATAACTGGATGATTTATACTGATTTTGGCATTTTGGCATCTTCTTTCATCATCTTCATCATGACAACGCGGCATAATAAGCTGTCTGCACATCTACAGATAGAAATCTTTCAGGTCTCAAAAAACAACTCGTATCTGGCGCTTCGCCGGCCGCTGCCGCGGCACGCTCGCTTCGCTCGCTCGGCTCCCGCATTATGGTCGGGAGACGGGGCAACGGGTACGCAGAAGCACTCGTCCGCGGCTCCAGCGGCGTTGGTCCTAAGGGACCCCACCCCTCACCGAAATGGCGCACGGAAACACCGCGCGCGCCACCTCCCGGACCTGTTCAATGACAGCGAACGCCCCCGCGTCCTCCGTCCAGGTCCTGGGATTTAGAATTGGACTCTTCTGACCCCCCCAATGCATACCACCCTGCAAAAGGGAAATCAGAGAGTCCTCTTCTTCCTCCCTCCTCCTACGGAGCGCCGGAGATGTCTGGAAAACGACATCCCTCTTGTCGCCACCAGACACCTCCCGCGATCCAGCGCCACCCTGCTCGCCGCCTAACGGCCGAGCCCTTTCGACCAGCCTCCCGGGCCTGGTCCCACCCGACAAGGGGCAGTGGTGTGGCCCATCACTACGCGAGGGATACGTAGGTACGGTCTACCGGTCCACTGCCACCTTCCGCCACGGCGACGCTCGCGATGAGCCCGCTCGCGCCATCCACTGTGCCCTATTATTTATTTATTTATTTATTTATTCAGTAGGAACATTATGAGCTAACAGATATACTCCAAAGCACTCATAAGTTAAATTAAGTATGACAACACAAATACATTTAGACACAAATATTACAATTACAATACACAGACATTGCACAAATAATGGCAGAGACGCTTATACAAAGTGGCAATGTTGTCAGCGTGTATGTCAGCATCCTGGACATCTTGGAGGAATTGGTTCAGTATTCCTACTGCTCTCGGTGTGGGCGCATTATTTGCGGTCTATGCTGCCTTCATAGGGACACGCGGAGGCGCAACATCTACAACACACATCGGCCGCAGAGGATAGGGAGAACGGCGCACCGTAATACCGGCACTCCTCTTCCCCTGCGGCCCCACCGCGTCCGCCATCAAACGGTGGCGACCCCGTTTGGGCCGCGGAAGGCAGGGAGAGTGGCGCATCGTGATACCAACACTCCTCTCCCGCCGCGGCCCCCGCCATAGACCCACGGTGCGATAGTCGACGCACCGCGGTCCACCTCGGTTGGGATGCCCCTGAGGGAGGCACCGCAACCTACTCGGCCACTCGCACACGGGCTACTGGAGGTCAGCCCGGCGTGGAGCGGCCGACCGCCTCGGGTTCCTCTTAGTTTCACCGTGGTCTCCTCTACCACGGCTACTTATCCCCACCGCCACGCAAAGGCGAGAACCCACCGGAGGGGTCACTGTTCAAACCTAACCTAACCAACTGTTTCGGTTTGTCCTGAAGTCTATGCTAAAAACAAGTAGTTTTAGCTATCATACCTGACTAATAGCCGGAAACATGATTTAAAAATAAAACGTGAATCATCCGTTAGTTCAGCCAAAAATTGGTAAATCGTCCGATAGTTTAATCAACCATAGCTCAATCGATCGTAGTTGAGTTAACCGTAGGCGAGTCGTCCAATAGTGATTTCGACCAATAGTTATTATGAACGTAGGCGAAACGTCTAATAGTCATTTTAAACAGTAGGCGATTCGACCGTAGTTATATAGACCGTAGTTGAAACGACCGTAGGTATTATGAAACGTAACCCTTTCGATCCGTCTCATCCAGTTCCCTCCAACATTATCTCACAATATTGTCTGACTATCGGGCTGTTGGTCTGCCTCGAGGTCTTTGTCCTTATATTGGGTACCATATTATTGTCACAATCTGTGAAATCTCTCTTAAGGTAAAAATATTCCGAGCTTGTTTTACCAAGCGTTTTACCAAGCTTGTTTTACATTATGGCCGTGTATCGGCACGATGTTAAGTCGCTCTGAGCGATAAGACGGCTAATTGGTACTATTATACCTACAGTTACTGTTAACCTTAAGTTTTGTGTTTGTAAATTTGACTTTATTATGATGTACCAATAAAGAGTTATTTATCTGATTTTAAGTAGCCAGGGAAGGATTTACTCCGCATTGGCAGAACGCGTCATAATGAGCGACACTGCGTCGATTACCACTCAGCACTGTGGCCGTAGCATGACGTATGGGATCACGACGAAAATTCAAGAGTATAACTGTCATCTCATACATTGTACTTTTGTGAATGTATGGGATGACAGCAACGAATTAGGGAAATAATAGAAGTCGAACACAGCTTAAAAAGTGATTCAACGCAAAGTACAACTATATGGGCGGGGCGTAAAAAGTACAACTCACCCGCCGCTCAGTCACACAACGCGCTCAGCGACAGACGCACGCATCGTTTGATTTTTAAAAATATCCAAAATAATATAGTTAACGGACAAAAATGACCTCTTGTGTGGTAAATTGGTGTAAAAATGGAAAGACTGCCTTCTTCTCTCTCAGGTATGATAGCTAAAAAGCAGGAAAAACTTATCACAGCTAACAAATATTATTTTAAACCAAATTATATAATTTCGATTTTAGTTGACATAAAATACATAAAAATATAGGGTAAACTAGGCATGGCTGAAACAATTTTATTTTTGTCGTTCATTGCATTCGCATTCGATTAGGTAACGTTATATTTATTTTGTTTACTAGCTAAACCCACGGCTTCACCCCCGCTACAAAAATGTTATTTTTGTACAATAAATAAGAGAGTTTGTTTTTGAATTAAATCAATAATGACTTTTATAAAAGTCTGAAAAAAAAAAGAAAGAAAAAACCTCTAAAGTGAAGAATTCACCTGACCCGGCCCCCCGGCTCGGTCTGATTCGACCTGATTCTGGCATCGCGCTTTTATCACCGCACGAGCCGACACCGATCGAAAGCCCAGGTTTATACGACTAATGTCCAATTATGAAAAATGACAAATATTATAGACGTTCAATCATACAAATGCCTATTTGGAAAATAGTTCACTCATAAAAATGTCAAATCGTAAAAAGGTCCAATTTGAAAATTGTCCATTCTAAAACGTCCATTCGTAAAAATGTCCAATAAAGTTTTATTTTATCCGTGGTTCTATCAATAGCTAATCCCGTAGTCCTATAAAAAGTGTCACGTAGTGAACAATCTTTATTTCCAATGCAATGACAGCTGTCAAACTTGAAATGTCAATATCTCGGAAAATACTCGTCTTAGGCTGATGCTGTCATAGAAGAAATTAAAGGTCTTGGAGAGATCTTCATTTCAGATGACAGCTGTCAAACTTGAAACGTCAATATCTCGGAAAATATTCGTCTTAGGCTGATGCTGTCATAGAAGAAATTAAAGGTCTTGGAGAGATTGTCATTTCAGATGACAGCTGTCAAACTTGAAATGTCAATATCTCGGAAAATACTCGTCTTAGGCTGATGCTGTCAGAAGAAATTAAAGGTCTTGGAGAGATCTTCATTTCAGATGACAGCTGTCAAACTTGAAACGTCAATATCTCGGAAAATATTCGTCTTAGGCTGATGCTGTCATAGAAGAAATTAAAGGTCTTGGAGAGATTGTCATTTCAGATGACAGCTGTCAAACTTAAAATGTCAATATCTCGGAAAATACTCGTCTTAGGCTGATGCTGTCATAGAAGAAATTAAAGGTCTTGGAGAGATCTTCATTTCAGATGACAGCTGTCAAACTTGAAACGTCAATATCTCGAAAAATACTCGTCCTAAGCAGACGTTGTCATAGAAGAAATGAAAAAACTTTGAAGATCTTCCAGATTTTGATATTTCAAGTATGACAGCTGTCATCTGAAAGGTAGATCTTCCTAAGACCTTTCATTTCTTCTATGACAGCGTCAGAAATAAACCAATTCGTGTTGGACATTATTCTTAATTGGAGATATTTCATTTTGGACCAAATTCATGTTGGAAATTATTCGTGGTGGACATTTTTCCTAGTTGGACGTAAGCCATGTTGGACCAAATTAGTGTTTGACCAAATTAGTATTGGACATTAATACTAGTTGGACAATTTGGATTTTGGACATTTGTCGTACAAACCGATAAAACTTATTCCATATCCTTTTTGGGGATTCTAACTACCTCTGTACCAAATTTGGCAAATTTGCCATTACCTTGTCGAACGCATGGTTGATGAGATATTCGTTTTGTTTCAAGCATACCAAGGTTACCCTAGTCTGACATAAAATAATATATTTGAGTTACCCGTATGGCAATACCGAATTTAACTATAAACAATTTTGATACTTTAATTCTTTTTAAAAAAATCGCTACTGTACTTGGTCACTGACCTCTGTTTGATCAAATAAGTAGCTCTGGCGCGAAAATGTAACACACATGCTTCACAGTTCTGTTTTAAGACATGCGTCTAATAATGATACTTTTATAAAATGATAATAAAAGACGATGTGTTATATGACACAAATATAATATTAAAAATACATAAAATAAAGTAATAAATCGTTTATATAGGGTAATCCAATTCTTTATTTTTTGCGGTGGGGTGGTCTTTTCGATGTCTCGTAGGCGGGCATTTTCCTTTATTTTTAATACTTTCCAAAACAAATTTTCTGACTGATGATTTCGATTCGCCTAGAAAATACAAAATAAATAAGATTAATATCATCTTTTAAAAGTAAAAAAGGCGTACCAGTATGGTAACAGTAAAATAGGTGCCATGAATATAATGTTAAAAGAAATTCCCAAATAAAGCAATTGTATTTGTACTTGTACGTAGGGACATCTTATAGACATTAAAACAAAATAAAAATGCCAAGTGCAAGTCGGACTCGTTTGAATTGAACTCTTTCTTGAAACATCTCATATATACAAAAACAAACGGAAAAAAGCACTTTGTTGTTTGGGAGCCCCTTTTTTATTTTATTCTATTTTTAGTATTGCAACAAAAATACATCCGTGAAAATTTCAACCTTCTAACTATCACGGTTCGTGAGATGACAGACAGACAGACGAACGGACAGCGAAGTCTTAGTTATATGGTCTCGTTTTCCCCTATAGGTACGGAACCCTAAAACGCAATTTTTCATACACATAATATCATCATTAAACTTGGACAATATGAAAAGTATCAAAAATTTTCAGTCATACTATAATGTATTTTATGACTTTAGTTGTAAACAAATATATAACACAAAATAGTTATTTATGGACAAAATAACGATTATTTTACGTTTTCAATGATAAGATTCAATGAGCTTGATGATGTACTGTTAATCTAACTTAAACGTACCTGATATATACGCTGTTCTCTTAGAAACACTTAGTTAAAGCAGCAACCACTTTTCTATTTGCAACTGCTGTATACGCCGTATATATACATTTTGTAATTCATTTGGCAAGCATCGCCACGGATTATTTTATTCATTTTCATCAATATTATTGTGAAAAATCTTCGAAATAACTTATTAATCACTAAAAATACGAACAACATGTTATTGTTTACTTTTTTTTTGTCAAATTTGACAGAAGTAGTTTGAAAGAAATAGGTAGAATGTTGCCATTTTTATTTTAGTTTTTTCTTATTAAATTTGTACTCCTTCGTTTTGTCCATCCCGTTTGCACATGTTGATTGAATATTTCTGTTTCACTCAACACTATCCGACTAAGTAAAATGACACCCCAAATGAATGAATGGGCGAGCGAGTTCATGTACAGAAAATAAATTTAGCATGGTTATGCCTTATCAATGTCCGTGTGTCGCGTGAGTATTATAATTTAGTGGTGTGAGTTTGGGACCACGTTTTTGCAGAAAAAGTAAGGGAGTTACAGGGAGTTGAATGACAGTTAATTCGACAGCAAGACAAGTCTACGCAGCGTCTGTCCTTGAGGGACTGGTGTTGCAGACGAATTTGTTCAGTAATTTATAGAATGGATTCCCAACGAGTCACACTGTGACTGAATGGCGAAAAAGTGGTATCGAGTCACAGCGTTACTCGTTAGATCACTTACCACTCACCATCGGGCGGGCCCTCTTTTTGTAATACTGAGGTAGGTAAATCTTGTGTCTTTATACTACTTTAAATTAAAAGCTCAAAAAGGCTATTAAAAGCATCTTTGTTGTGTTTTTAAAAGGCATCCCAACAAACAATTTCTGGTCGAGACTACGTTTTAGTCTCAACTTTAGGTTGAATAAGATAAATCGTTAAAACGTTATGATAACGTTTATAAAACGCGAAAAGGGCCCATTTTATACGACGCCAATTCGTGTTGCAGTTATGTTGCAGTCATATAAAAACCATTTTGGTCGAGTAATCATCGCATAAAAGTCGTTGATTTGACCACAAGTTGCATTGTTGTACCTGTTAAAACGTGTATTCGACGTTACAGTCTTCATTGGGACTTTTATACGGCGTATTAGTTGAATTACAGTCGCATTTTAGTTATTCAATAAATAATATTCAATGAACAACTTGTCTTTTACACAGCAGTTCAATTTATACTTGTCAGTGACTTAAAGGTTAAGTTTTATCACCATATTTACAAAAATCTTCTTTGAAAACGTTATACTTATTCTCAAGTTAAAAGCAATTTCAACTTCAAATTTTTGTGGGAAGTTCTGTTCATCGACGGAAATTGGGTTATTTATGGGTAATTATTTGTCGGGACAGGATAGCGGGCGCGTAGCGTAGTAACCTATATGTGTCACTGTCACCATATTGTCGCTCATTCTGGAGCCCCTCAGGCATGGTTTACAGCGTGGATATAACGGGCGAGAAGAATAAGACATCACACCACAATATGATTAGTTTTATTACACTTGCAAACAGTTACATTACAATGTAATTAAGGATGATATTACACTACTCTGTATTACACAATATTAACGGGGACCGAGTGTTCCGCAAAGCTACGAACGCTTCGATAACTAATTCGATACCCAAACCGTATAGTGACCGTCCCAGTCGCCCGTCAAAGGTAAAGTGTCCGTCCCGGTCGCCGGCCAAACGTAAAGTGAGCCTCCGTCGTCTACACAGCTCAATATAATACCTCACGCCCGTCCGCCCTACCGCTCGCTCACAACAGCGCCCCTAGCGGACGACCGTGCAACTACTCGACTCTCATTGGCTAACGTCACTTCCCGTCACTCCCATTACATGTCTACCAATCACGAAACGATGTTAGCCTGCGTTACACAAGAAACAGTGCCACTTCCGTTTCTGGTCCCCCGAATTTAACTATGTGGCAACTAAATTTAATAGCTATAATATAAGCTGCCGATACGGCCTTCCTGACGCTCGCACGTCCTCGGGCGATCTTCTTGCAGAGCGAACTCTCGCAGGGTGAGCTCTCCCAGCGCGATCTCATCGCACATCTATAACAAAAAGACACCATTTTAATTTATTCCACATTCCACCGCTCGTTCATCCTGACATAATTTCCTGACATAATTCTTTCGAAAGAGACAGATAATTGAGGCTCTCATTAGAAAATATACCCCAGCGACTTAGTATGCCATCAAGTTCGGTTGTGACACATTTCTCAAGAACACTCACAAAACAATCAGTTAGGTTGCTACTTAAAAATGACTGATGATGTGATCACCTTTCGGATGGGACACGCAACTGCTCAAAACTCCACTCATCAATAGCCTAGAAAACAGAGTCTCGCAGACCTCTGAATCCCCACAACACACACTGAACAGCCATGTCCACCCTAAACTTACCACATCATTTTGGGCAATTCGACTTCAGTTTAATTTCTTACTTTTTCACTGAGAAATGTCACACAATCCAATGGGTCAAGAGTGTCAGAGTGACAACAGCAATAAAAACCACATGAACTACAGCAAAATGATTCGCTATCGACCAAAAAGTCTACTGAAGAAGATTTTTTTTTTTTTTTTTTGGTTTTGGTTTTGTTGGTTTGGTTTGGACCTCTATCTCTCGTGGTGACTGGCAACTAAACATAAAAGGCGATACAAATCCTTTCTCTCTCCTCCCCCCCTTTTTTTTTTCTCCTCCCCCCTTTTTTTTCTCTCTCCTCTGCACACTCAAAACTACCGCGCGTCGCACGACCACACGCGCTGATGCTCAGGATAGCGCGCCATGTGACCGTACACGCACCGATGCTCAGGCCAGCACATCGCACGACCGCACGCGCTGCTTGACGTCACTCATCTGTAATAAAGATACCACAGCACAGAATTTCGTTTCCTTTACCTGACTCAATCCTAACCTCAATCATAATGTAAGCCTAAGATCTCTGAATATCGTATTATACCGGTACACAAACCGATGGCATTAAAATTGCAATTTTTCAATAGTGCACCTAACCTAACTCAAACCTAACCTCATTTATTGTAATCAGTCTAAGACTAAAATCTCAGAATTTCTTATTTTACTTCCATTAACACAACGCGAGGGCCTTATTAATTATCAGATAACACTTCTAAGCTTTGTTCTAAGCTGACTACACTGCGAGCCATGTTCAACTATTTACAAAAAAAGTGAGGGTAGGTAATTAGCATTGCGCGACATTAAAACTTAGCTCAGGCATCAAATTCTCCACTACCGTTCATCGCACACTAAAATGCTACTACAAGAGTAGACAAAACAAGCTACGGTTACGTAGTCTGCAGTAGGCATGAACAAAAAATCATGGAATCGACTCACCAAATAATGTTCATCGCTGATACGGCTCGATCTCTCAGATCGACTCAAAGTTCACAGTCACACCAAGGTCGACTCGTTGCTCGACCAGCAGCGTCGCAGGTCACAGCGCAGCAGACTCAACACGCACGCATACACGCACGTATGCACGTACGCAAGCAGGAACAGACGAGCACACACGAGCGCCGGCAAAAGCGCTCCACTGCATGTCACTGTAATCAATGCAACCACGAATTAGAACACACGCGCAGATAGCGGGTTAAACGCTGCTCGTAGTACACAGATCGCGCCGACATAACGCACGGACACGACGTGTAGATGGCGTAGTCATTTCGCAGACACAGCGCGCATATCGCGTAGACATCCGTGCAAACACAGCGCGCAGTTCGCGCACTCAGCGCTCGCCACAGGTAAAGCCGGGTGCGGCGAACAAGGCAGGCAAACTGAAACATTGAAAAAAACACGTTAAATTCTTTCACCGTTCTTTATCCCAGTTCTGATGTCGGGACAGGATACCGGGCGCGTAGCGTAGTAACCTATATGTGTCACTGTCACCATATTGTCGCTCATTCTGGAGCCCCTCAGGCATGGTTTACAGCGTGGATATAACGGGCGAGAAGAATAAGACATCACACCACAATATGATTAGTTTTATTACACTTGCAAACAGTTACATTACAATGTAATTAAGGATGATATTACACTACTCTGTATTACACAATATTAACGGGGACCGAGTGTTCCGCAAAGCTACGAACGCTTCGATAACTAATTCGATACCCAAACCGTATAGTGACCGTCCCAGTCGCCCGTCAAAGGTAAAGTGTCCGTCCCGGTCGCCGGCCAAACGTAAAGTGAGCCTCCGTCGTCTACACAGCTCAATATAATACCTCACGCCCGTCCGCCCTACCGCTCGCTCACAACAGCGCCCCTAGCGGACGACCGTGCAACTACTCGACTCTCATTGGCTAACGTCACTTCCCGTCACTCCCATTACATGTCTACCAATCACGAAACGATGTTAGCCTGCGTTACACAAGAAACAGTGCCACTTCCGTTTCTGGTCCCCCGAATTTAACTATGTGGCAACTAAATTTAATAGCTATAATATAAGCTGCCGATATATTAATGCGCCTATTAGAATCTTCAATTTATTTATATTTTTGCATTTTTAATTTACTAAAATATCAAGGCTTTTCTCTATACGACGAAATGTTGTAAATGTTCCAATTACACGACGTCTATATAACTTCCGAACAAGAATTGGCCGCCATTTGTATCGAATTTAGGGTTCTCTAAGATATTAGTTTGGAGCCTTCTTCATTCACGCTTTTCATTTAACCCACAACGAATTCATTAAACATGATTTTTTATTACGCAGGTTTATAAGTATTTAGTTTAAAGCATATAGTAGGTATATAGGTAAATATTTACTTATTTTATTTATGAAATAAAACATGATAATTTACTTTAGTTTTAGTGTGGTGGGTGGTGTGATATTTTTGGAATACAATAGGTTTATAATAATTATAATGATTGATGCTTACATGGACGTCGATAAAAATAAAAATACATTGAAAAATTATTTCATCGCGTGCGCTGTAGATACTATTGTTTTTTTTTAAATAACATATTTATTTAATAATATATATTTTAAAAAAATATGTTCAGTTCTCTGATATGAATAACAATGGCATTTTGTTAATTCATTTTGATTTTTTTATTAATGTTTGATATTAAGTTAGAACTTTTTTAATAATAAATATTTCAAGACATTTCACACAGCGCCACCTAACCCCATACTAAGCAACTTAATGCTTGTATTATGGTGGTTAGGGTGACGGATATAATACTTATATACTTTTTTTTGTTAATATATAATTTAATTGTCAATTTAATATTGATTAAATAAACACTTAATTCAATATTAAAGTGTTTATTTAATTCTATTAATTTGTTTACATCCATAACAATTGATGCAATATTAGTTAAGAACACATAATTTCAACTTAACAATGAATGTATATTTTGTTACTTTTTTAGTTTTTATAATTTTTTTTATCCTAAGTTTCTAAGAGCTTTATTGTTGAGGTATTTTGTGATTAGTTGGTATTTATAACTGTAAAATTAGCTATAAGTATGTCACGTTACTAAATTAAGGCAATTTTTGTTTGATTTTAGACATTTAAATTTTATCTTTTGTCTTTGAGTCTTGTCACTTGCCCTCTGTTTATATTAAATACTAAAACCTTAGTCGACAGCGAGACGATGGCGATTCTTTTAGATAATCGACTGCAAGGCCTTATAGGCCATCTTTATAATGCTTCAAAAATAAAATGTTCTTAGATATACATTGAACTAGTACGTATTATTATAATAGGTAGAAAAAGTATTATTGTAATTTTGATATTTTTTTATTTACTTAAAAAACTATTCCTTAAAAGATGTTAAATAAAACCAAAGTACTTTTACAATATTATCAGAAATTTTATTTTAAATTATTTATCTTTCCTATAAAGTGTGAATTAACCCTTAATCACTGACGTACGTACGTGGTACTTCACCCAAATCGTTTTCTGTTATAAACTTCTGTTTCCGCAGGAATTTCTGAGCGTCCTTTTTAGTAGTTTCGTAGTCACCTGTGATGAGTATCTGGGGATGGATAGCGGCCATCTGCCATTTTTATATTTTGATGAATTTGACTTCCCGACGTATGTGGTACGTACGTCAGTGTTAGTGTAAATTTTTTGAATATATTTAATTATATTTGGCGACTAATAAAATTAACCAAAAGTTTTTTACTTAGTTCCCTCAAAGTTACTTGTGGAACATTAAAATATATAGCCCATTTTTTCAAATGCTGTCGAAAGTCATTATTTTCAACTTCTATGTCTGAACTTTCGGAAGATGAATTACAATTAATCGGAATTTCTTGAATATTACCGGTAACTGAATTATTTTCTTCATTTTCATGAGCTAATGAATCATCTTTCTCACTAACACACAAGCAACCATTGTTGAGTAAATTGTCCATATTACAATCTGATACGGAACCCTCGAAGTTTTTTGGCTGACTGTCTTGAAGGCTCACATTATAATAGGACAATTAGGCAAAATTGGTCATATTGTAGTGGTTAAATATAGTCAAGACGTGTAATCGTCGTATGCACAATACTTTCGCTATCAATACTACATTTTTAACTTAGCCGACTGCAATATAACCATACTCCGTTGTAGAGTCGTATAAAAGAGAATTATATGACAATTTTGCTATAGTTATCACCTTTATACAACTTTAAGGCTTATACGATTAAAAGTTTTATAAAAACAGTTGTATAGAGGGCTTCTTCGACACCATTATATGATTGTCGTATACAACCGCGATATAAACGTTTAAATGACAACTTTATACGACCATTTCAGATTATTTATATTATTATAATAAGACAATTGGTCATATTGTAGTGGTTAAATATAGTCAAGACGTGTAATCGTCGTATGCAAAATACTTACGCTATCAATACTACATTTTTAACTTAGCCGACTGCAATATAACCATATTCCGTTATAGAGTCGTATAAAAGAGAATTATATGACAAATTTGCTATAGTTATCACCTTTATACAACTTTAAGGCTTATACGACTAAAAGTTTTATAATAACCGTTGTATAGAAGTGTTCCTCGATACCAATATATGATTGCCGTATACAACCGCAGTATAAACGTTTACACGACTACTTTATACGACCATCTGCCTATATAACTAAGTAGACATATAATGCACCAATATATGATCAAAGTAAGATATAAAAACCTTAATATGACTTCTAAAAGACAAAAAGCCTTTATAAAGTCTCGTTATATGACTAATTTGTTTGTTGGGATAAACTCACTTGTATTTACTTTGGCTTCGTTTCGATGCGGTACGAGGAGATCCTCGTGAGTATCTTTGTGAGTATTTAGATTGATTTTTGTAAATAAACGGCATAAACTCACTTGTATTTACTTCGGCTTCGGTTTCAGTGGTAAGCGGGGCGCGAACGCCGGCGTGTAACCGCAGCTACTCCCTAAGGAAGATTCCACGCCGGCGTTCGCGCCCCGCTTACCACTGAAACCGAAGCCGAAGTAAATACAAGTGAGTTTATGCCGTTTATTAACAAAAATCAATCTAAATACTCACAAATCGTTTAGTGTAAAATAGGTAATTAACAGCCTGAATTTAGCCCATGTTTTGCGACATTATAAGTTTATTTTTAAAAATCTGTCATTAACTTAAAAATATAACCTTAGTATTCTAGGAACCTATACTTCGTACTTACTTTTTGTCTTTTACCAAATATTGGAGCTTTAGAGCTTACTAGTAGATATTTGTTATTTCAGTTTAAGTAAGTAGTCATAATTTGTTTGTCTAATTAACCGCAAGTGCGTTTAGACTTTGAATGAAGTCATGAGTCAAATATTTTCTTATTATGCGTGAATGACCTAACTTAATAAATAATAATCATTTTACAAGAACATAATTGTTAGTTGCGTCAATTGTTGTATTTATATAGATACTTTGTATGTACACCTCAGATATTTTTATTATTTTTATAGAGCCTTTAAATATTTACAAGTTAGGAGGAAAAGTTTTTAATTAAAAAAATAATATTAACCCAACCAACTTCTTAATATTTTTGAAATGTTAATTTTAAGTACACAAATTTATGTTAAAGACATAAGTAAATCTTGACTTATTACGTTCTTGTATAAGTATAACAAAATATTAAAAAATAACTGCGCTGCGTTTGGGTTAGTGTTTAAAAATCATCAAAACTATAGCTGCGTTTGACCTTAAGCACATGAAATTGTGCTTGATTTAGGCGTTTTGTGAAATGCCTAACTTCTTCTTTGACGTCTCATCCAAACATTCGTGTTATTTTTTTAAGACAGACACAAACAGATGGATCTTCTGATGGTAAGAGATAACTCTGCCCATTTTTTTCTTATTTTCCTCATAATCAGTACACACAGTTTTTCAAAATGATGAGCCAGCCAGGATTTCACAATGATGTAAAACTTTAGGTGCACTGGTGCACCAACCACCACCAACGCTTCTTACTCAAGAGTCAAAGGATGTTAAGACTCTTCAGCCCAATTTTAATAAATTAATTTCGCTAGCTACAGTAATTTGTAGCTAATCCAACCCTAATGACAATATTTAAGTAGATAGCAGTATCTTTGAAGATATTGCCAAGCCTTTTAGCGTCCAGGGCCGTAAATCAAGGCCAATGGGGTGAATCAAAGGGCGCGCGAAGATATTGATCTGACAACTCAGAAACCAGTATTTTAGGCCATAGTTGTGTGCATTTCATGCTACAAATTACTAGACTAAAGTATTTTTTTAAATTTTGGATTTTAGCTGTATTTCGATGTAGATTGTCGCCTTATACCATATAATATAATAATATATAAAGAAAGTACTCGTTAGACCATAATAGTCTTGCCGGAATCGAGGCTAAATTCAAAACTTACACCAAGTTGGGCACACAAAACCTGTCATAATGATTGAATCTTACGAACTAGTTAAGGAATTCTCTTTTTTTAGGATTTTATAAACTGTAACCTACCAAGTGAAACTAAAAGGAAAACAAAGCTAAGCTTCGAGAAGTCTAGAGAATCAAGGATGATTATTATAAATTCAATCATCTTAGGTAACTTTGAACTTTTTGATCTAACTTTCAACAAGATTGTTTATTGTGGTTTATTAATTTATTGCATGGAGACATATCTATAGTTATTTAAAAAAAACCTGCGTAAAACGGATCCTTAAAAAATTATAAATACTTTTACGATCCGTGCATGTAATAAATTACTAAACCATTTTTACAACCTCGTTCAAAGTTAGACCAAGTCTCAAACTTTTACCGCTTTATTACGAAACGCGGACTTACGATAGTACTGGGATTAACTCGTGTCAAATGTTCGCTTAGGACCAGGTTTAGTTCAGATATAATCGTTAGTCCGCGTTTTGTAATAACGCGGTTATAAAGTTTTGGGTAACTTTTATCATTTACCCAGAAAAAAATAAAGGGAATAGAATTGAGGGATTCAATTATATAGGTGAATGCTCTCAGTAAGGTCCACCTTAAGGCCGAACTACAAAAACACTGATAAAAATGAGTCTGCAATTAATTAAGGTGTTTATTTCCGATAGGTGTCCTCCTTTCCATATCTATTACTATAGTTAATCTATCACTCAGCACGGGGCTGGTACATGTCAGGTAGGTATCGGATTAGGCAGTATCTGGGCTGTTCCTTTGGTTCATATTGTAATCGCAATCATGACAATATCGTGGTGATAATTGTATAGTTGTATAAAGGCACATGATGTACATGCTGTATACTTATTACCTAATTAGGTCGAGCTTAAGCTAAACCAATGTTAGGCAATTACTAGCTGACTCAAAAATACAAGATGTACATATGCTTTTTGGTAAGTTGATATAATATTATGTACTCGTAAATGGAAATGGCGCTTTTATAAGTTTTGATTGGGGGGATAGCGCGTCCTGGGGGGACAATATATTATCAAAACTTATAAAACATTGTAATATGAAATATTCCAGCCAAGTAATTACAATGAACCCCCTATCATTAATAAATAATGAATATGAAATAAGCAGTAAATTGAGGCGAATAAGAGCCTAAATATATATTTTTAATAAAGGATCTTAGCAACTCACAAATTATAATTAAAACATCATTATTACACCATTGAAGGATTCAAAACAACTTCAAATATAAGTACTAAAGGCTTAAAAAATTACGCAGATTTACACAGAATTGGACTTAGCCCTCATAAATATTATAATTAACACCAAACATTAAACGTTTTCCGTATTTCAACACGTGAAAACTGGATTTCCTAATTTTCTTATCCTGCCAACTGCCAACACATAGAGATGAACCATTTTAATATTACGCCTGTCACCTTAAGAAAATGTTCCTAGCTTATAAGAAAACGATCTGCAATTTAAAAGTGTTCATAGTCTAATTATATAATTTATCAATACTTGAAACCTGCGGCCGCATATCGTTCAATGAACTTGCATACTATTACCCAATTACATATAATTTTCGTAGCTCTACATATTTATGTATTTGTAATATTTTACTTAAATTTTTTAGTTTAACTAGCGACTTTATGATTGCCTGAGTTCCATAAAACATTCTTTTAACTACATAAAAGGCATTTATTATCCTGAATGACTGAATGAGAGAACAGCATTAATAGCAAAATGTAGAGACAAAAAATAGATTTGAATTTTACTTTTAAAACTGAAAGTCTATACCTAATATACTGAATCTGATTACCAGGACGTGTACCTACCTACTTAATTAAGATTTGCATAATTTTGCATTTTAAGGGGAGACGAAAATACTTTTATTAAAAATATTTAAGCAAACAAAATTATAATAATAATAAATTCGTACTTAGTATTTATACACGATATAAGAAAATGTTGGAGACATAATAAATATATCCGGATGTGTTATTAACATTAGATACTATCACTTTACCGTGTTATTACAATCTACATTTTTAGTCTAATAATAATTTTACTCTAACATATTTTTCTTCTACGAAATCATCTAAACTTAAATATTTATTTTTTACTACACTACCCTTTAAATAAATTAATTATATTCTAAAGTGTTTCAATAAATTTCTAAAATGACATAATTTTCATAATATTTAGAGTTAAAAGGCAGCCAAGCGAAGCCGCAGGGGTCACAGAAACATACACAGAACCTAAAAACACCATCTACACACAGTTCCTTATTTTTCAATAAATTGATAACAGCACATACATATAGGCGAGTCATCGCGGCCAGTGTTCAGAGCGATCGACTCATCGGTGTTGAGCGCACGCTACTTTAGTTCATAAATTTACCTTTAATTCATAAATTGCGATCGTACAAAAATGTCGAAAGACGAAGTCTCTATACACATATTGAGAAAAGTGGTCGTCGATGGATTGTTACTCGGTGGCTGTAAGTAAACAAATTTTATTTATTAACCTTTAAATTTTCTTTAACTTTTTATTTATAATTTTAATGACGGCTGTCCTGAGGACACGCGAGTCCTGGGCCAGCGCGAGCGGTACAAAAGCTTGGCCTTATAAATAAACAAAATAATTTTATTAAAAAATAAAATAATTTAATTTTTGCCTTAGAAAATGATTTGACTCTGACATTGTAAAGGTAACCGGTTCGGTTCCAATATCCCAATTATTTAAAGGCAACTGTAATTAAGTAATTCTTCTTTTTATATTAAGTACCTTACACCTCATTTAATAGGTCAACAGTTTTACTTGCTGAAAAGTAGTATTTGTGTGTCTATCAAAGCTTATAGAACAGTCTACATTACCTACTCACCAAATTCCAGATCAATTTATTATCAAAAGTTAAGTTTTTAGCTGTAAAGGACACATGCCTACACATACAAACTTTACTTGTACATATATACTGTAATTATACTGTGTGAAAATATAAGTTTTTTGTGAAAATTTGATTAGAATTTTCATCGTTTCGTTCTTTGTTTGTGATTCGCTGAACGAGTTTTGATTTAATAACAATTTTTGTTTAACTAAACGTGGCCGTAGGGAAGTTTTGGATTAGATTTTATTATACATACATATGCGTCTTTGAATAGCTAAACATATTTCGATAATCAATTAAATTTATGTTTTTTTTATGATTATTTCTTAAATATTATTTTTACAATCATGAGTAACAAGTAGAGCAAATCAGATTCCCGATGGTATAAGCATCATAATTGCCCATTGCCAATATCAGACACAGTACCTATCATATTTTGGAATACAAGATTTCGCAGGGCACTACACTCCGCTAGCTACTTAAACATATAGAACTTTAAACATATAGCAAGGAAGCGAACAAATTTTACTGCTCAAACTAAAATACAACATAATATCACTTAGATGAAGAAAACCAACAGACTTTGTGACATAATTTATTAAAAAAAAAAACATATTAGTTTGGTTGAATCTCGTCTTACCCTGTAATTGCTGATATATGATATTGCCTTGCAGTCCGGAACAGTAATGCCTACTTATTATATTATATTTGTGGATAAATGGCAAAGGTGTGGTACTTCCCCAGATGACCTTTGCAATAGAGGTCTAAACTATAAAATTGTTTATATTTATAACTGATACAGGTTTTTCTCGTACATGATCGGTAGAGAGCGTGGATAGGTTTTTATTAAGCAAGCGGGTTCTTATTTAGGCCGCATCGACAATCGACACTTCCCAGCATTACCAGCAGATGTGATCTTGTAGTTCAGTCCAATGTAATTCTTATTTAGGCCGCATCGACACTTCCCAGCATTACCAGCAGATGTGATCTTGTAGTTCAGTCCAATGTAATTCTTATTTAGGCCGCATCGACACTTCCCAGCATTACCAGCAGATGTGCTTGTGGTTGAGTCCTATGTAAAGAGTTAAAATATTTAAAAAATTACTTAGACCACTATTATCTAATCAGTACCCATAATAATAGGTGGGTACGGTTTATTAGTCACACTGTTTAATATTATAAAAGCGAAATTTGTGTGGTATATGTTTGTTACTTCTTCACGCCTAAATGGGTGGACCGATTGAGCTGAAATTTGATATAGCGATAGCTTAGACTCTGGAATAACACATAGGCTACAACACAGCGGATAAAGCCATAAAACTGTTAACCTTTCGCATTAGGTACTATCGCAAAATTCATAATAATGACTTGCCATTTACGAGCGAGACATCGATTTACCCCACCTCATGTGAACTCCCTATATTGAAGGTATATAGCTATTCAGTCGATAACATTCAGTTTATGGAAAAGTAAAACGTTTTGAATTAAACATTAGCTTCTATTTCTAGCAGACGTTGAAAATATAGTTACGGTGACTAACTATGAAATACGACTACTGCCTTGGGGGCTATTCACAATGAAATTCATGTTACAGTGACTCGTCGCCTTCTATTCGCTGATAAATTTCTATATATTTTGAAAAAAAACTTTCTATTACAATTTTTTATTTTTTTTAAACAGATTATTTTAGTAATCAAGTATTATTATTTTTTTATAAATCGCTATCATCTTGCTATGCTCTCAGGTTGTCTTGGTATAGAATCGGCATGAAGGATGTCTGTACATTTTATGTACACATAGATCTATATAGTACATAATAAGGAAGTTACAACTAAGGTGCATTTAGACTGGCTACTTTCTTAGACTACCGATTGTTTTTAGGGTTCCGTAGTCAACAAGGAACCCTTATAGTTTCGCTTTGTCCGTCCGTCCGTCCGTCCGTCCGTCCGTCCGTCCGTCTGTCTGTCCGCGGCATTGCGGAGAAACTATAAGTCCTAGAAAAGTGTAATTTTGTATACAGGTAAGTAATAATAAGGGTAAGAGAACGGTGACAAAAAAATAATTTTTAATTAATTAATTTAGGCTACCTCCCGTACACGTAAGATGGGGATGATTTTTTTTTTCTGGCTGATACCTTCGTGTGGGTTATCGTTGAATAGGTATTTTAAAATGAAGGACGGTTTGCTAAGAAACTTTTTCGATTTCATGTTCTGTTTGAAAGATATTCAAGTTATAAAAAAAAAATTAAGCGTCCCCCCCCCCCTCTAAAATCTGAACTACTAGCTTTAAAATTCTGAAAAAAATCAGAGGTATGCTTTCAACCATGAACTTTCCAGGAAAACTATAGCGGTTAAGATAAAATTATTAGTTTCGGTAAAATCAGCAAAATAAGAATACCTAAAGCTAACCTAGCCTATAGTTTATTAATGCATAACTAGATGGCGCTAGTAGTAAAATTAGATCGCGCAAGCGAATTGTTCATGGTTGTATTGTTTACGAGTTATAGCTTTCACAAATAAATCACCATATTACAGTGTTACTTAGCTCATAATTTCTAACTTAAGTTTTTTATTATAATTTGATATAGCATGGTCGAGGCTACTTGTGTGAATGATCCGGATATATTTTTTTTAATTTGCGGAGAATATTATGCTCAAAGAATTCCGTTTGAATGTGACAACGTTCATAATTTAGGCTTACAAAAATTACTTTGGATACTCCCTGGAAATTAACGACAAGCCTTGGATTCCCCAAAAGTTATGCAAAACGTGTGTTGAGTATCTACGTTTGTGGACAAATTAGAAAATAAATAGATTTTGGTACGAAACCGCTATAATGTGGAAAGGACTCGAGAACCATCACGATGACTGTTATTTTTGCTTAGTGTAAACATAAAACTATTGTTTTGATTTTATTAAAAATTAAGTATGCGGAACATAACTGGCTCATAATGTGTTCATTTAAAAATGGTAAACTTTGTTTTAGGCCAATGGTGGTTATATTTTTTTTTTTGTAAAGTAAGAATTATTTGGACTTTTCTCAACACGTCCAAAAACTAATGCGTCACTTTCAAAGGCTCGAATGTGATATAACCATCAAGTTACACTCTCTCCACGACTACCTAGACTATATTCATGACAATCTTGGGGTACTAAGTGAAGAATTGGGCAAGCAATTCCACCCGAACTTTTGTTCGATGAAGTAACGCTATCAAGGCTTCTGGAACGCACATATGATGGCTGAATATTGTTAGAGCATTTAGAATAGCCCTTAGAATAAGAATAGCATTTAGAATAGCTCTGCCTTCAGTTTCAGCAAGAAAATCAAATAACATAAAGAGTTTTTCAAGTTATACTTAAATTAATTAGGATCATCTCTACATTGACCACCTACAAGGTGGACAGATGACCTTATAAAGGTCGCCGGAAGACGCTGGATGCAGGTCGCTTCCAACCGGTATGTATGGAGGTACAAAGGGGAGGCCTATGTTCAGTAGTGGACGTCTTACGGCTGAGATGATGATGATGATGATCTCTACATTTATAGCGTTTTATTACGAAAACAACATAATATGTGTCATATCTTTTTAACTAGGGCTGATACAGAAATTTCAGTCACAAATTTGAAATCGTCGTCAAAAATCATCCAAAATGCTGTTGTGCAGTGTATTCAATCTACTAGAACTACGGAACCCTACATTGTGCGTGGCCCGACTCGCGCTTGGCCTATTTATTTCTGTCTCCTTTCGGATCGATATTTTTAGGGTCCATAGGCGATTATCTTTGTCGGTTTTCTACTTTGAAAAAAAAAACAAACTATAGAGAGATACAAACTCTCAAATTTACAATAATAGCTGGATACAATATACGAAGTAGCATTAAGGTTATTTCTTAGTCAAAGTAACATTATTTCTTAATGCTGATGACTGATGAATAAAACCTCATTACAAAAGCACATTGATAACAATTTATGAATATAATAACTTTGGGGTCCGGGAGCTCACCGCATTTTCCAAAATTTATCTGAGCGCTTGGTCGAGGCGACGTGTGACCGAAATGCTGGGATATATTTGGCCCAACGTATAAGTATTGCCATTCAACGTGGCAATGCTGCCAGCATTCTGGGCACTCTGCCAACTGACAGTGGTTTGGAGCACTTGGATTTTCTGTAGATCGGCTTGTGGCCGATCTGTGGTTAATAAAAGTGTTCTTTACTGCTGTAGTAGCTGTAGTATTGTTAGTTTGTTTTTCTCAATAAAGGCATTTGCCACGAAAAAAAAAAAGTAAAAAAAATAATTTATGAATTATAAATTAATTGTTGATATTATGTTGCATTGTTAGATAATGTTGCTCATCGTTTATAAACAATCTTGTAATTAATAATAGCATGCGTTATGCATGCGATGAACATCATAATAAAAATATTATATCAGCTATAAGAAGGTAAACAAATTAATATCTAAATATATTTAAAAGGAAAGAGTAACTAACTGACTGATCTATCAACGCACAACCCAAACCGCTGAACGGATTCGCTTGAAATTTGGAATGTAGATAGGTTTTATGATCTAGACCTCCGCTAGGAAAGGATTTTACCACGCGTGCAAAGCCGCGAGTACTATCTAGTATTAAATAAAACAAAACTCAACATTTTTACTCATGAGTTCCAGCACTTATGAAACTAATCGTTGAATTTCGTCGGGGATGAGAGTAATTAGTAATTTTTATGCAATTTTAATCGAAGCCTTGTGAAGGAACTTCCTTCAAAGAAGATTCTTCGGAATCATTTTTATCTATATTCATTTACTCAAAGATATCTGAACTGGTTTCGAAAATTATTTTATTATTTCAAACTTTTCAGTTGGTGCTATTTTAATTCTATTGAAATCGGTCAAGCGGTCAAATTCTGAATTACAATGCTTTTAAATATATTAGGTTTTTTCAATCACTATTCACTTGTAATAAGGCGAGTATAGAGCTATCGTCATGTTAAAAAACTAGTATTACAGTTGTCTGGAAGAGATCACTTAGAATGATAAGACTGCCAAGTGATACCCTTTAATTTTAATTTTTGTTTGTAAAAGCTACTTTATACGTGGATCAATAAAGAGTTTCTTATGTTATCTTAATTATTTATAGAAATTTCCATAGACTTAGGAATTTGTCTATGGACAAATGGTAACTCTGAGAAGATCTTTTTTTTTTTTATAGCAGACTAAACAAGCGTTTGACCGCAATCTCACCTGTTGGTAAGTGACGATGCAGTCGAAGTTGTAGCACGCTTGTTTAGTAAGAACCTATTCACTCTTGATTTGAACAAACCCACGTTATAGCATTCGGGAAACACTGAGAGTGGTAGCGAGTTCCATAACTTCGCCGTTCTCATAATGAAAGACGAAGCGAATCGCTTAGTCCGAGCTGCTGGTATACTCACCAGATATTGGTGGCGCAGTGCCGTTTGCCTAGAATGTTACTTGTAGACACATCTTTATGAAGAAAAACAGACATTTTCCTTGATGATTACGCTTGGTTTCCTCCAATTTTACGCTAGTTGGCCACAATACGTACTACTAGCACCGTCACGTGAGATGGGCACAGATCGATATTGCTGAAGTTTCGCTACAAAAATTCATTCAATGTGGACTGTACATCCATAGGTCGCTGGTTCATATCCGGCTCGAAGGACCATAAAGATGTACGGTTTACACCTTTAGTAGTTAGTTGAAAGTTCGTAGATAGAGGGCACGAGAATGAGTACGACACACGTGTAGTGAGCACGGATGCTTTATTAGTACTAAATATGTTATGTTACAGTTACAAGTATATTAGTTAGAATATGTAATACGAGTCCGCACATCATAATATAACATTATTGTTACGGTAGACCGTACAATGGTATTTTTAGGTAAGGTTAAATCTTTACTGGAAAAAATATTTTTATGTCTATAAATATTTTATTAATCATATAGGTATGTCGTTATGTATAAAAATATATACTGTTGTGATTGTGATGCCGCGCATATTTTTAATCACTGAATGTATATTTAAATATTACATAATATAAGTTATCAAACTTGTACAAATTATAAAGGTAAGTTTGATATGAAATTGTTTGTCTTTTTACAAGCTTTATATTACTTTCACCTGTCTGTTGTCTGTCTGTCTGTCTGTAATCAAATCTTGCAGGTTTAATTTGACCCACTTCCCGGTTTCCAATTGAGCTGAAAATTTGCATGCGTGTGTAAATCGGATGACAATGCAATATTATTATGACATGGAGCTGATCTGATGATGGAGCTGGAAGGTGGCTATAGGAACTCTGTCATTAAACAACGCAACCCCATCGAGTTTGGGCTCATTTGATTCGTCTTGACGAGTACTTTATGATACAAGACGATAATAACAATTAAAGCTTGTTATTAAAAAGTATTTTTAAAATTTCACTTGTTTTTTCATAATACACTATGTTATTGGTAAAATTGGAGGTATACACATATTGTTCTACCTGCACTGTAGGCATTGCAGCTTGTGAAATTACTGGGCTATAGCGTCTTAACATCTTAAAACTCTTAAGTAAGAAGCATTAACGGCAGTGCACCTATAATTTTATATCATTGTAAAATCCTGGGTAACATACATATCTACTAATTATGGGCAGCGTTATCTCTTACCATCAGGAGAGCGTCTTGCTTGAATTCTTACTTTTTTGTAAAGAATATTGTACCTACTGCATGAATATAATCACAACTATGAATTCTGCTCATATTTCGTGGCAGTATGTGTACAAAATATAGACAATGTAACAATTTGCACAAGTGTAGTTTAAATCTATTTATATCTTTAGTTAAATATGTGCTTTAGTGACATAATTTTAGCAATCACCTCATGATTTTGCCAATTTTCCTCGGAAAAATACATGCAAATAGTTTATGACTCAACAAGCAAATTGTTAAAAAGCATTACCTACGCGAAAAGATTCTTATCTCTATTCTTATAACATTTTTTGGTGGGCATTGGGAACGGACGAACACACCTATTGAATAAAAGTTGTATAGGCTTTACCTAATAGAATTTGGGGACAAAATGATAAGGCCCCACCCTAACGACGGCTCGTAACCTTTTTGTCTGGCTACAATGTTGAGGTGTGACATATCTATACTTTTTTATGCTTACAAAATCTATACTAGGTACTAGTACTAATTACTACGAGTAGTAAAACAGAAACTTGACACAAAAAGTGAGTTTTCGGCACGTATTGCGGTGACGTCATGATTCTCCAAAAAGCCAAAATTAGTACGTTAACCCAGCGTTTTATAGGTACATTTACTAATAAAAATATGTCCAGTATAATAATAATCCATAATCTACCCTTAACTATCAACAATTTTTTTGTTATAATTACCTTCCATGTTTTCTAAATAATTCCTATTCCGTCTTCCCTACAAGTCCATCGAATAATTCTATAATAGGTACATACCTCTATAATAGAATTCTACTTTTAAATTACCGTCGTCCTTATTTTATTTTCCTTTCCTGTTTGGTTGTCTGGAAGAGATCGCTTTTAGCGATAAGACCGCCAATTGTTACACTTTTATATTACAAATTGTTTTAGTTCTATGTTTTTGTATATAACTGTGGTGTCACAATAAAGTATTTTCTATTCTATTCTATAATTTAATAAATGTTCTATTCCAGTGCTAATATGCTTGGCCGCTGTGAACCTGCTCTGGCAGCCGTTCCAGCGAGGGTTCTTCTGTGGAGACGAGACCCTCATGTTCCCCTACAAAGACGACACGGTTACTGTTCTCATGCTGAGAGTGGTCGGACTCGCACTGCCTTTATCTATCGTGAGTTTTATTATGTATTTTAAATGTTATTATATGTACATTCCTTTCAAATGCAGGAGAGAATGTGAAGGTATCCTCAATGTTGTTAATATAACAAAATGATGTTTCATTTTATTTCATTTATTTGCGTGTATAAACACTACACTACTTGGGTATCTTCAAGGCACGAGTGAATAGGTACCTTTCTAGGCATCTTACGTGATCCATCGACGACCGCATTTTCACTTTCCATCAGGTGGGATGTGGTCAAACGTAGGCCTATCTCGTATAAAAAAAAAAACAGTTAATACAAGAACAATTTTGTAAAACATTTCAATTTATTACTTGTAGCATCAATAACAACAATTATTTAAAATTTTCCTCGAAAAATTTCTCAGTCTAAAATAGTAAGCATTTGGACCAACAGACAATAACACTTGTAACTGTATCGTACCGTGTAAGCCAATTTCTGGCCAAGACACGGACAAAGGAATCTAATGTGTAATTTCCTGGCTGTTTATCACATATCCACCCTCTTTCTGGTCATTGCTGGTTTAATTCGCTCTGATTGAAAGATGAAAGAGACGTTTTGAACAAAAACTGAGCTGCGACAAATCAAAACCTTAAAAATTAAAGTATAACTCCAATTTCGTTAGTTAGTATTTGGCTTTAATTTAATTTCATCTAATCAATAACGAAAAACTGTGTGTATTCGCAGTAGGTATATTACATATTATGAAGAAAAATCTCGATTAAGTCATAATGTTCTGGCCACCGTACCGCTTTTATATATTGTAAAACGGATAAATAGGTACAACGAAAAGAAGAAGGAAAATAAATCATTGTATAAGAAAATTGAAAAAGTATAGAAAAACAATAATATAAAATATGCCAGTAAGCATGATTAATATACATTCAACTGGAAATAATCAGGACTGTTATCAAACCCGAAATCGTGGACACTATTATTTTAGCATTGCAATGATTGTGTAGAGTAATATCAATTGCATTGCTCATATTCTCTAACATTCTATCGTAGATAATATGACACGTGCAAATCTTTACTCAACACTTGATAACAAAATAATTAATGCCTTCTTCATAGTTTTAATTAAGTACAGATCTATTAATAGGGTTAATTAAGGCCGGTTTATGTCTAGTTTCTCTCATTACGTTAAAACTCCATTTGCTTTTAATGAAGATTTTGATATTATCATTCGATCTGTTCAGGATGTAAACTGACATGGCTGATGATAACTTGCTTTATTTATTAAATAATCATTAATTAATTCAAGAAAAAATTCTGCCTGTAAGAGAAAAAAGGAAAACTTGTAAGCTCAAAATAGGGTTTTAAATTTTTATGTTAATGCAACTAAATGGAAAATATATCTTCTTGCAAATAGAAATTTTATTTTTTTATAAATCTGATGGTAAACAACGTCCTTATGAACCTTACCTACTTAAAAAATTTACGTTAAAAAAGATAATTGAAAACTAAGGCGCTTTATAATAAACGGAGAAACTATTACAGCACTACATTTTGGCGCGGTCATAGATTTATGAAACAACTAGTTGCTAGAAAGTTTGTTAGCTCCGAATAAGTTGATTCTCTTAATTTCTTTTTTTAATTCTATGAAAATTTATAACATTTTACAATTCCAGTTTGTGATCTGCGAATGGGCGTACCTCCGAAAGGAGCGCAACGACCAGCGTTGTTTCGGCGTGCCCCTCCCGGCGTGGTTACGCGGGCTGTACTGCGTGGCAGCCTCCTTCGGCATCGGTGTCTGCTTCAACGAGCTGGCCACCGAGATCGCTAAGAACACCATCGGAAGGAACCGGCCGCATTTCTTTGATGTAAGCTTTAATAATAATGACAACCTCTGTGACGAGTGACGCTACAGGTTGCGGGTGCGATTCTTGCCTCTGACAAATATCTGTATGACCTGCTATGTTTCTGATCTGGGTTGCTGTATCTAATAAGAGTATGTATTTACAAAATAAAAGTAGGTATATGCGTAAATACCTCTAAGTATGTACCTATAGAGCGCTAAAAAAAGGTAGAAGTTACGTAGGTAGTATGTGACTGTATGTGTAAACGGGTATTTTAAATTTAAATAAACATTTTCTCTGCTGACTGTACTTTCAAGCAAAATTCACGTTTAATCGACCTTTTTCGATTAAAATAGAATCGGGGTCCTCCGGAACGGGTGCCTCGGGGAACGGGGTCCTCCAGGACGAACCCAATGCCCGGGCTACTGTGAAAATGTTCTAAAGATCGATGCTGATGGATTTATGTTATGAGATACGTTGCGGTGGCTCGCTGCAATTTGCGGCACCCTTCAGACTCCCCTTTGCATAAATATACCAAAATATAGTTAACTAGCATACTCTCGCGGCTTTGCCCGCGCGGCAAAATCCTTTCTTAGTGGTCTACGTCATAAAACCTATTTGTGTTCCAAATTTCAACCCAATCCGTCCAGTGGTTTAGGCTTTGCGTTGATAGATCAGTCAGTGTGGTCACTCTTTCCTTTTATACTCGTATATTTAGAGAAACGCCTGTTCTGAATAATGAATTTAATAAAACATTTAATGAGGGTATAGAGGAATTCTGTAACCTGTGGAGGGTCTAAAAGCTATAAATAAATACATTACTGACCACAACAGAAATATTCCTCAACGTGTGCGATAACCGTGATAAACTACCGCGTGGTGATGATAACGCGAGAAATGTTGCTGATATTACATTCATGTTTCCTCTTATAAAGTATCTGGTAGGATCTGTCACATGGCAGGCGGTAAACGCGCGTTTTAACAGAAATATTCCTCAACGTGCGCGATAAATGTTATAAACTACCGCGTGCTGATAAATAGGAAATGATGATAGCGCGAGAAATGGAGAAATGTTGCTGATATTACATTCATGTTTCCTCTTATAAAGTATCTGGTAGGATCTGTCACATGGCAGGCGGTAAACGCGCGTTTTAACAGAAATATTCCTCAACGTGCGCGATAAATGTTATAAACTACCGCGTGCTGATAAATAGGAAATGATGATAGCGCGAGAAATGGAGAAATGTTGCTGATATTACATTCATGTTTCCTCTTATAAAGTATCTGGTAGGATCTGTCACATGGCAGGCGGTAAACGCGCGTTTTAACAGAAATATTCCTCAACGTGCGCGATAACTGTGATAAACTACCGCGTGCTGATAAATAGGAAATGATGATAGCACGAGAAATGTTGCTGATTTTACATTCATGTTTCCTCTTGTTAACTAACTGGTAGGATCTGTACACAAGGCAGGCGTTAAACGCACAGGTTACTCAAAAAAAACATTAAGTGCTATATTATTATTACTTTCTTTTTGGTTTTCTGTATATTTGTAGTGTTTCAATAAGAAGTTTTTTTTCTATTCTATTTTACATTAACAAATAAAATTCATATGCAAATAAGAATTACCCATTAGATATATTTGAGAAATAACATCCGCTTCAGTTCTACTTATCTATGTATCTGTCAGTATCACTAGTTTACAAACATAGTTTTTTTCTATAAGTCTTATGTAATATACATAAAATAATGATGTAAGCAATATAATATCTTGAACTCTGATACCAGAAGTAATCATTGCATAAAAAAATATAAATTAAAACGAACCGACTTCGAGCTTACTTTCAATCATTCAATAAACGAGGGCGAGATGCAAGTTTTGATTCTGTCCTTGAAAACCACTTGTTTGATTTTGATTAAATTTAAAAAGACCTGAGAATTTATCCATGAAAAAAGAATTTGCTTAATCGTTTCGGGCGTATTTTATTCATTATTAATTATCTTTTTACTCGTAATTTTATCATAATCTACCGAAAGACTTTGCTGTCATGTGCGTCTAACCTCCGCGTAAAGAAGCGAAATCATTTAGTAATTTATAAAGTTCACGTGTTGAATTGAGAACACTTTCGTGGTACTCGTACGATAAAGCACTTAAAATATTATAAGTTGTATTCTAAAATCTTCTTTCCCTCCTCAGCTCTGCAGACCATCAGTAAACTGCAGCTCCCCGGAATGGCAGGGTCGGTACATCCAGTCTGAAGACTACACCTGCACCGGCAGCCGCGACCACCTCTTCAACAACATGAGGAAGTCGTTCTTGAGCGGACACTCTTCGTGGGCTGCCTTCACTATGGTCTATTTGGCTGTAAGTAAACGAAATAATGTTAAAAAAACATTTCATAATTTCTATGAGGAAAATTTAATGAGACATTAGACAATCAGTAAAATGGATAAGGCTAGGTAATAACTTTGTGCACTATCATCAGCCTATATTTTTCCAAGGCACGCTATTCAATTAGTTTTCTTCTCCAACCATCTAAAGAAACTCTTTAATTGTTGCTTCTGAATTCTTAATTAATTAGTTCTATTCATTTTCTGAGTACAGCTTAAAACAAGTGAAATTTAAAAAAACTTTTTAAAAACGAGCTTTTATTATTACCATCTAGCACCAAAGTACTCGTCAAGACAAATCAAATGAGCCCAAACTCGGGTTGCGTCGGTGAATTACGAAGTTCTTATGGCCACCTTCCTCCTCCATCATCAGATCAGCTCCATGTCATAATAATATTGCATTGTCATCCGATTTATACATGCATGCCAAATTTCAGCTCAATCGGAAATTAACTTTCAAGATTTGATTACAGACAGACAGACAACAGACAGGTGAAAGTAAATAAACTGTAAAATATTACATAACATTGCATCATGAATACTCAAAGCCTTAAAACATAAAGTTCAAACCAACATCTGAGGCTTAAAATGATAACAATGTTTTGCATTTTGAATTAAACATTGAGGATTACTTGAATTAAATGGAATAAGAGTTCTAATCACTACCTCTATTTCTCCCCACAGTTGTACCTAGAACAACGCATGGTATGGAAAGGTTCCCGCATCCTGCGTCACGCCCTCCAGTTCGCTGTAGTCATGTTGAGCTGGTACACCGCCCTATCCCGAGTGTCAGACTACAAGCATCACTGGAGCGATGTCTTGGCTGGGTACGCGATGGGACTTGTGCTTGCTGTTCTTATGGTTAGTATATCAAAGATTTACCTGTTAAAAGAAGCAAGTAATACCTCTATAATGCCCCAAAGGGGGTACAGTGCCTCTAAGAGTGTATTATTGCTACCTTATGGCAATTTACGCTTCTTAAGTGTCATTAAAAGTCCTGAAAAGTTCGCTGTGCATGAATATTTATGCTCATAATTTATCGATTAAAATATTTTTTGTAGAATTTTTTATAGCAAACGCCTTTATTAAAGAATAGAACATTAATACAGCAGTCAGGATCAATCACAAACCAATCTACAGAAATTTTATAAAACATTCATTATATAAAAAAAATGTCATACAAAGTTACAGTGCAAAATGTAATTAAATTAATTTGAATACAAGGTACCTATGTATTGTTTTATCAATTGAAATATTTAAATTTCACAGCCAACCTAAATTCCCGTAATTTATGAACTTAATTGCAGTGATCACGCTGAAAACTAATTAAAAACAAAAAATAAACTGTCCTCAACAATCTTGCTGATAAACTTTGTCCAGTATCAAATAGGGTCTACGACCTGCACTTATTTACTGAATGGCAGGGTTCGTCCACTTTAAAATTGCTCCTGTTCTTTAAACAAAATGTTACTGACATTAATGGAACGGAGTGGACGTTAAAACTGGACAAATTCTACAATTGTTGGATTATTTCCATTCATTAAATATTATCGGTATAAATATAGTTTTGTTTTCGTTTTTGGCTGAATTTGTGATAGTTTATCATATTATTTAAGAGTTGAATAACTATTTTTAGACATGTTCGCCGCGTGATTCATTTGTGGGTTGATATAATAGATTGAACAGAGTTCATTGAAATTATTATTACGATAGAAAATGTCAATTAAGTATTCAATTATTTAATATACGTGCCACCAAAGTTTACACTGTAACAGGTTTCTTCTTATTACACTGTCAGAGTCAAATCACAATTATAGGTTGTGTGACCAAAGTGTATGTTGCAGTCTTCCCTAGTTCATTGGTTGCAGTTCCATCAGATTTAAATAAGCTTAAAACATTCCCTCCTACTACTTATACTTGTACCTTACCACAGATAAAAGAATACTAGTAACCTTACTATCTTATAGGAAACAGCCTGTGGCCGTAGCATGCCACACGGGATCCCGCTGAAATGTAAAGAGTAGAACTGTCATCCCATACATTGTACTTTTGTGAATGTATGGGATGACAGTTCTACTCTTGAAGTTTTGTCGGGATTCCGTGTGGCATGCTACGGGCCCTGGCCTCTCATTTTCAAGAGTTAAATGATAGATGATGTTAATGAGTTTAATGATTGTGATTTTCTGAAAAGTGTATTAATCAAAAATGACAACTACTATGACAAATACAAAAATGCTTTGATCTAATCAATTTTCACTATTACACTATCTTATCAAAAGCAACTCAATGCGGTACTTCGAAAAATGTATCATAATTAAATTTTATCTCTTACTACGTGTCATCGTAATTGCTATTAAGTCATCAGTTTTGTACCTAATGCAAGGTAATGTCACTAATGTACTCTAGTTAGAAAAAAAAAGTTTTACTGAAATTGCTGCCTTCTGCGCGGGTCTGCCATAGTCAAAAATGGCTGCGAATGTGTATTCTTAAATTGATTTGTTTTAATTGTTGCCTTCAATAACACTCAAAAACGAATTACACGTTCAACACTCAAAAATTCCGTAATTGATACAGATAAGGGAGCTAAACGGTTATTTAGCGTTCCCTTCAAAAACCAGTTCGAAATGTTGGAAAAAAAACTCATGTTTTGACAAATTCATTATATACGATCCGTACTACATAATATATTATAGTACCTGTATATTCGTACATGTATAAAAGATATTGATAATAATAATAATTATTATTATGTCGCTCTTAAACACGGGCTAAGCCCGGGCCTTTTTATAGGCGTGCACGGAGACAAAAAAGTCCAACGTGCAGAAGCCCTTTTGCGCTTTTAATATAAATGTAATGGATGACACTTCTTGGAGTCTATCTGTGAGTCCATCTATACACAAGTGAAATTAAAAAAATACTTTTTAAAAACAAGCTTTTATTATTATTACCATCTTGCATCATAAAGTACTCGTCAAGACGAATCAAAT
Source organism: Hemithea aestivaria (assembly GCA_947507615.1). Lineage (NCBI taxonomy): Eukaryota > Metazoa > Arthropoda > Insecta > Lepidoptera > Geometridae > Hemithea > Hemithea aestivaria. The sequence continues at coordinate 13,018,955 of OX382339.1, read as the reverse complement.
GAGCCCATGTAAAAATGGGCGCAAAGACAGTCTCCGCCAAGTGACAGGACTATTGTTAATTAATGGAAACTATTTGAACTAGGCTATGGATGTGTATTCTAAATGGATACACATGTGGGATGTGTATTCTATTATTATTATTAACATTTTATGTTGTTACAGTGGGTCTACGGAACAGACTTGGTGAAGAGACAAAAGGACCACGCAGCGTTACCTCAATTTGAACTCAGCACTCCACAACCTACGGCTCACCCTTGACCAATAATTATATAAAAACATATTAACCATTATTATTATCTATAATAGTTCTTATGTCGCTAATCACTGGCGATATTATGTAACTCGCGATAGCAGTGCGATATACGAAAACCAGCATTAATAGGCTGCTTGTCCGTTGATGTAAACAACTAAAGGAGCAAGTGAGGTAAAAATCTACGAATACATTGTCTCGAGCGGAGTTTTTATGCATTGCATTATTCTATTGGTTGATTTTTGACGCTTAGTGCTTCGTCAGTTTACGCATTAATGGACAGGCAGCTTTATATTAAGTTCCTTAAATCTTATTCGCAATGAAATCTGAAAACTTTTTTTTAGTGCAAAGTTTTTTTTAGTAAGAAAACGAGCAAGACACTCTTCTGATGGTAAGAGATAACGCTGCCCTTGATTAGTACTGTGCCCAGGATTTCACAATTATGTAAAATTCTAGGTGCACTGCACCAACGCTTCTTGCTCAAGAGTCATAAAATGTTAAAACTCTTCAGCACAGTAACATTAGCTGGTCACTTAAGCAGAAAACTAAGCTGGTTTTGATAGGCGTACATAAAATTATTATTATTTTTATAATAACCTCGGTCTATTGCCGGTCTTGAGAAATATCGGCCAATATGACGGATGGCTTGCTAGTCGACCACGTTGTATCAACGTGTTTTAGATATTATACTATATTTTAAATAAGTAGATAAGATTGGTGTAGACATTATGTGCAAAAAGAAAAGAGTCTCTAGAATAAGGACATTGACATGGTAAATATTTTAAAACCTATATTAACTATATGTAAATATACCGACTAAACTCACGGATATAAAAGTCGAAACTAGGTTCGACCCTGGGTTTCGGACTACTACGAAGTCCTTCATCAGGAGCTCACGCGCTGAGGTCGCGACGCTGGCAACCCACAAAATCGTATTCAAAATCGTATTTTAAAATCTGTTAGTTATAGAGGTATAATGTGAAAAAGACATGTATTTTTTTATTATATGAACATAATAAAAATCAACTGAGATATAAGTAATAAAAAAAATATGATTTTTTGGGTGAATACACGCTACGTCGCATCTTGTTATAAAATGTTCCAGCCAAGACCTCCTGACTTCACAACACTTCAATCAGTGTTATATACAGTAGGTATATCACAGCTGTTTTTGTTAAATATACATTACTACATACAAAAATATGTGTCCAGTATTTAATAACCTACTTGACACAGACAGACAGTTATTTACATTCATGCATGTTAAAGGCATGCGCATATTTAGTGCAAATTAACTGATGCGTAGTTTTTCTTTTGCACGTTATGATGATAAGACTCTCTCCTCAAAGATGACTTTTCTCTTTTTGCACTATTTTAAAAAGAAACTTCTCGAAGTTCGATTAGATAAATAATAGTTTTAAGTCGATATTTGGATGACAATATCAGTAGGTAATTGGTTGCACACTGTTTTGTAAAAATCCAATAATATACATTTGTGAATTTATTCTCTTGCATAGAAATTAGTAACTTTATGTAATAAATGCTGTTTGATGTAATAATTGTTGACAAAACAAAATTAGTTAAAACCTAATTTTAGGTAAAATAAGTTAGGCAAAATTAATAACTTATACCTATCTACTGTGGTACTATATGTTAATAGTATTTTTATTTGACATAAATAATAATGTTATTATTATTTATTGAAGCAAAAGTGTAAATTTATTAGGTTTTTATAAATAATGTAATAAAATTAATTTTGTTTGCGATAACGCCTGCTTATAATTTTATAGCAAAACCGTGTGCTGGATTTTCTCTAAGCAGAATATTATGTATAGCAATATTACGAATTTAAATTTATGCAGCTCTCAAATATATAATTATTTTAAGTTATGTTGCATTTTTATTTCACTTTCATGTTTTTCTTAAATTATAATTAATATTCATTTGAATTTAAACATGAGAGGGTGTAATTTATATGTATAAAAATACTTAAGAATTTATATTTAAGTGCATTATAATAGGTGTATTAATTTCGTATGACACTTATTTTTTAATTATATTTATTATTGATAAATTAAAATTAACACTGAATCGAAATGAATCGGAAATTAATTATTATAATAAAGCTCGTTGATGTCTTTTGTATGAGTTATTAAAAATAGATTTTTGGCTAAGTTTTTAATGAGGTTTTTGTGAAAGTAACTAGAGGAAAAAAGTAGGTGGGTACCTTAATATACTCAATACTCGTACTGTTACTACTTATAAGTACTTTTAATGTAATTTTTTATAAAGCTACTTTTTTGTTAAATTTGTAAATAAATCAGAAATAAGTAAATTTCAAGGAACATTTTTAGAATAATCCATGTTTCAATCTCAAAAACTTAAAGCACTTCCTCGGAAAGACCCACAAACTAATACAAAATATAAACAATTCAACTTGCTGAATGCGATTTAATACACGTTTTAAGCAGTTAACTTGCAACTCTATTACAAGGGCATAGAGTATAAAATGTACAAAGAGGCAGTTGTGAAGTTTATACTTATTTACTTTCCCCCGCGGAGGATTTGGTTCGGAATGTCCGATGAGGACGGCGCACGGCGACCGGCCTGCGGTGGTACAGACGGACAAAGATTATGAATACTGTGAAGGGTACAGAAGTGACTACTTTTCGAAAATAAGTAACATACATTTTACTTAGGTTTTAGATTTTAGTAAGTAATATAGCCTTATAGATTCAGTGATTATTTGCTTCGCTAGAGAAGAAAACTATCTTTAAATTTGTTAGATTATAATTGGCTAGAGAATAATCGCGAAGATTCTGCCTTAATTTAAAGATTTTCATATCATGTGCATTGTGCAATTATTAATATTCATCGAATAAAATATGAAATTTTATACAACGAAGTAAGAAGACGAGCAAGACGCTCTCCTGATGGTAAGAGATAACGCTGTCCATAATTAGTACAGTGCTACTGGTGCACTGCGCCAACGCTTCTTACTTGAGATTTGAGAGTCATACGATGTCAAGACTCTTAGGCCCAGTAATTTCACTAGCTACAGTGCCCTCCTACCGAAGCACAGCAATGTTTACACACTACTGCTCAGGCGGTAGAATAACTGGCACTGATTGGGTACCCACCTAGTCGACCTCCTCCAAAGGAAGTCTACCCCCGAGTCTAGTGTGAACCTTAAGACCAAGTGTATACAATTAGTCAACTGCTTTAGAGCCCAAAATGCTACATATGGGTTACGATTTACGATATTAACGTAATGAAGCGTACGTTTCATATAAAAGACATCTACGCTTCACAAAAATACACAGAAAAATATAACAAATTCCATGAAATGTTACCCAGTGAGCGCCTAATATAAAATCTATAGCAGTCCCTCACAGAGGCTGTCAAAAAACACCTGCTAAACGTACCATCTCACCTGCAGCATCTTTGTTCACAGCACGAGCATCGTAAACAATAGTGGCCAGTACTCGGCCGGTTGCCGCGCCAAGCGCACGCGTCACCTCGCTGGTGTTCCACAGACAAGATTCGTTCGTTTTTCAAATAAAACTTACTTTTTTCAAGTTTTTCCCTACCCCGTTATGTGCCAGTGTTGTGCGACCAATGGATTGGCAATAACTCACTGAAAAGTAACCGATTTTGAGTACTGTTTGGACAGGTATACTTTTACTTTGTTTCTCTATGAGAATGTATAACGTTACTTCAGAGTTTTTCGTCTAAGCATCTGTTGTAGCTCAATTACATTGTGTAGATTAAATTATAGTTGTGGAGTAGTTTTTCTGCTACGTTTTTTGCACTGTGGCGCCAAAATTTATTGTTTTTAGGATTTTGATGACCCATCCTATTATAATTATTCTCACGAAGTATTCTTGTTTCTTACCACTTTATATGTCAAAAATACTAGACCAATTGCACTGAAATTTTGCAAATAGATAGCTTAGTTTATAGTACACAGGTAGAGCTTTATTCAGCGAAACAAATTGTAAAGCGCAGCTTAAATATCTCTAAGATCAAATTATTCTGGAATTTTACTACCCGATCACACTAAAACTATTGAACCGATTAGGATGTAATTTGGCACTTAGGTAGATAACTTATAAATTATAAATACATCGGCCATTGTAACAGATATATATGTAGGACTCGTTTAGTCGTAATTCGTTGTCAATAAAATTATTTCTTCGATTAATTCATACCTTTTGTCATCGAATCCTCATTCTACAGTAGGTATATAATACACATGTGTTAATTATATATAACTAGCTAAGTAGGTGTGTATATAACGTCTCAAAGTTTTTAAGGTAAACCCGCATACTTGTAAGGTCATTTGAAGCCGATGACGTAAGCATGTGGTCATATACTTTGGATCTAATCTAAAAATAAATAAATGTTGGATATGTCGTAAAATACTTATATATATTATGTATATTTAGATCTATTAAATTTTAGAGGTTATATAAAATACTAAATAACTAGATAATAACTAGATAGATTGCTTTTGATCTAGGCTGTATACACATAATGTGGTCAAATTTTGCCAGAACTAAAATAAATTATGTATATATATAAAAATAAAATAAAATAAATAGCAAAAGTAAAATAAAATAAATATAAGCGGTATTTTGTCTATGCATTCGGTAAAAATCGTAATATTATATTAAAAACGTAAACTACGTATTTTTAGATTTTTCTTCAAAATCTTTCATAATCGCTTTAAAAATCTACTTATCCGCTTTCGCATTAAAAATATAACAATTGCTCTCTGTATATTTATACAGAAAAAAAGACCAAATCAAGTGTCAATCATCACCTATCCCTATCACGTAAATAGAAAAAAAAAGAAAAATATCATATAAAATGTTATTTCTCTAAAATTGTGAAATTCAGTATAAACGTCGTGGAACACTATGTTGGGTAGGCACTTATGTAAATATACATACTTCATATTTATTATTAGTAGAGATATAAGGTATTTCACACATTTCCGATTTGCTTTGCAAATTCCATAAATTTTAGCATCCGGCAATACAAAATTAATAGATTATAGTTACAAATGGGTGATATTCTCAAATATAATATTGATTATAATATTTATTACATTTAGTCCTACCTATTTTATTACATTTAGTGTTTGAACTGGTTTCTAATAGGTAATAATAATATGAAGATAAGTGAGATGAAGCGTCGTTTGAATCTTCATTATAATTGACGTTGTTAGTAAGATACAACTGTTTTTAAAAATCTACTGAATTTGTAATTTCAATGACAATATTCTAAGAGCTATAATAGGTGATATACTATGATGATGATGATAATAGGTAATCTGTCTATTCTGTGGATTGGTTGAAGTTTGGAACAGAGGGCCTATCGGCTATCGCATGTAACACTAAAATCCATAGATAAAATTGCGTACATTACATGCCTAAACCTCCTCATTAATTTGCGTATAATACCAAACGCAGCAATGTACATTGAAGTTGTCATCAATCGTAGTGGGTGAGAATTAGAATAGGCCCTCAGATTACACGAGATATATACATATAGCTTTTAAACTTGTTAAACCTAGACATTTTTTTTAACCCTGGAAATATGCGTCACCGACCTAGACTTCCGTCGCTTAGACAGTATTATTTACGTGGGAAAGGTCACGAGAATAAGTATTTCGTATAGCTATCTTTGAAAAACAAAAATAAACTAAATCAAAATTCGTTCATCCGTTCGGGAGCTACGATGCCAAAAACAGACACACACAGACGGACACGTCAAACTTATAACACCCCGTCGTTTTGCGTCGGGGGTTAAAAATTACAAATATTACCTACTAATGGACCCGCGCGCTCTTCGTCGCGCTTATTAGGAATGATCAGTGATTCTCTACTATATTATGCATGTGTTATACATATAAACCTTCCTATTGAAGTATTCTATCTATTAATAAAAACCGCATTAAAATTCGTTGCTTATTTTTAAAGATATAAGCATACATAGGACAGATAGACGCAGAAAGCTACTTTATTCTATAGTGATGTTAAAGGACGGAAGTGACTTACCTCAATAACTACTACAAAGTACTAAATATTTATCTTAAGCTATCTGTATAGGTTCTAACATAGTATGAATAGTATCTCTATATATACCTACATAGTTACTAAGCTATACTCAGTGATTATGTTTAACAAAATGCACGTAGCTTCATTTTTAAAAACTACATACACTGAAAAAAAAAAAGTGATTGGTTTAAACAAGATGTTGTTTCCATATGAGCCTACAAAAATCATTATTGCTGCAACTAAGACAAAATTGTTGATTTTCTCTTAGTTTTGTTAGTTAAGTACTGTACCACCGTTATTAAGAGTAGTTATTTAGTTTGATTACTGTCTTGTTCAGTGCATATAGTTATAGTAGTTTTTATTATGATGCATTATTAGATTATCAATTAATATAGGTTGTTTTTCAACCATATTTAGCTTGCTATTGCAACTAAGCCATACTAAGCTTTTATAACTAACATGATAAACGTTATTCTTAGTTGCAGCAATAATGATTTTTGTAGGCTCGTATGGAAACAACATCTTGTTTAAACCAATCACTTTTTTTTCAGTGTATATTTCTGTGTTATATAAGTTGGTACAAAAATTTGGTAACTAGATCAAATTTACCTATACTTAACTTTTAAATGATGAAATAATTAAAAATATATAACGTAAATTTAAAATTATAAATTGTCAAAAAGACCGCTCCGAGCCGTTCCTGATGGAAAGGTGCCCATAACACTTGCTGCGTTTCCACGTTGTATGGGTACATTCTTTGCACCAGGAACGACCCTGATATATACATTTACTAAGTAATATTTATATATATACGTAAGATTGGCTAAGCGTCCTCAGTTCCCATTAAATACGTACAAAGTAGGTATGTACAAGTGATAGGTCTAACATAGTATGTAGGTACCTATAGCACATCTACGGATACTATAAGTAATATCTATGGATATAATAAAATATAAAATAAATAAAGAAATATTTCAGGACATTTCACACAGCGCCACCTAACCCCAAACTAAGCAACATAATGCTTGTATTATGGTGACTAGGATAACGGATATAATACATATATACTTTTCTTTATGTTTTTCTTGTATGTTATGCGTAAGATTGGCTAAGCGTCTCAGTTCCCATAAAATGCGTACAAAGTACAAGTATACGTACAGTTAACGGTAATGAATATGATAATGCCTCTCGCCTGCCTTCGCAGCTTTGTGGGCAAACCGCATGCCGCAAGAACTTTGCATACTTTATGCTAATGTCTGGGCTAACTAGATAACGAAACTTACTCTCGGGGATACATTCTTGATGCATTCTATAAATAATTTCAAACGAGGATAGGTAAGATTAGTAAAGAAGTATATAAACTTACCCTAAGTTTACCCTATAGGGAAAATTAGTTCTGCGGTTTTTCTCTAGTTTTTCTCCTAGCGGTTTTTCTCGCTGCTAAAATAAAATAGCACATTTTCTACTTAGATAAATACCAAATTTTTGCCATATTAGTGCGAAGTAGGAAATGTGGAGACGTTTGTGTAATATGTTTTTTTTTCCCTATACACACATACATATTATGTATACCTCTATAATTCCAGGGTCTTAAACTACATGCTTACAGAAATTCAGCGCAATTATTAGTTCTGCCGAATTAAAAAAAATTTAATTCCTCTGGGATCTAAATATGCCCCCAATAACATCCTTTTTTACCTATGTTTGGAAGATTTTATAGGCGATGGTAACTTAACATTACATGTGCTTTCTGCTTATTTAACGCTCTTTATTTTAATTTAAAAGAATGGCATTTAAAAATAATGTTTGTCCTTCATCATCATTTATTTTAAACAAATGTCACCAGTTTTGTCCTTTATCAAATCGCCTTTAAAATCGATTACGTAATAAGTAAAAGTAGTTTTTTTACGAAGCCCTCTATGCCCACGCTAAGCCCACACATGCCCACATAAGCTCACGTTTGCCCACGCCTCCCATATATTACCGATTTTCATTGACCACTACTGGCCAAAATCATCACCTACGATTGTTTAGTTACCTACTTAATAATAATGTAAGTATTGCATGCTGTTTTTTGTAAATTGGCAATAAATAGTACTTTATTTATTTATTTTATTTAAATTAATTAAGCGGCTAATAGTCGCTGAACCTCCGTCTCGCTCGCACGATACAACAAATTGTCATATAACAACTGATAAAATTTAATTTTTGGAAATGTGTTAAATTGAAAATTTAGCTCATATTTTCATACAATTTTTTAAAGTAAAACCAATTTGATACTTTATAAAATGGTTGAGGCATGTTTAAAAATAGATATTTTTCATATAATTGAGAATGCCATCGTTGTTATTTAAGGTAGCGAACTGGGAATACTTATAAAATATGAGCTAAATTTTCAATTTAACACATTTCCAAAAATTAAATTTTATCATTTATAATTTGACAATCAGCTATAACGTGCGAGCGAGACTGAGGATCAGCGACTACCCAATGTAAACTCTCTACGTCTATGATGTAACTATTTGTGTTACTCTAAAAATAGTTTTTAAGCTTGAATTGATATATTTGTTACACTGATCACTTAATTTGTATACGTTTTATCACTTGCCATTTTATTTTAAATACAGGTATATGTTCAAATAAAAGCTCTTTTGAATACCTAGATTTATTTTGTACTGTTTTCTATATATTATGCCTTTCGAAAAAAAAATTGTTTTTACTTTATACTTATTAATTCTAATCGGTTTTTAAGAGGAATACATTACCTACTTAAATAGCCATACTTTAAAAATTATAGCTTGGTATGAAACTTTCTTTTTCTTTTCTCAAAACAATAAAAATGGTGCATTAAAATGGTTTAATGATGAATGCTGCGATGGTGGTAAACAAAAACGAAAGTTTAAGGACAAAACAATAAATGAAGATCATTATATTTATTTGTTATAATTTTAATTTAATCACAGTGGTGCCCTATTTTTTGCTCTTTTATTTCAAGCTATAGGTACTTACTTTTTAAAGCTTTAAAAAACATTTTATTTTGTGTAGGTAAAGTTGAATGCCCTCCATATTCCATGAATCACCCTAAAGTAAGGGAAGCAAAATGACCACGCGATAGTATTGATCACCGCTATTTCAACCCCAAGCGCGCCCGTGTTTTGGCACTAGGCTTCTTTTCTGTAGAACTTTTATAAAACTTGAACTGAAAATATGGCTAATGATTATTGTAAAAAACTTCAAGTTTCTCAAAAAATAGTACTGTTTCAATCATATATTATATGCAAAGACAAAAATATTGACAAGTAGAAAAAAATGTTACGTAAGTTAGTTTACTATTTTTTATCATCACCATCTCAGTCGCAGCACTATTATTTTTTTTAAATATTAATAACTTAAAATTCGAATACTGGAAAATTTCAATCTCAATTCGTCTGCATACTTTGCGGTCGCCGTTGTTGCACATCACCCTTACTAGCCACTCACGGAAGTGCCGAACCATTTACAGACGCTTAAATCATCTCTCATAGATGTAAGAGGCCAATGATAACTTAAAATAAATGCATACAATATTTACCAATTTCAAGTTAAAATTAAGTCAAACTGTTTACTATAAAAATACAGATGTAGAGCAGGCAATTTGCCCTCTGTAAAAAGTCAACAGATACTTATTTCGGAACTATGAACCTAAAGCCGGGTCGTCAGCGCGTGTTTTGGTTTTAAACATTCAACAAAAACATCACAACATTTTACACGAAACATTGTCAAACTACACGTTTTGTTTGTTTCAACAATGATTTTGCTTTCCATACCCGTGGAAAGCACGTACAACAAAATTGACTGCATTCATCAAAATTGCCGAGAATTTTTTTAAATTGTTGTGATGTTTTTGTTGAATGTTTAAACCAAAAAACCGTGCTGGAGACGCGGCTAAAGTATTACTTTCTATCGTGAAATAAAGTACGTATCATTTCTCAGATTTTTTAATTTGTTTTATCAACATAGTGGAATGTAATCAAAGTAGGCTACATTTCATTACGGATACAGTTTTAACACACTACAGTAAATATTAAAGTAAGTACATACACGACGTGCAGACTATGATTATTGACTTGTTCTAGCAATCTAGCCATAGCGGCATTCTCTATTGTGGGGTCCAAGTTATGAGCTAGAAGAATAAAAAAATGTTTACTTGATGAGTCTGTAGAGGTGAGCGGTTGAATGATTCAAAATAATATGCAGTTAAGGGATCAGAAATTCGGACAGTTATTACATACATATTATGTTAGCCATTTTTGTACAACTGCTGGGCAAAGGCCTACCTTCCATCACGCCATTCCGTCCTATCCAATGCTATATTTTGCCAAGTGGTGCAATATAAGTCAAGCTCGTCCCGCCAGCGTTTTCTAGTTATATAGGTACTAGTTTGAAACCGTATCATCTAAAGAACCAGCTTGAAACGGTAGCATTTTATTACAACTCATCACTCAATTGTGATGACACAATAAAGAATTTTCTTTTATCTTATCTTCTTATTTAATTCGTCATGACGAGTACTTTGGTCGTAGATGGTAACCAGGATTTGATGATGGTGCTGAAAGGTGACCATAGGAACTCGCTACATAAACACACACATGTTTTTAAAATAAGAACAGTTTACTAAAATAACATTTTAGGAAGTCTCGAAACGTTTAGCACTTGTACTGTACATCCCCCGAAGCAAGAAGCAAAACGCGAGCCTTTGTTAATAATAAACCGGCGGTAAGAATGAGATTGCTTACGAATATTAACTGTTAGCGACGCGCACGCGCAACTCACTTGTTTCTTGTAATGTGTTTTAAATAAATGATATTTGGCATGGCTGGGATAACTGCTGGACTGAGCTTGCGGAAACTGACTAGACTATTTCGATAAATAAGTTAAGCATCTGTTTAAATGGGCTGGGGCAACCTTTTATCTCTATGGGTTTCGTTTTTTCCTTTAGAGGTACGAACCCCTAAATATATTTATTTTTTAATATTTATTAAAGCAGTTAAGAAAGGTTTTCTAGAGAGTCCCACATACCAACGTGCGCCCCCCGGCGTTGGATGATGTGACGATGCGTAACGCACACTGAGAAAAATGTCATTTTGGCATAATCTTAAAATATCGTGACGTCGGTTTAAAATAGATGCGTTGTCTTATAATATGTTGATAATAAGTAAATATTACGCTAGAACTGAAATGTGTTAAGATGGAATCGAATTTTTTGGGTAAATAATGCAATATTATGATACTTGTCATCGTAAAAGAGTGAATTCATCATACTTTAAGCTGAATTCACCTCTTTTATGATTGTCAGTTTTAACAGCTTAAAGTATGATGAATTCACTCAAAGGACGGAGCATAGTGATTCACCAAAAAGAACGATGATAATACTGATGTTGATGATAACAGTATTTAAGATGATAACAGTATTTAAGATGATGTGTTAAAGCATTATAATTTAATATAGTACATTAGGGGGAGGTCATCGTATTTTTAGAGATACTTCTTCATATTAAACTATGAAATCTATTTATATTACGGTGACTGTCATTGTGTTTTTTAATTAGAATCTTATTTATAATTATCATACTAATTTATGGGACAGTGGACCATTTTCTATTACATTGTGTTATTATTTGAAGAAGACAATGTTATTTCATAATTACAAATTTTTACGATGACAAGTATCATAATATTGCATTATTTACCCAAAAAATTCGATTCCATCTTAACACATTTCAGTTCTAGCGTAATATTTACTTATTATCAACATATTATAAGACAACGCATCTATTTTAAACCGACGTCACGATATTTTAAGATTATGCCAAAATGACATTTTTCTCAGTGCATTTATCCTGAAGAAAAAAAATAGAATAACTCCATTCTAAAGATACTCTACATTCTGTAACATTTTATTGCATACCAAAATTCCAAAAAATAGTCATAAATACAAGACAAAATAAAAACTGCTATCATCGTAAAGTAAAAAATCGGCGGTTTTACCGCGTAAATCTGTATCTTACAGACAACCCCGTTGGAAGTTTTTTCGCGATAAATCCACTATTAAAACTTTATCTACGCTAAATTAGGATAATCCCATTATGGAATATTCTAGACTCTAGACCAACATTTTGCAGACGCTTTTTTACATATTTTCTTTTTTGGTTTTATAGAAATATTACACAACTTTATAATAAAGTTCCGTTAGTGAGTGAAATGACATCACCCAGACGGCCACTCAAATAAGGACATTTACACCTTTAAGCCGCGTCTACAACGCGTGTTTTGAGTTTTGGTTCAAACATTTTAACAAAAACATCACAACATTTTACACAAAACATTGTCAAACTACACTTTTTTTTTTGCTCCGACAATGTTTTTGCTTTTTATACCCAATGGTAGGCACGTACAATCTTACTAATATTATAAACGTGAAAGTTTGTAAGAATGGATGTCTGGATGTCAGGATGTCTGGATGTGTGTTTGTTACTCTTTCACGCCTAAACGGGTGGACCGATTGAGCTGAAATTTGGTATACAGATAGCTTAGACCCTAGAATAACACATAGGCTATAGAAAAGCGGGTAAAACCGCTGGGCGCAGCTAGTAAAACGTAATATCAATATTCACCAAAATCGCCGAGATTTTTTTTAATGATGTCATGCTCATGTTTAATGTTGGAACCTAAACAAGTGCTGGAGACGCGGCTTTAGTCAAACATTCTTTTAATAGTCACGTTATCTTAATAGGTTCCTAAAAAAAATCGCACGGCCTAAAATGGTGCCGACCACCTTACAATTTGACATCAATGTGGTTTTATCTCCAATCGATTCGATTATATTTCGTGAGAAAAGACTTAAATTTATTCCATCGAAAAGGGAAACTGGATTTGAAGCGTTGATTTTTGTAGAATTCGATGGGACATCGAATTAATACTTATCACTACGCTTCGACAAGTTTATAATATAACAGTCAAAAATTATAATTATTATTCTTAGTACATGCTCATTTGCCAATTGTCGGAGGACATAAATATTATTATCATATTTATGATCAAAGTTATTATATAATATGTATTAAAGTAGAACTTATTGAAGGATTAGAAGCCTCAAAAGCTATTAAACACAACGGAATCGATGAAATAGGAACTGGAATATCAGAAAAACTCCTCCACAAGAACATACATAGGCCTTAGATTTAAAACAACACGCAACCTACATATTATGTTTTCCTCTACTGCGGAGAAAACTATTACATTTTCTCATTTGTGTCTAAAATTCTCTAAATAATAATTGAACCTACGCTACTTTTATGAACAAATTATATAATATGAATTTTGCTATTTAAAAAATGAACGAATCTTGTTAAAATACCAGTATCTTCCAGGCTTTCAGTAAATTATGTGTTAAGTGAAAGTGTCCGAGTGAATAGTGATGTGATGGTGAAGTGAAATGACTTAGAACCAATTAGTGTTGGTCTAACCAAGTTGGACACTGGATAGGACCAGTCACTGAGTCCGACTAGTCACTGAGTTGGACATTAAATAACTCAGTTGGACAAGCCACTGAGTTGGACGAATTGTTCAGTTGGACAGTTAATTCAGTTGGACAAATTGTTCAGTTGTACAGATTGTTCAGTTGGACAAATAGCTCAGTTGGACCAATAACTCAGTTACTGAGTGGACCAGTAACCATGTACCGGCCAAATTTCTACGAGAGCACGTGTTTCCGATGCAATGAGATCGTGTACCAGGTGGACCGGGTGGGTCCGCTGAAGGATTTCACGTTCTTTCACAGTGGCTGCTTCAAGTGCGCCGTGTGTGGGACTAAGCTTACTTTGAAGGTGAGTTGCTTTTAATTAGTTCATATTTTATAGGTACCTTGCCTTCTAAGGGGATACGTCCGTTAATTCAGGGCACAAGATATATTTTTAACAAAATTAATTATATTATAATTTACCGGGGGTAGACTTCCTTTGCAGGAGGTGGGTACCCCAACAGTGTCAGTTATTCTACCGCCTGAGCAGTAATGTGCCAATATTGCTGTGCTTCGGTAGAAGGGCACTGTAGCTAGTGAAATTACTGGGCTGAAGAGTATTAACATCTTATGACTCTCAAGTAAGAAGCGTTGGCGCAATGCACTGGGTAGCATCATTGTACTTATTATGGGCAGCGTTATCTCTTACCATCAGGAGAGCGTCTGAGCTCAATAGGTCCACCTGTTTAGGCGTGAAAGAGTAACAAACATACATCCAGACATGCTAACAAACTGTCACGTTTAAAATATTAGTAAGATATTAGTAGAATCGTCAACCCGTTTTTTCCCACTAGCCTAAGTTGGCCTGAAATTTATAAGCTTCAAGTAATCCTGAATCAATTCTAAAAGCTTGGTATGCGGGCAACACAAAAAACTAGTTTTAACGTTCTAAATGAGGTATTTATGTAACAATGGTAAAAACCAGCGTTTCCTAGATAGGTGGCAAGTGGCGACTGGTGACCCGTCGACCTTGGTCTTCCTCGGCCAACCTGCTGGCATTTACCTGACCTTGCTTCTTATCAGTATAAAATTATCCTATTTTGATACTCTAAAGCTTACGTCACACTGAGGCGGGACGGAACGGTAAAGCGGTCGCGATCTTCATTTTGTTCCTGCCCGCGTTCGCTTTATATGTGACAGGCTACATATAGTCCAGTAAAAGAAGAAATGTGGATCGAAAAGTCGAAAGCAGAAAAACTAACTTAAGAACTTTGTTTGGACTAGTTAGGAGATAAACATACTAAAAGTCCCCACCCCTCCGAGGTGAGACCGAGGGGGGGGAGGCCGAAGAAGGTCCCATTTTTAGGTTTTTTGCTTATATGTCAAAAACTGTGCGTTGTACGATATTTTGTTGTACTACATTATTAAACCTCATAAAATTTTCTACAACTTCGGCCTAAACACTTTTCATCTATCTCCAATCGTTGTCCAGCTATGAGCTTCCAAACATGGTCTATTTTGAAGACGCTTAAATTAGTTTTCCATATAAAGTCGGTAAAAAAATCTTACAAATAAAATTTGACCAACTTCTGGTTGTCGTATCATAATGAAACTTTGCAAATGTCTGGAAATCTGATGACAGTTAAATAATCTGGTACCACTGAGCTGATCTGATGATGGAGCTAGGACATGTCTACTGAAACTCTTCAATGGCTATTAGTAAAACCGGCGAGTTTAGGCTCATTACATTCCCCCCCTCGGGCTCACCTCGGAGGGGTGGGGACTTTTAGTATGTTTATCTCCTAACTAGTCCAAACAAAGTTACTAAGTTAGTTTTTCTGCTTTCGACTTTTCGATCCACATACCCTTTTTGGGCACTCATTGACTGGGCTAACAGGCTACATACAAACTACAAAAAAAAAGAACATTACAAAAATTCCGTCCCGGATCGCGTTCTCTTTAACGGCTCAGTCTGACGTAAGCTTTAATGTAGCTAATATTTAAAGGCGAAATTTTGACCCATTAGAGGTCAAACAGAAACTGCTGATATGATTTTTATAATTTCTTTATTATCTTATAGATATATAGCCTAAAGAATACAAAACACAAGAAAATATCAAAAAACAGTTTTTTTCAGGAAATTACAGGGGTGGATTCAAGTGGGGACACTGACCTCCTATGTATGTAAATTTTCGAAACAAGCATTATCCACATAAAGTGTCTTTAGACACTTCTGACACTGTCAACGGGCTTTTACGTGACAAATCATACACTTCATCTGTTTTGCGATTTAGGCGGGATAATGTCCAACTCCATCTTGAGACGTTCCAGCGACTCGATGCAGTCTGGCTCGACTTTCTTTGTCAGTCTTGGCGTAAATAATATCGTGCGATATGTCGGCGAAACATTAGTTGATCCATAGGATTATCTGTACTCATTACATGTAAACGCCAGGCATTAGCAACAGCCACATCCAACATGTAAGAAGAATAGGACCCACCATCACTTTTTCCCATGTACAGCAATTCTATGTAACTATTATTGACTGTATCAACTTGAGGTCTTTCAGCTCTTCACAAAGAGTACTCTTTTTATCACAGATTTCGGTAGTACTCTCAGCAGTTGACGAGTATAAAGGAACATATTTCCGCCAAGTTGGGTTAGGGTTCAAAGTTGAGAGTGCAAAAGCGGACCTGTGACCCTGCCACTTTCTGTTGATGAAGGGACATCGTGGTAGGTTTATTCGGTATGGGAGCTGTTCTTCCATCTTTACAGCACCGAGCCTGACATAACCCGCCTTACCCCCAGGGCGGGTATGCGTAAAAGCATTCCCCACGTAATAAAAAGGGTTCAGAGTTGGCGGGTAGCATCAAGTCGTATTCTTTTTGCTGCTAGTGGTCATCACTGTCTTTGTTCACTACTATTTTCTCGGGTCATAAATAATACCCCAATAGTGCCAAGTCATCGTATATATTATATAGCGACGTATTTCACGTCTTGGGACATGAAATACGTCCCTATATCCTCATCGGCTCCCTCCTCTTCATCGGTTGATGCACTTGGATTAGGTGGTATGACTGCGAAGTTACAATCATCATCATCAATTTCCTGAAAAATGGCTTCAATAGCTTCTCTAAGCCCCATGTAGCTCTTGCGAGCAATAAAACATTGTTTTTTTATTGCAAATAATCTGAAAAATAAAATAGATTTTTTACTCATGGATGTGGTCAATGTGCCCACGCGGGGACAGTAAGATTCAATTGACTCTAGTTTTATTTGACGTGTAAATAGTTTACAGTACTGTTCTTTATATATTACTATAACATGTATTTTATAATAAACAATTGAATAAAACCACTTTTGAGCAGTATTTACTCTAAAAAATCTAAAATAATTCACTTACCTCCACAGCGTTTTGATGTTACAACTTCAACTGTCACTTTTTATCAAATAATATCTAACTATCCGCAAAATATTGATCAATACATTTAGGACGGATCGTGATGAAGTCAATAATTATGATTACCCACATTAAAATCGCGAAATTTGTAATAGAAACTTAAAAATATAGCCGTACTCGCTTGGGAACGGTGACCTCTAATGGGTTAATGAATTTTATTGATGCACTTTTGTTTTTTTTATGGCTACTTATTCAATACTATAACTACATAAGATACACGACCGATGTAGATTTGTTTGTATGTAACCGAATCATTACTTTTATATTTTCTTAAGATTAATAAAAAAACAGTTGTGTAATACCAAATAGATAGGTACGTAACTTTTTTTAATTCCTTACGTAGTGGAATAACCATATAACTACAAGATATTATGGTTCTGTGAATAATTAAATATTTCGTCGTCCTGATATACATATTATATCATAGATTTTAAATCTCATGACCCCAACTATTTCTTTGCCCACCATATCGTTTCAACCAGATATTATCGACGCAACATTATGAAGGTGCTAGGTAACACCTGAAAAAGCACGAAGAATTTAGACAGTATTCCTCCTTAATTTTTTTTCATTTTCAATTATTACAATAATAACAGTAAGTAATTTAATTACTTATGTTCTTATCATGGCAAGTAAAACCGCGAAACACAGTTATTCTAGTAAAACAGTGGGTGTAAATATGCAATGACCTATAAAATGGTAATCGCAAGATAGTAGGTGTAACTCCATAATAACATGAGAATATTGTACATTATAAATTAATTAATTTTGCTGGTTTTAGATCTGCTACGGAAATAGTTGATTTGATGAGAAATTATTAGCTGATAAATATCTTACATTGACATCTTAAACACGAAAATTATGTTGTAGAGTTTTAAAAAAAAAAAACGACTTTGTCTGTCCACGTGTCTTAAGATTTGGTTAGAACCTTGACAAAGTTAATTTATAACGACATGACGGCTTAACCTGAAATTTGGTACATTGGCTTTGAACCATAAATTGATAATTTTTTGTGCTAGGAGAGTGGATGAAGATATGACGGATGATGGAGCAGAATGGAGGAGAAAAACGTGTTGTGCCGACCCTACCTAGTGTGGGATAAGGGCAGAAAGATGATGGCTTTGAACCCTAAATAACACGTATAGGCTACTTTTCAAAGGAAGAAAAAATATGGCGAGAATTACAGACTTTGAGTCACTATATGTATATACCTAACTACAAATTCCCGACTCATTTGGTTCAGCAGTTAAAGCGTATAGACGTAACATACATACGAACACAAATACACAATCCATACTTTCTCATTAAGATTTTTTTCTAGTCTGTACTGTCCAACTTCAGGACAAAGACCTCCTCCGAATCCTTCCATCATTTTCCTGCGGCACCGTGCTTTTAGGGCCTGAATAATATTTACGAGGACATATTTTATATTTTACACACAAGTTTTAGATACTATGCCTAAGTAGGTGTAACATATTTCGTAAATATTGATTCAAAACACATGTTTTACGGTCTCTCACCGTTATATCCCGAGTAAATACAGGTGAATCATTGTTATATATATCATAATACAATAATTATATGTAACTGTGACTCATATTGTAGAGGTTACACAATAATGTAGCCTACTTGAGTAAATTATTTATAGCGATTGTCATACTATTTTGAGATACTGTAGAAAAGTATTAAGTTAATGTAATCCCTAAAATTATTAAAATAGCCATAAAACTGTTGTGGCTATTTTAATAATTTTACTGAAATGGTACGTATTGGTGCTAATATGATAAATGCGCAAGTAAGGATACTATACGTTTTGTTATCTCTTCACGCCTGAAAGATTGTACCGATTGGGTTGAAATTTGCATTTTTTTATTTTAGACCCTGAACTCGCAGAAAAGTAACATAACTATAACACATAGGCTACAGAGGGTAAATCCGCTGGTCACAGCTAGTTTACTTTAGTGTGTTTATTTAGTGTCCTATTTCAGGCTCCACCTTTATAAATAATATTAATTAATTTTAAGCAATAATAAAAATAAAAATTAATTGAGCACTTTTTGTTACATTGTACATTTATTTATTATATTCTATTTCTTTCCTCCACAGACATACTACAACAACCAGCACTGGACAGAAGACAAAGAGGTGTACTGTTCGAGCCACGTGCCCAAGATAGGGCCAGGACACCTAGACAACTCGTCCGTGGGCATCCGCAGCGCACTCAATGTACCCAAGAGCAACAACTACGTCAACGAGCAGATCAGAGGCTTGGCCAGGAACAGTCATGAGGCTGAATGTGAGTTCATATTCTCTTTTTTTAATTCTTAGGTCCATCCGCATTGTCGCTGGATCAGCAGAGCTATTGGCTATCGCCCACTCACATATAAACCACTAGAATCCTCACTCCTCATTTATATGAGTACAATAATTACGATCGCAGTGGGACATCAATCTTAGTGGGGGTCCATTATGTAGCCAACAGTTTTTAAAATAAAATATTTTCTGGGGCTATTGGCTACATAATGGACCCATTAAGATTGATGTCCTACTGCGTTCGTAATTATTGTACTCATATAAATGAGGAGTGAGGATTCTAGTGGTTTATATGTGAGCCAATAGCTCTGCTGATCCAGCGACGATGCAGCCATCTGGTTGGATTTGGTAAAGAGTAGCCACAGTTATGTTGACTTTTTTCAGGCATAGATCTAGCATGATACAGGTACGATAAACAGACCTTCCAAAAACGCGTTTCCTATTTTGATTTGTCAAAAAATCAGAATTCTGTGGCGCAGCGTTTGGATTTTTTTTATTTGTTTCTGGTCTGGGTGGTTTTTAATATCTATTATAAGTATGTATTTACAATAGAAAAGTATATATAAGTATTATATCCGTTATCCTAACCACCATAATACAAGCATTAAGTTGCTTAGTTTGGGGTTAGGTGGCGCTGTGTGAAACGTCCTGAAATATTTATTTTACCGGAAACATACCATGAAACCAAAAATAATCTTATCTTACACATTATACCTAAAGCTATAAGAATTTAAGAATTTATCGGACTTCCGAAGAAGTGCGAAAGCTTCGGCCCACTTCGCCAGATTTCGGTAACCTTCGGCCATATATGGAGTTAGGTTAGAAAGGGACAGAGGAACTTGTTGCGAAATAACCGGCCACATTCCGTGGTTGCAGCCCACTGACCTAACTTGGGACCTTACAGTTAAGGCATAAATCATGTTCTTAATCACATTATTATCATTAATTTTTATTTTACCATTTCCAGGTTAAATTGTAAAGGTTAATTCGGATTAATTTTACATAATTTACCTACTTTAAAAACAGCTTAGTCACCAATTTTAGCTCATATCATGCTTTTTTAACCCCCGACGCTAAAAAGACGGGGTGTTATAAGTTTGACGTGTCTGTCTGTCTGTCTGTCCGTCTGTGTGTTTGTGTCTGTCTGTGGCATCGTAGCTCCCGAACGGATGAACGGATTTTGATTTAGTTTTTTTTGTTTGAAAGTAGAGTTAGTCGAGAGTGTTTTTAGCAATGTTTGGTGGAAATCTGTCCAAGATGGCCGCCGCTACAAAATGGCGGATTACTTTTTTGTTCCACGATCCCGTCAATATGGATATCAAATGAAAGGGCTAAACGAGTAGAATACAACGCACTATAATACATTTAAAATCCAAGATGGCCGCCACCACAAAATGGTGATTTACATATTGCCTTGGGGTTTTTTTTTTAATTTTTAATTTAATTCCCTTGTTTCAGTAACAGTGCCTCCAAAATACATAGATTATGTAGGTAGATACAAAAAAGTAAATATTATTTCTAATTGTGGGAAGTAGGTCCTCATTAATTACATCACAATATTGTTATTTACTAAGTAAGTCTTACTTTCTAAAAAATAAAGCTTAAATTATCGCAAATTTGTTACAGCTATAAAACGAGATATTATAATGCGAAAGGAATGCAGACATAATATCCGTTGTTGACATAATATTTTACATATTATATAAAGTTTTTAGATTATTATCTGCTAAAACTTAGTATCGACTCGAGATTTAAATATTGTATTCTTATACCACCTCCGTCATCCTCCGCTCCGGCTCCGGCTTATCCTCCGTTTTTTACTCACTAAAAAGTAGCAAAATATTTTTTATTCCAGGAACTAGGCTACCTTTGTACTAAAATTTTAGCACATTCGGTTTAGACATTTAGGCGTGAAGAAAGCTTTTGCATTTACGATATCTATTAGTAAGATAACAAAGTTATTCTAAAATGTTAGCTACTTATATGTACCTACCTAAATCAAAGTTCAATTAAATACTTTGCATGGGACGTGCTGCCTAGATGTGCCCAGCGGTTTTACCCAATTAAAAGTAACCAATGTGGTCCAAGCTACCTTTCCAAATTTCAGTAGAATCGGTTCATCCATTTAGGCATGAATATATAACAAACACACACGCACAACACATCCATGTGATTGCATTCAAAATATTAATAGGATTAGTATCCGATAGTCTAGACTTAATACTTAATTTCTATATTTGATGGATGTTATGTAAACATGCCAATTTTAATTAAAGCTTGCCCAAACATGAGTGAACTTTACGATCAATCACATCGTCATGATGTCATTATATTTTCACCATGACTCATGATTCATGATTTATGGTCATGTAACCAACAGACGTAAGGAATTTTGCTAAGTTTATTAAATCAACACCTTCATTTACCTTGTTTACCTTCACTTTTATTTGTGATACTTGTAATAGGAAAATTCTAGTAAAATGTCATAAAATAAAACGTTTAGTTCGATGAAACTGACAGTCTTTAAACTAGGAAAAAGTCTGTTTTAAAAAGCTTTTATTTCTTAAGTTTAGGGTCCACATATTCGAAATATCAAATATTTTCTTATTTTTTAAATAATCTGTTAATTGAATTCGAAAGTACAAAATATTAGGTACAAAATTATTACCATTGGTAAAAGTGGTAAAAACACAGAATATAATACCCGTGATTGAAAACAAACTCACCAAAACAAGACGGGGCGCGTTGGCTAGTTTTGATTTGCTCGTTCAAAGTAGAAAAACTCTTTGGATCAATGACATGTTATGCAGCGTCAATGCTTATCGTCGACGACAGCATATACCTCCGTTAACGCGGATTCTATGATTGAGTTCTCTATGGTCAAATAGGACAAATTACTACTAAACTTACCAAGAATGTACCTAGGCACTACAGTAAGTCCTAAACGCGTAGGATATTTGATATTAGCTAAAGTAATGCCTTATCCGCGCGAAATGACGCAAGCATCCATGTTGAGTTGGGCCACGAAACGAGCGTGTAGCAACACCCTGATTGGTATTATGTGTAACATACTGCACTTATGCAACGGCTTCATAAGGCATGGGTGTGTTGACTAGTTCACTTTTATAGTTTGTGGGTTGATTGGTAAGCTTGAGGAAACGAGAAATTAACTATAGGATTCAAAAAATCAAACTCGTGAGGGCGAGGCGCACGTTTTGATTTATAATTAGAAAACCGCTCCACCGTTTTCGATAAAATTTACATGGGACTTGGCAAGTACCTACACTTAGAAATAAAAAGAATCAAGTTGGTTTTAATAGCAAACACATAGACACACACATCCACTCTTAAATGGATACTACGACATAAGTGGAAAAGATAAAGTTTTACAATATTCCACCTATGTGAATACTTATCTCAGAGTCTCAGAGACTAAGATTTTTTATTGTGGTATCCCCGATCACACATTATAATAATTAATCAGTTTATATATTACATACAATTAAGCTTATCTAAATCACCAAAAAACATCTCATTTCGCAAGGCAACTGTATTTCTCGGCACAAAAAAACCATTTTGCTTACATTAACGGCGGTAACCAATGAAACAGTGGTAACCCAGTAACTGGTAACTTACGGCCACTGGGTCGATGGCACCATTATACCTGTCACGCAGCTTTTACGCAACTTTTGACTCCATATCTTAGGTATTTAGGACCATTTACATATGATATAATAGGTTGTTGTTAATTAGTATTTGTTTAAAGTTTATTAGTGTTTATTGTTTGTTTGTTTATAGTGGGTGTGATGTGGGGATCAAGTTGATTTCTGTGTAATATGAGTCAATCACTAAATGCGAAAGTTTGTGAGTGAGTGTGTATGTTTGTGACTTCTTCACGTCTAAATGGGTGGACCGATTGAGCTGAAAATTGGTGTAGAGATAGCTTAGACCCTGTAATAACACATAGGCTACAGTATAGCGGGTAAAACTGCAGCTAGTATAAAATATGTGTTATAAAGAATATTTTTATTTATATGATTTTTAACACTGTAAGGTAGGTATGTAATATTATAGAATAGATTAATACTTTATTGCATACCAAATAACTACAAAGTAACTTACTGAGCTAGATATATTTAATGCTAGGTAAACAATCGGCGGTTTTATCGCACTTCGCACTAGCCAATATCTTACAGACAACGCGAATGGAACAGGACAAATAATATCAATAGAATATTATAATATCTAATGGACATGTCATAAAAGCTTTTATTAGCAGTGACAAATATTCAAACTATTTTTTACGCAATCTATGCATTTTGCCGATATGCGTCCCATGACTCATTCATTAAAAACTGAGTCCAATAAGTAAATAGGAACGTTCTAGTATGTACGAGTATTATGTGTATAAATAAGCACGATTCAAGATCCAATATTTGAAGATAGTCCAAATATTTATAGATGTGAGAATCTCCAACGTGCACGTTTACTTTCTATGTACACATCACATCGCTCCACACCCATTTCTACCACATTTGATATATTTGACTTATCCTTCGGGCATGTCATCAATGAAACTATATAATGAGGGTTACTCAAAAAATAAATACCAATATTTTCTTTGTTTTTGGAACAATTTTATGTAACGAAAGTTATGCATTACATTTAAGACAGTTCAAGGGTGCCACCTAGGGGGTAGGAACCCTAACAAGTGTCTGCCAATGGATGGCGTGATTTCTTATGTAATTACATTTCCCTAATTCGTTGGTAATTACACAGAAAATATATAAACACTAGCTTTTTACTAAACAAATTTGAGAGCTATTTTCATACATCTTTATTACCTGTTATAATTAAATCTGCTAAAGCTATCGCCATCCAAGTTTCATATTTGGGGATTGTTCTAACCTATTGAGGTACTATTGAGGCTCTAGACGTCTTGTTTTTCATCTCAATATTATAAGTGCTTAGATTAATACATACCGACAAATGAAAGTAAACCAATAAAATATTAATTTGAAAGTCACTTATTTCCGTAAATCGACACTCGGACACCCAATTCCATTAATTGATTATAATTATTTAATTTTATAATCAAATCAAATCAAATCAAATCAAATCATGTTTCAATAATAAAATCAAATTTAATAGTCGTATTGTCACATCCGTTAAAATGGTTATACTCACAGATTACATAGAAATTAGATCGGCCACCATTGGATTTCTATAATCAGAACTGGCATTGTCAGATATAACCGACAGAAATAGTGCTTATACTACGGTACCTACACTTTGTGGGCCCTGTCTCTGCCGTTTCAAAGCAAACTGGAAATACTATATTTGATTTTTTTTCCTGTTTCATCATTCTAGAAATATGATATACTTACACTTACCTATTTTAAACATTTCTTTGTAATTGTGAATTTTGTTTCAAACCAGGAATACATTAATTTAAAATATAATAGGCGTATAATACCTGAATCTTCAGTTAAACAGTTTTCAAAAATCATATTTTATTTAAATATGTCGTCACGTGCGAACAAGACAGTTGCCAGCCTATATTTAGCGCTTAACCAGTTATAATATCAACTTCTCACGCATTTATAGACCTACTCATGGCCGTTCTACTTCCTAATTTCTTCTGTGGTTAAACTGCACTCAATATACGACTTGAATATATTTAGATGAGGGCGCCAGTATCTACGTGTATGGAAGTTTTAACAATGGGATAATATATCGGAACAATAGTTCCAGATTTGGCCACATGAACGTATATGCTAGCCAGTGTATAATAGTAAGTATTTATTTCCGTTTCGTTTCACATCGATGGTCACCATACGAATGGTCAGTAATTGGTTAAAATTGACTGTTAGTCGGCCTTTTACGGAACTTTATGGGATTCTTTTTATTTTGTCGTTATAATGTATTAAATAATAATTAAATTAATACAATGCTGAATAAAGTTAGCTGCGCCCAGCGGTTTTACCCGCAGTACTTATGTAGCCTATGTGTTATTCCAGGATCCAAGCTATCTCTATACAAAATTTCAGCTTAATCGGTTCACCCGTTTAGGCGTGAAAGAGTAACAAACATCCAGACATCCCGACATCCATTCTTACAAACTTTCACGTTTATAATATTACTAGCTGCGTCCAGCGGTTTACCCGCTTTTCTATAGCCTATATGTGTTATTCTAGGGTCTAAGCTATCTGTAATCTGTATACCAAATTTCAACTCAATCGGTCTACCCGTTTAAGCGTGAAAGAGTAACAAACACATATCCAGACATCCAGACATCCATTCTTACAAACTTTCACGTTTATAGTGTTAGTAAGATATAGTAAGATACGTGTATAACAATATAAAGAGTAGCACTGATAACTTTTTGTAAGGCGCTATGAAGTGAGCGCGGGCCGGCTTGTTTTGAATAAGGGACTGGAGACGCACGTTTAATTAAATTCATTAAAAAAAAAAAAATGTGTCTTCCGTATTTTAAAGAAAGGCTCATTTCGCGTGGGCAAAGCTTCTTTCATCAGCTAGGTATAATATAGCCTATTATAATAACTTTATCTGCAGTTTAAGAGCGAATAGTAATAAATAGTCTCTAAAATCTATAGAGCGTTTTAATGAGAAATGGGAGCTTTACGACCATCCAGCGCTTATAGCGCTTTCGTGCTAAACGCCTAGAAAGTCACTTTCTATGCAGTCAAAAAGCTCAGCAGTCTCGCTGATTACAGCCTATTAGCTGTTTTATGTGTAATTTCACCGATCCCCTTATGAAAATGAATCTATGAGTACCTTTATTTACTACTTTTAAGAGGAGTAATAAAATGTTGTAAAATTCTTGATAATATTTTAAATTTAAAATTGTTATGGAGCCAAAGATGGAACATAGTTGGTTTCTATTTTTTTTAAACAGATAAAATATTTTCAAATCCTTTCATAACACTCTCGTCTTAGAATATAATATTATGCTGCGAATGATAATAATCATAGGTCAATGGGAACATGTAGTTAAGTCTATGAAATAAATTAATCGCCGTGTATTTTTTACATCTCCATTAAGATTTCTCGAATACGATGTTGCTGCTACATTACAATGATATGATACAACCTTTAAATACGAGTAAATAGAAAATTAAAGGACCTTTTAATAGAACAAAAGAAACAAATCTATCAAGTTTGCTCTTAGTAGGTAATGCTGCAAGATTTTAGAAGATACCAAAAGAAATACTTAATCCATCTATGTACGTACGTACAATTTCTCATTTAAATGGATTAGGTATTTCTATTTAACGAAACTATTTAGCAGATCTAAAGTTGTTGATGATCTTAAAGCGTGTTCTAAGTTTGAAGTGTATATTAGCCAGTTTCTAATACCATTTTCGTTTTCCAGTATCTCCAATCCGCCAAACAAACGGCAGCGTGCACGCATCACCGGCGCGTGAGATATCCCGTGACACCCCCGACTATCAGTACGGGAGGTTCGACGCGAGCGCACTACACATAGCACATGCTCTCAAACAGACCGAGCTGCAGAAGGCCTACCACAGGCCGAGGGAGAAACCTATTGATTGTTATTTGGTAAGTTTTTGTCTGTGTACTGAATATTAGTGCGTGCGTACGCACTACGCAACTTTGTGTACAATACAATAGACTCTTTATTGAGACCAAAAGTTGACAGAACAGACTTGAAACGAAATTTCAATTATATTAAGGTCCTCAATGGGCATCTCGGCGGCGCGGCGTCTCTATTAGTGGAGCTAGGCTGAGAAGGATTTAGCCCGCATATTTAACCCACAATATGGCAGTCGGCAATGACATTCGACGTGTCGGCTACACTACTGCAGTTGCAAACGTCTATTATATACTTAGAGTAAGGTACGGCTCTACATCAACCGGGCCGTCTGCTTGATATTCGGTGTCTAAGAAAAAAACAATTATTGAGAAACACTCCCACCGATATCACTACGTACTACGTAGTATAAAAAACAAAGTCTCTTCCCGCGTCAGTCTGTCCCTATGTATGCTTATCTTTAAAACTATGCAACGGATTTTGATGCGGTTTTCATATTTTAGATAGAGTGATTCAAGAGGATGGTTTAAATGTATACATGCATAATATAGTAGAAGAACCCTGATAATTTTCTATTGAGCGCGAGCACTGATATTTTCTATTGTAAGGTGAGCTACCCTAGATATTTTCTTGAGATAAAACAAAGTATTGCCACAGTCACCCAGTTGCAATCGTTGATATTCGTTTCGCATGATAGATCCAATAAAATTTCAACATTACCCTCTGTTTTCCACTTTGCAGTCATTTTGCGCTCTGTACGCAATTGTGGTTTTGTAAGAATATAGGTTTTATGAGGTTTGCTTGAGACATTTCTCCGCTAATGGGCGATTAGATATAACTGTCCTTTTGTAAAGTTTTAACGAACTTTGTGTTGTCATAAAACCATTTAAATTTTGTGACTTATTACAATAAACATTGAAATCTCAAAAAATAGAAAACTAATTCTTCATTAAGGATTATTATCGGACGATTTTAAGTTCTCAATCTCAAATGTATTATCAAAACTAAGTACGTAATATGCATAAAAGAAACTAACTAGATAGGCGAGTTAACCCAAAATCACGATGTTTTGACCTGGCGACAGAGCCATTAGCTGGTTTTATTCTGAGCCACTTTATGCCTTTTCCCAACCTGTGGGATGAACTGATCCTTTTACACCTCATCTTTCTAGCAATACATGGAATGGGATGGCCAATTGGTTTCAACAAATCGGCCGTCGAAAATACGCTCTTTTCTCAATAATATCCTCTCGCATTCTTCCAAGGTGGCCAAAACACTATGCACTAAAGACTAAAGAGGTAATATAAATTCCAATTTCATTCCATCATGAATGACATCTATTCGAAGCTCTGCTTATAAATACTAACTGCAAATTGCGAAGTCAAAGCTAATAATAATTGCATGGACTTTAATCTCACATCCCCGAGATGATAATGACAGGTCTGTAAGAGTCACAGATCGTATATCATCATGGAAACCGTGAGTTGTACATGTCTCTGTATAGCAATCTCGATCACCTTTGCAGTGGCATGTCAAATGTATGCAATAATGTGCATAATACGCACTAACATTAACAGTACTTATAATTTTATAGTTAGAGGAAGCAAAAAATACACTAGCAGTTATTTCATCATCATCTTCTTATAGAATAGCTTGTGGACCCGACTTTGCTTGCGTGGTGAAATTCTTACTCAGCGGTGGTCTATGTCATGAAACCTATTTATGCGTTTTGCGATTTGATCTGTGCCTTGATAGATCAGTCTGTCAGTCACGGATTCCATTGGCAGACACACTTGGCTATACCTGGCAGTCACAAAATGTAAAATTCCTGCTTCTTACCAAACACACAAAAATGGCAGCTTCCTTTTCGTTTTTCTTGTAGACTTCATGTGTAGCTCTTGAAAAGGAGAGATGGAGCCTCTGCTCAAACACTCATTCTTCATAAAAATTGACGCTTCACGGTATCTATCCTAACAAATTTCATTGGTAGTGCAGTATCGGGGCATCGCATTCCATCGTCGTGGACTAGAACCGATCGCGTGTGCCATCGGTATGTTATAACTTACAGATCAAGTTGGAAGCGATAAGATAGTGCAGGAAACTTGTTGGTTTTTCCAATGGCAAGGAAATATTTACAAAGCTTGATACGGTTCTATTGAACTTCTCAGAAGGTCTCTTTTGTTTAATCTAACAAATTGATATGGAACCAACAAAGTCTTACCGGTTTAATGTCTTTTGCGGCTTTTTGATAAGATCAGTTAGATTTGCATTAACCAAATCCTTACGGTGATACCTGCTGATGTAACTAACTAATTGTCACCTATAACTTATCATCACTGTTCCAATCTTACATTCAAAAACCGAAGCCTGATGAAAATTGTAAGTGCCTCTATGAGGGGTTGTTCAATGGCAACTACTAAGGATTCTATCCACCCCTTTTCATCCACCACTGGGTAAAGGTAGCCAGCCAGATTATATTTTATTCTTTCAAATTTCTCCTTTCTCTTGCATGTCTATCGGTCCTGTACAAATCTGATTATTTTTCCGTTTATTTTATATTCTCGCTCTTTGTCACACTTTTGTACCATACAAAATATCTCAGTAAGATCGGGAGCCGTCATTTAGCGCGAGAAATCTGCCGTGACTGCCGATTACGTACAGGCTGATCCAAACAGATAATGCACAGCAATTCGCAACACGCTGTATAAGGAAGAAAACGCATTCTTGCTGTAAGGGCCAGAAATGTTGATAGTAAATCTACAGCACTTAAATTGTTATTTACTTCTATATCCGTTTCACAATGGGATTCCATAATCAATTGCACGTATTTTGCTGCCAGTCTGATATATTATTTTACATATTATTTTGGAGATAATATGTAATGTGTTCCTGTTCGATCGATTAAGAGAGCAAAGTATATAATTAAAATTAAAACTCAATCTGACAATAATTATGTACATTTTAAACAGTGATGGCCCAAGGTTGGGTCCCTGCCTAATACCCATCATACCATAAAATTTAACTTATAATAAGTTCATTATGCAAATTTGCCGTTAGACTGTCTATCACTCAATATGAACATAATAAATGTGTGATAATTTAAAGATAAATAAGTCTTATTAAAATGAACATTTTGATGTCGCTCCCAATTCATTAGCCTATTAATTATCCAATCATATAACCCCAGATAATTAGGGTCTAATTAGATCGAATAAATCATGACAGGTGGTCACTTACGTCTGAATCTTAAATTAAATGAATGGGAATGGATAGCTTTTGGAAGTTGGAACTTGTTTTGGGTATTACCATATCGATCGAAGTAATCGTGGCCATTATTCAAATCAAATAGGACCTACATGGAAGACCTTGTACGATCATATTGGCTTAGAAAGGATAAAGTCCGTTTAACGGCAAAATATCGCATTAGGTTGTTTCGAAATTATTAGAAACGTGTGAAAATCTAAAAACTTAAAGAAAATTGATCATTATAGAAAAAATACTTCCCTATCAATCCTATCAAAATAAAAAAAATATCGTAGAAGTATTTTCACTGAATACTCAGTCGGTGCAGAGTCAAGTAAGAAAAGTAACGTTTAAGTTCCGTTCTCAAGTTCTTAGGCCCCAGCTGTGGGAGTTTTCTCCAAGTGATGTAACAATAATAATTGTTGATACAGTTATGAGAATATAATAGGCCCAGTTCTTTATTTTTGATGAAGCATTGTGAACTTTGTTTGGTTAAGTATTGAGTTTGTTAGCAATATTTGCCAGATAATGTTACATTATTATGAATTCTGACTATATCATTATTACTGGCCATTTCATCAAAACATGGAAGACCGACACTGCTAAGTAAGTTTCCAAGAAATAAATTCCTCCTTTAGTCAACACAAAAACTTGAAAAATTTCATTTGCCTGCGGCTGAAATACACAAAACGTGCGTGACTGAATTGTAAAGTACATCAATTCGATCCCAGCTTTCATTTTTAATTATTTTGTGATATTGAATATCATTATAAAGTTCGGAACGAAAAGAACGAATCATTTTTATCGCAGCAAAAAGCCATTGAAAAAAGTAATTTAAAATTCCGAGTTGAATGAAAGCATTCGACACTGCGGGTGCTGAGAGCTGAGAGGGCAGTTTGTGCATTGAATTATACATGATTATGACCTACTATGGTCGGTGGATGAGCATGACCCAACGGGGACAATAGCGGTGGAGTGTTTGATAGCGGAAAGCGGATAAAGAAAAACATAATGTAAAGCTTGTTGTGGTTTGTATTTTTGCTGTAAATTATAAAGGATACATTTGCTTAAAATTAAAGCTCCAAGCTTTATTGACAGTACCTACTTTTTTCAACAAGCTACAAGGGAATTTATGAAATTTAATTTCATAAATTCCCTTGTAGCTATATATTATCCGATATAATTTCCTATATATCCGATGTAATTTCCTTGAAGTTAGCTCAGCTAGGGTGTCTAGTTATTACTGGGGTATTATAGGTTTAAAAGGTATCAATGAAACTGGCAAAGATGAAAACAAAATAACAAAAAGGCAGCTTAACTTTAAAATAATACTGTTGTAAAAATTTACTGTACACTTTCCGCTTGAATAAGAACCAAACCTTTAGCATCCTTTCCTTGCCAGTGAAAACCGGACTTGATATGTAAGGAATATAGAAAAGGAACTGGCAGCTATATCAGTGAAACGCATTCCAGAATAGCCCTATGAATATGAATTGTAAGTTCCAAGTAATTTCCTGTATCTCTTTAGTTTAACGCGCTTTACTAGTCAAATTCTCATTCAAAAAATTATGTTTATTTTTGTATTGTAAATTTGCCCCTGTGCTCTTATACTTAATTTTACAGTAATAAGAGAATAACAAGATTTTGGAGTTATTAGATGCCTTTCAAGTTCACTTATAGCTTTACCGAGAACCATTTTCAAAAATTTAATTCTATGAATTAATATTTCGACATTAGTCAATTCGTGCAAGCGAGAGAGCCTGTAAGGATGAAGCTCTTAACTTTGCGTGAAATGGCGCAGGTCTAGAGGAATATAATATGTACTTGGCTTGGATGGACAGGTGATAAAAAGTAACGTGTGCTAAATGGTTATATTATTCTGAATATTTTCACCCAGATACCTACATACCGCGACATGCAATTCATCAGCGATCGACATGCGATTCTCTTATTATAATTACAATAATAGAACACGAATCATTTCATTCATGATTTCCAATGAGAGCATGCGTAAAGATTTACTAGATATTTTTTATTGGTGCCATAATATTGAATCGTTGAAAGTTACTGTTTTGAACATCATTTTTCATGGTCTAGTACTTAGATGATTATCTAATTTATTATTATTTTATTTAACATTGGACACACCATTTATTTCTATTAAAATTTTAAAGGACTTTTTGAAAAAAAATCTATCGAATATTTAAGCCTATTACGTTCCGAAATTAATTTTAGCTCAATTGCAGTGCAAATTTTTCAGTTTGACTTGTAACCTAAACTAGATTTCTTCTACAATTTAACCGGTATCACGAAGTTCTAAAACATATTATGTAGAAGCTGGCGCCGTCTCCCACCTGCTGGCTGAGAACATCGAAATAAATAAAAGAAGAACGGCTATGATGAGCTCCCAAACAAACTAGAATGGTCGAAACTATAATATAATAGGCTCATACTTCGTGAGCCAGTTCGATCGCTAGTTTATCTCTGTCCTTCTGTATCTAGTCTACAGCCGTTCTAATTGCCATAAGCTATCGAGCTCTGGTGTCTATCCAACAAACATTCTTATAGAGCCATAGAGAAGTAAAGTTAACAAGTGAAATTTTGTTATTATTACCACCTAGCACCAAAGTACTGCCAAATTTCGGCTCAAAAAGAAATCGGGAAGTGGATCAAATTAAACTTCCAAGATTTGATTATTGATTACAGACAGAAATGTGAAAGATAATAAAAGCTTGTAAAAATACATTTTTCGACTTTTTCGGTTAATGCACTACGTTAACACGGCAAATTTATGAATCGTCTTTTAACTTTAGCGCTCTGTGACTGTAAGAACATTATATTTTTGTCGGTTAATAGTGAATATATACCATTTTCATGTATTAGATATATTATTATAAGTAGTCTATTTATTTTTAAGATTTGTAGTAATAAGTTAACAACAACACTTTTCCTACTGTTTGTCAGCCCCCCTATAGTTCTAGTACATTTTCTCCAGCCTTGGGGCAACTGGTAGAAAATGCTATTGTAGCATTAAGTTAGTCCTAGCTCTGTGCTAAATAATAAATAAATAAATAAATATACACCATTTCCAATAGACAATACTGTGTAATACTACTGTGTAGTAATACTACTACTATGAATAACATTACTGTGCTTCGGTAGGAGGGCACTGTAGCTAGTGAAATTACTGGGCTGAAGAGTCTTAACATCTTATGACTCTCAAGTAATAAACGTTGGCGCAGTGCACTGGGTAGCACTGTGCCAATTATGGGCAGCGTTATTTCTTACCATCAGGAGAGCGTCTTGCTCGTCTTCTTACTTCGTTTTTTATTTAAAAAAAAAAGTCCCTCTGATCTTAAAAGTAATCGGTGTAGACCTGTTGACGAGTGGGTGTACTATGCACCGACGTAGGCGCAGGTTCTAGTGCATAATCTATGGCGCAAGGCCGCCAGTCCCCCGAGTTTGACGACCCATTCATAAACCTACATAGATAGTTTGTAAACCTGTTCTAAATGTCCCGGCGAAGATTAGTTTAGTTATTTCTGTGAAAAGCTTACAACCGAGGTGCTTTCTGCATCAGCATGAATATAGCTTAAAGAACTCGCCATTGATGTGAGAGATTTATTGGTAAAAAATGTCTCCTTTATGATATACCTAAGTACAGTAAGAGTTTGATTCTTCAAGAATTTAACAAACTTGATCAAATTTCACAGAATGGACATTATAAAATAATACTGAGTTATGTTGAGTTGCTTTCGTAATAGATTGGCCACACAATCGATAATTCTTATTTCACTCAGACAGTATGAGTAGGGTAACCTGTTTTGTTGAAGAACATTTATAGGTACCTAATCATTTTATTTGATAAAATTATTAATGATTTTTTTACAAAGAATCTTTCCATAATAATCACATGAATTCATAGGTAATTTATCTCCTCTTTGTATGGGACAATTCACGAAGCCTTCAGAAACGCAGTGAGCATCTGTTTCTTTCCAGTGCTGTCATAAATATCACATTACATGCACTAGATGCGTAGGCGCAAGGTCGCCCGCCGTCCTGCCGCGCCGGTGTGACGACTGCCCATTCATTACTTTGACATTGTTTTACTGGTTGCAAGCTGTTAACCACATTGTGTTGGGTCACTCTCGTTCTCTTTTGTTATGTGTTAAATGGATATTTCAAGTTTTGTTGTAAATGGTAGATTCAAACTCCACCAAAAAGGAAGAATCGGAAAAATATAGAAGATAGAAATTCTTCTTAACTAAAATATAAAAAAATACTGACGTATTTGTTTTTTAGAGGATTCAACTGCTTTTTTTTAAGATGACCAATTTATAAATTCGACGTCCTTTGGAAGAACTTGAATCCCCCCTGTATTCACTCCTTTGTAGTTTTGCGAAAAGTGAATATGCCAGAAATTGCTCAGATGTTTCTGATCGCATTTTATCGTAACTATAATCAGGGTCGGAGCCTATCATCTATTTGAGGGAGAATGAAATGTTTGTTTTTGAAACTGCTGATCTAAGGCTGGCACAAATCAGAAGGATTTTTGCCATTCTTAGTTATGTTAATTTCATGTACAATCGCATTTCAACTTTTTTTAAATGCAAACTGATACACGAGTCACGAGTCGAGCCTCACACGATGACAGTAATCTGCAATTCACAAAATCCTGCTGTAAAAAGTGAAAATAAATGTCATAATCCTCTTTTCTAAATTTCTCTGTCTGTCTGAAAGTCTAGAAACCAGCGTCATTGATACAAACATAATAAACTTAAATGTTTATAATGTTATGAGGTTGGATGCAGTTTATGCAACCAGTCTGTCCAGTTCACCATTCACATCGCCATCCGCCATTCAGGCTTGAGAGCATTGTAAAATATATTTTCTAATGGCTAATAGTGTTAGGATTTCTTGTCGTTATTATACATTATGATATTCTTGGGACTGTCTTCATGAGCGTGTGTCTTAGTGATTTATCGCTGGTATACAATTTTGAAATGTCCTCAAAGTGTTATATAATATAATTCCCTTATAAAAAGCATATCCCTAGCCAGAATATATTCGGTTACTAGGTTACTGCGATGTCTCCAGGGTTTTTTCTCAGTGTTTCACCATCCAAATAACATAAATCTTTTACTCCCATGTTGAGCTATCATCACATCGAGTTATGTCAATTATTACCTTTTCCCTACATAATATGCTATTCTACATACGAATTCTTAAATTAACAGTCCACTCCCTTCGACATTATAAGAATATGCATATATGTAGTTTTAGTGCTTAAGCTACCATATAAAATGTTCTTCAGCTTATACGCCGAACCGTTAAGAATTCGAATCGGATGTAGGATGGAAGCCCTCTCAGTATTGTGCGATACATTATGACTACTCGTCGTGATACACGCTCTTAGAAAAATCCAGTATTACAAACCTGTGTTCTCATTGGCCAGTGGGTATTATAACTTAGAACCGCCTGCAAACAGGTGTGAATTAAGTCAAAAGAGGTCAAGCTGTTTTGACCTTATGCCCATTAGAGGAAATGTCAATGGTAACAAATGTTATTGTTACCTGAGAATAGTTTTAGTGGGTGGTTCCTAATGTGAATGAGACTTAGGAAACTAGGTTGGAATTATGTCACCAAAGTAATGGGATACTTAAAAATCAGAGTTAGCTTACGTAGGACAAATCGAGGTCAGAATCTACGGCATTTGTCTCTCGTGCTCAAAAAAGAAAATCGCTCAGTGAACTAGGTATCTCACTGATAGATATTTGTAAGCAGCGATCGTGGGCATCTATTATCTTCTTCTTCTTCTTCTTTAGCCTCTTGTGGTGCATTTCTGCACATAGGCCTCTCCCAGTAAACTCCTAGCCGCTCTGTCTGCTTCTTTGGCCATCCAGTCACGTCCCGCATGTCCCCGGATGTCGTCGACCCACCGTTTTGGTGGACGGCCTCGTGGTCTGGTGTTCGACCACGGCGTCCACTCCAGGACTCTCCGTGCCCACCTTTCGGTGCTCATTCGGGCCACTTGATCAGCCAATGTCCACTTCTGTTTCGTAATGGTTTCCATCACATCTCTCACCCGCGTTTTCCGCCTAATCCATTCATTTCTCTTGCGGTCGCGCAAAGATATTCCAAGCATAGCTCTTTCCATCACCCTTTGCATTTTTTATCTATTATACCTACCTCTATATTCATAGATAGATAAACACAATATTGCACACAAAAAAATTACAAACAATATACAACATAAAATACATCATCATCATCATCATCAGCCTATGTTCGTCCACTGCTGGACATAGGCCTCCCCTATGGCACGCCACTCAACTCGGTCCTCCGTCTTTCTACCTCTATATTAGTAAATGTTAACTTCACAAGGGTAAAGCCAGCGCTCTACTTAACGCAAGTCTTGCCAAGTGTAAGATTCTCATTCTCATTCAAAATGTACATAAATATCTCTGTTGCATAAATTTTCGCGCCAAGCGTCAATTTCTCTAATGAAACCAAATAGCTCTTACTAGCTTAAGCGCGCGGCTTTGCCCGCGAGCAGACATCCTTTCTTAGCGAAGGTCTACACGTCATAAAACCTATCTGTGTTCCAAGTTTCAACTCATTCCGTTCAGCGGTTTGGGCTGTGCGTTGATAGATCAGTCACTCTTTCCTTTTATATGTTTAGAAGTAATCACTTTTTGAGAATTTGAACCTTCTCTCCATTTTGCGCAAATACCCGCGAGAGATGGGCCGGTTTAAAAAGACGGTAGAATCACGGTAAAGAGATATACAGTAGTTTGACTGAGCGTGATTTTTGAACATAAATACCTACAGTCGCGCGGTACATGCGCAAGTCATAGGGCTGCCGGGCAGCCGCTGCCCGCATACAGTAGGTACCTACCTGTTTCATATCATCTACTTACTTGAGCTAACCTACTACCTACTTATCACTTACCTATCATGTCGTGGCGGCGTATATTAAAACCCAAGACAAGATAAAAGACAAGACAAGAGACAAGACAAGAGACAAGAAAAAAGACAAGACAAGAGACAAGACAAGAGACAAGACAAGACAAGAGACAAGACAAGAGACAAGACAAGAGATAAGACAAGAGACAAGACAAGACAACCTCCTCCCCTCCCCTTCCCCTCCCCTCCCCCTCCCCCTTCCCCTCCCCTCCCCCTCATACCCTTCCCCTCCCCTCCTTCCCCCTCCTCCCCTTCCCCCTACCCTTCCCCCTCCTCCACTTCCCCCTACTCCCCTCCTCCCCCCTCCACCCCTCCCCCCTCCCCCCTGCCCCTCCCCCCTCCCCTCCTTCCCCATCCTCCCCTTCCCCATCCTCAACTTTCCCTCCCCTCCTTCTCCCCTTCCCCCTCCCCTCCTCCCCTTCCCCCTCCTCCTCCCCTTTTTAACTAACTGACCTTTTTAATTTTATTACCTTTCCATGTTGCTTGATAAAGAAGTGAATTAAATTAAAAATTTAAAAAACCCCCAACGCAATACGCAATTCTTCATTTTGTGGTGGCGGCCATCTTGGATTTT
This sequence comes from Hemithea aestivaria, assembly GCA_947507615.1. NCBI lineage: Eukaryota > Metazoa > Arthropoda > Insecta > Lepidoptera > Geometridae > Hemithea > Hemithea aestivaria. The sequence goes on along the minus strand of OX382339.1, from coordinate 12,981,010 downwards.
TAATTTTATATAATGGGTTGTATTCTACTAGTTAAGCCCTTTCATTTGATACCCATATTGGGGGGGTCGCGAAAGAAAAAAGTAATCCGCCATTTTGTAGCGGCGGCCATCTTGGACCGATTTCCACCAAACATGTCTGAGAACACTCTCGACTAACCTTACTTTCAAACAAAAAAAAGTAAATCAAAATCCGTTCATCCGTTCGGGAGCTACGGTGCCACAGACAGACACACACACAGAGAGACAGACAGACAGACACGTCAAACTTATAACACCGGTCGATTTTGCGTCGGGGGTTAATAATGTTATTTCTGGATTTCCTGATAAGTTCAATGATAAGTTCAAGCTACCAAAAACAGCATAATATAGTATGCTATTTTTTTGCCATTTTTATATAATTTATTATAATATTATGTATACATACGTCAAAAGTAAATAACGTAAATAACACTAAATACTTGCAAAAAACTATCGCGACGTCCGCCCGTCGCTGCGTGGCACCCGCTTCTGGATTATATACCCACTTCTACCCACATCTACCGACATCTATTCACTCCCAAATTCCGGCCATTTCTATGGAGTCAAACTACTGTATATCTCTTTACCGTGGTAGAATCCTCCTTGAACGTGACACGTTTGTAAAAACCTGCTCATAAACATGGGTACAAATTACAAGCAATTTATACAGCTATTAAGAACACAGATTTAACGTCAGTTAAACTAGCCATATTTGAAAACGGAGAATCATCGTCATTATATCAAATACCATACAAGATTGCCAACTAGACTGCATTGTGGTAACGGCGGTCAGGAGACGTTTATTTTAAGTACTAGTTTCTAAACTGGAAACATCAATATCCTGATTTTTTTCCTTTCGCTATACTGGTGGCTTCGGCCGTGGCAAGTTACCACTTACCACCCTCTGGACAAAACGGTGTCACCAAGCGACCATTATGACTGTTCCGGCATGATAAAGCCAGGAAGGGTATTATTATCCCGCCTTCTACATTAAGTCTGCTACCATCTACAGCCGCATCGACGCTTCACGCGAGATCAAGGTTAAAGGCTAACCTATATTGAATAAAAAACCTAGTAAAGCGAGGTCCTAAACTAGCCAACCTAGTATTTCTATGGATCATAAAACCTCAGTGTACCAAAACCAACCTCTGGTTAAACTTATCCGGCAAATTCGTCTCTACTGAAACTTCATTATAAATTTATTAATACCTATAACATCCCTATTCGGAACTTAGTTAAGACTGTACATTACTGCTTGGTGGATCATTCGATAATTGGAAAAAGGAATCCTCCATGCAACCTCTGCAATGAAGGTCTACCACTACAAAATGTTCAAAATCTAACACAATTCAACATTGATATATGCATAAAACCACAGAAAGGAAAAGCTTTGCTAGTCATCGATTATATTATAATGTTTAAAATGTAAGTAGTAGATACGGTCAAACAGTCACCACGTAACGTATTCTCAAAGAATACAATACCAGCCCGTCCCATTGTTAGTCTTCCTGGTTTATTCTTCCGCGACTTCCATCTCTGTCCCACGATCGTATCATATCTAATGAGTGAAAGAGACAGCTTGTAATGATGCTGCAAATAGTTGAAAGTAAAAGTTGATAAATCGCTTCATCTGGGCGTCAGATCTGCAATGTCCATCGACAATAGAACTTAATAGCTTGTTTTTAGGGTTCCGTACCTCAAAAGGAAAAAACGGAACCCTTATAGGATCACTTTGTTGTCCGTCTGTCTGTCTGTCTGTCTGTCAAGACCATTTTTCTCAGGAACGCGTGGAGGTAACAAGCTGAAATTTATAGGAAATACTAAGGTCCATTGCCTCTTAGAGCTGTGAAAATTTCACACTTCTAGGCCAACGCAATCAAAAGATATAGTCGAATATGTCGTAAATTTCAGCAAATTTTCGACATTACCAAATAAATCAAAACCTACGGGGCATTTCCCGTGAACTCAGAATATTGAAATTTGGCACAAAGTAACTCCTTAGAGCACAGATAAAGGAAAAATTGCGAAAATTATAAATTTTTATTTGCATCATATGAAAAAAATATTTTGAATAATTTTATACCTACTACCCTTTTTCTCATGAACGAGTAAACGTATTAAATTGAAATTCATATCAAATTCTAAGGTCTATTATATCTTCAAACTGTAATAAAATCAAACCTCTATGTCAACGCATTCAAAAGAAACAGCAATTTTAGTCGCAATTTAAAAACCCGCGACTACTCTCAAAAAATCAAAACCTACAGGGTACTTCCCGTGATCTTAGAATCTTGAAATTTGGCACGAAGCAACTCCTTAGAGCACAAATAAAGGAAAAATTGCGAAAATTGTACATTTTTAGTTACATCATAAAAAAAAATATTTTTAATAATTTCATACTTACTACTTTATTTCTCATGAACGCGTGCAGGTATTAAACTGAAATTAATATCAAATACTAAGGTCTATTATACCTTTAAACTGTAATAAAATCAAACCTCTATCTTTACGCATTCAAAAGAAACAGCAATTTTAGCCGTATTTTTTAACTCGCGACTACTCTCAAGGAAATCAAAACCTACAGGGTACTTGCCGTTAACTCAGAATCTTGAAATTTGGTACACAGCAACGTCTTAAATCACAGGCACAGGAAAAATTGCGAAAACTGTACATTTTTAGTTTCATCATATAAAAAAATATTTTTAATAATTTTGTATTTACTATCCCTTTCCTCAAGAACGCGTACAGGTATTAAATTGAAATTCATACCAAATACTCAGCTTTATAATAACTTTAAGCTGTGAAAAAATCAAACATCTATGTCAACGCAATCAAAAGAAACAGCAATTTTAGCCGCATATTTTCAAGCTCGCAAGGGAATCAAAACCCACAGTATATAATATTATACCCACTTTTCTTTAGGGTGCCGGAGAAACCTGTAGGTTTGTACGGAACCCTCGGTGCTCGAGTCCTACTCGTACTTGACCGGTTTTTTTTCCTAATCGATTCTCTTCGGGAAATAACGTACTCATAATAGCTAAACTTATTTACATTGACAGGAATGGTGAAAAACTAATACAAAAATATACATGCGATGTGGAAAGGAAAGTAACCATAGCAAAAGTATGGATATTTAAGGTTTTATTCATTTTAAATCGGTTTTTTTAAAGTCATCGCAACTGGTAAGACGACGAATAGCTTCGACATGAAATTGTGAATCACCATATGGAATATGGAGCAAAAAACATCAAGACTCATGAATAAAGTACCTCAATCGCATAGAAACGCGAGTAAATCACGAGAGCTAACGACGCGTCAACTGGACGGGGGAAAGTTCAAGTAAAAGTCTTAATTAATTGAGACATTATCAATGCTAAAAAATTCTGATTGCGCGTGATATTATGCGCTCTAGTATATTAAAAAAAAAGAACACGACGTTTGCTTGATTTTAGAGAATTGCTATGAATGAATATGATGAAAAAAGCTATTAGAATCGTGGTGTCACTTAGGAATTTATTTCAAGTATCATGCAACCCGGTAAAAACGATATTTTTCTTAAATAATATCCATTAGGCACCTACATATCGGATCACTGAATAATCATACATCGCAGAATTGCAATATAGACTATATTTCATTAGCCTACGTTCGTCCACTGCTGGACATAGGCCTCCACCATAGGACGCCTTTCAACTCTGTGATGATATCCGGAGGGTCGCTGGGAGCGGTTAGAGGAGAAAGACGAAGGACCCAGACGATATTTATTATTAAGTAATTCCATGTTATTCATACCTATATTCGCCATATAAAGAAAAGTAGGTATTTGATTGATTGATTGATTAAAAACACGCCTATGTTCAAGTGTGGACGAGTGAAGGGTGATGATAAAGTAACGGTCCTCAAATTACGTCTGATTGTCCACTAACTCAATTAGAAACTAACTTCTGTACCGTGACTAAACATCAAACCGGAGTTTACTCGACTGCGAATATCGCTGATCACAATCAAAGAAAGTATTGCCTACGATCTTTGTTTATATTGGTAAGGACGTTAGTATCTTCGTGTAAAGAAAATTCGATAAACATCTAAATGAAATGAATAATAGGTAAATAATAAGTATTTAAACACTTGGTTTCTCTTTCATTCTATCACACCACCAACCGTCTTGTAAATATCAAAATAACTCTCTGCACAGTTGTCTGGAAAAGATCGCTCTAAGCGATAAAACCGCTTGTAGCGTTAATACCGTACTTGTACAAATACATACGAGTATATGAATACATATAATCACGCCTGGTTCCCGTTGGGGTAGACAGAGACTTTACGTCTATTAACCTGTATGTTACACTTAGATTTATGTAGTGTTTTAATTTATGTAAATATTTTTTTAATGTATTTTTTTTTTGTTTTAATAATCTATATTTTTTTTATTTATGTAGTGCGGCTTTGGTATCACTGCGGCCGTGATTGGCCTATTGTGATCGCCGCATTTATTATGGTGTGATTATAATAGGTGCGGCGCTAGAGTTCACTACAGACTACAGTCTATAGCAGCTTCTAGAAACTGCAGGATTTTCCTTGGGGTCGTCTCTCTAAGCTCATTCGGGCTGAGCAGGTGCTGTCCCAGAATAGATAGAATAATCTATCTAAATGTTGAAATTTAGTTTCATCTTTGGCCACACGCAATATTATCATAGTGACAGTGTGTAACTTCAAAACTTAGTCATTTTAACGGTGTTACTATCAGGCATACGTACCTACTATAATGATCAAATATACATACCAACAGGATCTTGAATAAAAGTACATATTTACTTGTTGAACTGTATTATATTTTCGGCAATTACATAGTTTACTATTTTTCTGTTTCTATTTTTATCACCACCTCTTACATATATTGCCGCCTTGTCATCATGACTTATGACAGACCATAGTGCCATAGACTATGTCATTCCTTATATTGTTTATTTTTAATTTGGTTGATTTGCTTTTTCGCATCGTTTATTAAGCATTTAAATCGTTATGTATCACAATTTCTAACAATCGGCCGTTCTGCCATGGGGATGTCCCTATCCCCAAACACATCTCGGCCATTCTTTGTTGGTGTATGTCCCCATACTACCGACAGTACATCGTATTCGGGATAGTAAATACATTTGAGCAAGTACATTTTTTTTTAAATATCGACAATTAATGGTACAGAGCAATAATTTGATTTAGATTAAATAAAAACTTTTTAGTTAAGCTTAATATTCGCGTTGTGTTGTAAATCATTTTAATAAAAGAAAAACTCAAGTTTATTAATTTTAAACCTAACACGTTTTTTTTTTGAGAATTATGTTAGTAAATGACTATCGCTCGTTCGCAAAGCACCTCCATGAGAAGAACGAGCAAGAAACTCATGGATATTGCTGTTTGTTTTATTAAGTTTAAAATGTTTACATCTTATTGTCATAATTAATTTTTCGTTTGAATGGCACTACGTCGTTTATCATGCGAAATTACTTTCTTAGTGAAATTGGCATTTTATTAAAGAGATATTATAATTTGATTACTTTTATCATGACTATTTATTTAAAGAGTCATCTGCTGATATGCCGACGAAGGAGCTTCCAGTCATCTCCATCTATATTATCACATTGACTTATCAAATGGCATAACTTTTTCCATAATATGCTTCACTTTAGATAAGGCTATGTTTTGTTTTCCATAGTTCTAGCTTATGGCATAATGGGAGTGAAAATATGTACCTATCTTCTATCTTCAGTATCATTTGCTTAGTCTGCATCACAACAACTGGTAACATTTCCATTATAATTAGGTACATTATAGACGAGTTTCATAAGCATTGTTGCCTTCTGATACCTCATGCCACCCAATGTTCATTAGTGGGCTGACTGTTGTAATATCTTTGTATATATTGCTTATTCAATTGAAATTAAATTTTGTATTCTTGTGATATTCTGGAACCAATGTAATGTTTGGTTGTTCCTAAATCCTTCAGGTACCTTTCCTTTTTTATTTTTGTATCTCTTTTTATAATTTATGACATTTCCTCAATGTTATAAAGATCTATTCTATATCATCGATATATTATACTGCTATAACAATCACATCTTTTCCATTTACAATATAAACATATGGATTTATTCTTGAGCAAGGCATCCCAAATTCTAAAGCAATATTTAATTGTCTGTGCCAATAGTTTGTTCGCTGGCTCGTGTCTATTATACATTGACATATTTAGTTTACAATCATAATGTTCATCCTCATACCAGGTTATAAATGTAAGTTTCTTCAGTAACTTTGCTGAGTAAGAATGCTGTGACTCCATCCATTTGGTGTATCTGTTTCTAGTTCCTTCTTGGCATCCAATCAGGTATCTTATAGGCGAGTGGTAGACCACTGGAGCATAGACCTCAATGTAATCAATGTCCTTGTCTTGTTTATAAATATCCTTTATCATCGGTCTATGATATAATGTGTACAATACCCATTGGCATTCATCTTGGTTTTATTGATCTATTTGCTGGGTATAGCAGATTTTCCTTCTGGTCAACGTTTTTGATCTATAAAGGATATTCTTTATTCCTAGTATAGTACATCTGAAAGCTTGTTTGATATCTTCAGAATTCTTTGTATATCTTCATTTTATACATTTCCTTGCATTTACATAATATTTCAATAATTAAAACATAGATGACATTATGAGCAACAGTATCCATGGCAACCATTATTCTTCATAAAGGCCATAGATATTCTATTACATTCAAGTAGATATTATATGGCCATATAAATTAAGCTAACAATACCTCGTTCATCTGCGTTTCCAGTATTTAGAACTTCTTGAAGACTGAATCATTTTCCGGAAAACTCGATAGGTCATTGCTTAGCACTAAGATTTGTCTCTCTTAAATAACGATTCTCATGCTTTGCTGTTGCATTCTTGATATCATAGTACGATTAGTGAAGTCAAATGTCTGTTACGGTGTGTCGGTGTCTCATCAACAAAATCTTCATATTGATCTGAACCATATGATATCATCATCGCATATTACCAGCTCTGGCCACTGATTACTTTGCTAGCTCTATCCAACAATCTTCGCCAACTTTGGCCAACCGGGACTTTGGCAGCTCTAGCCATCAATCTTCGCCAACTCTGGCCAAAAACATATATTTCCCTCACCAGGGTCTCATTTACAAAACATTGCCAGCTCAGGCCAATTTAAAACAGATATTTCCCTCACCAGGGCCTCATTTACAAAACATTGCCAGCTCTGGCCAATTTACAACAGATATTTCCCTCACCAGGGTCTCATTTACAAAACATTGCCAGCTCTGGCCAATTTACAACAGATATTTCCCTCACCAGGGTCTCATTTACAAAACATTGCCAGCTCTGGCCAATTTACAACAGATATTTCCCTCACCAGGGTCACATTTACTTAACTTTGCCAGATAAAATCTGGCCAACTTAGAACATATTACTCCCTCACCAGGGTCACATATATATTTTATAGTAGGTATGAGTTCAACATATTACTCCCTCACCAGGGTCACATAGGTATATATTTTATAGTAAGTATGAGTTCAACATATTACTCCCTCACCAGGGTCACATATATATTTTATAGTAAGTATGAGTTCAACATATTACTCCCTCACCAGGGTCACATATATATTTTATTGTAGGTATGAGTTTAACTCGTACCAAGTCTTAATGTAATTCACATAAAAAACACAACGGACTCCCATAACCCATACATAATACACAAGTCGCCATTTTTTCAATATATATGTCAATAACTGTTAATTATTATAACAACTCAAACTCTTTACTAACACTTGCTAATATTATAGACATTGTACAATTGTACAGTCACACAAATGCTTCATAGTAATTCCACATAAATTGAGTTTCCATACCAGTTACAACAGTATTTTCTATCTTGACGCTGTCCAAAACATAAAGTCCCTTCAGAAAGTTACTGATATATGATAGTGACAATTTGTGAACAATGACTCCCTTTGAGAGCACCATCTTATTAGCATGAGGAAATGTACCATCATTTAGGTCTGAACAATATCAACATACCCAATTCATCAAATCTTAAAAACAACATTCTAAATGACAATACCAAAATTTGCCATCACTTGTCATGCATTGTGGTGTTTACATTGGTTATGTCTGTCGCGGCCAAAGGACCTCGAATCTGTGGGAATTTCTTCATCCAAGCTCATACAATTATTAGTTAACTTTTAAGTTTGTGAAATGAAACTTAATACCATATTATATTATAAAATGCAATATCATCAATATTTAATTATGGTCCTCCAAATATAAACTGTCAGTTAGTCTTTATATTTGATATGCCTTCTACTATATCACCTAGTTATTAAATGGATCTAAACGAGAACATTCTGTGCATATGTACCAATGTGTATATATGTAACCTATATTTACATATATAGTTTCAGTTCATCATTTGTTTGTTGGTCTCTTACCATCCATTCAAAATAATATTATTAACAGTGTGGAAGACTAATTATATCTTCATCTAAAACAATTCTTATTCACCCTGAATAAATATTAAGTAAATTCTCATTTACATAATACTTCCCACAAAACTCTTCATGCTTTAATGTTATATAATTTAAGTGACTTCATATACACATCCATACACACCATAGATGGACCATTGATATTCATTGATCACTAAATCCATAGATGGACCATTGATATTTACTGATCATGTAATTTCACACTTACTTTTGAAGTGTTTCTATCAACAAACAATTCTAAAGAAAACAATATTGTGTTCATCAACAATGTGTAAATATGGTAGCCTGAACATACTTTTAAACTAGTACTACTAGTAATCTTAACTTAATGACTGGATACTACTATCCTATAAAGATGGTACTAGATAGTCCAAACGACAGGTAACCATTGCATACCGTTACTTTTAAATGTAATCATATATAAATAATTTACCTACTTAAATTTCAAATCTGCCTTACATAGAAAGTAGGTAGTAACAATTGCAATAATTAAAAAAATGTCTCCTTTACAAAAGGTTACATGCTCACGTTTATAAATCATGTAGTGTCATAACAATAATTCTACTTTATGACATCTGGGGCAAATCCAGAATTCCAACTATGAATACAAATTATCACAAAATTATTTTATTATTTATTCTTCTGTACCATTCAATAATATGAAATCTGAGCTATGTAGTGAGCAATATAAATCCCCCCATTAGTAGTTTGGTGGTAACCCGTAAATCATTCTGTAATAGACAAACTGCCCTAAGAGCATTCAAATGATTGTACACATATATTTCATTTACTCAAGTCTATGATAACAATTATGTAAACCCTTCCAAAAAGATAATATGTCATCTGTTATAATATTGTATCCTTATTCCTTTTGCATATAATGGTGTTATCACTTTATATGTGGAAGCTATTTATTGGCTCTTCACTACTTTATTTATGCACCATAGCTGTAGGCCTCCCAAATAATATGTGAGAATATATGTCCATAAAATATCAGTTTAATGAGTCAACATCATTCATTGTGGAATACACTACATTTATTAATAAGTCTACATTATATACTCAAAGTTCAAATTTCAAAGTTATTCATTGCGAGAGTATGTATACAAAAGATAACAAGTTATTATAATATGGTTGTCTGGAAGAGATCGCCATCAGTGATAAGACTGCCAATCGTAACACTTCCTTCTGTGCAACCTTAGTTCCAAGTTTATATTGCTGTATTTGTGTGAACAATAAGGAGTTTTCTATTCTATAATATAATAGTCTGCTACAGTCCGCTTTTCAGCATGCAAATTGTAATAATAATAAAAGATACATTTCAAGGTACAATGTTATGTTTAGACGGACCTAAGACTGACAGAACAATATTATAATATCACAGTCACTTCGACCTCAGTGGGAACATTTAGTATAAGCCGTGCTTTTACTGTCATTTTACTTCACTAACCACTTTTTTTTCTTCTTTTACTTTCTGAACCAAAATATTTTTCTGGTTCACTGATATTAAAATTCAATTTGATTCTAGAAAACTCTGCATCCAATATTATAGCTATAGTAATTCAAATGTAAAAACACTCCGTGTCAACACCTACCGGGTATAGGTACATCATCTCTACATGTATACAGATATATGTATATAATTAATGCAGATATAATTTACTTAAAACATATTCAATGTTTTAGTTTTAAAAATGGTTCTCTAATATCATATTTCCTTGCTTCAGGGGCTAAGCTTCAAGATTTATTATTAACTAGCTGACCCGCGCGCACTTCGTTGCGCGTGAGAGTCAATTAATAAAGCGAATTCGGTGCTGCTATTTTGACTATGATTGTATTTCCATCCCCGCGACTTTGTAAGCGTAAAATAAGGCATGGCTATAATATTTGCTCCCGCTGTGGATAGCGAAGAATATCGGGCTGGATATTTCGATGCAGTTTTGTTCGCTACCGTAGGAACCAATGCTATGTCCTTTCTCAGAGATCACACTATTTAAGTTTAGCGGTTATTGATTTCCATCACAAATTTTCACGCCTCTCCTCAGGAATTAATACTATTTGTGGTCCTTTCCCGGTAACTCTTTAACTTATCTCTATTATAATTTTTCTAAGCTAAATTATAATTATAGGTTACTAATTTCTCACACCATCCTTCCCGCGACTCAAATCAATTACGTGGTTCCTGAATTTCCATTAAAACTCTGACCCTGAAGGTGGGGGAAGGATCAATACTGAGTCTCCTTAAAAGTTAATTTCTGACATAACAAACTATTCATTAACAGAACCAAAATTCTGAGTACTGGTGAGTTCGCAAAATCTCTTCTTATCGGTCGCCTACGTTACATAAAAAATACGTTGTCCAAATTTTAGCTTAAACGAAGAAGTGGTTACCGATATCCTACACAAACTGCACCCCCTCTTTCCTCCCTCAAAGGTTGATTTCTGGGATAAAAAGTATCCCATATTTTTTTTAAGTCTCAGTCTACCTTTGTATCAAATTTTAACTCAATAGGGTCCTATTTCCGATACAAACTTTGACCCCCTAACGCTTCAATTCGAAGGTAATTTTTGTCATAAAACTTTTTATTATTCCTCAACACATCCCCAATAATCTTATTGTGGATTTGTATACAAAAGTTTTTTAGGAATAATAATTCCCGTTCCCGTAAGAATTTCGCAAAATCCCCTCCCCTCTTACGGGTCGTGAAAGTCACATAAAGAACACGCTGTCTAAATTTTAGCGTAAAATATAACTGGTTACTGATTTCCTACTCAAACTTCTACCCCTCTTACTCCCCCGCACCCCTCCCTCTTAAAGTAAATTTCTGTCTAAAATAATATTCAGTGTTCCTAAACAAAACTCAAACCATGATTCCACAAAATTTCACCTGAATTGGTTTAGCGGTTACGGATTTGCATACAAAAGTTTTTCGGGAATAATTCTCGTTCCCGGGGGAATTTCGCAAAATACCTTCATATCGGTTGCTTACGTTACCTAAAGAATACGTTGTCCAAATTTCAGCTAAAACAAAGAAGCGGTTAACGATTTCTTACCCAAACTTGCATCCCCCTTATCCCGCCTTTGAGGTTGATTTCTGGGATAAAAATTATCCCATATCATTTTGTAGAACTCAGTCTACCTCTCTACCAAATTTCAGCTCAATAGGGCCAGCGGTTCTAAATTTCCCATACAAATTTTGTACCCCCCTTACCCCCTCTTAGAAGTTAAATTTTGTCATAAAAACTATTTAATATTCCTCAAAACAATCCCAACAATCGTTTTACAAAATTTCAGCTCAATCGGTTCAGCGGTTAAGGATTTGCATACAAAAGTTTTTTAGGAATAATTCCTGTTCCCGCGGAAATTTTGCAAAATTCCTTTATATCGGTCATCTACGTTACATAAAAAATACGCTGTTCAAATTTCAGCTTTAAAAGATGGCCGATTACTGATTTCCTACTCAAACTACTACCCCTCTCTTCCCCCTTCAAGGTTGATTTCTGGGATAAAAAGTATTCCATATCATTTATTTGGATTCAATCTACCACTGTACCAAATTTCAGCTCAATAGGGTCAGCGGTTCTAAATTTTCCATACAAACTTCGACCTCCCTTTACCCCCCCTTAAAAGTTAATTTTCGTCAAAAAAAAAAACAATATTCCTAAACACAATCCAAGCAATCGTTTTACAAAGTTTCAACTCAATCGGTTCAGCGGTTAAGGATTTGCTTACAAACGTCTTTTAGGAATAATTCCCGTTCCCGTGGAAATTTTGCAAAATCCCTTTTTACCGGTCATCTACGTTACATAAAAAACACGCTGTTCAAATTTCAGCGTTAAAAGATGGCCGGTTACTGATTTCCTACTCAAACTTCTAACCCCCCTCTTCCCCCTTCAGGGTTGATTTCTGGAATAAAAAGTATTCCATATCATTTATTTTGACTCAATCTACCTCTGTACCATATTTCAGCTCAATAGGGTCAGCGGTTCTAAATTTTCCATTCAAACGTTGACCCCCCTTTACCCCCCCCTTAAAAGTAAATTTCTGAGATAAAAACTATTCAATGTTCCTAAATACAATCCAAACAATCGTTTTACTAAATTTCAGCTCAATCGGTTCAGCGGTTACGGATTTCCATACAAACGTTTTTCGGGAATAATTCCCGTTCCCGGGAGAATTTTACAAAAATCCCTTTTTATAGGTCGCTTACGTTACCTAAATAACACGCTGTCCAAATTTCAGCTAAAACAATGAAGCGGTTAACGATTTCTTTCACAAACTTGCAATCCCCCTTTCCCCCTTTTAAGGTTGATTTCTGGGATAAAAAGTATCCAATATCTTTTTTTAGGACTCAATCTACCTGTGTACCAAATTTCAGCTCAATAGGGTCAGGGGTTCTAAATTTTCCATACAAACTTCGACCCCCCTTTACCCCCCCTTAAAAGTAAATTTCTGACAAAAAAACTATTTAATGTTTCTAATCACAATCCTAACAATAGTTTTACAAAATTTCAGCTCAATCGGTTCAGCGGTTACGGATTTGCTGCAAACGTTTTTCGGGAATAATTCCTGTTCCCGAGGGAATTTAGAAAAATCGCTTCTTATTGCACGATGAAGTTTTTTAAAGAATACGCTGTCCAAATTTCAGCTCAATCCGTCCAGCCGTTTGGGCTGTGCGTTGATAGCACGAAAGTGTACGAACGATTTTATATAATAAGAAGATAAGTAAATCTTTAGATAGATATAACTCTTTTATTTAAAAAACCGATTTAAATAAAACCAATACTATTTACAAATTAGAGAAATTTGCAACGTTTTAGCGAAAACAGCATACAATTCGGTTGTGCCGTTTTATCACACATAAGTAATAACCTTTTTACAAATTAAGCCTAATAAAACTACTCTGGTAAAGTTTCGTTTATGGCCACATCGATAGATGGCGTATTTTTAGTTTGTCGCACTTTTTGCTTTTTGATTTTTTTGAATTGAATTTACTTTATATTCTATTACTTTTACTTCGAAATTTTGATGTAAATTAGGGGCGATGTGTCCGATATAAATGATTATTATTTATTTTATTATTTTATTTTACGTTTCCCTAGGAAAAATTGACAAAATGTTTTACGATCTAGATCGCGCAAGCGACTTTTTCGCGTCGTTTTGTTCATATGCGTATTTTCACAGTTCACCTTAGTAAAGGATCACAATGAATGGGGAGAAATTTCCATTCTTATTATATGTATGGATATGGATATGGATATATAATATCTAACATTATATACCCAAGGGCGGATTTTTCTGGGGGGCCAAGGTGCAGACGGAATAAAAATACAATTTTAACTACGAAATATAAAACAGTAAGGAAATTCCAATTTCCTAAATAATAATAAGTAACAAAAACAAAACTTATTGATGCGGCGATCATACCCCCCCCCCCCCCCCCCCCCTCCCAAATCCACCTATGATTATAGCCACTGGCGGATTTGATCCTGGGGAGGGCCCAAGATGCAGAGGGGCAAAAATATTATAATTTTTACTACGAAAAGTATGTGTTTAGCTCGCTCTGAACAGTTAGAAAGTTCTAATATCCTTAATAATAAGTGCGCGAGCAGCTTGCTGCGAGCGCCGAGAAAAAATTATCTTGACCATGAAATATGTGCAAAATTCGTACCCTTTGGGCCCCTGGCTTCCCCCTAAATCCGCCTATGCCTGAGTCTTAGTTCGTATGACAAAGCAGATTACAATACTTATCTAAAATGTATAATGCCGCCTATGATATAGCTATAGTAAAAAACTGGTACGAAACCCGTATAATATTAAAAAACAGAGCACATCAGTACGATATATCTTCCCGTCACTATTTGCTGCGATATTCCAAATTTCAACAATCTAAATCTAAAACTCCTCTGGCGCAAACTCGGTGGCCGCGCCAGCGTGCATGAAAACTTAAGATGAGACCCAAGTCGTCCCGTCCAAGTACCTACCAAAGAATACTTGAGCAAGAAGACATGAGTCAAAATAAATGGAGAAACATAAAAACACAGAGTGACACTGAGCGCCAGCCGGCCGCCGGCCTCAGCAATCACTCTTTATACCTAACATTATTTAGGTACTTAAATGATAATAATTTTATATTAATGTACTTACCCAATAAGTATCTCCATATAATTTCAGCCAATAGGTATGGAAGATGCAAATTACGTAATATTTAGGCACTGCAACGCTACGATTTTTTTAAAGTTTCGGAATGATTAGGTAATTATTGTAAAGTTTTTTGAATGATTGCGAAATCAAATAAGTAAACACAATAATTAATACACATGTGACGTCGACACAGACTTTCCACCTCGGAAGATAGGTAATTATAGTTTGTTTAAATTTATGTATTAATAAAAAAACTTTTCAGCAATTTGAAACTTCCCCGTAATATTATTATTAGGTATATCGAACGATTAACGTTTGACAGATAAAATAGATATTATTCGCGCCCTTTCCTATCGTTGAAAAAATTTGTATGTCATTTCCAACTTCGCGAGTGGACGGCGCTAAGAGGCGAACTTATTTTCAAACTGCATTTTTTGCATGATTTTTTTTATAATCATAATTGTAACATACTTCTATTCTACATGGTATTCTTTATAATAAACACCAAAACAAAAATATGAATTATCCCTATTCAAAAGATCGGTTTTTTATTAGCATTTTAAATGTAAATCTTTACATTGATATTTGAAAAAATGTATCATTAGCTAATAAGTTATGCATTAAAGACTATGTATCCAGTTGACAATTAATTTAAAAAAAAAAAAAAACGTTCCATTTCACCCACCCACATTGAAAAATAAACATTACTTTCTTGAACTTCGCAAGTGGATTTCGGCGCGAAATACAAAATTTTATTTTCGAACTATATTTTTTGCATCACTTTTATAATTTAATTTTAACGTACTTGTGATATATTCTACATGGTTTTCTTTATAATAAACACCAAAACTAAAATATGAATCATCCCTATTCAAACGATCGGTTATTTTTTAGCATTTTATATGTAAATCTTTGGATTGATATAACTTTTTTATTAATGAACCGATTTAAATAAAACCAACACCAAGTTTCTTGTACAGAAAATTGCAATGTTTTTTAGTGAAAATTGCATTCAAATCCTATATTATATATATTGCATATTTTCCGTGGCGCTACTTTGTATGAAAAAATAATGAACTTTAAATGAATTTCTATTTATCTTCAGCGGGGTTATTCACTTATCCGTGAAAGAACCGAACCGAATACCGAATTGTCAAAAATGTATGAAATGACAAATTACGTAGATACAACTTGACATGTCATGTCACGTCATTCCATACATTTTTGACAATTCGGTATTCGGTTCGGTTCCCTTACCGATAAATGAATAGCCCTGCTGATGATTTAACATGTTTTAGAAATTAAAAATAAGCAGCAAAAAGATACTTATTACTTGATACGATAAGATACTTGATATTTACACGCGTGATGCGCACATTAGATTAGTGCCATTATTTACCGCTGGCGCTGGAAATAAGTTACATTTACTAATTTAAATGAATTCTAATTTGTTTACTGTTGATTTTAAATGGTTTAGAAATTAAAAATAAGTTGCAAAATGATACCTATTACTATATCTTGGTTACTATTGCATCAAAGTACTCGTCAAGACGAATCAAATGAGCCCAAACTCGATGGGGTTTTGTCTTTTAATCACGAAGTTCCTATGGTCACCTTCCAGCTCCATCATCAGATCCTGATTACTATATAGTATCAAAGTACTCGTCAAGACGAATCAAATGACCCCTAACTCGATGAGGTTTTGTCTTTTGATTACGCGGTTCCTATGACTTCCTTTCTTGTTTATTAGCATTTTATATGGGAATCTTTAGATTGATATAACTCTTTTATTTATGAACCGATTTGACTAAAACCAACACTAAGGTTCAAGTAGAGAAAACTGCAACGTATTAGTGAAAATTTTATTCAAATCGGTGGTGTTGTTTAACCACACCAGTGACACAAACTATTTACAAATTTAGCCCAAATTAAACTAAAGGTCTACTTTCGTTTACAGGCAATTCGATAGATGGCGTATTTTTAGTTTGTCGCACTTTTTGCTTTTTGATTTTTTTGAATTGAATTTACTTTATATTCTATTACTTTTACTTCAAAATTTTGATGTAAATTAGGGGCGATGTGTCCGATATAAATGATTATTATTTATTTTATTATTTTATTTTACGTTTCCCTAGGAAAAATTGACAAAATGTTTTACGATCTAGATCGCGCAAGCGACTTTTTCGCGTCGTTTTGTTCATATGCGTATTTTCACAATTCACCTTAGTAAAGGATCACAATGAATGGGGAGAAATTTCCATTCTTATTATATGTATGGATATGGATTGCCAATAGGAATATGACTGATTAATAACTATAGTAATAGACTTTACGGTACACTATACATTCCGTCTCAGTATTAAGCATAGAAGATTAATAAAATAATCTTTACGAACCGAATTGTTACAAAGTCTAAAGTGAACTTACATGTGAATCGATGCCATATTTTGTAGGTAACATTGAGAAACAGTTTCATAATACTTCAGTTACTTAAAACCCACACGTTGAACATTCCTCTTTTCAGCTTGTAGCTCCAACGTGTGGCTGGGTGCCGCAGTTCTGCTAATGTCCACCTTCTCAAGGTATCATAAACATTGTGCTAGGAAAGTCTGCGATAAGGATATGGTCAGTAATAATTTCATTATAAATGCTAGAGTAAGATTCTCTTACTTCCATTGGTAAACATATTGTACAATTTAGCAAAATTCAAAATATATTATACTATCAGCTATTCTTGACAAAGAAGCAAAACTTGACAGATCAGTGCGGCCAGTGCCTTATCTTCAAAACTAACCTCCTCAAGCATGACAAGAAATGCCTTAATATGAACAGTAATTCATTTTATTTATTCCTTTATCTTCTCACCAAATCAAATAAGGTTATGCAAAATTTGCTTATTCTAGTAACTTCGCTATAGCAAAATAACTATTATTTACCATTGATTACAGTAAAGGTTTGTTAAAATTTAGTTTAATTTAACATAAAGGTCATTGCTCCGAAGAGCAATATCACATAAAATATCAGCAGCATAAAATAACTTGTCTAATCAAGTACCTCACAGAAAAGTACATGTTGATATTAGGTAGGTAATAGGTACTACATAATATACCTACTAAATATAAACCTCCATTTAATCAGTAAGATTTCTGTTTAGATTGTGCAACAATATTATGTAGGTACCAAAATATGTGTGTAGGACATTGTACACGAACCCACCATAATATAGAGGTAGAACTGTCCGTTTTATTTATTTTAATAATTAATTATTATTAAGTATACTGTAATGTGTGTGTGTAATTAATTATTATTACACTACAGAAAATGAAACCAATAAAATTTTCGTAGTCTGGACTTCTGGACTACACAGAGTAGCAAAGCTATCGTTTGATACAAAATATTAACACAATAATAAGTGAACAAAATAAATACATGGACACATAGTTCCTGCCAACTTACCATAGCGTTGGGTCGAAAACGCAAAGCAGTGTACATCGGTGTCGTACATTGCACTGCCAAGCTAAATTTCCAGATCGATCCATATCTCTTTCAATATCCATTCTGACTTGTTACTATCAGGCATACGTACTATAATGATCAAATATACATACCAACAGGATCTTGAATAAAAGTACATATTTACTTGTTGAACTGTATT
The DNA here is from genome assembly GCA_947507615.1 of Hemithea aestivaria. Lineage (NCBI taxonomy): Eukaryota > Metazoa > Arthropoda > Insecta > Lepidoptera > Geometridae > Hemithea > Hemithea aestivaria. Next base: position 12,962,630 of record OX382339.1, on the reverse strand, counting down.
ATATTTTCGGCAATTACATAGTTTACTATTTTTCTGTTTCTATTTTTATCACCACCTCTTACATATATTGCCGCCTTGTCATCATGACTTTTTTTTTTTTTTTTTTTTTCTTTTTAATAATATGGCAACATGTGCATTTTGCCAGTGTCGAGTAAAATTCGTGAATGTTCACGGGATATTAAATTATGGTCTCCACTTTCGTGTTTTGCCAGTGTCAAGTTAAATGTTATTTTTTAAGTAATAAGTTAGTTAGTCAGGTCAGAGTCAGAGTGAGCTTAATAGCTCGTCTAGTCACGTGAGTCTTCCAGTAAAATGGGTGGAATTTTACTGAAAGTTCGGAGGAGTTTTGGAGGGGGCACCAAAATTCATATTTCAGCACCATATCACTTGCCTACATCTGTGCACATTCAAAAACACTTAACACGCAATATTCCACCATTATTACACGCTAACAATCAAATTCTACACGATTATTAAGCAAAAGACGTGGAGATAATGATATGATCAAGGCTTGCCGCCAAAAACTCCTCATCATGACTTATGACAGACCATAGTGCCATAGACTATGTCATTCCTTATATTGTTTATTTTTAATTTGGTTGATTTGCTTTTTCGCATCGTTTATTAAGCATTTAAATCGTTATGTATCACAATTTCTAACAACGGTGACCCCATAACCTTTATATTTTGAAAACACTATGGTTCCCACGTGTATGAAAGGTACTGTTAGTTAAACAATTACACATTTTAGGTCGGAAAGATAACATTTGTGGCGTAAAATTAAAAGCCTTTCCATTTTTGGATTTGCATTTTTATTAGAATTAAAATGGTAGTTGGTGCATTGCGAGTAATGACATTAAAACTCGTATAAAAAGGTACTTACCTACACATCATTTATTAACCATTCACGGATCAGCTTGAAGTTAATCTACTTACCATAATATCAGCTCACGAGATTTTTACCGTACATTACATGTTTCATGGTCTTCACAAAACATAGAGGACCAAAGAGTTTCTACTTTAGACGAGCCAATCAAAACTAGCCAACCACCCTCCGCACCCTGCCATGTTTTGGCGATTTGGTTTTCATACAGAAAATCACAGAAAGGGTTAAAGGGGGACCCCCTATTCCCCCTTATTAATTTTAATTTGTGCATCTTTTTTTTTTTGGGCATCTTTTGTCTATGCCACAAAACGTTCCTTACTTGTGTACAACATTATAAGTACACTTATAATTAATTTGCGTCAAAGCTCACTATAAAGACAGCCATACAGGTGTTTACAATAAAGTAGTCCACACACGCTAATGCGGTAGGAAACACCGGCCGAGCATGTCGGGACCGTTGGACGGTATGGCGAGCGGGTACGTCATTGATGCATTGTTTCATTGCATTCGCGCGTTTCTAGAACGTTCTGATGGGAACAACTGTTTATTACATATTGCTTTCAAAGTGGTACATACCAGTAAGTAGGAGAGTAATTAACTACCTATTGAATATTACATGCTAAAGTCACTCGTCGCTTACGAGTTACGAGTCTATTGCTTGCTATCAATAATATCATTTTTTTTAAACATTCATACATGCATATAATCGCCTGTTGGGGTAGACAGAGACTATTTTCTTCCACTTGGTACGATCCTGACACACCTCTTTGACTTCCTCAACTTTCATCACATACTTCACACACGCTCGCCAGTTCATGGTACTCTTGACCTGGCCTTTTCTTAGACCGACATTTATTTGGTCAAGGAAAATAAGCCCAGGTCTACCTAATGCGGCTTGACCATTAAAAACAAATATTAAATAATACTTTTTTGTTATCAAATGCAAGTATTTTTTTATGAGTGGGGGTTTGCGAAATAATTTATAACCTACTATTTTTATAACGTACATATCGCTGACGTCTTGGTTCCAAATCGATCGATTTTTATTATTTTATTTTGTGTATATTCGATAGGTCTGAGAGTAGGTCAAAGGCTATTTTTCAACACATCTACATAGAGTTACTCGAGTTAGCTAGTTCTCCATTAACATTTTAATCGGACGCAGCCATGTATAATGTTGCATCTCATCTTGCCTCAATCACATAATTTAAACAGAATAGCAGTAGCTGCCTACATATTTCACGCGACACAGAAATCGTGTCGCAAACCACGACTTACACACTTCTCGGTAGGTGTCTGAGGTTCCTAGTAGATGACGTAACTGCCCTGATTTGGTCACATTGGCCGGACCACTGGCTGCCCCATACATGTACATTACCAAGTAAAATGGTTCCGCGACATGCCTCTTTTGGTGGCGGATCGTAAAGATGAGGTAAATCTTTCTAATCGTGATTCATGATTTCACATCTTGACGTGACTAGCATTTACCTGGTAGCTTAACAGAAGTACTATAGGCAGTTTTTAAACTTCTAAATATATTATACGAGTATGAAAGGAAAGTGTAACTGACTGATCAAACTTCTGAACAGATTGGGTTGAAATTTGAAGTATAGAGATAGATTTAATGACGTAGACCTCCGCTAGGAGAGAATTGGTCCACGCGGGCAAGTGCCAGAGTGTATTGTATGATGTATGAAGATACTCCAAATTTTGGATTTCGTACCTCAAAAGAGTCTTGTAAAAAATACCACAATAAAAAACTACGAAAACAACACAAATTTTTTGTAACGTGGTATTATAAATTTTACAGCCTTCATGATCCAATAAAACTAATTGTAATGGGACAAGGTATTACAGCAATAACAATTGGACATCCGCTATTCTAAGACAAGTCGTTAGAGTCAAGGGATATCATTTTGACCATGGTCATGGTGTCATATTGCGGGACAATAACACTTATCAAAGTAGATTGAAATAGATGTGCAATAATTGCTTGGTATCAATTGCAAAGATACACGGACGTAGGACATCCTTATTTTACTCGTAGTTGGTCAGTCTATGCAGGCTTCCTGCTTCCTAGGGATGATGCCAATTTTCCGTTTGGTGTTAGCGACAGAGAAAAATGTGTGTTATGACTCTAAGAACAAGAACATCAGAAATCAAATTATTCTGCGTGAGTCACGACGTGACAGATTGAAGGATTGCATCCCAAATATTTATACAGAGCGAACGATAAGGGTTTCTAGAAAAATTGGGGTTCCCTAACAAAATGGGATCCTAATAACCCTATTAATGTGACATCTCTTCAGCCAATGTTAGTCCCGGTGGAATAACACTGGATTATAAATGTAAAGTGTGACCGCAATCTGCACAACAACTGTAGAGTCACTAACTAAAAACAACAAAAACGGCACAACTCACGTCTGATATTGTCGAGAATATCTCAACCACGGTTATGGAGAACACTCGCGATAGTTTTAAAAATCGTGTAGAGTCACTGTTATAGTTGTTATTGTTAAGTAGCCACAAATAAGAAATACAGTGACTGGCGTTGCAAATTTTGCTGCATGAGTTGTTTACGAAACCAACATTATTTAGTAGAAAATTTACCATTCGTAAAGGGTTAGAAGTGACGGAAACCCAAGTATGTTCTGTCACGCACTCTGCGCAAATTGCTATTAAAATAACCATTGCGTAAGTGAAGGTATCACATCATGCAAACGATCTCTAGTTATATAGAGGTAGTATGCAGAGTTTGTTAGGGCTCACGTCAAGAAACAACGTGATGTTCGCAATCTATTAAAACAAGTGAAATTTAAAAAAAAACTTTTTAAGAACAGAAAGCTTTTTTATTTTTATCTATTACCATCTAGCACCAAAGTACTAGTCAAGACGAATCAAATGAGCCCAAAGTCGATGGGGTTGCGTCGTTTAATTACGAAGTTCTTATGACCTCCTGCTCCATCATCAAATCAGCTCCATGTCATAATAATATTGCATTGTCATCCGATTTATACATGCATGCCAAATTTCAGCTCAGTCAGAAATCGGGGAGTGGATCAAATTAAACTTCCAAGATTTGATAACAGACAAACAGACAACAGACAGGTGAAAGTAAATAAAAGCTTGTAATATAAAAAGGTCTCGTATCTGGAGGGCTGGCAAGATGCGGCGCTAGATCGAAAGGAATGGAGGAATTTGGGGGAGGCCTTTGCCCAGCAGTGGGACAGTCTAGGCTAAATATAAATAATATACGGTTTATTATTTTTCATGATCAGGAGAGGGACGTTTACAATGTACGTACGTACCTATTTATGTACATATTTTCCGTATATCACGATTATTTAAATATCAGTCGTCGACCGTCGACAACCCAATACCAGCCAGCAATACAGCTGATATGATACGATGTTAGATACTCGTATGTCCTTACTATTTGGTATATTGTCTGTGAATATACTAGCAACATCTTCAAAATTGACTGCGCGAAGCCCTATCTACCTACACCTTAGCCACATGGACTATGTTGCGTTCAGTTACACAATCCGATGCCGATCGGCCGCACTCTTAATTAACAACTTTCTATCTGCGAGTCAACGAACGAGCCTCTGCGCAAACGCCGCTCCGCGCTACGCCGTCATTGCCATTAAAAAAATAAATTAAAAAGTTGGTTACGAACATAGAGTTATGTATAGAGAAACAAAATCGCGCGAGACAAAAATAATTTCTTACGGATATGTACCAAGATAGAAAAGGAAAGCAAATCTATTATACGACCATTTTTGGTTGACAGAATTGGGTTTGTATGACTTGCCAACAAAAACCTGACAAGCGCCTCAGAATTTTGATTTTTGTGAGGTAAACTTAGTCATGCGTTTTTGAAATGTCAGTTTACCTTATCTACGTATAATATTATGCTAGGTCTATGGCTGCCAACGCATTGTTAATTGTTTGCGATGAGCGGTGCTATTTTAATTTTTTAATCAGGCACGTCGAAATGTAATTAATATTGATATGTGCTAATGAGGTTTCTTTGCCTAGTTTTTGCCGGTGGAAAGTCCTGATCAATAAGAGTTTTTATCTTGGTAGAAATAATTTGTGTGTAGTTACGTGGTTACAAGTTACAGGGTTTTTCACTGAGAGATGCACGTCTGAACTACATAGTAGGTACCACTTGGCCAAGCACCTTTTCTGCCGTTTTTAATTCATCGGTGGTAAAAGTGGAGTTGCCAGAGGATTCAATAAAAATTTTAACACTCATTGTTTCGTAGAAGTATCGCTACACTTAGTTCATATCTAAGTACGTAGCCTTAGGTTTTTTTTATTCTAAATAGGTCTACCTTTGACCACATCTCTCCTGACCACAGGTCCTAGGTCACAAAATGGTAAATTAACATTAAGAGACACGCCCATTTTTTTCACACCGAAATGACGACAGCAAGTAGCAAATAGTAGCCAATACTGTTACCGGCATAGATATTATACCGTATATAATTACTGAGAAGGTACTCATTAAATGACTCACTGGACCTCACGTATACCATGACAAAAACTATGAAAATCAGGCCACCATCGCCATATCTGTAATTAAGTCTGTTATTAGACTTCTCGGATTTTCTTATGTGGAATGTTGGTGCGAAAAAACGCGGGTCCGGCGGCGATCGTGGGGAGGAAAGCGTAAAATGGCGCGGATATGCGGACGCCATGTTGTTTTTTTCTTGTTTCCTATTTCCTACACGTGTGCCGTGTGTCATTATAAATGTGGACAGTGGATCTTATTGACAGACTCTTAACATCTTCACCCTCGTGAAGAGTACAGAAACATAATTCCGTATGAGTTCCTCAAATTATTTAGTATACAAGCGATACTGGCTGGGTAGGCTGGGTAGTGCTCGAGTGGAGACCACGGACTGGCAAACGCAGCGTAGGACGGCCACCACAAGGTGGACAGACGACCTTATAAAGGCCGCCGGAAGACGCTGGATGCAGGTCGCTTCCAACAGGTATATATGGAGGTCCGAAGGCGAGGCCTGTGTTCACCAGTAGACGTCCTATGGCTGAGATGATGATGATACAGGCTATACAGGCTACTTACTAGGTTGGCGCGAGAACCCAATATGAGTTTTGGTCTCCAGCAATAAGAGCCTCCAGCTGGTCCTGTCATGTGCCACCTCTTACCAGCCCTCGACCTGCAGCAGGGTCCTATCCTTTTCCACCTCATCCTTCCAGCGGTATCTAAGAATTAGTCTACCACCATTCGGCCACATGAGCTCTATACAGGATCTAGAGCTATTTATAGTTAGATAATGGTACGCGTCAATTTCCCAACGGCTACTACCGATATAAATTTAAGGATTTACAAATAATGATATCAAAAAAAACCTTGTGTCTTGAATCTCTTTTATCGATATTATTGATTGACCCACCTGATTAATTTTTAAACACAAAAAATACAAATATGTTTAATAAAAATGTCGTAAAAGCTGTTGCAAAATGTTATTTAACGAGCCATTACGAAACTGGAAACATCAACTCGATAAATTTATTGCAAAATTATCCCCAAATTGATTCACATTGGGATTCATTTTTCTTTTTTATCATTTTGTGCCAGTGACTTTATTATGTCTCCGTGTGAAAGGATCTTGCGTTTTACTTTTTGCTCAGCTCTTTAGCCATTCTGGCGCCCTGGTACCTTTAGGTTGTAATATTATATGAGTAAAATGTGGTTCCGGACGAAGATAATTTTGACGGCCACTGGCCACTTTTATTTTGTAATTTGGTGACCAGTGCGGTTTCGTCTACAGATATGTTTGTGTTATTCCAGGTGTGTACCAAATTTCAGCTCAATCGGTTCACCCATCTAGGCATAAAGAGGAAATTGTTTACATTACTATTTGCACTTCTAGTAATTTTAGCGATGCAAGCCTCTTTGGACCTTAGTAACAGCTCTTAGATTTGAGACTACTTATTTATCAATAAATATCCTAAATTCGAGGAAAATCAGCAAAATTTATCCTGAATTATGGATACATAAGACATTATATAACTTCCAATAGGTTAGCAATGCAAAGCAACCTTGGTACAAGTGATAAAAGTGAATGCTTGAAATCCTTTTGTTAAACTTGAACTTTGATACCGGCAGGTCACCGCCTATATTTGCATATTAATAGTTCAAATGACACCATTGTATACGATCATAATAATATGACAGGTTCACATGGTTCAGATACATTAATGTTGATGTACAAAAATTGTAGTTACTATGATTAGAAAATCCTAAAATTATTGGAAAAATGTCTGAATCCAACGTCTCAAATCCAGGATGATTGAAAAGATACCTATGCTCTCGGTGCTTTTCAATTTTTAAAACAAACAAAGCCGATTAAAATATCGTAGCCCTAATGAAAAATGGGGCCAAATCTTATTAAACAGCAGGAAAACTACAATAATTCCACATCAACTGAAGATAGTATTCATCAAACCGAGGCACTCCACTCAATGTCAGAACATAATGAAATGCTTGAGAACATACATAATTATGTCCAATTGTTTAAATATTTCGTGGAGGCGTGTTTACGAAAAATACCATTTATCAGTACAAAATAATCATATTATATTTCACATCACAACATAACAACTCTTATCTATATTTTGCTTTGAAGTCAGCTCGCAGTCATAATTGTGATTCCATACATGATAAAATCAGAGTACGTATTAGCAACGACATATCGTTTCACTGATAAGATAAATAATTTAAAAACAAATCTCACTATTCACTCACCACTTAGGGACTAATGATAACAGCCTAAATTTTGAATCATCTATTTCATATCTTATAACTACATTCTGAATACACCGAATTTGCTCTCCCTAAATGGAGCGTTCAAAGCAGCAGACAAACTTAGACCAATCACTTTCCTTGTATCTTTTGGAGCAACTATTCCATCATCCCAAAGCCTAGCTGTGCTGTAATAGGGACGGCCTTCTCTTTCAAACTGTTCTTCTAGAGGAGCGCGAACTTTTCTTTCATCTTCTGCTGTCCACTGTCTACCTTCCCTCTTTGCTTTCTCCTGAGCTACTACTGATAATACTGTCGCAGCTTGTGGTCCCCCCATCACAGATATCCTGGCGTTAGGCCACATGTAAAGGAACGAAGGTGAATAAGCTCGACCGCACATGCCGTAGTTTCCAGCACCAAAACTACCTCCTACAAGGACAGTGATCTTAGGCCCCTTGAAGCAACTGACAGCAGTGACCATTTTAGCTCCATTCTTGGCAATACCACCAGCCTCAGCTTCCCTACCGACCATAAACCCACTAATGTTTTGCAAGAATAATAGGGGAATTTTTCTAGCAGCGCAAAGTTGTATGAAATGAGATCCTTTTAACGCGCCTTCTGATTGTAGAACTCCATTGTTCCCTATGACTCCGACAGCGTGACCGTAAAGATGTGCAAATCCGCAGACAAGTGATTCACCGTACAGTTGTTTGAATTCGTGGAACCTGCTTCCATCAACAATCCTGGCAATGACCTCCCTGATGTCGAAAGGCCTCTGTAAATTGGCACCGACGATACCATGAAGATCGTCAACATCATGAATAGGCTCATCGATTTTTGATGAATAAATCCTAGCCTTCTGGTCACTGTTCCAATTTAAATTGTTAACTACGTTCCTCGCAAGATGTAACGCATGCTCATCATCTTGTGCGTAATGGTCAGTCACTCCAGACTGCCGGCAGTGGAGATCAGCTCCTCCTAAATCTTCAGCGGATACTGTTTCACCGGTTGCAGCTTTAAGCAATGGTGGCCCGGCTAAGAAGATGGTACCTTGGTTCTTGATAATAATACTCTCATCTGACATGCTAGGAATGTACGCTCCACCAGCCGTGCAAGAACCCATCACGACCGATATTTGTGGAATGCCTTCCGACGACATGTTAGCTTGATTATAAAATATTCGACCGAAATGTTCTCTGTCTGGGAACACATCAGCTTGATCGGGGAGGTGAGCACCACCTGAGTCAACAAGGTAAATGCACGGTAATCTGCTCTCTTGCGCAATCGCTTGCGCCCGCAGATGTTTCTTTACTGTGATGGGAAAGTAAGTTCCGCCTTTAACAGTAGAATCGTTAGCGACGATCATGCAATCGCGACCGTGAACTTTGCCGATGGCGGTGACGATGCCGGCGCTCGGTACCTGACCCTTATACAAATCGGTGGCGGCCAACGTGCTCAATTCCAAAACGTCGCTGCCTTCGTCTACCAACCGGTTAATCCTGTCCCTCACGAGCAATTTTCCTCTCGCCGTATGCCGCTTTACCGCGTCTTCGGGCCCGCCTTTGATGGCCTCACTCGTTTTTTGGCGGAGCTCTTCGACTAGCTCGTCCATTTTGGTCTTATTCTCTTGGTAATAAGGATCAACTCGATTGAGATCGGAGCCGATGACGGTGGCTTGGCTGTTGTGTCGGCATTGTGCGCCGAGCCGGCGAGCGCCTCTGACTAGTTTTAGCATTTTTTCTGCGAGTACGCGTGTACGAGTGCAAAGCGATACACGACCGGTCTGCGGGCCGCAGTCGCGCTACTGGCGATAATGTAAAACCGTTATCTGTACGATTAAGTTGTACAAAAACAAATTCCTTCGCTCGACGACCCTCGCTGCGATAAAAACTCGCATTATGTATGTAATGATAATGTGTCCTATTGTAGCACTGGTTGGCTCGCGTAATATTTACATACAGTTACGTATTTATGGAGAGCTCATTCAGCCGCTGCGCTGTCAACTCTTCGCATTCAATATAACAGACATTGGAATAAATGACACTTTGTATTCCACAAGTCCTCTTTCTCCTTGAATGGATGTTACCTTGATCACGACACGATACTTGCTACCTACTGCCTACACAGCTTTTAAATCAGTTCGAATTATTGTCGATCGGATTCCACACTCAAAAACATAACTCTTTCTGGCACAGTCGGGTAATTACTAATAAATGAAAGGCCATTTGGTTACATTTCTTAGAATACATACATCTCATTTAACCATTATAATATAGTATATCATAATATCTAATGGTAGAAATGAACATTATTCAGAAACTACCAGGCACTGCGTAGTTTACTGAGTAGATGAATAATATAATTACTGGGCTAAAGAGTCTTGACATCTTATGACTCTTGAGTAAGAAGCGTTGGTGCAGTGCTCTTAGAATTTCACATAATTGTGAAATCCTAGGTAACACTGTACTGATTATGGGCAGCCGTTATCTCTTAACATCAGGAGAGCGTCTTGCTCGTCTTCTACTTCATCACATAAAAAAAAAAAAAAAAAAAAAAAAAAAAAAATATCATCATTTATAGTACATTAACAATTCTAATGTACTTAATTTACTATCAAGTCAGGTGTTATTCTCCGTACAACGTTTAATTAGTTATATCTACTAATAACATATCCGTACGTACCTATTTCGAGTAATTTAATATAAGTCCTTATTTATAATGGGTTTATTATGGCTTATGTATAATGGGTTAACAGGCAGGTCAAGCTGTTGTTTTATTATTCAGTACAAATTTGGGGCTTGTTAATTTTTTTTAAACAAACACATAAAGTGACAGATCTCCTGACAAGATGTCTGCAATAGGTCGTAAGTCGTACGTCCTACTAGGTAGGTACCTTAAACTTCGTAATAACGCAAAGCCTAATTCTTTCAGTGGATAAAACCACTGTGCCTAATTATATAAAGATATCTAACTTAGGCGTTATGCTTAGATACCATAAACATTTTTAGAGAATGATCTTTTATATAAATATATCCCCACCTTTTTTTATATACCCACCTCTATTGTTCAAAATGATATTATGTAGACATTTATTTTATATCTACATATTATACGCGATTATACTAACAAAACAAAATCCCACTTCTGATATTGAAAAATAACTACACCTTACACCAATTATAATCCATACAATATCTACAAATAAGATATAATTCACTCAAGTACAGATGCGCATTATAGACACACAAAAACATGTAACCAAGACAATAGCTCGCATTATATCTGTTGCTGAATCACTGATAAAAAACAACAAATCAACCGGTTGGGATAGGTGAACGACACCGTTTCACTTTCTTCCACTTTACTTTGGACAGGTGGCGGTACTGGGCTAGTTACTTACTCCTTTTTGTTTTTATTTGGTCTTTTTTTCGCAAAATCGGCTCATGGTAGACATATTTAAAGAAAAATGGCAAATGAATTGTAGATAAACGTAGCGCGACACCACCCTTTTGGTTGGTTACACCTCAATATAATCAATGTTCCAGCAAAGTTGTAAGCAATGACGTCATGACACCCCATCAAGCAACTTTGGTGCATTTTAAATTAATAAATTTACATTGAAAAAATATATATTTGGAAAATATCTATCCAGGATTATTTAATAATTTTGAAAACAATTTAAAACCTTGCGCTTTTGAAAATAGGATACTTATAGGTAATATTGAGCTTATAAAAACCAATTTCATATTTTTATGAAATAACCACAATTAATATTCTATCAAATTTGTAAGATTAGTTAAGATTATCGAACACCAAGCAGTCGCATCATAAAATGTTATAGCATCAATGGAATGTGGATTTCATTGACAACTTCATCAATAAATGTAAATTCCGTTCGGTTCTTCGTAATATATACATATGTCACCGGAAAATAACAAGATTCGTAAGTTTATAAATTTCCTAAAATTTCCTAGGAAATTTATAACTTTCGTAGGATTCCAAACGAGATAAATTGATTCTAAACGGATCGACCAATCACAGATGAGCTTTTAATTTTACGCTTTTTTAAAATACGGAAAATAACACACTGGTATACTTATTTTTTTTTTTTTTTTTTTTTTTTTTTTTTTTTTATATGTTACATCCATTGTAGATAATAGACATAACAATAAACTACAATCTAGCCTTTTCAGGCTAATAAGTAATTTAGGTCTAACATAAACTGCTAAGAAGATATAACTAAGAAAGTGTCCAATAACACGTATTCTTACTGTCTCTATTTTTGCGAAGTCACTTTGTTCATGTGTTCTTTGTACACAGCACTAACACTATATAATTTCACTAATCACTACACTTAAACTAACTCGAAAGGTTTTTTCCTTTTAAGTCTTCTCACTAGTCCCGTGGTATCGAGAAGCTGGATTGCCTCGATGTTCACGTGATGGTGGAGCCGACGCTGGTGGGCTTCCGCGAACTTTTTGATGACGTTGGTCACGAAGTCCACTTTCAGATCACGGTGGAGGTCTTCGTTTCTTATGTACCAAGGGGCGCTCACTATACCTCTCAGAACTTTATTTTGGAATCGTTGGATAATTTCAACATTATTATTTTTCGCGCATCCCCACAACTGGATGCCATAAGTCCATATCGGCATAAGGACTTGTTTATATAGAAGCAATTTATTGTCCACTGATAACTTAGAATGTTTTCCAATAAGCCAGTTTATTGCTCTATATCGGAGTTCTAACTCGTTACGTTTTTTCTTGACGTGGGCTTTCCAGCGAAGCTTTGCGTCAAGAGTCATTCCCAAGTATTTGGCTGTATTCTCATATGGTATGACCGTGTTGTTTATATACACCGGATAATGTTTCGTAGATTTGTTAGTGAAATCTACGTGGATAGATTTCGTTTCATTTAGTTTTATCTTCCATGTTTTTGTCCAATTGTAGATTTTGTTTACAGCTTTTTGTATCTTTTGTACTGCTTCTTCATGCGTGGTCCCCGTTGCCATAATTGCGGTATCATCGGCAAAGGTCGCAATTGTATTGTCTTCTAGTTCTGGGATGTCACACGTATATAACAGATACAGGACAGGACCTAGGACGCTGCCTTGTGGTACCCCAGCTTTAATAGGTTTAAGTGACGAGTATGCGTCCTCTTGACGTACCCTAAACATCCTTTGTTCAAGGTACGATTTTAATATATCAACATACTTTGACGGGAGCATGTTTCCTAGTTTGAAAAGTAGGCCATCGTGCCATACTTTGTCAAAAGCCTGTGCAACGTCCAAAAAGACCGTTGAACAGACATTTTTCTCTTCTAATGTCTTTTCAATAACGTTGGTAATTCTATGTACCTGATCAATAGTAGAATGTTGCTCTCTGAATCCAAATTGGTAATCAGGAATAAGGCAATTTTCTTGGATTATCGGCTTCAATCTTTTCAACAAGAGTTTTTCAAAAAGCTTAGACATAACTGGTAACAGTGATATCGGCCTGTATGATGACGCTTCACCTAATGGTTTTCCGGGTTTGGGTATCATAACAACTTCTGCTACTTTCCATAGATCAGGTACATATTGCAGACGAAAAGATGCGTTAACAAGCGTGGTGAGTTTAACGATAGCTTTTCGAGGTAAGTTATGTAGAACCTCTCCTGTAATGAGATCAAAACCAGGAGATTTTTTCCGACTGATTTGTTTTACTTGTTGTAGAACTTCTTTTGGTGTTACGAGTTTTATGTTTACCTCGGGATATCTTATATTTTCATTTCTAGATAGCACTTCTTCGTTCGTGCAGTCATTAGGCTGAAATATCTGCTCTAGATGCTGTGCAAATCTATCTGCCTTTTGCTGATTATTAATGGCCCAAGTTCCGTTCAATTCTTTTATTGGCGAAGTTGACATTATTGGTCGCTTTACATTTTTAAAGATTTTCCATAAGGAATAATCAGTAGTGCGATCACTGGTTAATTGTCTCAGCTGATTATCCCTGTTCTCGTCGTCCTGCTTTGAAATTAGCCTCTTAATCTTTTTTGTTAAATTATTTAGCTTTGTTTTATCCTGCGGAGCTCTTGTCATATGCCATGTTTGTCTTAGTTTACGCTTATCTGCTATTAATTTCTAAAGGGTGACAGTTATCTCTAGGTTTAATCTTAATCTGTGGTGTGTTTCTCCATGCACATTGTTGTATATCTGTGACAAATCTTTGAACATCATTATCCAGCTGTTGCGGGTTTTTCAATGGTACTTTGAGGTCTAAAGCTGCTTCTAGATCTAGTTTAAAACTTTCCCAGTCCGTATTTTTACTAACCAAAGCTAGGTTGGTAGGTTTCGGCATGATGGTTTCACTCAGAGTTAATAATATAGGAGAGTGATCGGAGTTCATATTGTGGCTTTCTTTAATATCCATATGACTAGCCAATATGTTTTTGTATATAAAAAAATCAATTAAATCTGGTGTTTTGTTTTGGTCAGAAGGCCAATATGTAGGTTTACCAGTTGATGAAACATTACATTTCCAGTCTTTTATGGCACTTAATAATTCCTTTCCTTTGGAGGTTGTGAGTCTAGATCCCCAGAAGGTATTTTTAGAATTAAAATCACCTCCTAGTATAAATCTGTTACCGTGTTCTTTTAATATGCTTAAATATTGTTCAGCTTTCAATGCATGCTTTGGAGGGCAGTAAATAGATGATATAATAATAGGATACCGCTTAGTTTTAACAGAAACAGCTATGACTTGGGTGTACTGTTCCTCGATTTTAAAAGCTTCGTAGTGATATAGTTGTTCCTTAATTATGATGGAGCTACCACCTCTTGCTGTATTGTTTGGATGCAAAGCATGGTATGTTCTGTACCCATCAATTTTTATGTGCGACTCTCTCGTGAAATGCGATTCAGATATGAGACAAATGTCAATGTTTTCTGTGTGAAGGACCACTTTCAACTCATTATGGTGTTTAAGCAGTCCATTTGCATTCCATGCCATTATTTTAAGTGATTTAGACATGGTTAATTATTATTTTTTGATGGAGCTTTCTTAGTGCCTGTTTCTAACCTCTTGAGCCTCTCGTCAAAAGATGTCATCAATACCAAGATTTGGCTTAATTTATTTTCAACTTCAGACTCCGCTGGCTGGTGTTCCTTAAGTTGAGCCCCTTTTGCTACTTGCGCAAAAGAGACCTTACTTGAAATAGGTTTATTCAAATTAGATGTAGAATTATTATTACTAACATTAGATGTGTGTTTAGCTGGCAGTGAAGCATGTGTTTTCTTGGTCTGCCTGTATCTTATTTGTTGCAGTTCTTTGGCTACAATGCATCCTCTGTAGTTTGCTGGGTGAGCTTCTCCACAGTGGACACATTTTGGTTTGGCATTTGCAGATTTATTACAGTCCTTGGTAAGATGTTTCGCGGTGCATTTCACACACCGGGGTTCTTTGGAACAGTATCTTTGAGTGTGCCCATATGCTTGACATCTTTTACATTGAGGAATGAGTTTGGTAGATTTTAATGGCTGCATATCCACTTTGCAGCCCAAAATAGACTTTAACTCGTAGATTTCCTTAACATCTTGTTCTTTGTTAAAAGACAGAATAAACATATTTAATGGACGTTTTTCCTTCCAGCTGAGTTTGTTGACAGCATTCAGGATTTTGTATCCTTTGAGGGCTAGGTCCTCAACTATTCTCGCCGGTTCACATGAAAAGTGTAAGTTTTTGGCCATTATTCTAATCGGTCTGTCCTGCTTATTCTCATATGAGTGCCAAAGACAGTTGGTTTCGGTTAATAACTTTGAAATGACTCTGTAGGACTCTTCATTATTGGCGTTAATTTTGACATTTTCGCCACTTAGCATGGCACTGGTATACTTATGTTAATTATTCGTACGATTTGAGAGATTTTAAATTCAAAATTAAACTAGGTGTTAATTACGCCACTGACTAGCACTTTACCATTAAGATTTTTAAATTTGTCAATGAAATTTTCATCTGATCTGTGAGATTTTCCAATGCACATAAAATATATTATGTGACTAGCGAGGGAATTTACTCGTGCCTAGAAATTTGAGTAACCAAGCAAACCAAGAGGTACCTAACTAATTAAATTGTATTTTTCTTTCGCAGGATCGAGATGAACAAACAAAATTGGAGATGAAACACCGGCAGGAAGAAGATGATTTATACAGAAAATTCTCCAAACACCGCGAAGAAGAGAACAGAAGAATACGGGAAGAAATACAGGTGATTTCAATAAAGTTTATTTAATTTTTTTTTCAAAAAACAATTAAACCAACGTGGACCGCTCAAACTAGAAAAAAGTGTATGAGTAACTTTGAAACGGGTTAATAAAATAATTTTGTTAAAGTACTTAAAATCTACTTATTATAAAAATGTCCTTAAAGAAATATTTCGCTTCTTTAATATTGATCACCTGGTGAAACTTCTTATTTTAATCATTTTTAAAGGATCTTACTGACCAATATAACAATAAGAGAATAATAGGAAATTATAAAAAAGATGAAACATTTTTTTACAATTTCCAACTTGACAATTCCAGGATGAATGGGAACGCGAGCTAGAAAGGTTAACGAATAGATTCCAGCAAGAGATGCAGGTGAAGAAGCGACGGCCTGACTCGGAGATCGGGGCCCTGACGTTAAGGCATCAGCAGGAACGGGCTGACCTCGAGAAGAACATGACGTTACGGAGAGACAAGAAGAAGGAAAGCCTTACCAGGAAAATGTTGGAACATGAAAGGTAAGATCAGCTAGCTGGAATGTAGCGTTCGATTCAATGCTTTATGTCCATTCTATATTACAACAATAAATTAGGTAGGTATTTCTTCAACCCAAGAAGAATACTTTATTGAGATATTTAAAGATGTAGAAACAATAAAATATCGAGAAAGAGTCACATATCATTTGATGTAGCATCTAGTGGTCCATATATTATATCCAGCATAAATCTTTAGACCCTAAATTAAAATCTTCGCGAATGGAATTTCGCCTGGATTCTACAGTATTACGGAAGTCACGGAAAAGTAAAGGGGGCCTCTCTTGTTTCCAATAAGCTATTAGGAAGGTATGAGGATTGTGAGTAGGTACCTGAAAATGGAGGTGCGTGGGTACCATGCGGTCTTTCCTTAGATAATGAAGATGAGAGAAATCTTCATCGTAGAGGTAAACTTTGGATAGGCCTGATACCTCAGAATAAAATACTAAATAACCAACTTACATTTATTCCAGGGCAGCAACAGCAGCGCTGGTAGAGAAGCAAAGCCACGAGATGATGGAGCTGATCCAGGAGCGTCGATCAGAGTACATGGCTGAATCATCACTATACGTGGACGGTGAAGAGGCGCCGCCTTACCCAGCCAGAGCTCCCGCGCCGCAGCCTCCCCTGGTGTCCAAGTTCCACATATACACAGACCCTGCTGAGTTTGCTGATGTGGATAAGATTGCGATATCGGTAAGTGGTTACAACACTCCACACGTCACTCCCCGAAATATCTGGAATTTCCTAGAGACTGCAAAAAATCAATGGTCAAAACGGCTGAAGGTCCTTACTGAGGATCCCAACAATACCTAATAATAAAGAATAAAATATCAGTAAGTGTCTGAGGTTAGGGTGATTGAGGATGCATTGATAGGAGCTATAAAGATCTTAGTTCCATGCGTGATTTTGAAACTTAGTGTGGTGTGCATAATACATTTCTCCAGGGAGAAAAGGGTTTTATCTAGATCACTTCTAGACATGGAGACAAAACGTGGAGGGGTATAATGTGCTGAATGCACCCCTATTGCCTAATTTACTTTAATTGCTATTTATATGTGCTTATAATGTAATATCGGCGACTTGCGCTATGCGAGTCTGCCTATAATTCATAAGTTAGTAATAATTAGATAAGTTTAAGTATATAAGCTGTATCTATTCTTAAATTGGGCAATAAATGGCTTTTTATTTATTTATTTATTATAACATTATAAGCACATATAAATAGCAATTAAAGTAATAGTATACGACTTTTTGTTTTCGTTCCTTTTGAAAGATCTACATAAGTAGATATACTATCATGTCGTTAAAAGCATTACGGTACTGTGATATAATTTTCAAGTGGGGAGCCTTATTTTTTAAAACCTTGTTCTCTAATTCCAGGTGGCACAAGAAGACCAAAAAACCTTCACAGACCTAGTCCGGCAACTGGTGGGTAGATGCGCCAGTGACGTCGAGAAGGCCAGAACCATCTTCCGTTGGATCACAGTCAAGAACCTCAACAACATTCAATTCGACGACAACCTACGAGGGGATTCTCCTCTAGGCTTGCTCAGAGGCATCAAGCACGGAACTGAAAGTTACCATGTACTCTTTAAGAGATTGTGCAGGTATGAAGAAACCATTTATAGCCATAAACATGGTTATGGAAAAGGGATTCTGTTTCTATGTTAACTAGAATGATCTAGTTTTATTTCCCGAAATGGATGTTGTGTTTAATTTTGCAGTCTAAATTTAAGCAATTTTATCAATCAAAAATGTTGTGTGTAAAATATGCAAGTGTTGTGGAGTAAATTGTTTTCAACTTAAAACATAGTACATTGGTAACAGCTGAAAGAAATTTACAATTATGCATCTACATGACTGACTGTTCACAATCAATTGATAAAGCCATTTCAAAAATTAAATTAAAACAAATTATCAGAAAATTCAACAGAATGGGTATCTACATACCTGAATGAAAAGGGTTATTCTATGCACCGCCATGAAAGCTTTACTTGGTTTTGTTAAGGTACTGCCACTTAAAATCCAATTTCAAAAACTAAACAAGTTTTTTCCCCTTTCCCCAGCTACGCCGGTCTCCACTGCGTAGTAATCAAGGGCTACAGCAAGTCCGCCGGGTACCAACCAGGGGTTCGTTTCGAGGACAATCGGTTCCGAAACTCCTGGAACGCGGTGTACGTCGCCGGCGCGTGGAGATTCGTCCAGTGCAACTGGGGCGCTAGACATCTGGTCAACGCTAAGGATGCTCCTAAACCTGGCAATAGGGGGAAGAGTGATAGCTTGAGGTAAGTGTTGAATGAAAAGTGTATTTTTCTAAAAAGGGGGTAGTCATAAATATTATACAATTAATCTTTAGCATCTATTTAAACAACACTGTCCACGAAACAGAACAATTCGCATTAGTACTCGTGAATATTAGTTGTAAACATTTCGCTAAAATTATAATGAAGTAGATTGCCAGTCTCCTAGCCGCTCTACATAAAAAACAAAACTTTAACAGATGACTGGTGACGAGATTTGCTCGGGCGATTGTTTTCATTGTAGGAGACACAAAATATTTATCTGAACTGCGTGAAAGAGTGGAATGGAGAAGGAAGACGTACCTATTGTGCCAATGGATCCTGCGGCGTGAATAGGGATGAAAATTTCCGGAAATATTCCGAAAGTTTCCATTACTTCCATGAAACTTTCCAAATTTGACAGAAACAATGGGGAATAAACCCCAAATCAGAAATCTGATTTTTTAAATGAAAATGCTAAGTAAAGTAAAATTACTGCTGATAGGATAGTAGGCTTAGTGCCTGTCTACAATACTCAATCAAGAATTTTGACTATAACATTAAATTTCTAACTGATATACCAAGGAAAAGAAATACGCTGTTCATTGATGGAAAAATCATAACAATTACCAAAAAAAACATTGTATTTTAGTTTTACTTTGTTAAATAGACTTATTCTTGTGCATATGAAAGTATATACACATGTCTGTATGTAAAGGGTGAAACAGTGCAATGACTGATTCACAAGTAATAATCTGGCTGCTTGGTGAGCTAATATTAAAACAGAATTATATGAATTATGTTTATATAAGTCGGTATCAATGCCCTCTTTGGTTGTTTATAATCTTTATAATTGTAAGTAAAAAAAATGATGGGTTCAGCTATCATAAGTTACCAGTATCATAGTTTTCACTTTTTCTTTGTATATTTCTATCGTCAATTAAATATTCATAGCAATTACCATAATTAATTATAGTTTTCAGATAGATAAGTATAATAACAAAACAAAAATAAACCCAGAAGGCCGTAGTAGTCAAAAAAACGCATTCAAAAATTCAGTGTTAATCTGGAAATTTTGGAAAGTTTCCTGCAATGTTTCCCTATATTTCCGGAAACATTGGAAGTATTCCTGGAAAGTTTCGGAAACATTCGGACATTTTCATCCCTAGGCGTGAACCCCAAACTGATGCAAGAAAAATAACGACAGGGTTATTTGCCATCTCACTTACCTCATACAAATTAAAAACAAAATACTATCGTCACCCTACGTATTCAGTATGAGTGATATCGCAAACCATGACGTCATTTTACTTGCTTCATTTTGGTGTTCACCATGCAGCCTCCGTTGGTTCCTTCTTCATGTACTGTGCCCACCGTATCTAGTGTGATAAGGGCAGAAAGATGATGAACTGACATTATTGTCAAATTCCAGATACGAGTACGACGACCACTACTTCCTGACAGACCCTCGCGAGTTCATCTACGAGTTCTTCCCGCTGCAGGCGGACTGGCAGCTGCTGAAGACGCCCATCACTCTGCACGACTTCGAGGAGCTGCCCTTCGTCAGGTCGCTGTTCTTCCGATACGGACTGTACTTCAGCGATCCGAATACTAAGGCGGTTATGTTCACTGACTCTACTGGTGAGTTTGGACAGTTCGTTTTATTGTAGACCTATAAGAGTTTTTCTTTTTTAAAGTAGAAGACGAGCAAGACGCTCCTGATGTTAAGAGATAACGCTGCCCATAATCAGTACAGTGTTACCTAGGATTTCACAATTATGTGAAATTCTAGAAGCACTGCACCAACGCTTCTTACTTAAGAGTCATAAGATGTAAAGACTCTTTAGCCCAGTAATTTCACTAGCTACAGTGCCCTCCTACCGGAGCACAGTAATGTTTGCACATCACTGCTCTGGTAGAATAACTGGCACTGTTGGGGTACCCACCTAGACGACCTCCTGCAAAGGAAGTCTACACCCGGTAAAAAGAGTAAACTCGACTCATGGCGGCAGACGGAAATATGTTCTGGAATCTGGAAGACTATGGTCAACCACCCCTGCGGGGACATGTACTTATGAATAATTCCATTTAATGACTATGAAGCTGATACGAAGATTTGAGCTTTACTCGAACATAAACTATTGAAATCCTACAATTATTACCTGATTAAAGTTATTCAGTTCGTTTTCTTAGTTTGGCGGTATTTCTTTGGCTTGGAGTGAAATTTTCTTATAATGATCACATTAATATCACTTAAAACATGAAACTTGTGATGTACTTAAATTAACATTATTGGTTAGGTGCCGCGACTATGCGTATAGCCATGCCGGCACACATGCAGAGCTCGCTGATATTCCATTACAACCTCAAGTTCTACGACACCGAAGGCGATGGATTCGACGGCGTCAGCCTTAAGAGATTCGTCATGCAGGTATGGTACATTACCTAAATTATCTAAATCCTGTGGTAATTATCCTGTGGTATTATTACCTAAAGCGTTTTTTTCCTTGAAGAGTGGTCTAAGCAGTTATATATTTAAAAAACCATTTCGACTCGAAAAAGAAGAATGTAGTAGCTTGTGTTCATTGCCGCACCACAAAACTTGTATGTATACACTTACCTGAAATTACAGAAAATAAAATACAGATATTTCAGAGTAATCATAAAATAACCCTGTCTAATTATTTATTATCTCATTATGTGGACAAAATATTTCAGAATATTATTTTAATTAAAAAAATCTATGTAATTTTTGACGACCTCTGTGGCGCGGTGGGCTAATACCCGCTTGCAACGCAGAAGGTTGCGGGTTCGATTCCCGCATGAGGTAAATATTTGTGTGATCCACAGATATGTGTTTCTGGTCTGAATGGTTTTCAATATCTTTTATAAGTATGTATTTACATAAGAAAAGTATATAAGTATATTATATCCGTTATCCTAATCACCATAATACAAGCATTAAGTTGCTTAGTATGGGGTTAGGTGGCGCTGTGTGAATTGTCCTGAAATATTTTTTTTTTATTTTTTATCTCATTTATAATGTTGTTATTTCACAGTCAGTCGTAGGCAACGTGGTATCGTTCCGCGTGCACGCGCCGTGCAGCGGAGCGTTCCTGCTCGACATCTTCGCCAACGCGGTCACCCCGCGCGAGTACCTCACCGGCGAGCCTATGAAGTTCAAGAGCGTTTGCAAGTTTAAGGTAACATTCCACATTTACGAAGATTCAACATCTTCCATTTACAACGTCTGTAACCAAGGGCGGATCCAGGTTTTTGAAGTGAAAACTTCTTTAGCGGCGCTGAGCACTTTTTTGTATGGGTAAAAACTTTCAAACTCGCGTCAGGGTCACGTGATGCTGATCGAAAAAGCGTAAGATCGAGGGGAAGGGAGAGGAACTAGTATCTCCCACTCTTTCTACCGTGCCTGAGTGTGCTGCTCTGTTTAGGCGGCACAGGGGGCTTAGACAAGCGCGCGCCCGATATTTTTTTTTTATATTTTAAATTTTTATATTTTTTTTATTAGACACTTAAATAGGTTCGAATCAAAACTGTTTGTTTCTTACTTCAGTTATCATAAACCAATTGTATCAGTTGTAAAAATTTGCGATGATGATTCTGATAATAACGATGGTGTAAAAGTCGACGAAATTATGGATGGAAGTTGATTTTTCTGAGAGATAAAATTTAATGTTATATATAAATAACGATATAATATTATAAATAACAACATATAAATTGTCATATTTGTGTACGATAGCGCAATAAATAAACATTGTATTCTACCTCATAAATGATAGTATTTTTATACTTATAATTAAACACAACGTTAATATTGAAGTTTTCACTTCTCCCGGCACTCCCGGAGTGCTACCTTTTTTTTTCTGGGGGTGGGGCCCAAGGTGCAGTCGGGCAAATCTAATATATAAAATTCTCGTGTCACAGTTTTCGTTGCCATACTCCTCCGAAACGGCTTGACCGATTTTGATGAAATTTTTTGTGCTTATCCGGTATCTATGAGAATCGGCCAACATCTATTTTTCATCCACCTAAATGTTAGGGGTAGTCCACCCCTAAATTTTTATTTTTTAGACAAAATTTTTAATTTCTATTTTTTTATGATACAACTTATAAAAATGACGTTTTTTATTTATAAGTAGGTTTTAAAATTGTATGATTGTTTAATATTATTATAATCGTAATTGAATATTTAATAAAAAACTCAATAAATACAATATATTATCAAAACTTATAAAAATACATACAATCCTCAATTTTCACCCTTCTACGATCAACCCTTATTTTTTAATAGCCATTTTAGTAATTTAATCATTTTTCCTAAGGAAATTATTTATATGGCAATACAACGTTTGCCGGGTCAGCTAGTATATTATAATTTTTACTACGAAAAGTGTGTGTTTAGCTTGCTCTGAACAGTTAGAAAATTCAAATATCCTTAATAATAAGTGCGTGAGCAGCGTGCTGCGAGCGGCGAAAAAAAAAATGTAATCTTGACCATAAAATATGTGCAAAATTCGTTACTCTACAATGCTTCTTGCAAGGCCCCCTGCCCCATAAATCCGCCTATGTCTGTAACCGTCAGTGTTCAGTTGAATTTACCTTAGGCAATGAATGTACTTAGTACTTCAACCTCATTCATTCGACACTGCTCATTATGTTTAGCAGTGCTTCTTTTAATTTCATTGGATTACTCGTTAGGAACTAAAACAATTTATAATATAAAAAGTGTAACAATTTATTGTTTTATGTGTAGCTACATTACAATGATCATAAACACTAGAAAAGTTTGATTAAATTCGCTTTATTTTTATTTAGATTTGCTGTGCAGAGCTTCAGACAGTGATGGTGCCGTTACCAGACTGCGCAAGCGGCGAGTGGGGACCCACTAAAGCTACCAGACTCTTCGGACTTGTACCCATCACACATCAGGTATGATCGGAAATTTATAAAAGCTGTAATAAATAAAATTGGTAATACCAATATTATTCGTATAAAGGGAAAAGGGAGTTTGAGTGCTTACCATTTTCATCCATCATCGTAGACTCAAATAGCTAAGTATTAATTAAATGTAGGTTGTAGTTGTTATAGTTGACAATATAACGCAAAAAAAAAACAGTTTCTTTTTACCTTTTAAATGAGACCTAAGAATGTAACGAATATAATCAAAACACCTATCTTCAACTCGATATACAGGGTTATTTTCAAAACACCATGTTGTTTATGATGTTAGCAACATGGTTATGCGTGGTTGTTTTAAAAATAGCTCTTTAGAAATTAATATTATGAATCCATGTTTTTTTTTTAAATCGTTCTAATGGTAGGTATACTTCCACGACCCCATTCCTCAACATAAGCTCTATTGATTCTTATTTCCAAAATTCCAACCCTTCTATTTTTTCTCTATCTTCAACTATTTTTTTTAATTTCCAGGAGGCCCTAGTATTCGCGGGTCGCGAGCTAGAGATCCAGTTCAGAATGTCCCGCCCGCTCGCCGACTTCATGGCCACACTACACAAGAACGGAGTGGATGAGAAACGCCTCTCTAAATACGTGCAACAAAACGTTTCTGAAGACATTGTGTCGTTTTATATTACGTTCCCTGAAGAAGGTACGATTTGATATCACATACAAGTTATAAAATAACTTGTTAAAAAAATACTAAGATGATGATCTTCCTTCGGATATAATAATGTTGTGTTATTTAACTTTCTATAATACGATGAATATTTAACACATTTATAAAACAAAGCCTATCTGAAAATTCTAGTGATTTTTAAATATTAAAATTTAAAAAATTAATTAATATCTTAAAGTTTTGTAATTTTTGTTTTTTTGATATTATTGTAAACAAAATATCCAATTATTATAGGTGGTTAAAAGGCCTGACTGATTAAGCTTACGTCACACTGAGCGAACAAAGCGAACGCGAACCGGCACGGAATTTTTGTAATGTTCTAGTTTGTACGTGACCCGTCACACATAAAGCGGACGCGAACCGGCGCGGACCGGCCTGCCGCGCCGGGCAGATCGCGTTGATGACAAATGACAACTTGTTCGCGTTCGCTTTGTTCGCTCAGCGTGACGTAAGCTTTAAGCCTAAAGAACCTTTAGGTTTAAGATCGCATTTACATAAATAAATAAAAAATACGTTATTCTTATAATCCACCCACATCAGAAATGGTATATCAGAAGATCAGAGATGGTATTCACTTCACTTTATTCTTTTATTCTTGAGTTCACTTCTGATAATTCTAATTTACTTTGCTTTAATCAATAATAACCTCTATTTCCAGGTCAATACGGTCTAGATATCTACACGAGAGAGCGCGGCGGCCCCACAGCTATCCACCAAAACGGATCCACCGAGAAAGAGAAGCATCTCCTCACACATTGCTGCAAATACCTTATTAACAGCAGCAAGAGAAATTGAACTCTATTGTCTGTTACATAAAGTCTAGTTTAAATATCTTCGCCAAACGTTTTCATGTTTTGTATGGGACTAGTTACATATTGAATGTATACGATTTTCAAGGACATCGTAATTGTTCGAACCGTGGTTATTTTCAACAAAATTAGACGTGAGTGTGCCGTTTTGTTAAGTAATATTGAATACATTACTCGTATAATAGCGTATTGATATTGTTTGCAGGTATTGTGTACATTTGACGATATAGTGGACAGATAAAAGTATAGACCACTATGGCATGACGATTAGAAAGATAAATAAAAGATGTAATAAAAGAGACACAAAATTGTCTATCTCTTTAAATCTATATATTTTTGGATGATTTAGCATTTTCTTTATACTATCTATAATAGATTTAGCAGAAAGGTATTATAAATTCAGTGTTAAAAAAGTTAAAAATTGTCTTGTCAGTTTTTTAAGAAATGGCTAAAATTCAATTAGCAATAATTATGGAAATCAGACCTAAAAGTGTAGTTGAAACTTAATTTTAAAAATGAAAATCCGTCCATATACAAAATGTTTTTTTATTAAATTATTCTAACTTTTTTATACATTTTATGTTGTAAATTACATAATAAAATATAAGATATTATTAATGGAATTTAATAAGACATTTTAAGGTTGTGTTGGCAATCTAATTGCTTTTTATACTTTTTTTTATAATGTTGTATAGAAACTAAATATTAAGTTTTATAACGGCTATCATCGCCAAATATATTTTATCAATGCAATACGAGTTAAAAAGATGAAGTAATACTTAGTGATTATAATTTTCTGCAATAAAAACATAATAATAAAATTATTGTCATATAACTATTTTCATTTTGTCATGTTTTTTATTTGGTGGGGAGATTTACACAAAAGTATTACCACATCTTTTGTTATAATTTGTATAAAATAACTATAAGGATAATTTCAATTTATTAAACTATTTTAAGCTATTGCATAGGTTCTATCGCGGGCCTTGAGCGTGGGGACCGAATCCAGAAAATCCGTAACGAAAAAAACCTAACACCCCCCACTCCCACCGGCACAGCGGTGATACTTTTTAGTTTTTCCATCTATAGATAAAAATGCTATGCAATAGCTTTACCGCGGCAGTCTCCGAGTGCCACACGTCTTTTTTGTTTACCTCCTGCATAAAGTCGTCTAAAGGAAAAAAGCGTGTAATTTTGATATCGTTGGAGGTAGAATAGGGGTAATCGATATTATTAATAGTGTTATCCTTTGAACAAATCTCACTTCGAATAACTCTGATATCTCGAAAAAATCGTTTGTTTAGTTTTTTTTAATTGTTCAAAATTCTGACCTTACCCCAATAACCCTGTATAATATAATTTTACATTGTATAATTATTTTTCATATACGCTTACTCTATTTAACTTACAAATAGTATTTCATTATAGTTTCCCAGTACATACTATTTTGCGTATAGTTTTTGCAATAAACGATGCCGAGCAATATCCACCAATAGAATTGCATAAAAAGTCCGCTCCGAGGATTTTAATGGTGGGGTTTTCTATTGGAAATAAAAACCCACCAATGGAATTGCATAAAAACAACGGACCGGAGACTATTGGTGGATATTATTTATCTCACCAGTGAGTACTGCGGGCCTATGATGCGCACGTCGACATAATGTCGCGTGAAATTTGATTTAATGTGAATAATACTCTATGTGGTTGTCATAAAGTCGAGATTTACGCACCAGTGAAATGATTTTGTCGTTAAAACTCCTATGTCAAAATGATCTCACTGGTGTGTAATTTTCGACTTTATGACATCCACATAGAGTATTATTCACATTAAATCAAATTTCACGCGACATTATGTCGACGTGCGCATCATAGCCCTGCAGATCTAGCAGTCTAGATCAACACTCTCCATATATAATAGACAGAGAGTCTTGAAGTTATGACTATATTTAAATATACTTAGCCATCATCTTAATTGCAAGAACTATACAAAATAAATGTTTCTGCCAGTTGCACAAATCGAAAAGTTAGTATATTAACTAAGTTAACAACATAATTTATGATTATATACTTAAACCACGACAGTGTATGTAAAAATTTATATAATATATGGCATGTTACTTTTCTATATACTATTTTTTATTTTAGACCTATCATTTGAGCACCCTAAAATGGACGGCGTTACACTTAATACTACTAAGATCTTTATTAAGGAGTGTTTTCGTCATACAAGAAATTAAACAAAATTCAATATAGTCTATTCAAAAATGGTCCATCCGTAAAGTACGTCAGTCAGATGGGATCCTATGTTTTGTGACGTCACATTTCAATATTCCAAATATTGTGTGTTAAAACGCCAATTTTTATTGAAAACAAGCTTTTTATTATCTGTACGCGCAAAAGGTTTATAGTTTTTTGTAGAGCTTATCATTAACAATATTAAATCAAATGTTCCTTACACGTAATTTGAGAAAAGAACGAGCTAGTAACTGTTGAATTTTATTCAATACTAAGTTGCTGGGTTTCTATGGTATTTTAGTTAATTTTCCTTAATGTAAACACTCCTTAACAATAATATCATTATAAAAATAACTCTCATAATAGTCACAACTTTCAAGTCTTATAGTCAGAAAACATCACACACATTGAACAATTTCAAAAGAAAATTCTAGAAAAGTCAGTATATACAAAGAAAGGTTCAGAAAAAGCTAGGAACAAGAAATAGCAAAAACAATTCAATTATGAACCAGTTCATACCTTTGTCAACATAATATAAAGTCATTTAAAGCTGTATTAATCTCAAATTATTTTATTTTTCCAATTGAAGGAGACTTCGTCGTCGATATGGTCAATATTCCAAGGTGATCTTTTATAATGCTTGTAACAAATTAAAAAGACCCCGCTTTTATATCTTGGGGATTTCTTTGTACGAGAACTTTAACATTAAAGGCCTGTAAAAACCTGACAGATAACTCTTTCCCTCAGTAACGAAACAAAACTGCAAGAAATCCAGTGCAATATTTTCCGTCAAACTCAGAGTGGTATAGTGAATATCGCTTAGAGGGCCTATTGGCTAATTCTCACCCACTACGATTGATGACAACTTCAATGTACATTGCTGCGTTTCTTATTTTACTCATATTAATGATTAGATGAAATAAAGAGCAAGTAATGTAGGCAATTTTGTCTATGGATTCTAGTACATGTCGTTTGGCGATAACCAATAGGCCTACTCTCAGGTTTCAACTAGACTTAAACGTTTAACTATCTCGACAATATTTTAATCGTTAATTGAATTTAATGGTACCTTTTCATCAAAATAATTGTCCTAATACTAAAATTCGTTTATATAAGTCAAATGAATGAGATCATACCCTAAACGAGTGGTTTAGTATTAAAAGTGGCCCGTTGTTCGACGCCTCGGATTAAGGTCCCGAGCAATCCTTCCATCTCATTCGCCGTCTCACGCAGTTGTGTGTTGTCGAAACACGAGTCTGAAAAAACTGGGCTTCTTAATATCTTACCAATATTTTTTTTTTTGGATGGGAAGCGGATTTGGATGGCACTTGGTGAAGGGGGCTCGATGCTATCGGTATACTTCTTACTCCCCTCGTGCTAAGTACCTATAGATAGGAGTAGGGTCGAGATAATAATTGGGGTTTATACTCCAACAGAACAGGTTGCCCTACTTACACTGTCAGAGTCAAATCACAAATTATAGGTTGTGTGGCGAACCTATATGTTGCAGTTTCAGGTCGCCGAGATTCCTACAAGGCCTGCAACATGACCTAACGACTGCCTCCTACATATCTTGTAGGAAACAGCCGGGACCCACAGTTTTACGTGCCTTCCGAAACACGGTAGCGTCCAGGCGAAAATCTTTGCCACACTGAGATTTGAACCCAGGACCTCCTGCTTACAAGTCGGAGGTATGACCACTGGGCCACGGACGCTACAAGGAGATGGTTTGGGCTGAGTTGGTTTGAGTGTTGGGATTGGGAAGAATGTGAGGGAGGATAAAGGAATTGATGATGGAAGAGGTAGTTGATTGGGGCAGGGAGGAGAGATGTTGTGGAGGGGGTGGGAGACGATAAATACTTAGATATTAGATATGTATAAATGTCTAATATTATAAATGCGAAAGTATAGATGTGTTTGTAACTTCTTTTAAATTTGAGCTGAAGTTTTTATTTAGGTAGCTTAATCCCTGGAAAGTTGCATAGTACCTATCAGCAAGTAAAAGCGCTAAACAAATCGCACAGCTAATTTGTCATGTGCTAGCTGGAATGTATGCAATGCCCCAAACAAATACGTAGAGTTTTATAATATGTGCTACCTTTTCACGTCATATATTTATTCTACGAAGCAAAATGTTAAAAGCTCGGAGTGACACATGACTTCACGCAATATGTTCGCGCCGACCAAGCCTGAGATATCACATGACCACGATAAAAATTGGTATAGATCAGTAGTTCCCAACCAGGGGGGCACGCCCCCCTTGGGGGGCGTAGTGGAATACAAGGGGGGGCGTAACCGGTACGTTTAATTTCCGGAAATAGTACTTAAGCGCAATACACACTAAGCCCGCCGGGCCGCCGACACAACCCGTCGGCCTGTATGAAAAGAATCAAATCAAAGACAAAAAGTTGCCGACATATGTCGTCGGCCCGGCGGACTCAGTGTGTATTGCGCTCCACTACAAGTTTCGACAAGTCACAACACGACAATCACGCGCACCCCCGCCCTACCTTCCCGCTTGCATCCATCTATCACTCGTAAAACAATTGGGAGCATTTGCGGATCGTACTCGTACTGTCAGTACTTAGTACGTTCTAGAAATGAAGGCTGACTCGACCATGAAAGATGACTTCCATCTCTTGACATTAGATAAATTTTGGGTCAAACGATTTCTTGTTAATCCCAAAATTGCTTCACTTGCTTTGAGAATAATTATTCCATTTTCGACCACATATTTATGTGAGACAGGTTTTTCAGCTTTAGTTTTAATAAAAACTAAACAGCGAAATCGTCTTGCCGTCGATAGCGATTTAACCATTGCTCTAGCAAAGACTGAACCCAGAATCGACATACTGGTACAGAACATGCAAGCTCAAGTATCTCATTAGTATTTAATAATTAAAATAAAACTAACATATTTAGCTCAATGTGAAAGTAATTAATGGTTTTCAAATGTAGATACATATATCTTCTCTTATTAGATCCTTAAAACATAAATATCTACAAATATCTGTATTGCATTCATTGTTTTTAATTTTAATTCAAATAAATAATATAGTTATAATAAAAAAAGTGTGTTTTTAAACTTAAGGGGGCATGAGAATATTATTTTTGAATTGGGGAGGCTCAGCGAAATAAAGGTTGGGAAACCCTGGTATAGATAATAGGATTTGGACAATATTTTGTTAGAAAAAAATAAAAAGCAATTCATAAAAAAAACACAGACAGTAAAAAAAAACAGAAATGATATCCATTTTTTCGTGTGTATCTTTTTTTCCACCGAGCCTATCCCATTTGAACAATTCTATTGTCAAATGGGATAGACTCAGCGTTGTGCGGCAAAGGGAGAATACACTACGCAGCGCTGGTATTCGTTATTATACTAGGGTACATACCATCCATAGCAAAGTTATTAGCCAAAATCTGATGCAGGCGATCGAGCACCGTGTCCAAGTCAGCATTTAATTCTCTCATCTTGTTGTTGCTGGTTTCTACAGTGCGGTTGTCGGCTTCATACTGTTTCTCGCAGGCCGCTATATCTGCTGGCTTCTTTACCGCTTGGTTACTCTCTTCTGGAAATTATTTAGTAGGGTAAATGACTGGGACATGTTTCAACTATATACATCGTAAGGTAGGCGTCCCATACCCCGCTTTATCTGCCTGTGATTTCCTTAATTCATATAAAATGTTCGTTTTATTGTGTAATGCGACGCGGTGCAAAATGTACAGAAATGAAATGCGGGGCGGCCTGCCATAGTTTGTGACAGACTTAAAGGATAAACATGTGAAATGTTAAAAAACTTTTTAAATACAAGTTTTTATTATTATTACCATCTAGCACCATAAAGTATTCGTCAAGACAAATCAAATGAGCCCAAACTTAATGGTGTTGCATCGTTTAATAACAGAGTTCCTATGGCCACCTTCCAGCTCCATCATCAGATCAGCTTGATGTCATAAAAATATTGCATTGTCATCCGATTTATGCATGCATGCAAATTTTCAACTCAATCGGACACCGAGAAGTGGGTCAAATTTAACTTGCAAGATTTGATTACACACAGACAGACAGACAAGTGAAAGTAAATAAAAGCTTGTAAAAAGTGACAGTTAGTTTTGTATAGTATTTTCCTACACATTTTAAAGAAAAGTTACAAATTTTAATTACTTTGTTATGGGATCAAATGATGGAATCATTCCCGTCAAAATAATTGATTTGTGCACGACAAGTTAAAAACCAACAATAGAATATTTATTTGTACAAAAATAATAATGAGCCACAACTTAAAAAAGCATAACCCACATGCCAACATTTGCCTTAATCTATATATCTTGACTGAATAGAGCCATAAGGTTGGATGTTCGATTCCTTCAACAATTGACATCAGACCTTGTGTTTGACCTATAAGGTAACCAAACAAAAATCTAAGATCCGATCCTATGGCTCTAACGTCGAGAATATTATCTCTTAGAAACAGTATAGCCATTTTAAAACTTACCATTATACCACAAACTGATATCATTAACGGACACAGTGGAAATACTATCCGACGTGGTCTGCGTAGGTTTCAACGCATCACCTGACACCGTCAGTAAATTCCTGCTCGTATTCTTGGACACTACGGAGAAGTTTCCAGAGTCTAAGCTGAGGACTCTTGGTGGGTTTTTAATGTTGTCTGCTTTAGATTGTTTCTCGTCCGTTAGTATTGGGCTGAAGAGGTCAAATGCTTGAGGCCGGTCGACTTTGTCTTGTGTGTTAAGTTGACTTGGTGTTAGGTTATCCTGAAAACAAGTGAAATTTTAAAAAACTTTTTAAAAACAAGCTTTTATTATTATATCCATCTAGCATCATAAAGTTCTCGTCAAAACGAATCAAATGAGTTGCGCCGTTTAATAGGGATGTTGACTAATTTTTGGAATTGCTTTTATATGATAGATAGACCCATTTCATACACGAATATCATATTTTTATGCAAAAATATACGAAATTTCAATTTAAAAATACGTAAATAAAAATGATTTTTTGAATTCCGGCTAAAACGTTCCGAACTGTCATCTGACAGCGCGTGACGTCACACCACTGGCTGGACTTACGTTTCCTAAGCAATGTTCCTGATTTCGACACATTTTAATAATTCATAACTTAAAAACCACTGAACCGATTTTGATGCAACTTATACTGTGCCCTTAGTTGGTCCATAAATAAACCAAAAATAAAGTCAATATTTAAAATGTCTCTCTGAAAATATAAGATCCATTTTGGTTATATTGACCTTTTTTTGCTTAAATTCAGACCAACTTAGGGTACCGTATAAGTTGCATCAAAATCGGTTCAGTGGTTTTTAAGTTATGAATAATTAAAATGTGTCGAAATCAAGAACATTTCATAGGAAACGTAGTCCCGCTGACTGCGGTGCGATGCGGTGCGTGCCAGTGGTGTGACGTCACGCGCTCTGATTGGCGTTCGCATTCGCGTAACAATAAGTAAAAATTATTGAAATTAAAATTGATTTTATTTAATTTTGCCCTGTGAATAGATCCTTAAAATGTGATTATAGGTTTTTAAATGCTGTCTTTTATGTGAAAAACATAAGAATAGAATAGAATAGAATAATACTTTATTGCGTACCAAATAATTACAAATAAACTTACTGAGCTAAATATCTAAATGCTAGGTAAACAATCGGCGGTCTTATCGCACTAGGCAATTTCTTACAGACAACCTAGGAATGGAACAGGACTTATATTACAATACTAGACGGTGGTGCGCAGTATCTGTATACATAGACTAGTTACAAAAAAAAATATATACCTATAAGATGGTTTACATATTACATACCTACTTACATATTATTATAAATATAATATACTACTACAATATATATGTAAAAATGTATATTTAAAAAGAATTGATATGAATATATATATTAACAATATTTAACAGATAAAATAATATATATAAATAAATATAATAAATAAATATTTCAATACATAAATAAACTGAGCTGCAAGTAATATTATAGTAGGGAGGAGAGATAATGTTCCTTTACCGAATTCTTGAAGATTTCAAGCGATTTGGAATGTCTTATATGTACGGGAAGATTATTCCAAAGACGGACGGCTTGTATAGTGAAGGATTTGTTAGATAGTTGGGAGCTGTGTAAAGTGTACGTCAGTAGCCGAGTGTTGACTGATCGCAAGTTAAACTCATGACAGAGGTGGATATACTTAAAACGTTCTTTAAGATACGAAGGAGAAGCAGGGTTGAAGAGAACAGTATAGAGAAGGGACAGAATGTGCGAGTTCCGGCGAAGTCGAATTGGTAACCATTTTAGCTTAGCGCGAAATTCAGAAATGTGATCATATTTGCGTAAACCGAAAATAAATCGAATGCAGACATTTTGCAAGCGTTCGAGTTTATTAAGCTGTTCTTCGGTTATATCCAGATAGCAGGCATCAGCATAGTCAAGTATGGGTAGTAAAAGAGATTGTGCAAGCGCAGTTCTGGTGGTTATCGGTAAGAAATTACGCAGTCGACGTAAAGAGCTCGCTGTGGCAAAAATTTTTCGGCTTACTTCAGCCAACTGTGGCACCCAAGACAGAGTCCTATCAATATACACCCCAAGATCTTTTACAGTATCACTTAGTTTGATAGGAGTGCCATCAAAGATGACCTGTGGCAAGTGGAACCAATCGATTTTTGAAACCATTCTGGAACTACCGATTACAATAATTTGTGTCTTCTCTGGGTTCACTCGTAGGCCAAAGGAGTTGCTCCAGTCTAGTATACCCCTTAGATCGGCGTTAGTAGATTGTATGGCCTCCGGCAGTTGTGCTAGTGTTGTATGTCTGTAAATCTGCAAGTCATCTGCATAAAGATGATAAGAAGAGGAAAGATGTTGGGAAATGGAGTTAATGAAAATAGCGAAAAGTAGTGGTGAGAGAACGCCGCCCTGCGGTACGCCTGCATTTGTGTTGCACCAGGAGGAAAAAGTATCATCAACACGAATACGCTGCCGGCGCCCATACAGGTAGCTGCGGAACCAATTAATAGCGAGAGGAGTTATGTTAAGGGAAGAATGAAGAAGAGCCAGGAGAATGTCAAAGTCAACGTTATTAAAAGCACTGCTGAAGTCAAGTAGGGAGAGAATGGTCAGGTTTCCGCTTGCCATGCCACACCTTATATCATCAGTGATTTTAGTAAGAGCTGTCACTGTGCTATGACCAGGGCGGAAGCCTGATTGGAAGGGATTTAACAAATTATTGTTCAGAAGATGGTGATTTAATTGAAGATGAATGAGGCGCTCTAGTACCTTGGAAAGAAAGGGTAAGATAGAAATAGGTCGAAAGTCGGTCAGAGAGGAAGGTTTAGATTTTTTAGGCAGTGGAATAATTTGCGCTTCTTTCCATTGTGTAGGAAATATGCCGCTAGTAATTGATAGGTTCAGGATATAAAGAAGGATTGGCATGATTTGTTCCAGTATTAGCACAATCATCCGACGACTGACATCGTCACTTCCAACAGCATTAGAGGAAATGGTTGTAATGCTTTTCTTGATGTCAACGTCGGAGAATGGGCGAAATGAAAATGGGTGGAAATCAGGAGGGGAAGCTGCAGATAAGTGTCGAAGTGTGTCGGCCTTAATTGATCCGCCAAAATTTGTGGAACTAGAAAAATGGTTATTTAGCGCATCAATGTCGATGTCACTGGGGATTACATCAGTACGCTGCTTCCCAATACCCAGTGTTTTGAGGAACTTCCAGACTTTGGAAGGATCCTCATTTTCCACTTCATTATGGATGTGCTTCCTTAGTGCATTTCTACACCCCCTGTTACAGGCATTGCGACTTGCAACATATTTTTGCCTATTAAGATCAGTCGGCCTTCTCTTGTACTTAGCCTTGGCTGTACATTTTTTCAGCATTAACGTTTTAATGTCACTTGAAAGCCACGGCGCAGGAAGGTGTTTTATTTTGATTGGTCGTATTGGTGCATGTACATCAAACAGTTTTAATATAATGCTGTTGAATGACTCTACTTTATCGTCTAATGTAGTAGCATTCATAACAGGAGACCAGTCAAGTTTCGAAGCATCCTCCGACAATTGTTCCCGATTTATCTTACCAAAACTACGCTGCAGAAGGATTTTGGGCTTAGCTTTGGGTGGGCGGATTTTGTAAGAGAGATAGATCAAATCATGATATGAGAAAGCATCCGCTGTGCACTGACCATACTTGTTGACGTGGTTAAGAGAAGAAACAAGGATCAGATCAAGAAGAGAGGGCGTAGAGTGTGGAAAGTAATGCGTGGCATTTGAAGGAAGTATGGTCATATTGCTAGCCCTGACAAGAGTTTCTAGACGAGTAGCACGCGAGTCTTGCTTCAAGAGACACGTGTTGAAATCACCCATAATAATGATGTGGTCATAAGAAAGAGAAGAATCTTCAAGGAGTTTCTCGAATTGAGTGAAAAAGTCAATATTGAGAGAAGGAGAATAATACACACCAAGCAGAATTTTCGTGTTATATAGCGTGAGTTCGGTAAAAAGGTACTCCCCGGAATCAGGAGGAGGTGGCTGCGCTGACATATTTACAATAGAGTAAGGAATATGTGTACGGAGGTAAATAGCAACACCGCCCCCCCTACCATTATTCCGGTCGTTACGGATTAATTGAAATCCAGGTAATGTGTATGAAGAAGAAGATAGGCAAGGTTTTAGCCAGGATTCAGACACCAGGATGGCGTGAATGTTTTTATTATCAAAGGATGCCTGCATATCGGAGAAATGTGCCGGAATACTCTGCGCATTTATATGAAGTACATTGAAATTTTTCGGGACATCAGACAGCAGTGATTCCAGAGTATCTGGTAGACTAGGGATGCTATTGAAACTGTCTTCACTACTGTCTAAACTACTTGAGGAGGATAAAGATACGTAGTCATCATTACTGCTGCTGCTCATAATATATTACTATGTTTAAATATACTATTATTTAATAAATATATATGAAATAAAATATACTATATAAATAAAATACCGATATATATGTAATAGAAACTAATAATAAAAAATATATAATAATTATTTGTTATTTACAAGTCTTAGTCCCACCCGCCTGCTGAGTTCACAATAATTATTAATTTATCAATTAGCTACTTAAATACAACAATAGTTATAAATGTACAACGAGCACTTACAACAAAAAGACAAAAATAATTTTCTCAACTACTACATGCATTTTGTAATAATAGTTGGCAAATGAAACCATAATATGCAGAAGTTATTGCTGATTGCTGATAAAAAGTTTGAGTATGCATACTGATTACTCACTTGTATGTCAATGTCAACTGTCAGTTGATTAAAGTAATTGACAGACGAAAGCGAAAATTAAAAAAAAAGTTGCATTAAAATATTTTGTAGGTGTTCGAAAAACTTTCAAATAATACGGCAATACATTCTATAAATAGACGTGCATATTAGCTAGCTACATGTTATGCTGAACAGTGCACAAAATCGCAGTTACAAAAACAAAATCACTTTTTCGACACTGTTGCTGTTCGCGCCTTGGAATTCGCTCGTTTTGTAGGCGCTGCGGCTACAACAGTCGCGGCTGCTGCCCTCGTAGTACGTGAAGTGGACGCCTTCGGGGCCTCTTGCTGAATAGAATCAAGATCCCTTAGGCTACTTATCCTGTGGCGCGAACCATCACCTCCGAGTACAAAAACTGAGCCATCCCTCGTCCAGCATTTGGCGATGCCAAAGCGCTGGCGCGCCGCCATGAATATATCATGCCGCGGTTTCGTCAGAAATTCAGAGACCGATATTCCTGAGCCCTTCAAGCAAGACTTCGAAGACCAAACTTTGTCTCGCACACCGACATCCTTGAACTTGCAGAGAACAGGACGGGGCTTATCTGGATTACTAACCCGACCCATCCTATGACATCTGCTAATATCAGTCTCAGTGAATGCAGCATATTTAAATTGTTCGACCATAGCTCTCACCACTACTGAGGATACTTTTTCATCAGAGCTCTCAGGGAGTCCGTGCAGGAGCAGGATCTTTCGTCTACACCGCATTTCCTGCTGATCCACTGCTGATTCTACAGTCTCTATACGAGTGAAAATAGTTTTTATAGCCTTCAGTATAAAGGACTTAAAATTGTAGTAATCAGCTGCTAGTGCTTCCACGGTTGGTGATTTTTCTGGTGATTTCACAAGCTGGTTCTCAAAATGTGCCATTCTTTGGTTGAACATAGACATCAAATCCTCAACAGTCTCTTTAACACCTTTGGCATCCATCTTGTGAGGTACTAGGAAATTGTAGTGCTAAAAACTTGTGATTTTGGTGTTGTATTTAGTATTAGATACTACAGCCAGGCAGGTGTAGTGTTACACTATTATTTTAAACCATATGTAAGTTGTTATTACACTTTTTATTATTATTTTCACTTTTATTTCATGGGAGCTAACACAAGGCACTTGTTAACTTTTTTACACCTACCGCCCAAAAAAGTTTATATCAATTCGTAACATGTGTCAACATCCCTATTACGGAGTTCCTTCGAGCTCCATCATCACATCAGCTCAACATCATACAAATATTGCATTGTCATGCAATTTATAAAGGCATGCAAAATTTCAGCTCAATCGGATACCGGGAAGTGGGTCCAATTAAACTTACAAGATTTTATTACAGACAGACAACAGACAGTTGAAAGTAAATAAAAGCTTGTTAAAAGTGGATCTTTTTATTAAACTCGCAGGCTGTGCCGTGGTTTTACCCGCTGCAAAGTAGCCTATGTGTTATTCCAGGGTCTAAGCTAATCTCTATACCAAATTTCAGCTCAATCTGTCCTCCCGTTAAGGTGTGAAGAGTAACAAACATACAACATACATTCA
Organism: Hemithea aestivaria; assembly: GCA_947507615.1. Lineage (NCBI taxonomy): Eukaryota > Metazoa > Arthropoda > Insecta > Lepidoptera > Geometridae > Hemithea > Hemithea aestivaria. Next base: position 12,924,307 of record OX382339.1, on the reverse strand, counting down.
GACACATTCTTTAAAAAACATACATACAGAGATTAAACCTTTGTTTTCTCTGATTAAGTAGTTTAACAACTAAAAATCACTAATCATTCATTTTGTAAATTGTGTAAAAATTTGGCAATAAATTTATTTTCTTCTTAATTATTGTGAATTGTGAGGACCACCAACTACCGCAATAGGGAGCTGCCAGAATACCAGCGCTGGGTTTCACACACAGCACAATGCTGAGGCAGTTCCTATTCGGCGGCTTAGTGGCGCATTTTGTATTATTTTTATTATTTTGTATTTCTTGTATGTTAAGCCGTCGAATAAATGTGTTTTCTTTTCTCCATACATTCTTACAAACTTAGCGTTTATAATATTAGTAAGATAGGCCTACATTTAACCACATAAAGGGAAGTAAGATTGATATAATAAAGTTAAGTAGTAATAAAGTTAAGATAGGTAAACTTTTCATTTTTGGAAACCCAAATTTCTCTTACCTTTAAAATCTTGAGCCTATGTATTTGCGTGGATATTTGATTCCAATGTGCGTCTACTTTCGCTTTGAGCCCTTCGTCACTAGATTTATTTGCCTCTTGCAGCTGACTCGCTAGCTCTTGTATTGCCCTATAAAAATATATAATTAGATTATTTTTTAAAAACGGTTTTAGAAAGTTGCACATAAACTCTAAAGCTTAGCGTGCATCAGGGGGGACTCATCGCAACGCAAGAATCACATTTTGTATGAAACTGCGTCGATTAGGAAAAGGGGGGGGGGGGGGTCGCGATGGAATCCGTTCACTTATACTCTCTGTACTTTGTACATGTAAAAAACATATTGTAGTGAACACAAACACAAAAATGCTTGCTGCAATGTTGCAGCTCAATACTTTTAAGCTGTCAAAAATCCCACACAAGCCCCGGAAAAGCGGTCACGATCTTTGTTTTGTTCCTGATTTTTGTTCCTGCGTCAGTTTTATATTATGTGACTGGGTGCATACAAGTTGGAACATTACAAAAATTCCGTTCCGGTATACGATCGCTTTTTCGTTGTGCCAATCCTACCTAGTAAGATAAAGACAGGAAGATGAGATGGCAATTAAATTCTTACTTATTCTGAGCCTCCAATTGGTTAATAATATCTTGAAGCATAGCCGTCGGGTTGTTTTCTTTGTTCCCCGAAGCTTTACCCACAGTGGAAGTGAATATTTTAGCTGGTTTACCATCTTTTCTTCTCCTCACAGAATTCACTTTCTCTGGCTTAGATTTGACAGCTTTGGTTGTGGTAGTTTTTCGCTTTTTCGTTTTGGTGCAGAAGAAAAATCGCTTCATGCCTTTTATGAAGCTTAGGCATTCTGGTGGTTTAGTCTGAGGAAAAAAATAGAACTTTTACCATTTAAGTTCTGCCAAAATTAAATATAAATGTTTCCAAGACGGTATTATTTTCCAAACAAAATAATTACATATTACCCAAATTGGTTCATATATAGAGGAGCTGGACAATTTTTTTTTAAATGTTAACTTTAAAAACCTGTACTAACAGTATATATTAAATTTTTGTCTACAAAGTTAAAGACTTGGACTTTAGACACAAACATCTTACTATCATAGAAAAATATGAATGAATTTTACCTGTCCATCAATAATTTCGTGAATAACATGGCTCTTCTTATGACCACTAACACTTGTCAAATTCTTGTCATACAAATAGCATTTCTCACAGAAATATACCTCACTGCATTTTGTGCATTGGAACTTTAACATCTGAAAATAAATACATCTGTATAGTATCTGTGTAGTACAAACCTTAGCAACATCTGTATGCAAATATCTTTTAATTTACATCCCAGGCCAATTTACAATCTATATTATAGAAAATCTTAAATTGTCTGTTTTAGATACGCCTCATTAATAGATAATGAAGATTTCTTTAATATCATTTTATTTTTATTTTATTTATTTCATAAAAATAAAATCCACAGCCCTTAAATAACTATTTTACAAGCATAATATGTCATAAAAAAAAGTAACTGCCCTGATATTAATAAGAACAAGTTGTGCCTTGTGCATTATAATCTTACTAGTTTTATCATCAACTATTGGTTCTTATAATTTTAAGGTACCAGATTTACAAAGCTCACCTGATTCATAAGCAAGCCACAGAGAGAACAGGCCAAGCTACAAGTGTCGCTCAGCCGGCTTTTAGCGATGCGCTGCACTGTGTTGAGCCACTGAGTGGTTTTACTGCTGGACGCGCCCCATTGTGCCACTGCGCGGGATGATATGCCCAGCATGCCTTCACTCTGAAACCAAGTTTTAGTTCCTTCGGTGCTTTACCAAAAAAGTAAAGTTGCGTCTCTGATGAGAAGGATGCGAGGTAGTAGTAACGTCATCCTAAAGGTATTATTATTATTATTATGTCGCTCTTAAACACGGGCTAAGCCCGAGCCTTTTTATAGGCGTACACGGAGACAAAAAAGTCCAACATGCAGAGGCCCTTTTGAGCTTTTAATATAAATATAATGGGTGACACTTACTGGAGTCTGTCTTTGAGTCCATCTATACAAAATGGGCTCAAAGACAGCCTCCGCCGCGTATATGGAAACCCTTCCTCTATTCAGCGCCAGTATGGATCTGGGATGCGGGAGCTTTTAAACGACAAAACATGCAGTTTGAGAGTTTAAATGCTACCCTACTTTTAGTTCTGACATGCGGGAGGGTTTACGTACGCAATATTACCATTATAGATTGGAAATCCTTCCAGTATTCAGCACTCAAGTATTTTCGATCTGCGGAAACTTTTGATATTGAATGTTTAGTGTTTGTTTGCTACTATTCTTGTAGTTCTGAATACTGAATGAGACGGCATTGTTAAGGAAATGTAATAAAAAAATACGACAATAATATAATTATTCTATAAACTTTTATTTGTTTTTATTATTGATACTAAATATGGAATATGGTATAATCGTATATATCTAGTACAGATCTTGCAATACAATTTTTAACTAGTTTTGACTCAGTTTGAGTTTCACACTCATATTTGGGGTATAGGTTATTATGGTACCATAGAGTTGATCAGATGATGACGGTAGTTATTGGTGAGTGGATATTAGGTGGGTAGTTGGTTTGGACCCGCGCGCGTTTCGTGGCGCGTAAAACAGTCTACAAATACTACCTACATTTAGTCATTCATTTATTTCTAAAATTAAATGAAATTGAAATGAATTGAATAAAATAAAATAAAAAAGCAGCAGCTAGGTATAACTAGCGAAATAAATGAATGACTAAAGGTAGGTAGTATTTGTTGACTGTTTTACGCGCCACGAAGTGCGCGCGGGTCCACTAGTTACACATAAACTATCCTCTTGAATCACTCTTTCTTTTAAAAAAACCGCATCAAATTCCGTTGCGTAGTTTTAAAGATCTAAGCAAATATACGTCAGACAAGCGTTTTAGTCAAACAGATTTAAATATTACTCTGGAAACAATCCCCGAGTTCAGATCGATAAATTTGAAAGAGGTGTGAGTTGTGTATACGTTATTATGGTACCACCGAGTTGATCTGATGATGACGGTAGTTGGTGGGTAATAGGAGTAGGAGTAAGAGTTAGAGTTGAAGTAAGAATCCAGAGTCAAGAGTAAGAGTCAGAGTAAGAATCCAGAGTCAAGAGTAAGTAAGAGTCAAGAATAAAAGGTTACAGTCAAGAGTTAGAGTCAAAGTCGAGAGTAAGAGTCGAGAGTAAAAGTCAAGAGTAAGAGTCGAGAGTAAGAGTAACAGTAAGAGTAGTAAGAATAAGAGTAAAGTAAATCGTTTTTATTTTAGAAATAAATGAATGACTAAAGGTAGGTAGTATTTGTAGACTGTTTTATGCGCTACGAAGTGCGCGCGGGTCCATTAGTTATACCGGTTATACGTAAACTTTCCTCTTGAATCACTGTCTACAGTCTACAGTACTATACAGACATGCGTTTTCATCAAACAGATTTAAATATTACTCTGAAAACAATCCCCGAGTTCAGATCGATCGATCTGAATAGCGGAAGGGATTAAAGTCGCAATCAGAGAATGAATGCACGTAAAGGCTCCCGCAGCTCAGATCGGTCGCGGTGCTGAATAGCGGAAGGGATTAAAGTCGCATTTTGAGAATTCACGTATGGAAAGGCTCCCGCATCTCAGTTCGGTCGCGGTGCTGAATAGAGGTAGGGTTTCAATATACGCGCCTCCGCCAAGTGACCGGACTATTGCTAATTTATGAGAACTACTTGAACTAGGCTATGGATGTGTATGTGTATTATTATTATTTAATAATGCACAAGCAGCTCTGTGAGCTGATGCGTGCATATCACTGCACTTGTGTTTATTGTTTTTTTTTAATGTTTGTCAAGGTTTATTGGCGGATGATCTGAGTGGACCTCTTAGAAGGCACTTCATGCGGACGATGGTTGAAGTGGCTGATGATCATTACACATCTGGCTGCCGTCCGCACGGTGTGCCTCAGAGGTACATGCAGTACTAATGGCAGTCACATAATATTATGTATGAAGCCACATGATAATCATATGTTATTCCTGTTGTTACCTACTAACCCATTTTATTGTAATTTTTACTAACCCATGGATCTTTGTTGTCTGAAATAAAAGTATTTGATTTGATTTACCAGGACTTTTTTTTTTATTTATGTAGTGCGGCTGTGTTATCACTACGGCCATGATTGGCCTATTATGATTGCTGCTTATTATGGTGGCTAGAGTTCACCAAATATCATAGCAGTTTCTAAAAACTGCAGGATCTTCTTTAGGGTCATCTCTCTAAGCTCATTTGAAGGTTCTCATTACCAGGTCAGTAGGCTGATGTGTTATTTGTATGTTTTAGCTATCCACAAACCAAATTTCAACAAAATTATTACACTATTGTTGTTGATTGTTGCTAGATTGTGAGACACAACAAACATTCATACTTTCGCAATTACAGTATTAGCAGTCACTAGTCACATTTTAAAGGCAGTGCAGTAAGTACAGGTTTCTTCCTTTAGGTGGGATCCCCGCATTAATAACCCACTTCATCCATAAGTTAGGTAGGGGAAAACACAATAGATCCCAATGGGTCGACATGTTGCTGGTTTATTTACCAGCCCCCGTTAAAGATAGAAGTACAGGTGGATTTTTGTGTTAGATTTTGGATTCGCTCCTGCATTAACTTACCTGAGAGAAACAATCATCAACATCATCCTGTATACAGTTTCCCGAGCTCCCAAAATACTCGGCCGCAGCCGTAACATGGGACAGTAATGAAGCAAGTCGTTTCTGCGACACACAACCATTGTGGTCCGCACTGCAGTTGGATAAGGCTGACCATTTGTCTGTGATTGGCTCCTCACTAAGCATTATTAGTAGGGTTTTAGCTGCTAATACTCGGATTGGTTGTTTTCTTTCCCTGAAACATTAACATATTGGAATAATTTATTCTCATGTAGATATTTAGTATAATTGATCACTAAGAACGAATAGTTCAAAAAATACTGTTATTACAGAGTGGATTTTTATACAATTCTACAATAGATCAAGTGTTTCAAGGGAGGTCTAGAAGATTCTTTTTGTTTTTAAGCTGAGTAGGGGGATGATAACACAATTAAAAATATGGGGGTAATTGTATAATTTGTTGAGATTTTGTTGAAATTGGATTAAATATCATATTGAATTATTGGTATAATCTATGTTTGTAGAGATTAGAAAATAATATATTCATAATAATATATTAATTTTTTTTTTATTTGTATATTATAAATAATATAAAAAAAAAAAAAAAAAAAAAATTAGTAAACTATCTAATTATTGTAACAATAGATAACATTATTTCCAGAAGTATTGCACACCGCCTCTATATGTTCTCAATATTCCTTCCAACCAGGTTGTCTGTAAGAGATTGCTCTATGTGATAAGACCGCTGATTGTATACCTTTAGCTCTATGTGTATTGTCTACTTATGAAACAATTTCTTGTAACCAGGTTTGCAATAAAGTATTATTGCATTGTATTGTATTCAGGAGCCAGATACTACAAACTTATTTCCACAAATGCAAAGACACAAATACATAAAATTTATTTTTTTAAAATTATACTCACTTATCATAAACATTCAACAGCAGATTAATGAGTAAATCAACATGGAGATCCACATCTCCAGTAAATAAACCTTCTTTCTCCGCAGCAAAGTATATATCAGCTAATACAGCTTCCAATTCAGCTGTGTCTAAAGATAAGCTGCTTTCTGACAGGCTGAGCTGATGTCGAGCGAATACTCCTGAGCTTATACGAAGTGGAGGCACTGGAATACAAAAAATACTTGTGGGTTACAGCAAGTAATATGTAGTTCATAATTTTAAGTTGTGCCTACATTAAGTTGTGCTTAATGCTATTTTTTAGCACTAACTTAGCCCTTTACAAATATGACAAGGCTGTACTTGCGAACTCTTCAATATGAGCTAGGTACTGCTACTCGCGTGATTTCAGATCGGCTATAAAGGTTTGAACATAGTGCGAGACAGTACTAAAAAATTATAAAATACTAAGCGTGAAGCGCATTCAGAGGATTCAGTACTACTAATGCCGTATGTGCTTAATAAAATTACAGGTATCTGGTTACCTTTGAGCTGAGATCGTAATGCAAAACTTTTGAAGGCTATACGATAAGCACTGTACTTTATCCCGTCATATTCCTGTACAGTCTTCATCACTTTCAGATATTCGGGATGATCATATTGCTGATTACCAGTCGTGTTGCTGTAACAAGACAAAGAATAAGTAGATCACCAACAATTTATAGAGAAAATGCAAGAGAAAGTATAATAAGACTCACTCGATGTATAATGGGTATCCTGCTTCATTCTCAACTTTTTTCCAATTATTAGAATCCATATTCAGTCAGTATACATTACATTATTTTGTACACCAGCAGCCTTCCACTTTTAACAAAATTTTTGTGAATATATTTTATAAATATCTGTAAGCCGCAAAAAAAATATAACCGAAAAAACATTCAAAAAATGTATGTGTCAAAAAAGAATGAACGAATGAGAACCAAAACTCAAAACACAAATTGTCTACGGATATAATGCAGTCCATTCAAGGTACAACAGAATGTTGCAATTTTTTCGGTGGCTGAAATTACTACCACAGACTACTTTGAACTAATTTAGTCTGTGATAATAATAAGTGATCTGTGGAGAGACATGTTTTCGTTGACAAATAGTTTTAATAGCCTTTTGACCAATAAGAGCCGACGATGTGTAAATAAAATTACTTCTCAACCAATAAGAAGTCTAGAATAAACGGTGTCTTTTTCAGCCATTTTCTTCGTTGTAAAAGAGACGCCATTTTGCAAGCGTCACTTGGCGGCGTGTCGGGTTTCCGCATTTAAAGCCGAAATACATCCACAAACAAAAGTATTGTTTTGTCGTCGTGGACTATGTCTTATCAGTCTAGTGTAGCGCAAGATTCACTAGCTGCGGCTCATCTGGAAATGTCCGGTAACCCTAATGCATTGGCTCTTCGGCGGCCGTTCGATCCGGTCGCTCACGACTTGGAAGCAAGCTTTCGTCTGACGCGCTTCGCCGACCTTAAAGGAAGAAGTTGTAAAGTGCCTCAAGATGTGCTCGGAAAATTGGTGGAGTCCCTGCAACAAGACTACTCTCAGCAAGATGAGTTTATGCATGTGGCGATCCCGCGCATCGGCATCGGTCTGGATTGTTCGGTCACCCCGCTCAGGCACGGCGGGCTTTGTTTGGTGCAAACAACCGACTTCTTCTATCCTCTGGTGGACGACCCTTACATGATGGGCAAGATCGCTTGCGCCAATGTACTTAGTGATTTATATGCGATGGGTGTGACGGAATGTGACAATATGCTGATGCTGCTCGGTGTTTCCACTAAAATGACGGAGAAGGAACGTGATGTAGTGATCCCTTTGATAATGAGAGGATTTAAAGACTCCGCCCTGGAAGCAGGTACGTCTGTGACTGGCGGTCAAACTGTAATCAACCCGTGGTGCACTATCGGGGGGGTCGCCACGACCATTTGCCAGCCGAATGAATACATAGTACCAGACAATGCTGTCATGGGTGATGTGCTGGTTTTAACAAAGCCTCTCGGCACCCAGGTTGCAGTGAACGCTCACCAGTGGCTCGACCAGCCTGAACGCTGGAACCGCATCAAGCTGGTTGTGTCTGAAGAAGATGTACGCAAAGCGTATCACCGGGCAATGGACTCTATGAGCAGACTTAATCGTATTGCTGCTCGATTGATGCATAAATACAATGCTCACGGCTCCACTGACGTCACAGGATTTGGACTCCTCGGACACGCCCAGAACCTTGCATCCCATCAGAAGAATGAAGTGTCATTTGTTATTCACAACCTTCCAGTTATAGCCAAGATGGCAGCAGTGGCCAAGGCTTGCGGGAATATGTTCCAATTGCTACAAGGCCATGCCCCTGAGACTTCTGGTGGGTTGCTCATCTGTTTGCCGAGAGAACAGGCTGCTGCTTATTGCAAGGACATTGAGAAGCAAGAAGGCTACCAAGCGTGGATCATAGGAATTGTTGAGAAAGGAAACCGCACCGCCCGCATCATTGACAAGCCCCGAGTCATTGAAGTGCCAGCTAAAGATTAATTTTAACCAGTTTGGAGACATTTGAAAATTTTAATTGACGTTAAGAGCTGGATAAATCTTAAAAATCTATTTTACGTTTTAAAGATTAATTATTGTCCTCAGTAATTAAGTTCATTCTGTATTTTTATAAGATAACGCTACGATTTTAACAGATTTTAATGTAAAGGATGGAATACACAGTATACTAAAGAGGATAAACCTTGGAATTCCCCATTGAATATTAGATTTGTAAAATGATGAAATTATTGTAAAGTTTTGCTCTTGCATGTGATTGTAATGTGTATTCCAGTCTTTAAGGCTTCTAGGTAATTGGATCTAGTAATTTTTCGTGTTTATAATAATTAGATAAGGAAGTAAAACATAAGAACAATTCCATTAGGTTCATGTTGTAACCTAACATTTGTTTTGCAGCTTGTGGATCATCTACAAATTGTGAATTAAGTATAATATCTAGAATAAAGTTATTTTTCAGTCAATCTGGTAGTTTGATTTTCACCCCAAATTAGAAAATAAAAGAAGAGCCATTGTATCATAAATTATTTATTCATATACCACTATGTATCTCAGGAAAATGATTAAAAATATTGTCTACATTGGTAGCAACTTGCAGATAATCAACAAGGTATTTTTGAAACTTTTCTATGACATACATATATGAATTATTTGAAAAATCCATTTCTAAGACCAAAATATAACATAAATTCACAGAATTCATCCCATACATATTATATTGAACACACTATAAAAATATAATATTCTACTTTCATGCAGTTATTGAAAGATGTGATATTCCAATATTCTGCACAACCAGAAAAAAAGTGTAGGCTACAAGCTCATAGGTATTTTTTACAAGCTTTTGTTTTTATTGATCAAGTTATAACAGATTATTTTCGAAATTTTACGCAGTTATTTGTTGATTTGGCTTTTATAATATTTGTTAGTAATTATTGTCAACACATTGATTGCGCGGCGTTTCATAAAACTATCCGAGGTGCCTGAAACTAATTTTGTATGGAATAACCCTTTTACAAAACACGTTTGTGTTTACCAGCCCTCACGTTCCAAACTCAAAACACAACTGTTGTGTTTTCAGCAGTCAATGTGTTAATCCAGAAACAGTTATAGAATTCAACCATACGCTCATGTTCTTTACAAATTATGATTCAAAATCAAGTCTGCCAACCACCCAAATGTAGACAAGGATTTTCTATGAAATTGCAGAATGACAAAGTTAGCTTGTTACTTTGCCACTTAAGTGGTTATTACACTTGGCTGAATTTAGTCATTAAATTCAGTGACAAAATTAGGATGCACGATACTTTCTTCTAAATTTAGGATGCTAAATGTGATTACACTTGACTAAATTCAGTGGCGACTGAATTTAGGCTTCTAAATTTAGGCAGGTGTAATAAGCCTTTTAGATAGATAGTAGACGGAGTAAAACAAAACTCTTTAAAAATGTAATGATTACAGTAACAGCCTAAAATTTAATTAACACTTAGGCTGCGGCAGTTTTATCCAAAAAGCACGCACAGACTCCTCTGTGAGTAGTATCAGTTCACAAAACACGGCGTTTGTGTGCGTCAGCAGTCAGCACCCACATTTAGACCTCAGAAACGCAGCGTTCGTGTTTTCAGTATTCAAAGTGTTAATTATAACAATATGCAATAAAATACTAATGATAACTCAAAGGGATTCGAAATTCATACATTTGACAAAATTATTGCTTCATTGTTAGGCACCAGTGCAGTAGGTAGGTAATATGAAAATTAATATTTTATTGTTTTTTTTTAGTTAGGTACTTAATACAATAATTTATTTTTCACATCACTAATTTTAGTTTAAATTCATTCACGTTTGCCAATAAATATTGTTCTTAATTCGAATCATCCCAAAACTTATGAAATTAAATTCATGCAAGCCATTCCAACCCAAATTTGCAATCTCATTGAAATGCAAGGTACATGTTGTGTTGCCATACAAAACTTACAATCAATGGAATGAAAAATTAAAAAAAAAAAAACTGATTTTCACATTGATGACATGGCACTTTTGATAAATTGAATAAAAATGTTAATTGCAACGCAAGAAACATTTAGATAAAAATCAATAACCAATTCTTAATGTTTCATTTTTTATTTCTAATTACAAATAGCTACGTATTTTTATGAACCAATTATTTATAATTGCTACAAAAGGTAACATGCCATCAAAATAGCACATAGCTGAATTATTAATATGGTTGTAAGGAAACAAAAAAATCATTAGTGTGTGCGAAAAGAGAATTCTCGATAATAAAAATGCAACATTAAAAAAATTATATGTAATAACTGCATGAAATAAAAGTCGAGGACTTCGTTGTGCCCTTAACCGAATCTTTTAGACATTTTGTTATGCTAGTCTTAGATTCCCGACGATTTAAGCTCCAAGTTCTGCAGAACATGTTAATAAAATAATTTGAATCTTTGTTTTTTTTTTTGTTTTTTTTTCTAGTCTGTACTGTCCCACTGCTGGGCAAAGACCTCCCCCAAATCCCTCCACTTGTCCCTTTCTTGCGCCTTTTTTGCAGTAGCAACTTCAAAATAAATTGCCTTGTAGATTAGTTTTCAAAATCTCGCGTGATGCATACAGCAGAACTTTTATTTCTCTTTACGCACATACTCTTACATGTATATATTTATATAATACATCTCATACAGTTTTTGCATTGGGTTGAAAGAAATACTAAAATTACATTAAAACATTTAAAAAAAAGGTCCCAAAACTTGTAGGAATTGGACCAACTTGTGAACACAGACATTAATGGGAAAGTCAATTTTACAGAACGTACAAAACAAAAGGTTTAGCCCAATTTTACTAGAAACAATGACAACTTTTAGTCTAATAGAACTCAAAGAATTACATATAGTCCAAACTAGGGACTGAATAAAGCTAAAGCCACACAACTGAGTTGAGTTGTGACAATATTCTGACACACCAAAGTAATGTGGCTCTAGATTAACAGTTTTTAACTTTTAACCCAATAAATTATCCCATTATAATATGAGCTTAATATGGCATAATTTATTTGGCCCATTAGAGCTGAGACCATATTATTGGCTAATTTATGCTACTATATAATAAAATTTTCTAATAGTCATAGAACAGTATGAAGTTAAAAGTTGTTTCTCACACAAATATACACAGTGAGGTGAAACGACAAAGTTGTGACCCACGAATTTTAATCTTTATACTTATGAATGTCTATGACTTTTAATTTTTGTGGGTGAGTGATACCAGCGTTAAAAACCCAATATGACTATGTAGTCTATTGTCTATGTCCACAAGTCGTAGTTGAAACTATACAGATATCATCTTAAATGATAAAACACATTGGTGGAGCGCATATAACAATCTGGCTGGCATTTTGGCTGCGGCGGCGTTTTGTACACTGAATAATGGACCACCTGTTCAGTTGAAGATTAAACCCCAGTCATTATTAAATTGCCTTCTTTATTGTAGCTTTGACATTATGTCTGCGGCGGATTCTTTAGTTACTATCCACAATAAGGGAAACTACGCACATATCGTAACATCAGTTCACAAAACACGACTTTTGTGTGCGTCACTGTTTCGACCTTAAAAACACAGCGTTCGTGTATTCCGCAGTCAAAGTGTTAAAAGTGCATTCTGTCAATGTGATTTATCCGTAGACCTAACTTATAAATAAATACGGGTACAAAAATGCCAGTACACTTGAAATGTCTTTAACTGAAGCACAAACTGATATTTTCAGTGCAGGGCGGGGCAAGAGTGGGTCTGGTGGTATTGTGTCATCATACAGGGCCGTTTGCGGGGTCTTGTGTCGTCTCCATTCTGCTCGATGTGACTCTGATCGCGTTTCTTTGGGGAATTGTTCTGGAAATTGAAATTTTAAATTATAGACACACTTATTACACTTATGGGTAATCTGGTTGGTACACAATGCACAAACAAGTGACATTATAGCTTCCTCACCCAAAAATTTATAAGCATTATAACACAGGCATTTTTAATATTATCATTCAGAAACAATAAAATATGTCTTATGTTTTTTTTTAATTTTTAATATAACCTCATTATTATTCTAAATTTTTTGACCTTGTCTGCACCCCTATGCAGTATATTGAAGAATAACAATAGCAAGATAAGTACAGCCCTAAATGATCTTATACAAGAGGGGACAGCAGCTGTTAACATAGGCGGATTTATTTTTTTGCACATATTTCATGGTCAAGATTATATTTTTATTTTTTTCTCGGCACTCATTATTAAGGATATTTGAATTTTCTAACTGTTCAGAGTGAGCTAAAAACACACTTTTCGTAGTAAAAAATAAAATATATATATGGTCGCATCATTGCTTACCATCACACAAGATCTTGGTCAAAAGATAACCTATAATGAACACAAAAAATTAGAAAAGATTTCTTTAACTCCTTTACTACCGCTACTAGCGCTTAAATTATTTATAGTGGGGGTGGATTGAATTAGTTTCTAGCATTCTTAAAGCCTAAATTCAAATGGGGTAGTTGAGACCCGATTATGCCGCTCGGGAGCTAAGGGCTATCATGATTCAAATAATGCTTACCTTTTTCTCCCATTGCTGATGTAGATATCTTAACAATATGTTTGTCTTTTCTGTCACAATTACTGTAAATAAATCATTGAAATTAATTACAATATTAATTATTTGTCCTATAGGTTATTATAAATGAAGTATGGACATATGGTTGTTGCCCTTCACTCCTCCATTTTTTACAGCTGTGTTTAACTGTTTAAAAGTAGCCTTTGTTATTTCAGGGTTTAAGTTACCTACATACCAAAGTTCAGCTCAGCATCAATAACAAAAATAAGTTACAGAACTAGGTAGATCTTGATATTATAGTTAGATAATATTTTTTAAAATAAAAACTATGCATTTATAATAGAATGATAGGATATTATAATACCAATAGGTCTCTTGTTGTATAAATATTTAATAGTCAATGATATTTTTGTTTATTTTGTTCCAAAGGTCAAAGACCTTGTACTTTTATAAGAGTATGAGTATGTGTGCCTCATTTTGTCCTAATATAAACAGTCTACACACAATTTAGCATCCTCGTAGCAAACAAAAACAAAACCAATTAAATAATAATAAACAGCTGTTGAAATTAATGTTATTAAAATATTTTGTAATTATTTTACCAAAATCAATTTCTAACCTTACAAAGTTCGTAAATATAAGCATTGACCGTTAAATAAACTAGTATATTAAACAAATTATTGCTAAATTACTGTGAAAATATATAATTGGAGGTTTAAAGTAATGGCATAGTTATGAAAACGTATACTCAACTCTGCTCCGAAGGTATATCCTTAGTTGGAAGATATATCGAAGGCCTTTTAGAACAATTTCTAATACCATGGTCCGTATTGAACAGCGTAAAGTTGTGCTCGTCGTATGAAGGCAGGTCCTTCAAAAATTCTATCACCGACTGGAAAACAACGTAAATAATATAACCACTGGACAATCAAGGACCCAAGCGAGGCTTTCCGTTCACTATAACTTAGAAGCAAAATATCACAAACAACCTCACCATTCTGATTATATTTCGATATGACCCAGTTCCGACTTAAAACAACTATAGAATTATCAAGAGAAAAGTTAAGAAATATGTAAAACTAGCAAAAAATATCACTTGCAGCTGCAAAGAAATATTTCCAGATGAGATTGACAGCTGACAGCAGACACCCAATGATCTATGTCTATGGTTATTCGGAATTGCCATTAGCAAAAAATAGTGTTGTACCTATATTTTCTAAAAATATACCGGTTTTTGGAAAATAAAGAGATCAATAAAAATGAGATTGGTTATAAAAATGAAGGCTTAATGAATCTAAATAGCTTATTTCAGACTCTTTTCAATCAAGAGTATAAAAAAAATTGACCATTATTTATGAGCGGGAAATTTAAATTATGAACAGTTAATGCGCACGAATACCATACTTGAAAACTTTATTTTTCAGATTTTAACAATTTAATATGTTCAATTTAGTAAAATGTAATTTTAATAGAACTTACAATCCGAGCGGTCAACAAAATGCACTTTCCGATATAAAACGGCTTCTTACGTCGCGTGATACAGTTTCTCAAAGTAAAGCATGCGGGTACTTATTGCAAGTGGTGAACCGTTATTCAAAAAATTCTAAGGAAGAAGTGCAAATGATAGAATATCTACTTGATAATGATATCCCTGTTTTTCTCTGTGAAGCAATATCTAACTTGGACTTTACGCTTTTTAAGTAAGTAACATGATAACTAATAACTTAGGTACCTACCTACTTTATTGTTTTATAAAGTAGCGTCCATGGCCCAGTGGTCGTATGTCCGGCATGTAATCTGGAGGCTCTAGGTTTCGGAAGCCACATAAATCTGTGGGTCCCGGTTGTTTTCCTTATAAGATATTTACTTATGTAGGAGGCAGTCATTAGGACACGTTGCAGCCCTTGTAAAACTTGTAATCTTATATACAAATGAGTTCACATAATACCAAAATATAACGTATTGTTCAACTATATAGGTCATTAGCAGTCTCGCTACTTGTTTGACGAACACGCGGCACACGTATCGAGCTTTGTGCTAAGAACGTATTATACAACTGCGTTCGCAAATTGTTATACAGCTGTAACTATCTTCTATACAATCACGTACCATGGCAATAGTATCATGCATAAGATTTCTGGCGATCGCCGCTTTATTAAGCGAACATGCGGCTGTATAGGTGCTGTACTTAAAGCATATTATACAACTGCGTTCACATTATACTATTGCCTTCGCATTATACAACAAGTTTCAACCATTGTATAAATCACAACATATAACCATTATTTATTTTATTAATCACGTAGGTCAATAGTATCATGCATACGGTCACTTTGGCGGTCAAGTCGGTTCTTCTCCGATGAACACGCGGCGCACGCAGCAAGCGCAGTGCTCAGAGCATTAGCTTATTATGGAGCTAGTGGACCGCCAGCTGCTGTGGAAACCTGCCTTCATTTTCTTTGTGATTTGCTAAATGGGTAAGACACTTTCTGACTTAGTCGAATTTAGGTCCTTATATTCATTGCTAACAATATGTGATAACATTAAGGAAAGTTATCCCATAATATTTGTACGCATAATATTTATTGTACCCCTACTACAGTCTGAAATTTGGTAATAGCGGCCTAAATTAAGTCGATATACTAAATCTCTCGTCAGCTCAGTCTTCTTACGCTAACGTAAATAACGCTAACGAACTTACTATATTGTAAATATTTCCAGAATCAGTGCCAACAAAACCACCTCTCCACTATGCCACCAAAGCGCTTACAGCGCTGTCCAACTCCTCTCCTGTCTAAACTCACTCATACCCCAAATCAACACGAAATCCAACGTTATTCTATCAAGCGCTTTAGTGCTGCAGGCGCTCATTTGGTACCAACCTAAGGATTTGTATATAAGGGGGTGTACAGCGAAATCTCTAGCAGAATCATTGGGAAAGTGGTTGGAAGTACTCCTAGGAACGTTGAATCATTCGATGCTGGTTGAGAGTGATTGTTCTGGAATGATCTATGTAGTTATGTGTCAGCTTGGAATGGATGCAATGAGGTAAGTAATAAGTAATAGAGGTAATAAATATAGTTTACTAAATTTACAAATATAAAGCTAACGAAAGAAGAACTGGCTCAATAATGGCTAAAACAAAAGCTTTAACTAAAAGAAAATAAATTTAAATATAAAAAGTATGTAATAAAACTTTAATAATAGTAAATGTAGACATACGACTCGTCATGAAGAAGAAAAAGCAGGAATATCTATTTTCTATATGACATGAGTACAGGCTTGATCTTCAGCTCTTTTTCAACGATTCCAGATTTGCGGAAATTTCCCTGAGAGGCCATACAAACGCCATTTCAGCTAACTAATAATATAATTATGAGTTCCATTTTTGCCTTTGTAATATGATTGCAACAGGCTAAAAAGTACCTATATAAAGTTATTGAGTAGCTTTTAGCTTTTCTTAATACATAGTAGAACTGTAAGAGATTACTTCTAGCGACAAAGTCTCCAATTATAAAACTTTTTTAATGTTACCGAAATCTACTTCGTAGACTAACCAAATTGCTGCACTGCGATCAACAAAAGGTAGATTTTGTTAACGCGATATTAGCGGATGCACAGGATATGAACGTGGTCAAACAAAGTGCTGCTGATATTACTAGATCTGTCATCAAAGTTATGTCTGAACTGGTGGAATTTACTCAGGTAATTTTAACTTACTACTACTATTAATAAGTGAAAACTAAAATAAGTGAAAATTAAAAAAAAAGCTTTTTAAAACAAGCGTTTATGTCGCTCTTAAATACGGGCTAAGCCCGGGCCTTTTTATAGGCGTGCACGGAGACAAAAAAGTCCAACGCGCAGA
This sequence comes from Hemithea aestivaria, assembly GCA_947507615.1. Taxonomy (NCBI): domain Eukaryota; kingdom Metazoa; phylum Arthropoda; class Insecta; order Lepidoptera; family Geometridae; genus Hemithea; species Hemithea aestivaria. The sequence goes on along the minus strand of OX382339.1, from coordinate 12,907,186 downwards.
GGCCCTTTTGAGCTTTTAATAAAAATGTAATGGATGACACTTATTGGAATCTATCTGTGAGTCCATCTATACAAAATGGGCTCAAAGACAGTCTCCGCCACGTGACAGGACTAATTGCTAATTAATGGAAACTAACTAATTAGTAATTAACTATCTAGTACCAAAATACTCGTCAAGACGAATCAAGTGAGACCAAACTCGGTTACGTCGTTAATTAAAAAGTTCTTATGGCCACTTTCCAGCTCCATCAGATTAGCTCCATGTCATAATAATATTGCATTCATCCGATTTATACATATGCTAAATTTCAACTCAATCGGAAACTCGGTAATGGATGAAATTAAACTTGCAAGATTTTATACAGACAGACAGACAACGAACAGGTGAAAGTCAATAAAAGCTAGTAAAAAGGAGATATTAATTATAATCAAGAATAATTTTAGGAACATCATCCTAAAATACCCACAGAAGAATACGGAGAGTTTTTAAAGTTTATGCTAAACTTTTTCCATGAGATCAGTGAAGACGTGCTGCAAGACTTCTGTGATTTTTTGTTCTCTAACGGATACTTGGCAATGTTGCCACAAGTTCAAATTAAAAGGTAAATTTTTCTCATTAAAACTTGAATTTTGTGTTGAAAGGCGCGTTGATGTCTTTTGTAAGAGATGGTAAAAAAAATAAGGTAATAATAATGTTTCATAAAAGTTTACAAATCTTGTTAACGCAAAAGTAGGGATGTGTTTTTATTTTTTATCGTTAACGCTAAACTGCTGACCCATTTGAGGTGAAATTTAGTATTTAAGTAGATTAGTCTGGCTCTAAAATTACAGTGTTTAACATGAAATACTCGTAATATTTAAATTATATGTCAACAGAAATGACACAACTATAAGTAAAGCTAGTACACTGATCATTGGAGAAATGCTGAAAATCCTGTCCGATAAATATCTAAAGGTGAACGACAGAACTGATGATACAAGTGCAAAGGATATCCATGTAAGTTTATAAGTGCAGTGCTTCTAGAATTTCACATCATTGTGAAATCCTAAGTAGCACGTTATAATGATTACAGACAGCGTTACATCTTAAGGGGTTAATAGCCTTTGTCTCGCTCGCACGATATAACTTATTGTCAAATAACAATTGATAAAATTAACTTTATGGAAATGTGTTAAATTGAAAATTTAGCTCATATTTTTATACTATTTTTAAAAGTATTGCCAGTTTGCTACCTTAAATAACAACAATGGCATTCTCAATTATATGAAAAATATCTATCTTTAAACATGCCTCAACCATTTTATAAAGTATCAAACTGGTTATACTTTTAAAAATTGTATAAAAATATGAGCTAAATTTTCAATTTAACACATTTCTAAAAAGTAAATTTTATGAATTGTTATTTGACAATAAGTTATATCGTGCGAGCGAGACAGAAGCTCAGTGACTATTAACCGCTTAACATCAGGAGCGCTCTCCTGATCTTGCTCGTCTTCTACTTCATCACATAAAAAAAAGTAATGTACGCATGTTTGTCTATGGATTCTAGTGTTTTAGATGATAGTAGGCAATAGTCAATAGCCCTGCAAGTCTTAATGATTAATTATAAATTAATTTCAGATGGGTTTAGTAGAACTACAGCACGGAATAGAGAAGCCTCAGTATATTGGCACGCAATTACAAAAAGGACAACCATATAGTTTGCTCATTTACATATATTTCTACTGCCAATCTTCAGAGAAGTATTTTTTAATTTTTACGTTTTATTTTTCAGAGTTTAAAATACCATAGAGAATCTCTCTTTATTAAAATTTTCATATTGTTATTTTTTTCGGACAAACATTTGTTTACTTACATACATATCAACATATACATAGATTGATAATTAATATGTAGGCCTAACTTATTTTTGGAACGAAGTTCCTTATCGCGCGTTATGAAACTGACGGAACGGGGAATGGGGGAGGGGGGAGTATTTTTGTTGAGTTTTGATTTCGCGACGATTATTTTTGTTTTATTTACCTCTGTCTCTAATTTAAATTTAAAGGGGGGAAGGGGGGGAAGGTGGAAGGGGGGTACGGGGGAGAGGGGAGGGGGAAGGGATGAGGGGAAGGGGAAAGGGGGGAGGGGGAAAGGGGGGAGGGGAAGGGGGAGGGGGGGATATTTTTGTTGAGTTTTGATTTCGCGACGATTATTTTTATTGAGTGTATACAGGTTTTTTGTAAATAATAAATCGTGTAAATCGTGGGAACTTCGTTCCATCCGGGTGTCCCTTGACACCTCTCAAGTTTTTTTAATATTATATTGGTTTCTTATTGAAACACTTATGTTAGTTTTTAGGGTTCCGTAGCCAAATGGCAAAAAACCGTACCCTTATGGATTCGTCATGTCTGTCCGTCCGTTTAATTCAGTAATTCGACACATTGCTTCAAATATTCGACAATTTATTTTCAGTCCTGAAGAAACAATGGCGCCTCTGCTTCCATTCTTAGTGGAACACATTCTGATGAAGCCCAAAACATTCTTTCCGCCGCCACACATCATCAAAGCTCTTTGGCTTGTTTTTGCAGTTAAATCAATATTTCAATATTTATTTTATAACAAAATTAAGTAATATTTTTTGTATAAAATGCTTTTATTGAGAAAATAAGCCACGCTATCATCATCATCATTATCATCTCAGCCGTAGGACGTCCACTGCTGAACATAGGCCTCCCCTTTGGACTTCCATATGTACCGGTTGGTAGCGACCTGCATCCAGCGTCTTCCGGCGACCTTTATAAGGTCGTCTGTCCACCTTGTGGGTGGACGTCCTAAGCTTCGTTTGCTAGTCCGTGGTCTCTCAATGAAGGCATTTGTCCTATTTTCACAATAAAGGCATTTGCCACAAAAATATATAATTTATTGTTTTAATTACAATTCGTTTTTTAAAATCGCATCCTAAATATCCACCAAATTTTCGTCCCTAGATGTCAACAATATCCAACACTACCTTAGACACGCTAGAACAACGCGTGTACCTAGACAAAGCGACAGATAGACTAGTGAGCATGTTGGGTGCGGAACCCTCTGTGTATTACACGCACCATCCGGCCGTGCTGTTGTGGGCTTTCACTTCTGTACGGATCTCTGGTTATGTTAGGATTCAAGTTGTAAGTTTAAACTTGACTAGAATTGAGTATTTTAATTTCATTTGAGAAGCTTTAATTTTAGTACTTAGTTTAATTTTTTTTTAAATAAATTAAACTGTGAACTGAGTTTATTTAGTAGGTACTTGGACTTTAAAAATACGATTTAGTTCTCAACTTAGTTTATTTTTCGGTAAATCCTTATTTGTAATCAATGATTGTATTTCAGTTCATTCAATTTTAAAATTATTCACATCTTCGCCCAAACTACACATTTGTGATATTGGTTCAAAATAAATGAAACATTGGTCCAAACATTTGGAACATTGGTCCCAATATTTGCCTAAATATTTTTCCGAAACATTTTCCAAAATGATTTTCCACACGCATGTATTTCAGCTATCCCAATGGCTAAAACTAGAACCAAGCGTACCCCCAGAGCTTACAGCCGACCCATCAGTATGGGAGCTACTTCTAAACATAATAGTACAATCTACAGACAAAACAGTCGTTGCCAACTGTATGCAATGTTTGCGGGAGTGTGTGGACGAAGGAAATGAGGCAGTTAAACAGCAGTTTACTGAGCTAGTATGGGGGTTATTGCCTAGCGTTCTGTCTAAGGCTTTGGTTGGGGAGGAGATACTAGGTGAGTTAATTAGAGCTATTTGATTTTACAAACTTTTAATAACTTTCACTTGTCTGTTATCTGTCTGTATGTCAGTAATCAAATCTTGCAAGTTAAATTTGACCCACTTCCCGGTTTCCGATTGAGCTGAAATTTTGCATGCATGCATAAATCGGATGACAATGCAATATTATTATGACATGGAACTGATCTGATGATGAAGCGGGAAGGTGGCTATAGGAACTTCGTAATTAAACAACGTAAGCCCATCGAGTTCGGGCTCATTTGACTCATCTTGACGAACACTTTATGGAAATAATAATAAAAGCTTGTTTTGAAAAGTTTTTTTAAAATTTTACTTGTTTAAAAGGGAGGTGTATCCCATCTTTGAGGTTTTATCTACGGCCGAATAGTCGATTAACACCACGCGTGATCGTGGTCAAAGGCTAACCTGTATGTATAGAAAAAAAATATCGACGACGAGAATCGATAATATCATGAGGTAGACGAGTTCTTGAGTGGAGACCACGTCTCAGCAAACGTAGTCAAGGGCGCCAATGGGCGAGATGGGGTGATAATATCCGGTAGGACGCTGGAGGTGGGTGAAGAAGGGAGGACCGAGTTAAGTCCCATGTCTAGCAAAGGACGAACCTAGGCTGACGATGATGATGATTATTATATGAGACTTTGATACAGCGGCACAATGTCCCTTCATTAGTAACTTCAGTTTAAATATTTTTTTTTAAATTAAGGTACACTTTTGTTCTTAAACATAAAGCAAATAAGTTTCCACTACAATAAAAAAAAAGTAAAATCATTGAAACTAATTCATAAAAATATTTAATGCTCAATAAAATATTTTTAACAACAACAAACCTATTTTTTTTTTTGCTTTCGCTATTTTGTGTTTCATGTCTTTAATTTTAAAATTTGTTTTTTATCTGCTATTTTGTTTCATAAAACTTATTATATGCACAAATTGATATATTAACAGCTGTAAAACTGTAATGTATACTCAAAGAAAACGCAAATTTGCTTTCTAGATAAATGTTACTAAGCATAAAATCAATTCTAGAATCCCAATTTCTTATTATTTTTGTTTAATACTTCAGATCACATTTTAAAAATTACAAAATGTTAATAACAACACACTTATTTTAGAAACCAACATAAGCTACCTCCTAGACCTAGCAGCAACCCTACTTCCCCTAGAACTAGACCCGACTACTTGCGTTAAAACAGCAGTACTAATGGCAGTTCTATACACCAAGAACATAATGGATGCTCGAGAAAACAATGAAAAACAACACTTTGAACTTGTGTGCTTGAAAATATGCTTGTATTTGTTGGGATTAGCGAGCAACCAGAATGATAATCGAGGCATGTTAATTGTTTGACTAACTTATTTCTTACCACCGATCTCGTACCATCAGGAGAGCGTCTTGCTCGTCCTTCTTTGTTTAAAAAAATCTCGCGGCTTTACCCACATATAGCATCCTATCCTAGCGGAGGTCAACGTTAGAAACCTACCTGCTTTCCAAATTTCAAACAAATCCGTTCAGTGGTTTGGGCTGTGCGTTGATAGATCGGTCAATCAGTCACGCTTTCCGTTTATAATGTTCAATAAAAGATTAAGATACATTTAAGATGATATTAGTTTTCATTTAAATAGGTACAAATTTAATTTTAGTAACACTGTCTTATACTGTCTTGCCACAACACCTATTTTTAAGTTCTCACTGGGTGAATTGCTGTATACCTTTAAGTACTACTTGATAATATGGTGATTTTACTCCCTGTTCTTGCAGAGTCCCATGCAGAAATCGAAAGAAGATTGAAATGTTCTATTTTATCGTTTTAGAGAGTTATCCTTGAGCCTTGATATAATTGACTTGACTGAAATATATGTTATTTATATGTGTATTATTTTCCCTAAAACAGTGCTCATAACATACGTGAACCGCGTAGGTTTCTTACCGAGCGTTATGACGTCAGTGGACAGTAGCGACGAGAGAGTCGCGTGCGCAGCGCTCGAGTTGCTCACTTATGTCGTACATTACTTTACTAGGAATAACTATCAGGTACCTACTGTACTGTACCTACTCAATATAGACCTATATTATATGATTGCGGCTTTAGCCGCGTGAAAGAATCCTTTATCCTTAGCGGAGCTCTACGTAATAAAACCTATTTAAAAATTTCAGCATAATTTAGTTTTAAGGTTAATTACATTCGTTTAAAATAGTCACTGGCATTTCTTTATTTAAAAAAATTAGATCTTATTTAGCTTACTTGTATAATTTTATCTTCTGAACGGTTCCGCACTACATATATCCGACACAGGTCAGATCCTAATTCATAAAAATGGCGGACAGAAATTGGATAACTGTAGTAGCCCTAGAACGTAGGCTACCATATAAAATGATCTTTAATAATTTTGTATGGTAGCCTACGTGTATGATAGCGACCACAATTTTAAAATTTCAAATTGGATATTACAGTGCATAATGATAATATTTTATGTGTAAACAGTTGCAATAAAAAAAGTTACCAAATTTTTAATTATTTTCAGCCAAAAGCAATCCTCCAAATCCAATCGACCACAATAATCCACTACCTCCGTCGAGACACGAACAGCCTTCGTACCATATCCTTATTACAACTAGTGTACATGATGTTAAACTCAGGCTTCAGTTCCCCGTTACAGTTAGACCATTCAGTGCCATTGGAGAGGCAACGTAACGCACTCAGGGCTTTGATGATTAGGATACAGTTCATGCTGTGTTGTAGGGTTCGTATTACCTTTTGTAGAATGATCTAGAATACCCAACTTTAGTAGTATGATCTAAAATGCCTAACTTTAGTAGTATCTTCTAGAATGCCCAACTTTGGTAATAGGATTTAAAACTCCGAACTTTAGTAGTCATTTTTTGTAAAACCCTTAGGTTTCTTTCGTAGAATGATTATGTAAACTGATCTAGAATGCCCAACTCTAGTAGTAGAAATGTAGTCGCGTATAATACTACATTTTTGTCTTAAAAGTTTTTAAGGACCCCATCGCAATATGGTCCCTTTGTTTCCTTTTATACTCTGTTGTTTCCGTAGTAACAGTCTTCGTACCATATCTTTACTACAATAACTAGTGTATATGATGTTAAACTCAGGCCTCAGTTCCCCGGGGTGCGGGGGTCGGAAACCTCCTCGCGGTGCACCCTGGGTATTGGCTCCGAAGCCGGCACCCTGGTGGAATTGACTTCGGAGCCAATAGCGAATATCCGACCAAGAAAGTGGTGTTCTCCTTTCACGGGCTTGTTCGTAAAGAAGGCGTGTTTGTGAGATGGACGTTTTTGTTGCCTCTCCAAGTACTCCTATGCTGTTATCATAGGAGACAGTGGATGAGGCAACACGTCGAAGGAAAAATGCCCTTTTCAGGACTAGTGGACTGCGTTTGACAGTCGGTGGATGGCAGACAGAGTCTGCGTAAAGAGGAAAGCGTCTTACGCTTACATCTCCTGATGCATTCGGTGAGGTGCTTCGGCACCGCAGTTGTGGGGGCCCTTTTCAGGGCCAGTGGTAACCTTTGGGTTGCGTGGGATGGTGGACCTCCAAGGTCCACGGCGCGGCGGGCCAGCAACCCTAATTACGGTTGCTGGGAGAGTTTCGGCTCCCTGTCGGGCGATCTGTTATCCCGGGTATGCGTCTGTTGATCATGTCTAGCGGTATACTTGGGACCAGAGGGGCTTGCCTTAACCGGCCGGCCCTGCGAGGATGGAAAATCTCAATAAAAAACCCTCAAGTCTCTGTAGTTGGGATACGTGGCTACAGAGGGCCTTCGGGTGGTGGTTAGAGTTATAACCACCAGCTAGCGCCAACCCTGGGTACCTCCCGACCCCCAGGCGTAATAGGGTTATCCGGGTGCAGAGGGCACCGCTCGGATGGACTGTCTTTCCCTCCTAATCGTGGGATATGTATGGAGACATTAAATAACAAAAAACAAACAAAAAGAATGAGCTCGAGACTGAGCAAAACAGACGACAGCGAAAAGATGGACAAAGCTGTAGTGCTGGAGAACCTGGTGTTGAAACCAGCAGAGGAAGCGTCCTGTTCTAGGGCAGGGCGTAGTGCCGTAGAAGAGGATCTGAATATGTCGGACGCGTCATTTTGCAGCACGAAGACGGTTCGGTCGGAATCTTCGAACTCAAATCGGTACCATTTGAGGGGCAAAGTCTGGCGGAAGAGGCCAGTCTCTAAGAGTGACTCTGGATCAGAGTCTGAAGAACGCGGCTCAGATTTGGACTCAGACGTCTTGTTCAAGTCATCTTCGGCTTCCAAGAGAGGAAGGGGCCGTCCTCCCACTACTGGTCAATATGTGGGTCTCGCGGCTACCAAGGCTGCCTATTTAAAGGTCAAAGAGGACGAGATTCGAGTCGAGGCGGAGGCGGAGGTTCAGCAGGCTAGTGTGCTTCGAGAGAAGCGTCTCGCCCGCCTCGAAGCTAGAAAAACGGGGCTGCCAGATGGCATGAATATGGACTCCCAGGCGCTGAAGGAACAGGTGTCTGGTGCATTGGATGCGATTGTCAAGGTGGCATCGTGTTCCAAAAACTTGAAGGGCGCTTTTGTGCAAGCTCTTAAAGAGGCAGTGATCTCCATCAAGGTTGCAACGGAAGTGATGGCAGAGCGGTCTGCTAGTGATGAGGCGGCGCTCCTCAGAGCTGAAACAGTTCGGCTTAAAGCGGAAAACCGCAACTTAGAAGAAAGGCTGAATCAGCTCACGCAGGACGTGTCATGCCTGAGAGGCACGGTTGAGAAAGGCAGTTCCAAGCCAGTTCCTTCAGACTGGCCGTCCTATGATCAGCTGAAGAGGGACCTAATGGTGGAAATTGGGTCGATGGTGAGTGCCAGAATCGAAGGACTGGAGAAAGAGTCACGTCTCCTCCCTCCAAAACAGTTGCGTCCGCCGCTTGCGGCAGATCTGCGACGACAAGAGCAGCTGAAACCGGTTACCAATCCGAAAACGCTCGTTAATGCGTCAGCTGGGCAAGCGTCGGAAACTACGCTCCGGATTCAAGAGGCGACTGCGAAAGGCAAAGCTGGAAAAGGAGCCAGCAAGAGGGGAGCGTCGGCTCGGGTAGTGGCCCCAGTTGTTGCAGAGGCGGCTCCTCTTCCTTCGACGCATACTGATCCTCCAGAGACTTCTTGGGTGACAGTTGTGAAGAAGAAGAAGAAACCGAAGGAGATGGCGGCAAAGATACCAGCTGCTCCGGCAAACGCTGCCAGCCAGCCGGAAAATAAGAGGATAGTGAAGCTTCGTCCTCCTCGCTCGTCAGCTGTTGTGCTGTCTTTACAGCCGGGAGCGGCGGACCGGGGGGTGACTTTTGCTCAGGTGATAGGCGCAGCGAAGACCAAATTAGATTTGGAGACGTTGGGCCTCACGGATATAAGGTGTAGAAAATCTGCCACAGGAGGCCGGATTTTCGAAATACCAGGGGCAGCTACTGTTGATAAAGCGGACGCGCTGGCCAAACAGCTGGAACAGGTGCTTCCTAAGGAAGATGTCAGGGTCACCCGACCGATGAAGACTGTGGACGTGCGGATATCCGGTCTCGATGACTCTGTGTGCTCTGCGGATGTGGTTGCCGCCGTGGCACAGGTAGCAGAGTGCTCAGCGAGCTTAATCACAGTGAGCGAGGTCCGACCGGATGTTACTGGAATGGGAGCGGCTTGGGTGAAATGCCCTGTGCTCGCAGCACAAAAGCTGTTGAAGGCCCGCCGTGTAAAGGTCGGCTGGGTGTCGGCTAGCGTGAGAATCGTGGAGCAGAGGCAACTTCGATGTTTCCGCTGCCTACAGAAGGGGCACGTTAGGGAGTCTTGCGCATCGGAGGTTGACCGTAGCTCTACCTGCTACCGGTGTGGAAAACCCGGTCACAATTCTAGAGACTGCCAGGAGGCGCCTCGATGCCCGATTTGTGAAGCCAACGGGAAACCGGCGGGACACAAGCTAGGCAACAAGGCCTGCAGTGAACCCCTTGTTAAAGGGAAGAGAGGTGGACAGTTAATAGGGGCCAGTGCCTCCCAAAACCAACCATCCGACCTTTCAGGGACGCAGACGGATCTATCAAATATGGAATTATAATGGCCATCAATTTTCTACAGGCCAATATCAATCACTGCGCCAGAGCTCAGGACCTTTTGGTCCAGAGCATGGCGCAGTGGTTGATAAACATTTCTATTGTGGCTGAGCCATACTATATCCCGGCTAGGGATAATTGGACAGGGGATGTGGATAGCCTAGTGGTGTTGATTTCGGTTGGTACTGCTAGGCCTAGTGATATTACGAAAGGTCACGGGTGGGTCGCGGCGGTCTTCGATGGGGTTCTTGTTGTGGGGGTTTATTGCCCTCCAAGTAGAACTCTGGCGGAGTATGAGCGGTTGCTCTTTATGATTGGAACCCACATAAGGCGGAACTCGCAGTTCCCTGCGCTGGTGGCTGGGGATTTTAACGCGAAATCCACCATGTGGGGATCCCCAGCATCAAACCCGCGTGGTAGAGTGACAGAGGATTGGCTGGTTACTACTGGGCTGGTGGTCCTAAACAGAGGAAGGCAGAACACCTGTGTCAGAATGCAGGGTGGGTCCATAGTAGATATAACTCTTGCATCTCGGGGTCTCGCCAACCGGGTTCAGGACTGGGAGGTGCTGTTGGAGGAGGAGACGTTATCAGATCACCGATATATTCGGTTTCACGTCTCCTCTACAGGTACTACAAGTAGCTCCAACACAAGGCGGAGCATCGGTCCCCGCTGGGCTGTCTCCAACATGGACGAGGAGATGTTGAAGGAAGTAGTTATGGTGAAGGCGTGGCTTCCAATGCCATCTGCTGTTGAGGTGGATCGCGAGGCGGACTGGTTTCGCTCGGCGATGACGCAGGCGTGTGACGCGTCCATGCCACGAACCAGGGCCTACTCAGCGCGTAGGCAGGTATATTGGTGGAGTGAGGAGCTGTCGCAATTGCGACAGACTTGCATCTCTTCTAAGCGCCCGTACATTCGCCACCGCCTTCGGCGGCTGCGGAGGGACCGTGACAGTGAGCCAGATGCCACAGAGCTCGCTCTACATCAGATGTATGTTGTGACAAAGAATGAATTCAGAGTGGCCATTGCTGAGGCGAGGGACCAGGCTCGGATAAGTTTTATTGCCTTACTCGATGAGGATCCATGGGGCAGACCGTACAAAGTAATGAGGGGTAAGCTGAAAGCTGCTGCCCTTCCTCTGACTGAGAGTATGGACCCCGAACTGTTGAATCGTGTCGTATCAGCCCTTTTCCCATCTAGGGTCATGCAGCGAGTTCCGGTCCAACCGGTGGAGGCTGCTGCGGAGGCTCATGACGACGTCGTACCGGACGTGACAGAAGGAGAAATGGGTGCAGCAATTCTTCGCATGAAAGTAAAGAAGACTGCTCCGGGACCTGACGGAATACACAAGAGAGCATGGGTGCTTGCTCTGGGTCCGTTAGAGGAAAGATTGCGGAGCCTGTTCACCGCATGCCTGCATCAAGGCAGGGTTCCCAGACGTTGGAAGGAGGGGAAGCTGGTCTTGTTGCCCAAGGAAGGACGTCCTGCAGAGTCGCCGTCGGCGTATAGGCCTGTTGTCCTTTTGGACGATGTGGCCAAGCTTTTTGAGCAGGTGATTGCCAACCGCATCAAAAAGCACCTTGCTGTGACAGGCCCAGACCTCTCAAGTTACCAATACGGTTTTCGCGCAGGACGATCCACCGTTGGTGCTGTATTGCGGGTCAGGGGCATTACAGAGGAGGCAGTCTCCAGGGGAGAGGTCGTTTTTGCGGTGTCTTTAGACATTGCTAATGCCTTTAACACTCTCCCCTGGGAGAGCATCATGCAGGCCCTGGATTACCACCGGGTGCCCTTATACCTGAGGAGGGTACTAGACGACTACCTCAAAGACAGGGGGGTCGTCTACTTGGACAGGGACGGAATTAGGAGGAAGGAGATGTCATGCGGTGTTCCGCAGGGGTCGGTTTTAGGACCACTCCTGTGGAATATTGGTTATGACCCTGTTCTGCGCCGTGTTAATTTGCCGGGCGTTAGCGTGGTGTGCTATGCCGATGATACGCTGGTGCTTGCACGGGGCAAAACGCATAGAGAGGCAAGCATGTTAGCAACAGCTGGAGTTGCTCATATCGTTGGTGCAATAAGGAGTGTAGGCCTGGAGGTTGCCCTTAATAAATCGGAGGCTGTGGTTTTTCATGGTCCTCGAAAAGCGCCACCCCAGGACTCTGGCATTGTAGTAGGTGGAGTTTGGATCCCAGTAAGCAGCTCGATCCGCTATCTGGGACTGCAGGTGGATGGTCGATGGAATTGGCATGCTCACTTTAAGCAGCTAGTTCCCAGACTTGTAAAAACCGCGACGGCCCTCGGGTGGCTCCTGCCTAATCTGTCGGGACCGAAGATTTCATGCCGCAGGCTTTACACCGGAGTTGTACGGTCAATGGCCCTTTACGGGGCCCCCGTGTGGGCGAACACTCTTAAGCGTCTTGACGTCACTTTGCTCACTCGTGTGCAAAGGTTGATGTCCATAAGGGTGGTCCGGGGATACCGCACAATCTCTGGAGAGGCGGCGGCGGCACTCGCCGGAACTGTGCCGTGGGATCTCGACGCGAGAGCCCTCTCGGCAGCATATCACTGGCGAGAGGAGGCGCGCCTTAGAGGAGACAACCCGGCACAGCGGGAAGTAGAAGCCATGCGAGATGAGTATCACCAGCAAGCGCTGGAGGCGTGGGCGTTGCGGCTCGCTAATCCCAGTTTCGGGACGCGAACCATCGAGGCAATTCGTCCAGTTCTTAAGCAGTGGGTGGACAGACGGCACGGTGTCCTGACATTCCACATGACGCAGATTCTCTCGGATCATGGTTGTTTCGGGAGATATTTGTGTCGAATCGCTGGAAGGGAACCGACTGCTGAATGTCACCACTGTGACGATTGCCTCGAGGAGAGGGCGGAGCACACTCTGCTGGAGTGTAATGCCTGGTCGAGGGAGCGACAAAGTTTGGTCGCCATTGTGGGGGATAACCTCTCTCTGACATCTATTGTCGCGAAGATGGTGGAGAGGGAGGAAAATTGGTCAGTGGTGCAGAGCTTTTGCGAGGAAGTAATGCGAGCAAAAGAAGAAGCAGAGCGGGAACGAGAAGCCGTTTCCACTCTTGATATTAGAAGACGAAGACCTGGGCGCAGGAGGAGGGCTTACGGCCGTCTAGATCCTCCTGCAGCACAGACGTGAACTATTGGGCTCTGGGCCACGGTGGGGGACCGTTGCCCAGATTGCACAGCCCTGTTGGTGTGTCAACGTGTCGGCACACCGACAACGAGACGTCTATGGGGGCCCTTTACACCCCCATCACAGAGGAGATCGAGTTCGATCCAACTGTTTGACGGTAATGGAATGTTATGCCTCCTGGTGCTCCATTACCGTCATACACAGCAAGAGGGCACGTTGCTGGGGGTTTTAGTGGGTGCGAGCCCCACACTCCCCCCCCTTTCTTCCCCGATAGGGGGGATAGCGCGGTAGGCGTTTCCCCCAGCATTAAAAAAAAAAAAAAAAAAAAAAAAAAGGCCTCAGTTCCCCGCTGCGGTTTTATCAGGCAATATCATTGGAAATGCACTCAGGACTTTGATGATTAGGATTCAGTTCATGTTGTGTTATAGTGTCAGTTTTTAGTACATTTTTGTTAATTATTAGTTTAAAAGCATTAGGTTTTAGTTTAATCATTACAACTGATCTAAAATTTGCATTAGATCTAGAATGCCCAACTTTAGTATGATTAAGAATGCCCATATTAAGTAGTCATTTTAGTTGTAAAAATGTTTACATTTCAAACAAAGAATGTTTATACCAACTGATCTAGAACGCCCAACATGCAAATATGAGGCTCTTAAGTTTCAATACTTAGTTTTTTCCAGGATTCTGAGAACCAATCATCAGCTGGATGGAAAACTCTGAGCGCGATCTTCAAATACGCTATTACATTCAAAAACGATAAAAATCTAGTAACTGTATTGACTTCCCAACCGTGGACATTTGCCTTAATACAATTTCAATTGACTCAAAGCATAACTACAGAGTTCCTAACTTTTCTTCAAAGTTGGCTCAATCTTCTCAAAACAACTATCAAGAAGGACCAAGAAGAGTGTAGACTACGTCTTAGCAAGAAAAGTTTGGTCACCAGAACTATGGTTACTTTGAAGAAAATTTTAGCAGGAAAAGAAAAGGAACTAGGGCAAAATAGTTCTATTTTAGTTCAAGAAATTCTTGATGATTGTACTTTTTGTAAACGTTGATAATAAAATATGTAATTACCTCAATAAATTATTATATAAAGTAGAACTGAAAAGTTACAACAAAATATGTAGTAATAACGTGCGATTAACTATTTTGTTGAATTAAATTAAGCATAATAAATACTGATTTATAATGCGACTATATCTTTACTTTCTCGTCATAAAATAACTATTATAATAATAAGTATTATTTTATACGTAGGTACTCAGCACGAAAATATTATTTAAATAAATAAAAAATAAAGGGTTTTATTTTCATTAGTATACCACTACCGACTACAAATCGAGCTCAAATATTTACTGATCTATATTTCACGCTTTGCAGAAATTGAATTTTTTCTTTACAATTAATGTAGAGACTTCATGAAAAGCAAAAAGAAAAACCTAGAAGAATTAATTAAAACAAAAACATAGATTATATTTTAATACATTTTTGGAGATTTGGTATGAGTAATTAAGGTACATATGTAGAATTTAAACTCTACAAACGGTCAGTATCCAATGCTTAGGGTAGAATTATAAATCAGTGTGACTGCCATCCACATAAATTATAATTGGAGAAGAGGTTCTGAGTGTTAAGGCGTACTAGGTATGTCCCTTAATCGGAAAGAGGAATGACCGAAAGGAGTGCTTGCAGCAATCCCATAACCTCATAACTTTAGCAAGAGAGTGAGTCATGGGGTTTTAGTGGATGAGAGTCCAACTTAACCCTCCGTAGCCCCATTAAGCGCGACGGGTATAATACAAATTACAAAGGCATTTATTTCATTTATTTCCGCGGCTCTACAACAAAAACAAAAAAAACAATATTACGTAAAGTGTCTAGTAGCTATTACGTAATATTATGTCCCCTCTAACCCTTTATTACCCCACACATTACGCGTATTCAAAGTGACTAATTAACTTTCTATTTCGATCGCCCAAAATATTCAGGGAACACTTTCATACTTTCGATGGAACAGAGAAATTATATCGCTCGGGCCCATATGTGCAAACGCACTCGACTAGAATAAATATAAGCTTGGAAAGTATTCAAAGTATCAATGGGTATTGATTTATTTATCAATGCCGTTTACATCGCACCTTTTTCTCATTTACATGCCATGTAGGACTTGTATGGTGTTATCAAGGGTTAGATTTTCTACGATATGCTAAACCTAAGTTGCACAATGCACAATAAAAAGAACCTAACAATACGTTTAAAGAACAATTTCACAATAACATCGAGTATATTTTTATGTTATACAGGCTGTTTTTAGCGACATTTCATGCTGAAAATGTTACAAATTTAAGCTAATTATAAAATTTTAATAAACAATAAATACCCGTCCAAAGCTTCGCATATTTATAATATGGGAAGTGAAATAGAGGTCGATTCCATAACTTTTTATCCAAGTACCATGCCATGGTGTCATAATTGAGTGTCAATCGGATGTTGAAAGAATGTCAACGACGTATTTCGAATGCTGGGAAGCAGGTCGAAAAAATTAAGCTTTGATTTAGCGACGGAAACCAGATAAGTGAAACTAAATAAAATGTGACAGGAAGACGGATATTAATTAACTCATTGCTTTACTTACAATCGGTTTCGTTTTTTTAAAGAAGCATATACACAGCTATCAGCTATACACACACCGAAGTATGGAAATTTATAGCTAGACCAAGACAGTTTGTATGTAGAGTAGGGAGGCCTTTAGGCCTTCAGGCCCTGTGGGATTCAGTAGGCATAATAATACGTTCATATGACAAAAATATGTATACGGCCCGCTTGATGGAAGGAGATCCCTATAGCTTATTGATGTCTGCATTACTTGGGGTTTTATTAATACCCTTCTTGAAGAAAGTCAAATTTTATTGTTTTCAAATATTTTATAATGTGGCGTTCATAACATTTCACTCCGCTTGCTAGAACAGCTTATTTTCCTACACTTATCGTGCCGGCAATTACTTGATGATAGACTGATTTGTGGCAAAACCAGTTATGTCTAAGGGCCAAGCCGTTGACCCATTGCTGTGCTTCTTCCTTGTTCAAGTTCAATGGCTATTAGAAAATGATAATAATAGCTCTTAGTTCTTGGGTTATGAAAATGGAACCATTTATGTAGCCACTGGGAAAATAGCATTTCAAATATTAAATTAAGTTAAAAGTCGTTTGCTACACACATAATATCACAATCAGAACATAATACAATAGGTTTAAAGTTTAATGACTATAGAGAGCTATGGCATGATAATAAAAGCTATAACCTATTTAAACTACAGGTAATGGAGCTATTAAATACTCGTACATATACCACACAAAAAATCTCATCAAGGTCGTTTGATTTGCCTTCAAACGTTTCTCCAAGATTTTAAGATAACAGTAAGAATTTTACACAAGAAAATATACGCGTCGGCGAAGAAAAAAACCGGAGGAGGTTTACAAAAACCATACTTTTTTTCTTCGGTTGAAAACTGGAAAAATGTTCAAAAAAATCTGAGTTTTAATAAAGATCACGTGTCTTACACCAGAGGGTCTAAAATATGATTTAATTTCCCAACTTTCGCTACAATAAAGTAGGTACATGCATAGTTATGACACCTACGTACGATTCCTCCCCATTGCTGGTACCAGGCGTGCAGTGAAGGCAGGCAGTCGACCGCGAGACAGCGCCGCAGAGCCAGTGGAGCTAGTGAAGTGATTGTGATGACATTGTGATCTTACGAGTTATGATTAAGAGGACTTTTTGTGCTGTGAAAATGAACGGTAAGATTTTCTGGATTTCGTTTATTTTTTTAATTAAGTTTCTGATGTTTAATATACCTTTCAGTAATGTTAATTACGAATAGATAAGTTTAATTTTAATTAGGTACCTTGCTGATATTGTGGGTGCTTGGTTATAAATTAACCCTTAACATAAAATATTCTTATAACTTAGTAATAAGTATTATGTTTCTTAATATATTACGTTCCCCTTGGTTGTGCATGTAGGTACGTGTAATTAATAATATTTAGGTGGTTTAAAATAAGATAGGAAGCTGAATTTCTACACCTCTTAGTAAAAATGTTGTAGGTAAAATGTATAGAAAAACATATGTAACGGAGTTTCGAGATATCCAGCTTTTATTATAAACGTATTTTAGTATTGTTATAAAAAGATACTTGTAGCTCGGTCTATTGCATTAATATTAATCTGTGTTGGTATTTCCAACTTTTCCTAAAATTCAGTGACCGCATTTAACGGGTACTCTATCTACAATGCCACATAGGACGTAATAGTTAGATAATAATACAGCAAAAATACACGAGAATGCGAGTATGTTATTATTTTATAAAGTAATAAGTTTTTGAGAAAATTTGTCAATTTTATAAACTCAAAATTCATTTATTCGAATAGGCTACATTGGAGCACTTTTGCAATTTTATAGATTTTTTAAAAGAATTTCGCAGTTTGGTCAACTAAGTTATATAGGTAATATTAATACATAACTCTTTATTTAAGCCCTTAAATACGATTAAAGTAAAATAAAACACATTTAAATTAAAAATAGATATGTATACGGTCATAATAATGTCTACCTATCTGGGGGCACGGTAGTGCCCCCGCCAAGTCGAGCGCGAAGCAAGCACTGCCGTACCATCCTTTACAGGAACCATTTCGCCGCATTTTCAGGCCCCTATTTGAGAACCTCTGGATAAGACCAGAACGCAGAAATTTTCGTCATCCAGTAAGCTATAATTACATACTTAAAATCCAAAATTTCAAGTCTGTAGGTCATTAAGTTCCGAAGTTAAGCGAAAGCAAAGTTTCGCATTTTCGACACTCATTCATTCACTCACTCACTCATGATCATCAAAATAGAACTAGTACTACCCTAAAACTCAGAGACCTGAAATTTGGTACATACTTAGACTTTATTGTATAAACCATAGAAAAACTATAAAAACATGCAATTTCGGTCTCGTTTTCGAGATAATTAATCTGCATAAATAACTTTGTAATCTCATATAAATGTATAGGATTACAAAGTTACATTTGCAGTCAATGGTTAAAATTGTGTAAAGCTTTTATTTACTTACCTGTCTGTCTGTCGGCCTTATAGTAACCTTATAACTTATAATATAGTGTTTCTACAAAAAGAAGTGAAATCCCACCAAAACATTCTGTAAAAAACTAGCCAAGTCTCGATGGAGCTGCTTATTTATCTCTAAAAAATAATGAAATCTAGACAAAGTCGTGCCAAGTCTAAGGTACCTTATTGCGATTTATTTATTATTATAGTTAATGTTGTGTGACTTGGCCGATGAAGGGTATACACGTTGGCACGACTTTGTCTAGATCGAGCACCTGGTATAATACCCTTGTGTACCCTTCAACGGCCAAGTCACACAACATTAACTATAATAATAAATAAATCGCAATAAGGTACCTTAGACTTGGCACGACTTTGTCTAGATTTCATTATTTTTTAGAGATAAATAAGCAGCTCCATCGAGACTTGGCTAGTTTTTTACAGAATGTTTTGGTGGGATTAATATTATCCCTACTTAAGGGCGTGTTCAGACGAGTTCTTTAACACGCGTCGAATATTGTTACATATAATATTTTAATCTCACCCCCTTAAACATTAAAAGCCCACACCCGCGCTTTAGCTGGTTGTCATATTGCACACTAGCTGCGCCCAGCGGTTTTACCCGCTGCTCTGTAGTCTATGTCTTATTCCAAGATCTAAGCTATCCCTATGCCAAGATCTAAGCTATCCCTATGCCAAGTTTTAGCTCAATCGGTCAACCCTTTTATGCGTGAAAGAATAATAAACATACATCCATACATTCTTACAAAATTTCCTGTTTTTAATATAAGTAGGATTTTAACGTTTTACCGTTGATTTTTTAACATTGTTTGTTTTAACGTTTCTATTATTTTTTTCACTTTTAGATAGAACCTTAGTAAAAGGAGGTTACCAAAAAATTAAGACAGTTTTAAATTTATTTTAACTGCATAAAAATTCCACAATAGTAATTAAATAAGTAGGCATTTATTAGCATTTACAATTAACCACTAAAACATAATTGTCTAGGAAGCAAGCATTATATAATTCATTGAAAGTTTTAAAAAATTTAACGGCGACATAACTTTCTATGAATTTAATAATTAATACATACGCATGTGGTACCTCAGCGTGACGCATAATTTTATAAGGCATAATTGTTTATTATAATAAGATTATAAATAAATACTAGGATAAATAGTAGAGTTCCGTGTTTTCTCAAAGAGCTATAGCACCCATAATGTTATTGAATCTGTTGGTTTTGATATGACTAATTATAATTTACCAATTGTACCTATCAACCTAACAAAATGATCCTGACGTGTATGCAAACGACATGCAATTTAAAAGTAATTGAACTAACCTTAAAAATTGCAATTTAAAAGTAATGTTCAGATTCATACAACGAAAGAGAAGCTAGAAATTTAAAGCAGAAATAATACGGACAGGGGTCATAATAAATAGCAGTGGCTAGCAGAATAGGTTTATTTAACTCAAAGTGTGGTATAATTGGTGACTTTTTGTCACGTGATTTTACACCTTTTGGTTAGTAAATCAATGTTCCCGGGGCCCGGGACAAAGAAGAAGAAGGAACGGATCCATTTGTGTGTGATTCACACTTGGCCAGTGTTCGTATAATTTTTATGCGAAAAACCCGTTACGTTTACCGGAAGCCGGCTCGCTTGACTTCATCAATGAATGAGAGCAGTATAATCAGATAACTAGGGCTCGTTACTGGTACTCATTGATTAAATCAATGGTTTATTGATTGACGAGATTAAAATAAAAAGGAAAGATACGGTACAGGCGTCTCGCAAATGGATCGTACCAATTAAGTTCATGTACACAATTTTATTTAGGCACGCGCGCAGCAACCTTTAGTTTTCAACCTACCAGGCCCTAGTTTGGCTATAGCAATGATAGCGAGTAGCGTATCTTCCCGTTTTACCTATTTAAATCTAAGACGTTTTACCTATTTTGATCTAAGAGATGAAAAATAGTTAAAATCTAACAACCATCACTAGAACTCCCACCGTTGAGAATTTTTATTTTTGTGCTACGCACTAAGTAGTTGCGGATGTGTGTTTTCTGAGTTACATAATTTCTTTTTATAAAAGCACAAGTTAGGCTACTGTTTTTTTTTTAAATAAATTACTGATTTAACAAATCATATTTTTTTTTTATAAAAGCAGATGAAATAGCACACAGAAAAGAAAAACTTACAACTGTAAATTATAACAGTAATGGTGTAGTAGGCTACCAATAGTTATCTTTGTTTGGTCATTAATGGCTTGACTTTCACCTGTCCTCTTGTCCGTCTGTCTGTCTGTAATCAAATCTTGCAAATTTAATTTGATCCACTTCTCGGTTTCCGATTGAGCTGAAATTTTGCATGTATGTATAAATCGGATGACAATGCAATATTATATTATAACATAGAGCTGATCTGATGATGGAGCTGGAAGGTGGCCATAGGAACTCCGTAATTAAACGACACAACCCCATCGAGTTTGGGCTCATTTGATTTGTCTTGACAAGTATTTGGGTGTTAGATGGTAATAATAATAATAAAAGCTTGTTTTTGCGGATGTAATAATAATAAAAGCTTGTTTTTAAATTTTACTTGTTGCGGATGCTAGTAGTCATGTTTTGATACAATTTTAAACGTCCACTATATTAGGATTTATATTAAAAAGAAAGCACATCGTGATCGATTATCCAGTTTCACTTTTATTGTTCAGTTAAACGGTCCTACTCATTACATTTTATTACAGCTGAGCTATTGTGACAGCCGCTTTATTGTAGAGTAGCACAATCATCATTGTATAGATCGTTTATTTCTATATCATTCCCTTTTGTTACACTTTTGTTTTTCATTTTATTTTTATGCGAGTTAACAAAAACAAGATTTGGCTGATGAAGGTGGTGAGGCGCTCAGGCTAGATCGTGGTCAAAGGCTAACCTATTATGAATTTTAAAAAAAACTTGAGGGGTGTCAAGGGACACCCGGATGGAACGAAGTTCCTTTCGATTAATGAAAATATCTGGCTTGCTTTCTATAAGAGAGAGAGAGAGAGAGAGAGACAGACAGAGAAACATGCGCACGCCGCACAGCTTACAATAGCTTACTATAGCAAAAAGCGTCGTGACAACTTTTCGTAAGATTTTTTACCGTCTAGCCCCCTTTCACAACGCGCGATAAGGAACTTCGTTCCAAAAGTTGGTACGAAATCCGTTATCTATTCAAAATTTAACTTTACAATAATTAATTATGGAGAAAAAGAGAAACAAAATCCCATTGAATTATGTAATATATTCGATTATAATTTATTTTAAGTAGGTATACTTACTTTATTTCAATTCATGAACACCGTTAAAAGATCAACGCTCATAGCTGACTGGAATCATTTTTTTTTGATCGATCATTACTCTGAAATAAAAATTACTGAGTAAAACCATGTTTGCGTATTATCTTTTCATATTTTTCATGAGTTAATTTGTCAATATAATTTTATCTAAGTATCAACTAAGAAAAAAGACTAGAGTTTTAATTATTGCAAATTAAAATACATTTGAAATTTTAATTAACGCACGCTATTTTTCGAATGTTTCAAAGAAGTAATAAAGTCAACCTAAAAAAATTATGTAACCAACAGTTTTCGTGCAATCAATTATGTAGTTGCGATAAGTAAGAAGATTAACGTAATTGTGCATGCAATCAGACCTAGGTGGTTGAAACGTTTTAGATATATAAGTATTAATTAATTATTGTAAGTAAACCTACAACTACTCTTATTAGGCCTGAACTTTTTTCACGCCAAATCTACTGAATCGACGAGTTTCAATGACGAACAATTTCTTATTAGTTAAAAGCATAGTACATATATAATTCTTTTGATATTAGTATTTCAGACTACCTTGGTAAACTTAGCGCATAACCACATACAAAAAGTTATATAGGCACCCATAGTAAACCCACTAACTAGCACACACACAAGATGCGTAGGACTTTTTATTATTCATTATAGGTTAGCTTTTGACCACGATCTCGCCTGATCTTAAGCGACGATGCGGCCGTATATGGTAGCAGACTAAACCTAGAAGGCGGGATATATCCCCCCCCCCCTGGCTTAACTGAACATCATGCCGGAACACGGTCACATTGACCGCTTGGTGAAACGGTTTTGTCCAGTGGGTGGTAACATAGCCACGGCCGAAACCTACCACCAGTACAGCGAGTGGGAAATCCGCACATAACTAATTAAAGACATTGGTGCGGGGCCGGGATTCGAACTCGATGGTCCAGATTTGCATCCGTACCACATAACCCCTTGGCCACCACCGCTTCACTTCACAACTTCCCTTTTACAGCCGATTTTATAGTTACTTCTACATCTTGATATGAGCCAAAACAATTATATTACATCTAGGGGTTACATAGACGGAAATATTACTTATTACCTGTAATTTTCCACAATAAAGTTACATGGAATTAGTACCTGTAAATCGTAATAACTTCATACGCATGAACACACACGGCAATACACACGATATTTAATATTTAACGGTTTTCTACCTAAAGTGGCACGAAGTTAAAGTGACTTCATAAAGTTTTTCCGCCTATGACAAACCTCCACTTTTTCTCCCGGCCTGTCGGGTTAACCTTATGAGGTATTTTCCGAAAACAGGACCACTTTCCTTTACTAGGTAAGTCATGATTATTACTAGATTTGGAACTAATTAAATTTGTGCCGATATTTATACCCTCATTGGGGAAATGAACATAATATCTAATTAAATACACATATATAGGTAATACACAATATTACTTTTTTCCAACAAATTACTGAAATGACCCAATTACTCAAAATGGCCTGTTAACGAAACTTGGCACGTTTGACGTTCATAAATTGTCTCACACATTCGTACAATTTCATTATACATGATGTTTTTTTGTAAGAGAGTGGAATATGGTTTTAGAAAATGCCATCCCGATATGCCATGCCTTTGAAAAAGTACAATTTGACTAAGTGTTGGTCAATCGATCTATATACTTAGTATTTTTTATGTATAAAGGAAGGAATAAACATCTCCATAGTCCATATAACTGCAAGTTTTCGCATTAATTATATAAGTTGGATCAAGTCAACGACATATTATGTAGGAAGCCAAGATTAATTAGACACTAAAAAACTTAATTTCCGTTGAAGCTGTAAACTCTACAAGTCTTATATCTATGTCTTACAGGAAATAACTATGAAAAGTTAATTAATTTTAACCGATTAAGTAGAAGTGAACATTTCTCAGAATCTTCTTTTTATTAAAATTTCTGTTAAAACCGAGTACCTACTCTACGACACCTGAACCGATTTGATTATAATTTTATTGTTTTAAAAGGAAATTTGTTTTTTTTTGTATAATATACTTCCTACGATGTGCTATTTAAATTTTATCAAAATTGATCGCTATTGACAGGATCTGCTTTGCTGTTTCCTAAACCTAATTTTAGACATTTATTAACTTATACTTTCTTTCTACTCATTGGTAAAAATACTCTATTATACAAAAAATGTGCAAATATGAAACAACTCTATTACAAACATTTCCAGTAACACATTCAATAAACATAGGTTATTAGCGAGTTAATGTAATATAAGTTGCGAACAGTTTATCTGCAGTAATAAATGGCTATTTTCATGCAAAAGCTTCCGCCCGAAGCTGGCAGCTTTCTAAACAAATTATGAAGTAGTGTTTCCTATATGGAAGACATTTATCTACACTTACTTTAAATTGTGAAATAATTTATTATTATTCATTGATTCATCCTATTTGCGTGATAATTTCAACAAATTACATAAATAAAATATTTTTTTTTTATAAATAAATTCTAATTCTAGGTAAACAATAGAATTTAAATAAATAGTTAACTGCTTCATATTCTTATATATTTTACTACGTACCTATATATGTTTTATATTAATACTACCTACTTTCTTATTTACTTTTAAATAATATTTTTTTATATATTTATTTCCTACATAAATTTAACTTAAATTTGTCTTAGAAGTTTAAATAAAAGTAAGAATATTCAAGTATTTTGGTGGAATAAACAAAACCAAAAAAATTGAGGCTAAAATATTTATGCTAGTGGCCTTGAAATAAAAGTTAAATTCATTTAAGGTTTTTTTAATTAGTAGAGCAAAATAAATTTTCAGCTATAAATTAAATTCTTCAAATTCTTCTTTAAATTCTTCATTAAATTCTTCTTTTTTTTTATTTTCTTCAAGGCACGAGTGAATAGGTACCTTTCTAGGCATCTTACGTGATCCATCGTCGACCGCATTTTCACTTTCCATCAGGTGGGATGTGGTCAAACGTAGGCCTATCTCGTATAAAAAAAAAAAAAAAATTCTATTATTATCTTTAATAAATTATGAAATAGGAATTAGTAGCCCGCGGTGATATTTTGAAGTTTTATCACATAGGATAGAAGTTGCCGATTTTTATAGTTTTTAGTGGCTAAGTTTTCTACATACCCACAAATTTTTTTCTTCGATTAGTAGGTAACTTTTTTTACTTGTAATTTGTTTGTGATTGTGTTCTTTACTTAAAGAGTAAATAAAAAAACTATAGGCATTACCTCCCGATAAAGGACATCGTAACTGTCCGCAGCCGTGTGTTGATTTAGTTATGGACGATGAGAATACTCGCGGTTCGCGGTAGTTTTAAAAATCGATTACTTATAGTAGTGCCACTGGTAAAGAAACGACTGCAAATTACATCAATGAGTAAGTAGGTACCTTATGTAGTTATCGCACATCAGATGCTAATCTTGCACAGAGGCACTCCTTGTGTGTGTTAATTGACTTTCACTCAATTAGGGCTGTTTTGTTAGGGTTTTTTTACATTGTATGCCGTAACAATTAAACCGACTTTGAGCTCACTATTTATATCTAAGACGCATGTTTTAATTAAAATATTAGAAAACTCTTGATGTTTGTACTGGTTGGTAGGCTTTGGCCGTGGCTAGTTACAAGTACAACCTATTGGAAGAAAAGTGTGTCGCTAAGCGATCATTACGACAGGGCTCCCTGCTCCGGCATGATGTTCCACTAAACATCATGCCGGAGCAGGGATTCACTAATTCAGTGAGGGATTTAATCCGTCTTCTAAGTCTGCTACCATCTTCGACCGTATCATCGTTTAAGATCAAGCGGCATCGAGATCAAGGCTAGCCTATAGAGAAATAAAAAAAAATCCGCTCGACCAATTTAGGTAAAGTACCTTACCTACCAGCTTTCAGACATTATAAGGAAGTCTAAGGAAATTATAATATCTACTAAGTAGCCCAAAGAATAACACGGTATATGAGTAAGTATTATAACTATTGTACGAACATGAGTGCGTCAAACTTAAAAATGTCTAATCACTAAATTCTCGTTAGAAACTTATAACTTTCCTCGCACAAATAAAAATACTGATGTGTCAATTCTCACATATGATTTGTTCGTTAAATTTATGATTTTTTGGTTTCACTATTTGAATTTGTCATAAATTTATTGACTGCAGAATAAAAAATTGTGATCATAAATTTAGATTTTTTAACATTAGATTTTTTGATAAGTTTTATAAACTTAATTATTATACTTGCCCAACGGTTTTATCCGCTGAAAAGTATCAAAGTATCTAACTTATGTTATTTTAAGGTCTAAACTACCTATATACGGAATTTCAGCTCAATTGGTATCGTATTGGTGTGAAGAGGTAATAAACACACACAAAATCATTTTTCTTCTCTCCTGGCACGGTAATCTAGAAGAGATCGCTATTAGCAATATAATCGCCAATTGTTACAATAATTCAGAAAATTATAATAAAAAAATATTTAAAAATATTGTTTTAATCTTCAGTTTTTTATGTATTTATATTGTGATGCTTCAATAAAGTGTTATAATCCAATCACTTCTAAATATTTCTTTTATAATATTAGTACGAAAGAACTCTCTGCCTAAGTTCAGGAAAACCAACACAAAAGAAAGTAAGAGCACCTACAGTATCGTAAAAGTACATCCGTAATCGAAGGCGACCGATTCGCCTCACGTCTCCATGGAAAGTGGTAGAGAATACACCCACCGCGCGTAAGGTCAATGTCAGTGACCGATCTTAAAACACAGGTGATCGCTGGATCCAACGTTACATAATAACAATGATTAAGATAAGAAATAATGATCAAGATATTAAAAAATGTTAAAGCTAGATAAATAAAACTGCATTAACAGTATGGTTTGTTTTCTAATTTTTAACGCAATCTTTACCAACGTTTTAGAAAAAATAAAAAGGCGTACAATATTCTTGTTTTTGGCAAATATAGAGCAAAACCGAAAATACTGAAAAACCTTATATCCAACAGTGTTATGACGAGTACCTATATGGACTAATGATGATAGTATGATAGCATAATTAATTAAGCGACACGATGTTCAAAACCAATAAAATATATCTTTAGGGTTCAGTCTTAACTAAAAATGTTAATAAGAGATAGGTACTAAATAAAATCTGTACTGTAACACACGATCCATAATGCTGCATCACTAACCACATTTCCCATTTATAAAAAATAATTAAAGTAAAAATATTATTCAATTCCTCCTTTCAAAATATTGATATTTTTCAATTGAAATCGTAGAATGATATTCAATGATGGCAATGATTTGGAGAAAGTAGTTGAGGTTGAGATCTCAAACATTGATTGGAGTACAGGAAGTCTAAAAATACTTACTATAAATTTTAACATACATATCAATAGTGCAAAAATATCATGTGTCATTGGTCATAATGAATTCCGCGTGCAAATTCAATTCAAATATGATGCATCATGCGCAAATGTTCAGTTAACCTATGCACTTGTGCAAAAATTATGTAACTGTGAGTGCACAACAAATAGCAAAAGGATTTAGTATTTTTATGAACATTGTGATTTATTCGTGATATTTTCCTTGTTAAAAACTTTTAGTTTGAGAGGGCACACCAAGGGCGTAAGATGAGAGATGATGATAAGTATAAAGATTTTAACAAATAGGGAATTAAATATTTAGACCTTCCAAATATAGGTCAGCATAGCAACAAAATACAATTATTGCAACTAGGTACCTACCTTTTTTTTTTTTATGTGATGAAGTAGAAGACGAGCAAGACGCTCTCCTGATGTTAAGAGATAACGGCTGCCCATAATCAGTACAGTGTTACCTAGGATTTCACAATTATGTGAAAATCTAGGAGCACTGCACCAACGCTTCTTACTCAAGAGTCATAAGATGTTAAGACTCTTTAGCCCAGTAATTACACTAGCCAAAAAATTACCTATGTAAGTATATTTATTTTACAGTTTGACAAATATATTTTAAAGACTAATAAATACTACCTACATCTTTTGTACGTTGTATATCTTATTGATATAATACGAGTACGTGTGTAGCTAAAATATTGAGGAAGTAAAATTAGTAAAAGTTCCGACTTATGATTTACAATGTATGAAATTCAACAGACTTAACCTATGCACTTCTGCAGTTACATAACATCTATTCCTACTTATGTCGTAATATTTTGCATAAAACCTCATGTCATCCCATAGAAACTTTCCCGTGCAACAAAACCAGAACAATGGTATTTTGTTCCCATAGCCGCTTAGTCGTCTAGTTTTTCGATCAGCGATTGAAAGTGAGTGTACTTCATTTTACGTTAATCATTGTGTTTAATCGATTGTCGCAGATCGCCGTGTGAAATTGTCCGCTTGGTCATTGTACTTAGTTCAACAATTTACTTATATTAATAGTTATTTTTGTAAAAAAGGTACTTTTATACTATAATTTTTTGGTATTTAGTTCAAAATATGTACCTACTCTTGTAACTACAAGTTACACTACTTACTTATTTGTTACTAGTTGCCTAGGTTATTGGTTGCTAGAAGAGCTCGCTCACAGCGATAAAGCCGCCCACTGTGGACTAAACTGTGTTTTGGTACTAATTAATAGTTGTGAAATTCTTCTGGGCTCAATATAAGAGTATTCTTAATTTCACCTTATCACATAGAGCAATTAGAAAGGTATTTTTTCAAATGACAATATGAAAGTGACTAGGTTCCTATAATATATGTTATATGCCCATATCTATTGTCACTGTTATTTGAAAATTTACAGTTACAACATTTAAAACATTTAATGTGAAATTTAAGTCCTCTTTTACAATTGTTAGATTTTACAATAAATACCTTTAATCTATGCAGGTGAAAGCACACTTAACTAAACGAATGGTTACAATCTGATATCTAAATGATTTTATAAGCATTTGCTGAAAAACAGGATACATTAAAAATACACAAAAAGATAATTTAGAATTCACTTCACCTAAAACGTCTATAGACCTAGCTGAGATATTAAGTCTGACACAGAACTACATTTTTATAACATTTTCTCACGAAATATGATTGATAGAGCCATTAATTGACGTAACATGCCGACATATATGTTATAACGACAAATTATATTACCCATAAATATATGAGGTAGTATCCGAAGTATGTTTGTGGAGCAAAATTACTTTGGAAATAAATTCATTTTATACGCGAGCGCGTTGAACTCTTTTGCACGACTAAATGTTATTTTACACAATATAAATGCGAAAATTACCTTGAATATTTGAAGTATCAGTTTGTGGGTGTTTGGTACTATATTGAGCAAATACTTATACATTTTTCAATTTAAAAAATGTCCACCATAGATGTGAAATAATATTTGTAGCTCAGATAAAACAATAAATTGTTAAAAATCGCAAATATTTTATGAATCGATTAACTGGTAATAAAATATTCAAGAGAAGAATAATAAACAATGAAGTAATAATATAGTATTTAAAACTCTTCATGTTATATATTTTAACCTTATAACCCCTTTAACACATCGAATGCAGAAAAAACATCAGCTATGTTTTAGAGGTTGGAACGCGAGTACTACAACACAAACGTTGTGTTTTATTAAAGGATTTTTCCATACAAAATTAATTTCCGGCCCCTGGGATTATTCTGAAAAATCCCGCCGCAGCCAATTTGTTAAATATTGCTATTATAGTCGGGCCGGCCTAAAAGGCCACATTTGACACATCATCAAAATTCCCTTACAGGGTGATCTAAAAATTTTACTTATTTTTTCTGTAAATAATATATGTCAACACTTAGCTGAACAATAAATAATATGACAACACTTAGCTGAACACTGAACACTATACTCGAATTTACAATTAACAATTTACGCATTACCATTAAAATTTCTACCATTTGGTAGATTTTTTGCCTACCATTTAACTTATTACTAAATTCTTATATCATAATTTCTGCCAAAACTACCATTAAATTTTTCTACCAAAAACTACCATTGAAATTTCTAGCAAAATCTACCATTCTTTTTTTATCATTTAGTTGATTTTTTACCATAAAAAATCTATCAAAAACTACTATTAATTTTCTACCATTTGGTAGATTTTTCTATCATTAAAAAATCTACCAAAAACTACTAAGTAGATTTTTCTACTGTGCATTTTTGAAAACTAACGTGAGAGTTATCCATATTACTATGTAAACAAAACGACTAAAAACTCACGGAAATAATGGTCGGAGCTAGGCTCGATCCTGAGTTTCGGACAATTACGATGTCTTTCATCAGGAGCTCACGCATTTTTCTACCATAAAAAAATCTACCAAAAACTACAATTGAAATTTCTACCAGAAGAAACGTAAAGAAGGAACAAACATACTCACACACACATTATTAAAAAAATTTAAAGTCGTCAACGGTGTCAATTTCGGATAAGCCGATGGTATAGATTTTATTTCTAATATAAAACAACGGTTTTTGTGGCATTATGTTTAACCAAAAAAAACTAAAAATAAAAAATACTCAATTTTTGTTTCAAGTCATTGTTGTGTTTATTTTTAAACTATAAAGAATATGTTATACACATAGCTAAGAACATTGCCGAGTAATATTATTAATCTTATAAACGAAAAAATAAACAAACTTCATTAATCCGTTCGGCTACGATGGCACAGACAGATACACAAACAGACAGACAAACAAACACGTCAAACTTATAACACCCCACCTTTCTTGCGTTGGGGGTTAAAAACATTAGATGAAGAAATAGGACACCCTATACAAGGTCACGTCAATCAGTTTTTGTTTTTAAAACAATAAGGATGCTACCCAATAAAATCGCGAAATCGAAATTTGAAATGTAGAATCGAATGCAATTATAACTTGGATTGAATATTTGATCATAAATAAATAACTACATTGCGATTAAAATAAAATATGTTGTTAATATTGTGATTATATTATAGTAAAATATAATGTAATTAAAATAAAATTGTGTAATGGTATAGAGAATAAACATATTTTTTTATTACAGGTTTTTTTATAACTCGTGAGATGTTTCTGGCAAAACTAGCCCATGACGCCATTACATGTTTACAAAAAAAACCTATTAGAATTAAAATTAATTAGACTTTATGAATGTTTTCATAAAACTGTATTCGATTCCAACGTGTTTGAAGATCGTATCGATTCATATCCTGTAATCGAAATAAACAAACAATGTCCCAACACTTGTTTACTATGACTGACATCTGTCAAATGTGGCCTTTTAGGCCGGCCCGACTATAGTATTCTTTTATCTGTGGTATTGGTAAACATTTCCTTCCATATCTAAACTACTAGCATTTCATAAAACAACCAGAAAAGCCAAGCTTTTGCCGGAACTGATTGTCCGCAAGCAAATCATTTTCCACTCAATAATAAAGTTAAGTAGGTAAAACCTTCCTTTTTGATCTAAACAGAAAGTCTCAATTTCACTATACAATAGAACAAAGGGTCTAAAACGAGCGTTCTGCCAAAATTTGTTACTAAAGCATATAAAAAACTCTTAGCAGTCTGCATTAGTTTTATATTCTCTTTGCAATTTTACATCAAACAAAAATTTAATTTACTAATTTAACTCTCAAAATGTATCATAAAACCCAGGAAATGTTTAAGTTACATGAGATTTGAATTCCGGAATGTGTGAGAACGGAAAAGTTTCGATTTTAAGTTATTGCGATCGAAAAAAAGATTATTTAAATCATTATTATCACTGAATATCTTGCCGGAATGAAGAACCTACTAGTGAGCATAAGATAGACAGATAGTTAATGCTTTATTGTACACCAGACAAAAAGAAATACACTACAAGTAGAAAAATATTGACAAATATATAAATGTACAAGCGGCGGTCTTATCGCTTAAAAGCTATTTCTTCCAGACAAACCAATGAATGAAGAGGATTTAGAGAAAGATAAACACGATGGTGCATTGCTAGGTACACGTTTAAGTGATAAAATAATTATATACATAGGTAACAGAAGAAAAGTGACAATAGCATCTCAACTAAATAAAAAATAATAATATTTAAAAAAATAACTATACATATCTATACATGATTGATACACTAAGTATAATCGTAACGTGGATTTGCCCAAAGTCGATGATTACCATGACCATTGATGTTTAGGCCTCTGCGACATATCAAGCCGACAGAATATACTTTACAGTGAACTTTATTCTCATTTCGAGCAATACACTCGTCTTAGATACTCAGGCGTTAATTATGTGTTTACATTCTTATATAATTAGCATATTAAAATCGTAAAAATTACCTACGTGTAAGTTTAGCACTTAATTTCTACTCGTTTTAAATAGTAATTAGACAATAAATCTAATTTGAATACGAAATCCACTTGTCTTAGCACTACGTATGCTAATATTACGCTCAACACGAAACGTCGAGAAGTACCTTTTATTAAAAAAAAACTGTAGTAATACTAAAATTTAGACCATCAAACCTAAATAAACTTGCTATCTGAGATGGAAGAACTCAATAAAAATTACTAGCTGCGCCCATTGGATTTACCCACTGTAAGTTGCCTATTTATTAATCTATGGTCTAAGCTACTTCAGTACCAAGCTTCAGCTCAATCAGTTCAATCGTTTAGGCGTGAATAGGTAACAAATACATTTACACTCACACATCCCTTCGCATTTATAATATCAGTAGGCTTATAGGAATTTCCTATTTGAACTTCCACTGTTAATAATATTTTAACAAAGTAGCTTTAGATATAACATAGATGTAGAATATTTATTTTAACATTAAAACAAATATAGGGCTATATTTTTTTTATAAATAAGTACTAGAAAGGCGCTTTATAAATTCGAATAACGTAATTCTCAGCGGGCAAAACCAACGCGAACCTCAAGCGAAACAGTTAATTAAAAAATAACAAACGAATGTTAATTTTTTGCAATGCCATTGAACTATATACAATTGACGATTAATAGGTTTTCGTATACATTACACGGGATAACAACATTGGAGATTAACTTTTATTTTCATCGGGTTAGAGTTTATTTTGTGGAGTCGCGTGGTGTGTGCTGTCGAGCGAGATAAGCATAAAAATGTTGGTTGTTTTCTCGCAGCGAATAACTGTAGTGAAACGTGCCACGGTCTGCGGAGCATCACGAACTGAGATCGGGACCGTTCAACCGCTGTGATCTATGGAAAACACTGGCTAATGAATGATTCACACTTGGAACATTTTTCTCCTTCCAAAGTGCCAAAGCGTGGAACCCAAATAAGTGAGCTCTGAGCAATGAAATTCAGGTTCAGTGGTCATTTTATTACAATTGGGGAATTCATTTAAACAGTTTATTAAGAACGCAGTGTAATTTGGTTTTCATTTTCTATATTACATAATAGAGGTATATATATTGTTTCCTCTGCTTAACCGTTTTTGTTTACAATTTTTACTTATTTCCTATTAAATAGGATACTTACGAGTACTTCGTTTTTCATCTGCTGGCTTTTCTATTCTACTTAAGCTACGAGTATATGACTAAAGAAACGTATTGTTACTGTGATGATACCCTTATAGTCGTATTTTGTGTACGCTTTAAGCTTAAATGTAGAAAGCCCTAATCCTGAATCTATAGTAGGTAGGTTCATCTGATATGTGAAATCTCGAGTTACAATGTTTTTTTTATAGAACTCCCCGAAACGGCTAGACTGAATAATATATTTTAGTGTTATTTTTTAAGTGTGAAAATAGATTGTAAAGTAT
This sequence comes from Hemithea aestivaria, assembly GCA_947507615.1. Taxonomy (NCBI): domain Eukaryota; kingdom Metazoa; phylum Arthropoda; class Insecta; order Lepidoptera; family Geometridae; genus Hemithea; species Hemithea aestivaria. The sequence goes on along the minus strand of OX382339.1, from coordinate 12,873,847 downwards.
TTTTCAATAGAGGCGGGTGAAGTTGGGCCGGCGGCTGAAGTAGAGGTAAAAAAAAACGCCTGTTAAAAATCCTACTACTAAAATAGATTCCCAAATTTTTACTGAAATTGGTCAAATCAGTAGTAAATCAATGAGTTAAAACTAGGTCGCGACCGTCCTCATCTGGGAACTGTCAAGCCTAGATATGTATCCATCGTTGGAGCCAGTATTGTTCAGAAGCCGTGACGACACGGTGTTCAGATCGCCTCGGTTCCATTGTGTGACCCTAAATTGCCCCGATTGCCATCAGGGAAACGATTCTTAATGGAAAACTGATGTATATGATCGTAAAGTAAAGTAAATCATTTATTTGCAAGAATGTTGGTACATAAGATCTTAAAACTTAGTTTAGCGCCTAAACACTGCCTCTTTGAGGCGTGCAAAATTTATAATTATGGCAAATTACATAGTTAAGTTCGTTATAGCGAATGCGATCTTTTGCTGTTAGTTTATTTATTTTTGTTAGATTTCTTTTATAGTAGTTCATGTCATGGGATTGCAGCAAGGTTTCTATCTAATGTTGAGCATTATAGACAAAAGTAAGAAACAAGTTTTCATATTATTTTATATCACGATAAATAGCTCCTATATAATTTTAGTCCAGTATAAATTTATGTATATCACACTTCACACTAATATTCTAAATGCGAAAGTTTGTGAGTGTGTATGTTTGTCACTTCTTCACGCCTAAACGGGTGGACAGATTGTGCTGAAATTTGGTATATAGATAGCTTAGATCCTGGAATAACACATAGGTTACAGGACAGCGGGTAAAACAGTTGGGCGCAGCTAGTACGTAAATGTTGAACATGGAAATAACTTTTCACCGTAACCTGCCAAAAATTACTAAAATACGTACTCTAATATTGTAGTAGTAAAATTACTAAAATTTCGATGCTTGTTTGCGCAGTTTAAGCGAATAGGTTGAAATTTTGTAAAGTGTAGCTTAGAACTTGCAATCATACATAGTATACTTTTCAGCGCGGTAAACACTCACAGGGTAAATAAGTATATAAATTAAATAGTGTCGAAGAAACGTTTATGCAACCGCTATTATTAGACACTTTCACTGACATAAGCTACGTGTTGTCATAACACTCATAAACTTATTATGGGGTCCATAACACAAGCCATAAGCTATAATGAGTGAGGTGATTTTAATTGTCGTTGCATCACAAATGGAATCATAAAAAAATATATCACTTCGCTAATGATAATAAAGTTTTTGGCACGCTTCCTGATGGAAACGTAGGCTCTAAACCCCTAAACACTGATGTGTTTAGAGGTTTAGAGGAGGAGGAGAGGAGGTTTAGAGCCCGAATAGAAACCGGTGGTTTGACCAGGAACACAAGTAGCAAATTGAACTATTTTCATAAATATTTTTTTCTTTTCCTTTTTGCTTCTTTTTCCCTACGGGTTATTCCCGTTCTCTCGGGAATTCGAAAAATCCCGTCTAAATGAGCCTACGTACTAAAAGGAACCACAGATACCACTTTTCAGACTTCTAGCGCTTGCAGATTTCGTGATGAGTAAGTCTGTATTTCTTACTATTTTATATTGGTAGTGAGCAGGTACCGATAGGGGTAGGGATTTTACCGGTTTACTAAAACAGCTTTTTAGTCGATATGTTTATATTTTACTTATACTCGTATATATAGGTACCGTTTGCTCAATCAGTAGGCAAGTTGGTTTTGTATTATAAATAGATTGACATAATCAGGTCTAGTCACACGGTTTCTAAACCTTAGAAAGGATTTTCCGAAATTCCCACGGAAAATTCAAAGGATAGAAAAGCAATAATATAAAGCTAGTAAAGTCAGTCGTATTGTAATTCTTTTCCTTTGTAGTTTCTACATTATCCACGTGGGAAAACAATACGCAATATAATTACGATTCCACTCAAGTCAACCGGACACCATTACAAATATAATGTAAGACCATGCGTTATAGAAATTCGTACGTGACACCTGGCTCCTAAGGAAAGTTGTTACGCGTTGAAATTTCTTTACGTTTTAATAGTTTGGTGAGTCAGCTTATTTGACTTTGATAAGCTAGAGAAAAGAGTAACAGTTGGTATGATTAACTTTTTGTGATAACATCGAATTAATATTAGACAGTCATGTTTACCAATTATGATAAGCATGATGCGTTCAATACCTTACTAGATTTAATCTATTTGAAGATAAAGGTTGATGCAACGAAGAGAGATCTGAAAAAAGATTGTAATAATCTTGTGTGATATAGGTAACAGTATTTCAATAAATAATAACAAAAAGATCATCATGCATAAAATAACCAGATTTATCCTAGACAATTATATTTATTAGAAATCAATGAGTACAATAAATAATATATGAAAAACACGTAGTATGTATGGTTCGTTGGACTACATGAAGAAATCCCGAGGAAAAGGGACTTTTTATTCTATTCGCTAACCCCAACAAGTTTAGTTATTGTCTATCCAGTACATACTCGTATAGAGTTACAATAAGCGTTCTTACTGAAAAAATAGGTACTACTCTAGTCTCTAGTTGGTACTCATATCGAACGGGTTCTCATTAAAAATTCAATAAAAACCTTCCAAGTAGTCGTGGAAACCCGCTTGATAAACAAGCAACATTTTGTCCACTAATAGCCCACGTTTTTCTGACCCACTTAGTTATTTAGTTGAACACAACTCGCCATCCTAGAAAGTGATACGGCACTTATGGCGGTAGGTTTCTACGAGTTTTCCGCTACTTTTACCGAACTGATTCACTAAGGTGGTAAAATACTATAAACCACATAGTATAAAATCTGTCTCTATATTATATTATGTATCTTTAAAACTACGCAACGGATTTTGATACGGTTTTCATTAATAGATAGAGTAATTCAAGAGGAAATAATTCAATTTATATGTAACTGCGCCCCGCGGTTTTATCCGCTAGGCTACAGTGAGCCTATGTGTTATTCCAGGGTCTAAGTTCTCTCTATACCAAATTTCAGCTCAATAGGTCCATCCGTTTAGGCGTGAAAGAGTACCAAACATACATCCAAATATCCAGACATCCATTCTTACAAACTTTCACGTTTATAGTATTAGTAAGATACATGCGTAATATAGTAGAAAAACCCTGATAATTTTCTATTAAGCGCGAAGGACGGACGGAGTGCACGTTGGTCCACTAAAGTATAGAATAAGGAAGGTAGGTAGTTTATAGGAAAAGCAAAATTGACCAAAGTTTTAGTTAGGGACGCTACTACGCTTTGAAAGACATTAACATAGTCTAACTGTGGGGTTGTATAATATCAGTGTGCAATAAACTCCTATATAAAAAAAAGTGTTTTGGAAGGCATGTAAAAATTGTCGATCCCGGCAATTTCCTGTAAGATATGTATGAGGCAGTCGTTAGATAATGTTGCAATCCTTGTAGTAATATTGGTTACTTGAAACTGCATCTCATAGGTTTGTTTACACAATCCATACCTAATTATATTGTGATTTGACTCTGACAGTGTAAATTTTCTCGTATAAGCCCCAATAATAAAAATAATCCCGTGTGGACCAAATTCGACCGAAAAGATTCTCTTTCAAGGTAAAAGGGAAAGTTCAAATCAAAGTTCAATGTGAAATATTCGGACAAGTGACCAATTTTCAAGGCGTGGGAAGTTCTCGGTCGACGAGCGGTTATGCTCTAGATGTCTGATGGCTACCGATTTATACTACGCATTTGCAACTCTCTTCCGAATGAAAATTTCTACGTAAACTGTTGTTAGAGTTCAACCATTTTAAAATTATACCTGTCCTGCTAACGAAATGTTTCTGACATTAAGTAATCTGTCAATTTGAGAATGAGACCAATAAATGTGCCTGATCCATTTCAACTTTTGATAATTATAATCAAGCTGCAAGACTTAGGAATTTAAATATCTAATATAAGCAGGTTAAAAATTATAAAACAAAAGGAAAACCAAGATGACAATCTTATTTTTGTAAAATGAATAATAATTAAAAGATTAAAGGAGCTGAACACCAAAACGACAGCACCTTTTTTTAAACCAATAGGTAATGATGATGAATTTAAGAAATGCTTTCTATCAATGATGCACAGTAATAAAGTAATAACGCGTAATTCAATGTTACACCGAGTATCGTGAATGGTGAGACAACAATTTTCGTACCTTTCAATAGAACCTATAATAAGCCGAAATCACTAGAAAGTGCGACTCTGTAATATCCGAAAATAATTTTGGTAGGCCATTGTTTTCCAAATCACTTTACAAATAAAAAGATAAATTGCTTTATAATGTTATCAGTAATAGACATAGTACATAGGGTCATAAATAAACCTTTAAAAACCCTCTAAAAATAGATCTAAGGCTACGCAGGACCGTCATTTTTAGAGTTCAGATGTAGTGAGGAATCGCCCTAATGATTGTAGCTATGTTTGAATTATGAATTCGGATTCATTCCGGATCCGCTCTTGGTTACTTGGTTAGTATTTTAAACAGGTTTGAGGTCTGATGACTCCAGCAGTAAAATTGGTAAAACCTATAGGGAGTATGTAAATGTCCATATTATGATCTATTAAAATGTTCCTAATTATTTTCAGGGTCGCAGCTATGGTTGGCTGCGGCGATGCTGCAAATGCTACTCTTGACGGCTGACTGCAGTCACCACCGAAGATCGATGGCTACGCAAGCGGTAAGCAGCATCTTTAATTTTAAATTGACTTAATTTTTTTATGAAGAGTTTTTCAAACATCTATTGAACTATATGCTATAGACATCATAGTCGAACATCAGTTAGGTAAAATTGCTTAGACTTGACCACAATTTGTTTTATTTTTCAGTCATTGCCATCAAAAGGCGGTTGGCGTCCGGTGGTCGGTTCAAACGGACTCGTCTATAATGCATTTGGAACTTCACCGTTGCACGCGCCAGTACAGAACTACAAGATACCAGTGCCCGTGCTCGACTTGTACCAGTCCTCTGCACGTCCGCTCGTCTCGAGAGACGCAGCCAAAGTGGCATCCATCGCGCAGTCTTACCGACCGACTACCCTCAAATCTGCATCAACGCCACAACCGTTGAGCCAACCGATCAATTCTTACCACAATCCGTTCGCTATTCAAAACAACGCTATATTCCCTAATGCGTTGAATTATTACAAGCAAGTCCAGAACTATCCTCTAGACAGTGTGCTCATTCGGAACCCTCATAACCCGTACGCTGCAAGACCGGTCTTCCAAAAATATCCTCAAAAATTTAAGCAGCAACAACTACAGAACAATGTTCTCCAGCAGTTGACAAGTATTCAACCGATTCAGTTCGGTCAATATCAAACGGCCAAGCCTATAGACATATTTGGAAAGCCATTGGATTATTCAAGGCCAAGTGATACTAAGAAACAGCCGCAACATCAGCAAACTGGCAGTACAATAGAAATGTTCAAGCCGGAGGTGTTTAAGCTGCCAGACAGTGACACTGCGTCGCAGTCACTCAGCCAGCAAGTGAAGACCGTGCAGCAGCAGAACTTCGGTACACAGGGCCACGTGTACAACTCATTCCCGCAATATACTTTCCAGGATGCTCTTTTCCCACCTGGTATTTTAGGTGAGCATAATAATTCCTATTCCGCATAAAGTTTAGTCCAAAACCTTAAAAAATAGTAACTTATTATTTCGTTTCCATTACAGGTTCTTTCGGTAGTTTCGGAGTGCAGTCAGTGAAGGGAAGGGACCCGCTATTCCCATCCAAGACCACCTTCCTGCCACAGCAACCGACAAAGACCACCGTTTTTAACTCATTCAGTTACTCACCAAACTACAAGTCCACCCCCGGTGTCTACGCACAGCCGACAACACCAAAACTGCCAACATCGCCAAACCAATTCCAGTACGGCTCTACATATAGTGATATTAAAATCACACCCGCCCCTCAAACTAAAGTATCGACGCCTCCAAAAATTGATCCCAATGCTAATGCAAAAGACACATTCAAGCCCAGCCCTCAGGACCCTTTCACCAAAAACTATCAGAACGACTACAATAAAGTCACCACTTATAATCCCATTCAAACTACTTCCAATACCGTATATGAATACAACTACCAGCAGTCCCAATACATTGATCCCAATTATTATGACCAACCGACCCATCAGAACTTAAAGCTCAACGGCAATAAAAAGCATGTCATCCACGATAGTATCCCCGCGGGAGGTAACCAACAGTCAGTCAAACAATACGCTAGCCCACCCAGAAAAGACAAAGACCCACTGAATTCTCAAATGCGACCAACTTATGAAGTCACTGAAGCTACCGAGTCGGATGTCATCACCCACTCTTCTCCTGCACCTTGGACGTTAACTTCACAAACCTATGAAGATTACAAACCTGAAGACTCACCCAAGAACTCAGATTACTCCGACTACAGCAGACCAATCCCGACACCAGTTCCCGATACTCCCGAAGAGTATGCCATCGTGACCGAAGTCGAAAAAGAGTACCAGAACTCTTTGGGCTACGACGGACAAGTCGAATCTCAAAGCAGACGGCCGCTTGGCGACGACTTTGAACCGATCGGCAAGCACAAACTCAAGGACTATTATTATAAGGTGTCGACTCCGACGTACGATGATTACAATGGATCGAGACGAACGAAGAAACCGACCGAGCCCTCCAAGACCACCACTACGGCTGAGACCACAACAGTCAGCACGGTGAGTGAAACGGCGGAAGCTCTGCCGACGCTGCCTCCTAACAAACACTTCAAGAGGCCAATCCCGAGCACTCCTGAACCCCCCACCTTAGACAAGGACAAGATACGCAAGAGGAACAAGATCCGCAGACGTCGTCCCGGATTAGCTAATCTGAATCGTGGAAAGGAACAAACCACCACTCGCGCTACAACCAAATATACAGATACTACTGAAAACGATGAAGTTCATACTATTAAACCTAGAGTTAGACCGACAACTGCTGCTAAACTGCAATCACCCACGACTCCCACTGTCACCACCGACTTGACGACCAGCGCCCTTCCCACCGTCACACCTACAACACCGACCATAGTTAAGAAGAAATTAGCGAATCGCCGTCCCATCACTACAACGCCTGAAGACAAAATCGAAGCTACTACAATATCCGCATTCAGGATCTATGAAGCTAAGGAATCACCTATAATGAAAATCGCCAACCGCCAACAATATCCTAAGTTGCCAACGGTCGCATATGAATACAAAACCGAAGAAATTCCAGACTACACTCATAAACAAGATGAGAAGGACACGCCCACTAGCGATGTATCAGTTTCGACTGATAATCTCAGATCGACTGTTGAGTCAGAGTTGGAGTTTGCATTCCATAAAGATGTAAAGCCTATCGAAGCTAAATTGGAACCTGTCACAAGCCGATATAGAGAGACGACTACAGACGATGATGTCAGCAATGAAATCACCACATTCGCTCCTCGCTCTGAACCTGGCAAAATTCAAAGACCACGGCTTCGAAACAAATATAACAGACCGAAGTTCAGCGTTAAAGACTACAAAACTCGACTTGGATCAACAACGACGACAACTGAAAAGCCAGTAGAAAATACTCCCAAGATAAGATTCCCTCTAAGAAGGGTACCTGAAAACGCTAACGCGGAAAGTGATAATGCCACTGAAAGGAAAAGGTTCACACCGAAAGAGCCTCGCAATAAAATAAACAACACAGATTATGGCCAAGAAGCATACACAGTGAGACAGCAAGTTAGGCAGAGACAAACTACTCCAGAAGTTGAAAGTACGACAAAAATTTCCGCTCGAATTAGAAATGGCAACAGGCGTCCAAAACCTACGGAAGAAAGCACTGAAACACTACCAACTACTGCAAACACACGTCGACCTTTGAGGAAGAAGATCAAGGACTCGGAAATAGAAGAGTCCGTGCAAGACATAACAGTCACTGAGACCACTGTATCAGCCCTGAAAGACTTTACATCGGAGAGGACGCGAAGTGAGAGCGCTATTATGAAAATAGCTGATAAGAAACACCAAGATCACTTAGAGCATTTGTTTGAACACTCTAAAAGAGTTTCAGATCTGACTCTAGCTGCAAGCAAAGACTACAACAAGCCTGGAATGTTTAAAACCGTTGCAACGAATAGTAGAAGAATACCTAATTATTTCACGATAGCCACGGACGACCCCATACTACCGATTGAAGCGTTCTTCCCTCAGTTGAATCAAAAGAAGGAATCGTAACGTTCCTTAGTAAACTAAACCAAATCTTTTCTACTGCCAAAGCTACTTCTGTATTCATGATAACAAGAGGCTATTAAGGGAGATATCCCGCCAGCATAAAATGAAATGAAAACTTTGTATCATTTCATTATGGCTATAAGAAACTTTATATGTTTTCCGTCCAGCAGCCCAATATTACTATTATGAGATTTAAGGCGGATATGAAATAAAATGGGTAGATTTTACCACATGTTGTAAAGTAGATGTTTAAAAATGTTTGAACGGATCAAAAATTACTTAAACCGCGATTAAGTATTTATAGTCGGGCCGGCCTAAAAGGCCACATTTGACAGATGTCAGTCATAGCAAACAAGTGTTGGGACATTGTTTGTTTATTTCGATTACAGGATAAGAATCGATACGATCTTCAAACACGTTGGAATCGAATACAGTTTTATGAAAACATTCATAAAGTCTAATTAATTTTAATTCTAATAGGTTTTTTTTGTAAACATGTAATGGCGTCATGGGCTAGTTTTGCCAGAAACATCTCACGAGTTATAAAAAAGCCTGTAATAAAAAAATATGTTTATTCTCTATACATTACACAATTTTATTTTAATTACATTATATTTTACTATAATATAATCACAATATTAACAACATATTTTATTTTAATCGCAATATAGTACATAGTGTAGTATTTATTTATGATCAAATATTCAATCCAAGTTATAATTGCATTCGATTCTACATTTCAAATTTCGATTTCGCGATTTTATTGGGTAGCATCCTTATTGTTTTAAAAACAAAAACTGATTGACGTGACCTTGTATAGGGTGTCCTATTTATTCATCTAATGTTTTTAACCCCCAACGCAAGAAAGGTGGGGTGTTATAAGTTTGACGTGTTTGTTTGTCTGTCTGTTTGTGTATCTGTCTGTGCCATCGTAGCCGAACGGATTAATGAAGTTTGTTTATTTTTTCGTTTATAAGATTAATAATTTTACTCGGCAATGTTCTTAGCTATGTGTATAACATATTCTTTATAGTTTAAAAATAAACACAACAATGACTTGAAACAAAAATTGAGTATTTTTTATTTTTAGTTTTTTTTTGGTTAAACATAATGCCACAAAAACCGTTGTTTTATAAAAGAAATAAAATCTATACCATCGGCTTATCCGAAATTGACACCGACATTTTCCTCGTGGCTCTACATGGTCTCCCAGAGTTGATTAAGTGAAGCAGGGTGGAGCGGCCCCTTTTACCCCCCTTCCTTACTGCCAGAAGGGGTACAAGGGGGGTTTTCCGATCTTAATCAGCTTATTTTGAGCAAATACACATTTGGTGGAAATCCGTCCAAGACGGCTACGGCCGCTACAAAATGGCCGATTACTTTTTTAATTACACATTTTGACACCGTTGAGGACTTTAAATTTTTTTAATAATGTGTGTGTGTGTGTGTGTGTGTGTGTGTGTGTGTGTGTGTGTGAGTATGTTTGTTCCTTCTTTACGTTTCTTCTGGTAGAAATTTCAATTGTAGTTTTTGGTAGACTTTTTTATGGTAGAAAAATACGTGAGCTCCTGATGAAGGACATCGTAATTGTCCGAAACTCAGGATCGAGCCTAGCTCCGACCATTATTTCCGTGAGTTTTTAGTCGTTTTGTTTACATAGTAATATGGATAACTCTCACGTTAGTTTTCAAAAATGCACAGTAGAAAAATCTACTTAGTAGTTTTTGGTAGAATTTTCAATGATAGAAAAATCTACCCTATCTACTCTATCTACCCTTCAAATGGTAGAAAATTAATAGTAGTTTTTGATAGATTTTTTATGGTAAAAAATCAACTAAATGATAAAAAAAGAATGGTAGATTTTGCTAGAAATTTCAATGGTAGTTTTTGGTAGAAAAATTTAATGGTAGTTTTGGCAGAAATTATGATATAAGAATTTGGTAGTAAGTAAAATTGTAGGCAAAAAATCTACCAAATGGTAGAAATTGTAATGGTAATGCGTAAATTGTTAATTGTAAATTCGAGTATAGTGTTCAGTGTTCAGCTAAGTGTTGTCATATTATTTATTGTTCAGCTAAGTGTTGACATATATTATTTACAGAAAAAATAAGTAAAATTTTTAGATCACCCTGTAAGGGAATTTTGATGATGTGTCAAATGTGGCCTTTTAGGCCGGCCCGACTATAAATACATAAATTAAAATAATATTTATTTACATAAATGGGGCACATGATTGATAGTGAATGATGGAATCCGTTTTTATTTATAATATTGTTGTCACAACGCAATCGTTAGCTGCGTGGCTATAATACCATTTATTTGGTAATTTGACTGTTTTCTTAACATTGGTGCTCATTATTTTTAATAAAGTATAATATACTTGTATGAATGGTGATGTATGATTTTATATTTATGTTTTAGGTGTTAGTTATGTAAATAAATTATTTCTTTTTATATTAAAGTTTTATTTATAGATGTCCTAAGCACTGAATGTCTAAAATCGTTAGACAGATCCTAGCATTGAACCTATTGCGTTTTATGAGCACATTTTAAAAGTGTTTTCAGTTAGATATATTAAAAAATGGGATGAGGAGCATATTGAAAATTTTTTTTTTCAAAAAATCTCTTTATGCCATTTATTAATATATATCACTGAAAACACTTTTAAACTGTGTGTAATAATAATATGCAGGGCTGGTATAAGAGGAATTTTCAATAAATTAATTCCATGAATTTATATTTCAAAATTCGTCAAATATTGTGCGAGCAAGAAAGCGTCACTCGATATATACTATATACACGCTCTTAAGAGCTATCAAATAGTGCGAGCGAGACAGCGTCAAATTATATAAGCGGCCTTAATTCTTATGCATTCTCGTCTCTCGTAAATATAGATAGAGCTATAAACCTGGAAAAACACTAAGACCACTTTTATTCCGATTTTTCCACGGGTTTTGGACAGCACAGACAGGTGAAATAAGAACATCATAAAATCTCGATTATGTTATATTGCGGATAAAAATTTAAAACAATAGGAATTAACAAAAATTTAATATTAACCAGCGTTGGCCTCCTGAGCTTGAATCTTGGCCATCCTTTGTATGGACTTCAGTGCTGCGTGATGAATCGTCTTGTCCAACTGATCTGTAACAAGAATTTATTATAACTGACTAGTGGACAGTGGACCCGCGTGCACTTTGTCGCGCTTAAGAGCGTATATATCGAGTGACGCACTATTTGACAAATATTGAAATTTGAAATATAACTCAATTAATGATGAGAATTTTTGAAAAAAAAAAAATATTTTCAATATAGCTTTCCTTGCCATTTTTTAATATATCAAACTGAAAACACTTTTAAAGTGTGCAATAATATTATTATGCAGGGCTGGTCTTAAGGAATTTTCAATAAATTACTTCTATGAATTTATATTTCAAAATTTGTCAAACAGTGCGAGCGAGAGAGCGTCACTCGATATACACGCTCTTAATAGAAATTTATCAGTATTCTTGTACTCTGTTACGCATGTACCTATTATACATCTAAACCTTCCTCTTGAATCACTCTATCTATTAATGCAATTTAAAATAATGATAAAATAAAAACTGCATCAAAATCCGTTGCGTATTTTTAAAGATATATGATATACGCATACATAGGGACAGACAGATGCGGAAAGCAACTTTATTACAAGCTTTTATTTACTTTCACTTGTCTGTTGTCTGTCTGTCTGTCTGTAATCAAATCTTGCAAGTTTAATTTGACCCACTTCCCGATTTCCGATTGAGCTGAAATTTTGCATGCATGTATAAAACGAATGACAATGCAATATTATTATGACATTGAGCTGATCTGATGATGGAGTTGGAAGGTGGCCATAGGAACTCCGTAATTAAACGACACAACCCCATCGAGTATGTGCTCATTTGATTTGTCTTGACGAGTACTTTATGATGCTAGATGGTAATAATAATAAAAGCTTGTTTTTAAAAAGTTTTTTTTAAATTTCACTTGTTTTATACTATGTATTGATAGTGATGCATAACCGGGACATTATAAGTGTTATTTAATAAAATTGGCATATTTTAAAGTTTTTTTGTAAAGGAAAGAAAGAAAGAAAAAAAATCATTGCCAAATTTTACACAATTTACAATTTTTTTTTTTTTTTTATTGGAAATATAAATGAAAGTTTTATTATTTTACTTACATATTTTATGCTGCCCTTTGATGGGGAACCTTAGCCTTAAGCTGATGGGATTCGAACAGATGAACACGTATGGACTCTCACTTTCACCGTCAGGATATCTGTGATATAGAAAAAAAAGTATTGCTGTTTATGTTCTATAAGAATGTAATTAAAAAAGTTTGTATTCAACAAGGTTATACGACAAAGTTGAAGGCCTATTGATTATCTCAACCATTCTATATCTATATCTACTTATTTTTGTCGACTCATAGTGATTACCACCAGTGTAAATTAATTAAACAAACCAACGAACATACACGCTCTTCTTAGATTTTAAAGTACTAAAAAAAAACTTGAGAGGTGTCAAGGGACACCCATCGATTAATGAAAATATCTGGCTTGCTTTCTATAAGAGAGAGAGAGAGAGAGAGAGAGAGAGAAACATGCGCACGCCGCACAGCTTACAATAGCTTACTATAGCAAAAAGTGTCGTGACAACTTTTCGTAAGAATTTTTTCCGTCTAGCCCCCTTTCATAACGCGCGATAAGGAACTCTCCTTCTTTTTATCTTCTTCTCGAGTCGAAATGGCTTTTTTTAGAGATCCACGTATTTTTCTAAGTTTAACCAATATACGTGGATCTCTAAAAAAAGCCATTTCTATTCGAATTGGACAGAGCTATAGCTCAGTCATTGGCCTCAATGTGATCCTGCATCGTACATATCGCACTCCCAGATCAATACTGCACCATCTCAAAAAAAATTTTTTTTTTTATAATTTAAAGCATAAACAAGTATAGATAAAATTGCAATTGCAGTAAAAATACTTTTTGAGTTCAGTCAGTGTTTTACTGGGTGTGCGATATGACAGGGCAGGGTCCTAGCAACATTGGAGAAGGTGGTCCATCTATTGATTTGATTTTCAAAGTTCTTTATTGTCATTAATATTACAAAATAGAACACAGCGATAATACTGGGCTATATTAACATAAGGTATTGTTGGTTTATAAGGCTACAGTCGCCTCTCAAAACAGTTGGCACCAGCAAGTGGTAAATTTTTAAGCTGTTCTCTTTAAATGATAGTTACGTATTTGCAATAAACATATTTTCTCAGTTTTGAGTGCGAATAGCTTTGCTATATCTACTACGAGTGATTGGTCCATCTATTGAATAGCTCCACAGTCGCACTTATTGATTGCAGAGCCCCCATTTTACTCCGTTTTCATGAGATCTTCCAATATGGGGTATAAAGATAGGGGTACATCATAAAACTTACTGTTTAATATATTCCTCTTCAGGCAAACAGTCGTCGACGTTCACACAGCCGAGCAGGCAAGACGTGGGATAGAACGACGGAAACTTTAGCTCTTTCTCTGAAAATTATATTTGTATTTAAGAATTATTACTGCTAAAATTTGATAAGTATACCTACCTAATTGACAATTAAATTATTTAATTGTTAACCAGTTATTAAGAGTGTATATATCGAGTGATGCTCTCTCGCTCCCAATATTTGACAAATTTTGAAATATAAATTCATAGAAATAATTTATTGAAAATTCCTTAAGAACAGCCCTCCATATTATCATTGCACACATTTTAAAAGTGTTTCCAGTTTGATATATTTAAAAATGATGAAAAGAATTTTTGAAAGAAAAAAAATTCAAAAATTCTTTTCATACCATTTTTAAATATATCAAACTGGAAACACTTTTAAAATGTGTGCAATGATAATATGGAGGATTACCAACATGTTTTTATTGATTTTTTTTAATTGAAATTAATTAATTGAAAAAATAATTGATTGCTGGTATTGTAAGCTTTTTTTGACCCAGAAAAAATGTGTTATGCATCGTCACCCTGCGCAGGGCGGTATGTGGGACTCCCCCGCCGGACTCCCCCACCCCGGCAGGGAGAAAGTTATCCCCCTTGGAGCTAAAGTAACCCGTCCTTAGTATAACGTAGCAAACTTACCAGGATATAGGACCCTGTATTGGTTTTCAAGCGCGCGAACCACGTCTGCATCGGGTGGCTTGGCGGTGGCTGCGATCCACAGCCGGCCGCGGTGACTCGTGTACCAGGTTCTACCCTCGTGACTGGAATAATACTACCAGTTAAATGTGGATAAAAGGATCTGAACAAAACTCCTTTTAAGAGGGCTTGTTGTAGAGCTGAACGCTCTCTCGTTCGCACTATTAGATACATTTTGAAATATAAATTCATCAAATTAACTTTTTTTTTAATTCTTCAAGAGAAGTCCTGCACACTATTATTGCACACATTTCAAAAGTGTTTCCAGTCTTATATTTAAAATAATGGCATGGGGAGCAAAATTTAAAAAAAATAAAGATAAAATCTCCCCATTCAATTTTTAAATATTTCAAACTGAAAATACTTTTAAAATGTGCAATAATTTTGTGCAGGGCTTCTCCACGTCGACGGAGGACTGGATGCCAAGGCTCTGCCGATTTCCAGACCTCCGTCACTAAGGCGATGCGGGAGTGCCGCCGGGTTGTTTTAGTGGGTAAACCGTGCAGCTGTCCTGCACGGGAGTCCCACATAACCCTCCCATTCCCTCGATGGGAGGGTATGCGTAATGCATTTTTTCCCGGCGAAAACAAAAAAAAAGGGCTTCTCCATTATAATTAAAATTAATATCATTTGTGTTTCTAGATAAATAAAGCACTCTTCAGTTTTTAGTTATTTATCATTATTCACTCACATATCACACATCTAATAACGATACTGTTACAATTTCTAATACTTTTTTATAAAATAAGACCATCATCTCCCGCCCTCGCATCGCATCACATACAGCCATTAAAAGTAATTTATATATTATTCTATTTTTATGCGCACATCTCTAAAACTACGTCAAACGACGCGATGACGTATGTGACGTCACATAATGACGTCTGCGCATACTCACGTTAGTTCCAAATACTAAACTAGATGGCGTAGCGCTACGAGCTGAACCAAAGTTAGATCGCACTGACGAGATTCTCCGCGATGTACAGACAGTTTGAGTGTGTGTCAATTTTTGTTAAGACCTTACTTCATAGGATCATTTCTATAGTAAGCTCTTCCCAAGACTTTCACAACAAGTGAGTCAAAACCAACCACGTTGATGAGACGTGGCGCGGTGCCCTGAGCGTGAGGCGAGCTGTGTCCGACGGACGCAAGCTCTCGATGATCGTTCACTTCCCCGTCAGGGGAAGCGTGGGGTACTGTCGCAGGCTGAGTGGTTGAAATTTTTAAACACCCTTTTATTCACATTAGACCCCTTCAACTCTTAATCAAAATGTTTGTGAATATGTTGTGTGCCACAAAAATTCACTGCGAAATTAGTCTGTTTACTGTTTTCGCAACAAGATGTATCTATGCCAATTAAAAGATTATAATGGTCAAAAAAAAAAGGTTCCTAGACATTAATTTTCTTTTGTGACCAATCAAAATCTCAATTTGCGCAGTGTCCGAAATCTCACTTTGACTACGGAAACCACAATGCTGATCGCCGCAGCTAAAATGTCAGAAATTCCTGTTTATCAATATTATCTCCTGAATGATGGGCACGATTTTCAAATGGCTCCAAGCCATGCATAATGTACATAAAATTTATAGAGATCGCTATTCCCGATAAGACCGCTAATTTTTAACACTTTTTTACTGTATTTGTGGTGTCCAACAAAGAATTTTCTATTCTGCATGTTATTTTTTAATGGATATACGTTATACTCACAGTTTGATCCCTTCAACGAGCAGTGACGCCCAGGGTTGGTGCATAGACAAACACCGCCCCGTATCGCTCATCTCCTGTATCTCAGCGTCTTGTATGCGAGACATGTTGAGTGACAACCCTGGACCTTTCACTGCGGCGGAGTAACCCTCGCCTTCTACCGAAGGGTCAAACTGAAAATTAAAATCACTATTTTAGTTCA
The DNA here is from genome assembly GCA_947507615.1 of Hemithea aestivaria. Classification (NCBI taxonomy): domain Eukaryota; kingdom Metazoa; phylum Arthropoda; class Insecta; order Lepidoptera; family Geometridae; genus Hemithea; species Hemithea aestivaria. Next base: position 12,857,456 of record OX382339.1, on the reverse strand, counting down.
TCATCATCCACCTCCATAACCAGCCTTCTATATCCCACTGCTGGGCATAGGCCTCCTTCATGTTATGCCATTTAACCCTGTCTTGTGTCAATCTCGTCCATGTGCGACAGTTCAATAAATAATAATTTTCGGACTGCTCTTGGAACACTCTTACTAGCAGATAGTTGATATTAAAAAATAAATAGGAAAATTAGCTGCACCCAGCGGTTTGACCCGCTGTATTGTAGCCTATAATATGTTATTCCAGGCTATAAGCTATCCCTATACAAAATTTCAGCTCAATCGGTTTACCCGTTAAGGCGTGAAATTGTAACAGACATACATCCAGACATTATTACATACTTTTATAATATTAGTAAGAATAATTCAAATAAAAAAAATGTGTAAAATACCTGGATAACTTTCACTAGCCACGTTCGACCATCATAATGTAGCGAGCGGCGCGTTGTTTTTTATCCCAGGAAAAATGCGTTACGCATCATCACCCCACGCCGGGGGGCGCGGGGCGGTATGTGGGACTCCCCCGCCAAAGATGGGAGCGGCGGGGATACCCACTAAAAACCTGGGGGTGTTCCTGCGGGACGCCATAATGCCGGGGCAACGGGTACGCCGAAGCATTCATCCGCGGCCCCGACGGCGTTTGGTCCTCACTGACAGGAGGACCCCTCCGCGGTGGGGTGAAGAGGAGTTTCACCCCACCCTCTCAAGGGGCGCGCGGAAACACCGCGCGCGCCACCTCGTGGGTCTGTTCTTGCGGCGACGAATACCCCCGTACTCGCCGCCTAGACCCAGGTTATGGGGGCTGGAGAAGGGCGTGGAAGATACGCCTCCGACGCCCCCTTCTCCGGGGTGTTGTCGTCTATGGCCTGCAGTTACCTGTAACAAGGGTGCATTGACCCCGGGCGCCACGTCTCTGTCGGTAGCCACTCCCACCATCATCTCTGTTTGCAGGAGCCTACCACCACTGTTACCGCTCGCTGTCATCTCTCTGATCTTGTCCTCATCAGCTTCATAGTCTATGGTCTTGTCTTCTATTATTTGACGACCTGCAAATATTAATGACTAGTTTTACACCGGTTAACGTTGTTATGTATTTTTATTTATTTAATGTGGTCCTTTGTTATATTAAGGAAGGTTGCGTAGGTATTGTCATTTAGTGAATAAACCAGTCTCGAATATCATTGTGTTTCTGTCAACGTAGTGTGTATCTCAGATGTAAGTAATAAAATTATAAAATAGTACAAAACAAAGACGCTTCCACCTGTCTGTTTGTCCCTGTATGCTCAAATCTTTAAAACTACGAAACAGATTATGATGTAGTTTTTTTTTTAAATAGATAGAGTAATTCAAGAGGAAATTTTATAAGTATATTTCATGCATATAGGTATAGAAACACTGATTATAATTATTTGTTAGACACAATGTCGCAATCGCGTGGAAATAATCGGGGTAAAAAATTGCCTGTAAATTCATACTAACCACCGAAGTCGAACGTCATCTTCTTATTCAACCTAGAAGCGTGTTTCTTCTCGTGCAATGTTTTCTGGTACTCTTCCAGCTTGTTCCTTTCAGAGGCGTTGAGCCACACGCTGTTAGCTTGGAAATAGTCGCTGTCGTCGTCGGTCACTCGGGTACGACGCTCGCTGGAATTTTAAAAGATCTGGTTAAAATTTGACATAAAAGCCCTTTTGCCTTTTGAATTGCAACTGTCGCATATTATGTTCAAAGCATATTTTACACCCACTACACTGTGAAGCACCCAAACTTTATCTTGGTGTCGAATTTTAATATCAAAGTAGGCAAAATACAAACAACTCTGTCAGTTTTTGTAATTGATTTACGCTGATTTTTCAGTATGTATTCACTACAAACATAATGAAATATAATCGGGATGGTTAACACAACAGGTAGATGTAATTAGCCGTAAAGAAAGTTATCAAAACAAGAACGCAAAAAAATGAATTGTAGGTAGTAGGAAAACTAGAGGATGAGATAGATAAAATGATGTATGTCAATATACTGTATAAAACCTATTTTTTCGCCTAAAGAGCTGCACCAAAAATATATTTTTTGCACACCTGTGTAAATAATAATATAATAGTTATTATACAAGACAGTATTGTAGTTATGTTCCAGTGCTGAACCAAGATTGTTATATAACCCACTGACCTAGTCCTATCATACTCGAGCAGTCTATTCCGATGCAGTACTGCATCCTCCCAGCCTTCAGGGCGGCTTCTCTCAAGCAGTGACTGCATCAACTTGGCACTGGCTTTTGTTTTAGCATTCATCTCCTTTTGCTCTTGAGGTGTGCATACCTGCAATAATGTATTTTTTTTAATAACTGCCCAAATTTTGAGTTGAGACTTTTAAAATTTTTATGTTGAAAACCTCTTTTTTACCCAGATATATTTTTTATTACAAAGAAATAATAAAAATATCTTAACATTATGATTCAAACAGCTCAATTATAAAAGTTGATGGGCATTGAGTTTATATACTTATAAGGGAATTACCTAAATGAGTAAACTGAATGTTACAAACTTATCTATCTAGGGGATTTACCCTACATAATATAGACAAAGTAGCTGGGCCCTGCCATCACGCGAGATTATTGTCTAAGGCCAAAGGCTAACCTACAATGAATTTACAATTAGGCTGCAGCGGCGTTTTTTATTACTATCCACAGGACCAGAAATTAATTTAGTATGGTACAATCAGTAGCCAAAACACAATGATTATATGTCAGCATCAGCACACACATTTTATCATAGTCAATGTGATAAAAAAAAATCACTTTAATTTGTAAAATTACTGCTTGATTAATTATTACCAGGTTCCCGCAGAAGAGACAAGGTCCTGAACCCTCCTGGGTGCAGATGATGCGGCCACATTGAAGGCAGTTGTTGACCAACTCATGCTTCGATGCTTGACAGTCACATCTGTGCCTACCTGAAATATTACATTAATATGTTCATAATATTTCCACTACAATATCCCACTGGGCACCCAGCCAGGCAAAGGCTTCCCTACCCTCCCTCCAAAATCTCTTGGTCCAGAGCTATGGTTTCCATTGCCATCCCTCCACATGTGAGTTAAGGTCATCTTGTCATCTGTTCCTTGGTCTTCAACATGGCCATTTGGTAGTGGGTGCCCATTCAGCCATTTATTGGCCCAATGTTCCTCTAGCATGTGACAGACATGACCCACCTGCATTACAAAAAACAGCATATTTTAAATGGACCTGCCATTTCAGAAATGCTGTTTGTTGTAATATTTGTAGGATTTGTTGAGAATAACATCAAGTTTTTAAATTGGGACTTTCAACACAAGTTTTAGAAGAGTGAAAACAGAAATGACTTGGAAATTGTCCAAAAACCAAAAAGCCTGTTACAGTAATTTTCTTGTACTTGGTCAAACATTTCTCTGAGTAATAAAATTACTATAAAATATGGCTAAAACTCACCTTTCAGCATAACAACTTGAGCATTCTTCCCTTCTTGTGAGTACAAGTTGACAAATTTAGTCTTTTTCTTGCTTTTATTATCAGCTTCATTAGTCTGTGGTGGCTCAGGCGGAGCTATGACATTATCTTGATTCTTGTTCTTTGATATCTTCTTCTTCTGCTGCTTTGGTAAGGAACCACCTGGAAATAGAATTACACTAATATTATAAATGTGAAAGTTTGTAAGTGAGTAGTGAGTGTGTATGTTTGTTACTTCTTCATGCCTAAATGGGTGGACCAATTGAGCTAAAATTTGGTATAGAGAGTTTGGTATTTGGTTTAGAGCTTAGACCCTGGAATAACACATACAGCAGGTTAAACCGCTGGGCGCAGCTAGTAATATATAGCAGTTAACTCCCTCTAATTATCAAACCACTGTTTTGCTTGTTTAGTGTTCATAAGCAGAGTGTAAGGCATTTTTTAAAAATAAATAAGAACATCTAGGGATATGTTCTTATTCATTTTTTTTAAATACACTTAACTATTTTCATTACTTAATAGTAATATTGTGCAATAGTTTACCCAGTAGATAGCCCCATTACAATCTAAATATGATGGTCGGAGTCGGACTAAGTTTTTCGTAAGTTTCTTAATATAATTTATTATCTTACCTCGCCCAGGAAACTTCTTTTTAGACAACTCCAAAAAGAAAATCTTATGCTGCGAATTATCGAAGTCAAGCAAAGTTTTCATGTACTCGTTTAAATCGGCTTCATTACCAATTGCCAAAATATATCTGTAATTAAATTAAATAAAATTCGTTATTTTCACATATTATATCCTACATGAAATAATAAAAAACATAGTGTTTACGTGTTGACTTACTGTATAAGATCGTCTGGAACTTCGAAATCCAATATTTTGGATAACCCTTCTTTTATCCACTGATCCATTTCTTTGAATTTTTTGTTGTTAGCTACTTACAATCTTTCCAAATCTTTCTCTAACGTAAAATCCAATGAAATATTTATAATTTTATTATTTTCAATTATTTTTAGTACACACATAACCTAACTTTCCACTTTACTGACAATTTCTGTCATCTTGACAGGATGCGGGCCGCTTAGTGTCAATGCTAATGTCAAAGTGAATCTTTGACAATTATTGACAATTGACTAGAGGTGGGGAAAAACGTTACTTTACAATCACTGTGACTGTCGTTCCAGTTCCAAAAAAGTAGCAGTGATTAATTAACGTGACTTTGTCACGTCGGTCGCGTCGATCACTCTCAACTCTCATAACGATATACCCTCCATTTGGTACGAGAAACTTTCTTGAAGAAACACAGTTGATCAGAAAATTTTCATTTTATTTTTTAATATAATTTTGAAAATTCCAAAAATTTATAAAGGCATATTTTTGTCATCTGGATGCAACATTGTTCATGAAAAACATCGATGTCAAAATATCGATGTTTTTAAAAGTCAAACATCGATGTCGAAAATATCGATGTTTATGAACGATATATCGATGTTTATGAACGATATATCGGTGTTTTTTAAAATACTTACAGGATTGACAAAATGACCTTGAAATACAGAGAAAAAGCGTTTTCCTATCTGATTGATATAGTTAGACTGATTACTGATAAACAAATTACTTACCTACCTACTTTAAATAATACAGATATAACCGACCGGACCGAACAAACAAAACACATACACACAAACAAACCAAGTGACACTGACACATCACATCACACAGCACATTTCCGGAAAGGACTCGCGCTTATACTGCCTATACCGGTTTTTAATTAGGTACGCAAATTAAAAAAAAAAAAAAAAGTATTGTTTTTGTATGGCAAGGTTTTGAGCAAGCAAGGTTGCACGAGTTCTTGGCAGTATACGCACGAATCAATAGATGGCGCTAGTAAACATCGTTCATAAAAACATCGCTCATAAAGAACGATATATCGTCGATGTTTTGAGTTTCAACATCGATGTAAAAACATCGATGTTTATGAACGATACATCGATTTTTTTAAACATCGATGTATCGTTTGCATCCCTATCTGCAGTACGCGGCACAAGTCTTTGGTTATCACCGTTATGGTCAAAACCAAAGACTTGTGCCGCGTACTATAATCTTAACACTTTTACAAGCTTAGAACTGTCGCACAAATTTATTGTAACTGAATGCGGCGTGTTTATTATTTTGAATCAACAACATCAATGTACATTGATTTTAAATTTACAATATGTACAGATTTCTTTATCGCTAAAATAAAAGATCGCGAAAAAACAGGCCAGAAATAAAAAAGTAATTCTCTTCCACTCGCACTTAAACCGAAGATACACGATGGCGGACGATAATTTACGAATGTCACTGCAATCGCAAATCGCAGGCAGCTTCGTTCATTGTCGTTATTATTCGCTCCGAAGTGACTCGGAACTCGGAGTGACGCCGAACGGAGATAACGACCTATGTTATTTTGGAACGTTGTTACTTGGTTTCAAGTCACGGTGATACTCAAAGAAGTTAAGTAACTGTGACTTTTTCATCGTGACGTTATTTATCACTCACCTCTACAATTGACAGTCGATTGTCAAATTTTCATTGCGATTGTTTTTGTTAAAAATTTAAAAAAAGATAAATTGTAATAAAGGTGCATTAACTTTTAACATTTTAGATTAATTATTTTTTAACCATTAACTTCACAAATTAACGCAGTTTTAAAATTCAAGAAGGTCTTGTTTACGTAATTCTAACCTATAAAAAAATCTTTATTACAGGAGTCAAAAATGTCGCTATCCCCGTTCTTTCGCTCCCCTTTCACGGATATAACCGGTGGCATGATCTCTCATCAGCTGCTGGGGCAATGCCAGAAGGAAGAAATAAGGTACATGGACTGCTTGGAGGCTTACGGATTGGACCGTGGACGGAACAAATGCCATCACCTTCTTCACGATTTCAAGGAATGCCAGACTTCTCTGCTGCAGTTCAAGCGATTTGTGGTAAGTTATCCTTTAAATTATGTATATGGATTAGTATAAAATGACAAAGAATAAAAAATATACATGATATTATTTCAGGCAATGAGAGCTGAAAGAGATAAGCAAATAGCCGAAGGAAAACTGAAGGGAGACGCCAAATACGTATCACCAAGGGTTGATGCTTACTAAATCAGTAGTGCAATAAACTTATTTGAACCTGTTAATAGTTGTAATAAATAAATTAAGTTTCAGCACTGTTTAATTTTAGAAAAACCGTAACAATGGCTTTAACTGTTAAAATTTGATAAGCATTTTATTTCCATATTCATTTGTTTTTATTACAATACGATTTTACTTGATTGGCAAAAAGGTTGAATATAAGATCGGATTTTATGGAACCTCTTTATCTGAAATAACGAAAAAAAAATCAGAAAACTGTCATCCGACTATCAATTTTCAAATTTGTCAAAACAATAAAAGTTGTGTAATTTTTATTACGAACATTAATATTGCTTAGCATATTTGCTAAATAAAAACAGCAAATAGATAAATAACCATGCCATACACTATATCCCCTTTCTTTCGAAGTCCTTTTACGGATATAACTGGAGGAATAGTGTCTGACCAGTTGTTGGGTAGATGCAGCAAGGAAGAAATGGACATGATGGATTGTATGGAGGCTTATGGGGTTGGACGGGGCAGGATCAAGTGTGAGAAGTTTGCAGATGAGTTCTTTGAGTGCCAGAAAACTATTTTACAGTTTAAGAGATTTGTGGTAAGGGTACACTACTCTATTATAATAGTTCCAAATAACATCACAAGTAAATAAAAAAAATATTTTCAAGAGGTTCAGATTTTCCGAATCTATTAAGGCATCCTCAAATGATAACTAGAATAAAATAAGAATGTTTAACTTCTTTTAGATTTTTGACCTTTAATCTTACTAATATTATAAACGTGAAAGTTTGTAAGAATGGATGTCTGGATGGATGTTACTCTTTCAGGCCTAAAAGGGTGGACCAATTGAGCTGAAATTTGGTATAGAAGCTTAGAGCCTGGATTAACACATACGCTACATAAGTACTGCCGGTAAAACCGCTGGGCGCAGCTAGTAATATATAAAAAAAGTTGATTGTTTCAAAAATTATTCAGTGTAATATTATACTATTACCCAAACGCCTTGTGAAATCGTCATACAGAGATGATTTGCTATTAGAATAAATAAGGCGTTAGCAGGCATTATACGGTGTTATCCGGCTGTGCTCACAATAAGAATGTAAACTGAAAGGTTTTCACGACAAAAACCTTTACAATAATTTGTAGCCTGAATATAAAGTAAAGAGTACACCTATGTACTTTATGAATTTGAGTTAGATTCAAATTTTTACTCAGTAGAATTAAGATTTTCAGTCATCGTCATCACTCGCCTCTTTTATCTATGCTACGCCCAGCGGATTGACCCGCGGTACTTATAGCCATAGGCGGATTTAGGGGGGGGGGGGGGGGGCAGGGGGCCAAGGCCCCCACCAGAAGCACTGTGGAGTTACGAATTTTGAACATATTTCATGGTCAAGATGAGATTTTTTTTCTCAGCGCTCGCAGCAAGCTGCTCGCGCACTTATTATTAAGGGTATTTGAACTTTCTACCTGTTCAGAACGAGCTAAACACACACTTTTCGTAGTAAAAATTATAATATATTTGCCCGTCTGCATCTTGGCCCCCCAGAACCAAATCCTGGATCCGCCCTTGAACATACATCTTCGGTGCTGAGCAGCATGCAGTATTATGTGCTACGCCAACGACGCGCCTACTCCCAGAGCAATCGCTTTACTAAAGATTTTTTACAGGCTGTCCAGGATGCCGAGATACATACTGGCACTCTTGGTGATCTGTTTAAGTGTTTTATTGTTTACATGTATAATGTACATTTAATACGTAACTCCTTACTTTAATAATTGTTTAATTGTATGTGCGTTTTGGTTTCTGTAACTGTAAGCATGTACTGTTATTATTAAATAAATAAATAAAAATCCACACATCCATTCTTACAAACTTTCACGTTTATTAGTAAGATATAATATTAGTAAGCAGTAAGATAGTGTGATAATATTTCTAGCAGCGTCCATACGGCCGGCGTAAGGTGGCATAATACAGGACTCGGGACTGATTTTGCCGACCGCAAAGTAGATTTTCAATAGGTTTTACATTTTGAACCTTTTTTGCACAAATTAATGTGACTCTATAGTCATTAAATTTATTATCTTTGAATATATTCAGTGAATTTTTGTTAACATCGGGAATTATTTTAGGCATTGCGCGCCGAACGAGACAGGCAAATCAATTCTGGAAAACTGAAAGGCGACAAGAGATACTGTTCGCCGCGAGTCGACGCGTACTAGCCACTCTATTCCTCAATAAATAGGTACTTATGTTTTTTATCCAATGTTATAAATAAAAAAACAAATTGCGATGCATAGAGTTTTTTTTCTAAGACCTTGCCGCGCTGGATCTACGACCTTTACTAAACAACACGATCAATTATTATAATTTATCTGTCGAACAGTAAACTCATTATCTTTAGGGATGAACCCAAAAGAATAGTATTTGTAATAGCATTATATATTTAGCAATTATAAGGTAAAAAAAAGGTAATTATAAGGTTAAGGTTGCTTTGTTTAACATGGGACTGTGAGAACTCGGCTATTAGATGTGACAAATCTGGTTCATTATTATGCAAAAAAAGCATGAAATACTCCCATTTTTCGTTACTGCAGTAAGATGCTGTGTCTGTATAGTTATACTAGCTTATGCACGCGGCTTTGCCCGCATAGTAAAATCCTTTCTTAGCGGACGTCTACGGCATAAAACCTATCTGTGTTCCAAATTTCAACGCGATTCGTTCAGCGGTTTGGGCTGTGCGTTGATAGATCAGTCAGTCACTCTTTCCTTTTATATATTGAGAAGATTACAAGGTATAGTTTCTGTAACCACTCACACGTCCGCCCTTGACAGCTCAAAAAGCGTCGAACGTCCGCGTCCGCGATCCAAATAGAATCGCGTCGTGCGCTTACTACTGATACCTACTAAACGTCTATTTTCTAGCAAACTATTGAACCATTTTCTATGAAAAAATAGCATTATGTAATTAAAACTATAAAGATATAAAATATCTGAAAATTTTGATTCAAATATTAACACAAAGTATGTAAAAAAAAATCTAACTTGGCAATATGTGTAAATTTTAGGTATTTTTTTGGTTTAAACACTTTTTTACGAAACATTTTTGAATATTTCTTATTTTTACCTGCATATTATTAAACTAGATTATATAAGCTTTGATTTGATACCAAAATATAATGACTTACAGAGTACAGTGTAGCACAATAAATCAAAACAAACCACCCATTCGTGTATAAATCTTCAACGCCTAGAATAAAATCCTGGGAATGGGAATATTAAATCAATGAATTCAAACTATTTTTCTTTATATTTTTTAATTTTAGGTATACGTAAATAATCATGTTGAACTGTTTTTCGAAATTTAAGTTGTATTTTAATAAAATAATAGTTGATTAAAATTAATCATGGAAAAATATTACGGAAACGCGGCAAGCGCGATAAAAATTTTACATGTCGACTTTAAGACATGTAAAATTGTCCCGATTGTGTTTATTTCCTTAATATCTGTACCAATTCCAAAAGATAGTATCATGAGGATTATAATAATATATAATTTTAATAAAATAAGGTGAATTATAAACATTTTATACGCAGATTTCACTGGCACGCATGAAAACTTCGAAACTATAATTTCAAAAAATAAATTTTGAATGTTGCCAAGAGCTTAGCTTCAGATTTAATGACTACAGACTTAAAATGTTTATTACAAAGCCATATACAACCATATTTACGCAACTTTTCACCGTTTTCATAGATAAAAACATGTTTTTAAAGTAGCAAGTCGCTAGGACCGCTATAGCGGCTGTAACGTTTAACTCAACTTTTTTTCAGACCGCTATAGCGGTCGGGACGTTTGAGTGGGTAAGAGAGGTTCCTCATTACACCCAATTCAAATCGTCAATCGACGGACTGGCGTGGCGTAACCAGTAGTACCTAGAACTACTTATTTGGAAGAAGTTTTCGCACCAAAGTCATCCTAGTTCTGTTCCATCTTCCGAACCGAGTTCGAGCAGTATTCTTATTTGGGATTTGGGTGTAGTTAGTCCTCCGTATCCGACATGATGGATTCGAACTGTATCGTGCACATACAAGTAGGTAGGTACCAGGTACTAAGTAGGTACACGTCCTATTAACGATATGTGGGTAGATAATTATTTTTAAAATAAGTTTATTATTAAAAAGCAGTTCATATTTTTAAAGTTAGTTAAAGTTGATTTAGATTAAATACAAAGTAATAAAAATATTAAAATCAGTTTGGCACACCTCTATTGATAATAATTAAAACGTCGTTACAAAGTATAGATTGATACCGCGTAGGTACCCAAGATAATCCACTAGTCGAAAATTCATAACATCTTTTTGCTACAAGGAGTCACGGTCGGTCGAACGTTTTTTACACGGAATTTAGGCGCCAAACTACAATGATCAATCATTGACGCTAATGGCAAAGGTACATGCATATTTAGATTTTAATAAAATTACGCGTTTTATATCCGTACATTAGATATGGCGTGACATGTTTTTTTAGTCGACGAGGTCCGTAGATGGTAATCAATGCAGATACCGTTTATTTTACATTTTTGTGTGGATGGCGATAGAGTCTTACACCCGATTTTACTTATTTGACGTGTCTTCAGTCAGTTAAGCGTGTCATCTGAAAAGTCGTCCTCTCAACCAATTTTTGAACTTAGGACACCCTTTTCCCTGAAGAAAGTTCAGAAGAGCAAACTCTAGTGTGAAAACACGGGTGTTAAATTGGAATTATAATTTATTTATTACTAAAAATGTAAGTATTTAATATTGTTTTCCTGATCATTGCGAACCTATTGTCGAGTCGCGAGCCAGTCGAACATCTCATCATTCGGCCTCATTGTGAGCTTTTGATTTTATCAAGTTTGGAAAAAAAGATTCTCTTTAGCTAAACCATTTAGTTTATAGGAAGTGCTGATCCCACGGCAGAGCTATATTCATATTTTTGTGGTTTATCTACATGACTATGTTAAATATTAAATAAGGCTTGGTTTTAAGCCCGCGGTCTACACGCAAAATCTGTTTTGTTTGAAAATGAAACTTTGCGAAGCAAAGTATCTCACAAGTCGCAAGTGGAGTTTGCCTATGCACTATGCTTCACCTACCTATATATTATTTTATATTGTTTGCCCATGCATAGCCTGTTTTTGGTGGGCGGCATCTGCCTATATTACAATATTCAGTGTTGTGAACTCGTCCGTTGTTTGTTACCTATTCTTGAATTTCGTATTTATTTATGAGGGGCCTGAATAGGTGGAAAATGTAACGGAAATGGCTAGAACACTGCGCTCTGTTTTCTCGTTTTGAGTCTAGATTTTAGACCTCGTTTCGTAACAAATGGCCTTCGTACACGATGCGTAGCAAACGCGTAAACGACGTACAAAAAGATCTGCGTTGATGTCTTTTATTTCCCTCTTTGTTTTTAAGAGGAGAGTTTTTCAACATAGATTTTTTTCATTCACTGTGATAAGGGTAAAAGATACATGGTACTTAGTAGAAGTACGTATATACGTACGTAATACGTATAGTAATACGTGCATACTGCGAATAAATGATATAAGAACTTTTTACTAGTAGATACAAATTATCCAGAAAAAGTGGGACTACGTGAAACCAAGATGGTATGTTTCAATAAACTAATAAATTATCTAGCATATTATGATGTTTTTTTACACAGAACATAGAACAGCGATTGGTTCGCTGCTCAATGTACTCGCACACGATCTTTATTGGGTATTTTGAATATAGTTACATTTACTGAATTTTGTAATATTATTCATAGCGTTTGTAAGATTTACAATGCCTTTGACCACTATCTTGATACTTTTAACGTACGATCTTAGGTAGCTAGTAAGTAAGTGCTACAAATCGTGTGCGAAGATTTTTACTACAATATTGCGCACCAATAAATATCATCAAACTCTTATGCCCTTTAGTTTTTTCTTGATCCTTGGACTATGTAAATAACTCAATCTACGCAATTCCCTTGGCTATGATGTAACTATACGAAAATAGGTTGTACATAATATTGATTATATTATATACTCGTATCACGGAGTCATCGACCCCAGTCTTAATGATGAAATAATGTCGAAGGTTGTACGGACCTGAACGTGCCAAGTGCCAAGGTAACGTACGAACGCTGCCCCCGACAAATAAGATCTAAAAAATTTAACAACGCGATGCGAAATTACAACATAAGGAAATTACTACTATTAAAGAACGTGCTAGAATCTATATCTTGAAAAACTGAACAACTTGCACTATAAAGAAACCCGAGATTCGCGAAGAAAATATGATTTTCTCCCTCGGTCCTATCGTAAAGCTGCAGAAAGTTAACGTGCCCGAGTGAATAGAGTCTTGAAGCAACGTACCTACTAACAATGCCTCTGGTATTGCAAGTATCCTTATGATAGGTGATCGGTGTCGGTAACCAGTTGCCATCAGGTAGGGTCTGTTTGTTCGCCAACTAGACTTTAAGGCTTATTACACTTGACTGAATTTAGTTCCTAAATTCAGAACCTAAATTCAGATAATTTAGTCAGTGAGAAACGATATTTGCTTCTGAATTTAGGATGCTAACATGTTAAATGTGATTACACTTGACTTAATTCAGTAACGCCTGAATTAAGGCTTCTGAATTCAGCCAAGTGTAATAAGCCCTTTAGCAAAAAAAATAGATTTCCACACCAACTAACCCGACAATTTTTATGAGAAATGAAAGTTATAGGTGTTTTGAATGAATAAATGAATATTAACTGTTTATTGTACACTCCAAAAAAAGCTTAAAACATTTCCGTTCACGTAGCCTTTCAGGTTTTCTCATTTTCTCACGTGATACCATTACCATACTTACGTAAGTACATCATTAATATCATGAAGAGACGCTTAACATTGGTACAAACTTAATTCTGTGGATTGAGATGAGATGATAAGAGTAGTTATCTCAAATGCTTATGAGAACTGAGCTAAACTGTAGATAGGTATAGCTGTTTTCTATAAGATATACTTGCTATGTTGTTAAGAAGAACATCTTGGCTTTAAAATGCCAATGGTAGGTACTGCAAGAACACGTGTTTAGAGCTGCTGTAACGAGGATTCAAATCGCCATGATATTCGCCAACTACGGTAGAAGATGGCACCAAAGAAAAAGAAGGTATGTTGCAGATCATACAGGAAAATAATATTGGTGACCTGAAACTGCATCATATAGATTGGCCACACAACCTATTAATTGTGATTTGACTCTGACAGTGTAAGGTATCTTGTTGTATTGGGGTATGAACCCCTTATATTATTACTCAGGGTAGTCAAACCTACGTGAAATGTTCAAACTCTGCTATTCAAAACATACACATATTAGGTAACCTTTAGGAACTAGATACGAGTAGATAGATCACTTCATTTAATCACAAAAAAAGACTTAAAATCTAAAACGCTATATTATTATTATAATAATCTAAGGGTTACAAATGCGATCTTATCGCTAATAGCGATCTCTTCCAGACTACGATGCAGTGAGGAGAATATTAATATTCACATGGTTTGGTGGTGTAATAAAATTATACAGTAGATTACAGTGACAAAGTGTAACTGTGGAACTACTTGTACATCGGACAGGTCCTCGACCGTACATCGAAACCATTTAGTATGTACCTTACGTCCGACTTAGGTACAAACCGTAGACACTAAATTATCCAAGTGAGCAATAATTACGATTTCCACGGCCGACAAACCTTGCCTGGTTCTTGAACTTTATGGAATGCGAATTAATTATTGTACCCAACTGTCAGGTACAACTTGAATTGTAGATATTAATAGGTACCTACTTGTCACATGTCTATCGCGCTTTGTAGACTAGCACCTCAAACTCGACAGATATCACTTATTTTCTGATATTTCCATTCGCATTAACACCCATACTACATGATACTACCTACTAACGTAGATGGAAATATTTCCTTATAAATTTTCTGATGAATACTTTCTAAATACTAAAGGACATTCTACTAATATTATAAATGTTAAAATATTTATGATATACTTACAGTATCTACTAACCTACCTATGTGTATGTGTGTTACATCTTCACGTCATGCCTAAACGGCTGAACCGATTAAGTAACCCCGAAATAACACATAGGGTACTTTTCTGTGGTTGAAACCCCTGGGCATAGCTAGTTGATTATAAGTTCTCGCTCATCCCGTAAATGTCAGGGATATTTTATTCATATCGAGTGAGAAACACATCAGACGAACATAACGTGCATTGCAGTAACACTCTACATAATATGCTTTATTTAGCTCAAATATTCGCGCAGCGTCAAATTCTCATAGAAAATGAGCTTTTGAGATTTTGTTTTCTTTGTGAGAATTTTACGCTTCGCTTTAACATTAGCGACAAGTGGGTTTGGCCTATATTACATACATTTTTAAAAATAATATATTATTAGATATAGGTATGTCCCATCAGAATATGAGTGACAACTATCGGATCTGGGATCCTAGACCATAACGATCGGATTAAGTGCCTACATCCTCTTAAGCCCAACATACAGGGTCGATGGATCGAATCGATATCAATACATTGCATTGTATTGTTATACAGGGTGACTGGTAAGTCAATTAGAAGCCTCAAGGATATACCGTTGCATTAGAAAATCACATTACGTTTAAAATTAACATATAAAGAAAATATGTACGAAGTTTTAAATTAAAAAGAAAATCTTATTTGCACTCATGCTCCGCGTCTGAAAACGCATGGTCAACTTACGCCTGGCGAACAGCTGACGCTTCAGATAAATAAAACTGGATAAAGGGTTTACCGTAGGAACCGTCGGACTGCAGTTTGGTAGGGTGTGAGAGGTCGAACGAGCACATTACGAATATTTTGTATTTAAATCGAATATTTTTATCAAATATAAGTACCAATTTTTGTTATTTGTTTCGAATGAGAATATAAGTGTAGATGTTTCGGCTAAAGTCCGAAGTGCGGCTACACCTAGGTTTAGTCGGTTAAACCTAGGTGTAGCCGACCGCAGTCGGTTAGTGTTAGGTGTGAACAAAATTAGTAAATTAGATACTGCGATTACCCTGTTTCTAGGTGATTTACCAGTCACCCTGTATATATATAATATCTTCTGATTGCGTTAAGTTCGGTTGACTTACATACCAAATTATATTTCACATAATAATAGTGAAACAGATAATGAATAATGAATAAATATCTACTTAAGTCTCCTTATATATCTTTATAACCACCGTCGCTCTATTTTTATGTATTTCCTTTCCCTGCTTGGTTGTCTGGAAGAGATCGCTATTAGCGATAAGAACGCCAATTGTAACACTTATTTCTGTGTAATCTTAGTTCTAAGCTATATTATTGTATTTGTGTGAACAATAAAGAGTTTTCTATTCCATTCAATAATAATGAATTTACCTGAATGGTTTGTGGCATCAACATAATAATATTTTTCTGGTACGAGTATTAATCACATATTTCTTAGTTAAAACGGTCTGCCGCTTTTTATCTAGGAACTTATCTCAACTGACTGTTTTTTCTATCTTACCTCCATACCATACCATAGCTTATCATTTATTTTATAACAACCTATATTTATTACACTATCATATTTTGACACAAATATTATTAAAATAGAAAATATTAGAAGGCCATAATATTTGTGTATGTTTCTTAACAATTGCTTAAAATGCTTAGAGTTAGCCTAAACGCTACAAAAATGCTGTTACACAGCCTTTGTGCTCTTTTCTTCTTCCTAGTGGACCCGCGCGCACTTTGTCGCGCTTAATAGAAAAATATATATATCAGTCTTCTACTATCATCATCTCAGCCGTAAGACGTCCACTGCTGAACATAGGCCTCCCCTTTGGACTTCCATATGTACCGGTTGGAAGCGACCTGCATCCAGCGTCTTCCGGCGACCTTTATAAGGTCGTCTGTCCACCTTGTGGGTGGACGTCCTACGCTGCGTTTGCTAGTCCGTGGTCTCCACTCGAGCACTCTTCGACCCCATCGGCCATCCGCTCTCCGCGCTATGTGGCCTGCCCATTGCCACTTCAGCTTGCTAATCCGCTGGGCTATGTCGGTGACTTTAGTTCGCCTACGGATCTCTTCATTCCTGATTCGATCACGTAGAGAAACCCCGAGCATAGCCCTTTCCATAGCTCGCTGTGCGATTTTGAGCTTCGAGATGAGGCCAATAGTGAAGGACCACGTTTCGGTGCCGTAAGTCATCACCGGTAACACACATTGATTAAAGATTTTCGTCTTGAGGCTTCTACTATATTACGCATGTATTGTACTGAATTGTACATAAAACCTTCATCTTGAATCACTCTATCTAATAATGAACCGCATCAAAATCCGTTGCGTAGTTTTAAAGATATAAGCATACATAGGGACAGACAGACGCGGGAAGTAACTTTTTTATACTATACTAGCTGCGCCCAGCGGTTTTACCCGCAGTACTTATGTAGCCAATGTGTTATTCCAGGGTCTAAGCTATCTATACAAAATTGCAGCTCAGTCGGTCCACCCGTTTAGGCGTGAAAGAGTAACAAACATCCTGACATCCATTCTTACAAACTTTCACGTTTATAATATCAGTAAGATCAGTCAGACTCTGGAATGAGCTTCCATTGCAGATACAAAGTGCGACATCCAAGGAGAATTTTAAAAGAAAAATTCGCGACCACTTTATTATAAAAATCACAAGATAATGTAATTTCACGAAATTTCAGTTCATTGTATTTATATATTAGATATTATATTATGTATTATAAGTAGTCTATTTATTCCTAAGATTATAGTAGTAAGTTACCAACACTTTTTCTTTTGTTTGTCAGCCACCCTATAGTTCTAGTACATTTTCTCCAGCCTTGGGGCAACTGGTAGAAAATGCTATTGTAGCAATAAGTTAGTCCTAGCTCTGTGCTGAATAATAAATAAATAAATAAGATAGTGAAGTGTTCACGCTTTAAACCAAACTTTGCTAAAGCGTAAAGTCCTTTGTGTAAGGAACACAATAGTCCCATCCTGAATAAACCATAAATCGTATAAAAACATTAATTTATTCATTATTCGTCTAAACCAAAATGTCCCACAAAACATTTATCAGTTTTTTCAAAGCCAGAAATGAAAATGAGAACAAAACTCGAATGATTTGGAGCTCGTTTTATCACCTTATCAGGGACAAACACTCGTACATTATGCATGCTCGCCCAGAGTCGGCTGCAAATGTGTTCCTACTTGGATATAGATGGCTTTATTGGGCAAGATAACAGATTGATAATCTAATCATTTAATAAGAATAAGTGACTGACTGATCTACCAACGCACAGGCTAAACCGCTGAACCGATAGGATTGAAATTTGGAATACAGATAGGTTTTATGACGTAAACCTCCGCTAAGAAAGGATTTTGTCCACGCGGGCTTAGCCGCGAGCATAAGCTAGTCATTTAATAAAACTCTTTAACCAATATAAAAAAATATGCAAAAATATGCATCTCAGTGTTTCCCGAATGCTATAACGTGGGTTTGTTCAAATCAAGAGTGAATAGGTTCTTACTAAACAAGCGTGCTACAACTTCGACTGCATCGTCACTTACCAACAGGTGAGATTGCGGTCAAACGCTTGATTAGTCTGCTATAAAAAAAAATGCAGACTCAAAATTACTTAGGTAGGTATAATCTATTAAGTACTAATATTATTTTATTAATTTTTACTCTTCCATTTTTTCGGCAGTTTAATTTTTTGTATTTTTGATAGGTAGTCATGGAATCTCCGAGTGAACAATCAATCACACATTGTGTTCTTAAATACTTTGGGTTGAATTTTTTTTAAAACCTTCGTTTTTTTTTTCGTCGGTTATAAAGAAAAGTGTTGCTGAACGCTGAACGGATCGAATTCGATGTTTTGTCGTAGACATCTACGCTGAGAATAGATTTCTAAACGAGATGGAAGCCGCGAAATCTAGATAGATTTCAAACATTAGTATTTTTTATTCAATATAGAATTAGCCTTTGACTACAATCTCGCATGGTGTTAAACGACGATGCGGCCTTAGATTTAGTTAGAAAACTCAACCTAAAAGTAATAAAATTTAGAGCTTACGATTCATAAATGTTAGGGATAAATAGAGAACGTTTTCAAGCAATTCATGCTTGATCAAATTTAAATTCAAGAAGAGAACCCGAATCAAAGTTATTTACCTACCTAAATCTGTTTCTGCGCAGCTCTTGCAGACGGTAGGTAATGATAAATTGCGAGATTTGCTATTTTGCAAATGAGTGGACCATTATTGTCTAAAATAACATAATCTACTTAGTTAAAAATTCGTAGTATATTACAAGAATTAAAAAAAAAAGTTTAATCTGAAACCGCACTATATAAATCCTACAAGACTTAGCCATATCGCCACGGTCATTATTACCGTGAATATTATAATATTCAGTCACAGATAAAAGAATACTAGATTCAGTGAAGCCAGGAAGCTATACTGCCTTCTTGATTTAGTCGGCTTCCATCTACGGCATCATCAACATAAAAATATGGCGAGATCTAAATTATTAAGCAAATCCATAACTCATCTATAAGTTTCAATATTATTTTTAACTAATTACTTTAATTAATATTTTGTATAATTTAAAGCATGTATATTTAGATTGGTAGGTATGCATGTAGTGTAAAAATAAATCCAGGTATGCGAGCCATTGAGACATGTTTTGTCAGAGATAAATTCAATCTCCATCACACGGACATTGGATATTATAATTTCAAAATGCAAAGTTTTTTGTCACCATTCGGTTGCGATCGATCGAATATTTAACAGGCGACATACCTATACGTATAATGTACATATATCTTCTACATATCATATAGATGTACCTAGTTGAAGTATATTATGTGTTCTAGGTCTAAAGTTTGCTAGAGGTCGTTTAGTTGATGCATAGGTATTATCTTGGTAATCAATGAATTAATTTTATAAATCACATTGCCTTTGTGGATGTTCGATGTTTATTACCTATTTATGTCAACTTTAAGTAGTTAATTATTAAAATAACTGGACAAACAATACACATTTTGTATAAGCACATTTGTTACTCCTTCCTGATTTCTGACAAAACTTTTGAACTATTTTTTACTAGCTGCGCCCAGTGGTTTTACCCGCTTTACCAGTAGCCTACCTATGTGCTATTCTCAGGGTCTAAGCCATCTCTATACCAAATTTCAGCTCAATCGGTGCACCCGTTTAGGCGTGAAGAAGTAACAAACATACACACTCACGCACAAACTTTCGCATTTTATGATATTAGTGTGATACAAGGTCATATTATGTTAAAATATTAGATATCCAAGACCTTGTCCAGAAAGGGCGAATTCGCTGTGAATTGATTCGTGCGACGCTACATTTTATCGACAAGCATCGCATCGCTAGATCTCTACTTGCGCGCGCTATTGTTTCACGCAATGCTTCTGGACGAAGTGTATTATAGGCCTTAGAATTAAGTAGGCCTATAATTCGCTTCGAATAAAGTAGCCTATAAAGCCTTAGAATAAAGTGGGCCTATTATATAATTCGCTTCGAATTCACCCTTTCTGCACAAGGCCTTAGATCCTCCAAGAAGCTTTATGCACATTTCAGCATGAGAATAAGAAAAGCAAAACTTACTCATTAGTGAGCTTACCAGACGTTAGAGTACCTATGTGACAACTTTTATTTTAATTCAAATGATAGGTACTTTTACATGATCGTTGATTTTATTGTACTGGTTATTCTAGTTGCTCTGTGACTTTTCTCTTTTTTGTATTTATTTGATCACGTATACTCGTACAAATACTATATTAGTAGCGATTCATCGAAATTGATTATGCATAATAAATAAAAGATAATGTGTTATAAAATGTATGCAAAACCTTGATAATATTTTCGTGTTTACTTGTCTATTTTTATGTAACATTCCTAGATATACATTAGACACACCTGTCTAAAAATCATGAATGTAAGAAAAACAAAAGTTTTTGCAACATTGTTTTGTATAACTAATAGTATCCGGTGGTTCTTCTCTGAATGAACATTCTATGCTATTCTAGAGTCTAATATAAGTCCATGCCAAATTTCAGTCCTAATTTTCGTGAAAAACATCCTATGCTTTAGTGGAAAACGCCCTACGTTCTAGTGAAAAACTTCGTACGTTTTCATAAGTTTTCGTTGTGATTACTTAAGTCTTGGACTAACATACTTTTCAGCAGGTAAAACTACTTTGGATGGAAAAGGGGATGGAATAGTGAGGTTTAACTACATTAGTTTAAACATACATATTCTATTGCAAATATAGAAGTGATGGTGTGGGAAATGGGAACAGCTACGAACCGGCGCGTGCGCATATAATAAAAACATGATTGCTTATGCAGTTTGCGGTTTGGAAGCAAATCAATTCCAACGTATCCTACAGCCTACATTACGTAGTATGCGCGTACAGGGCTACTGATAATGAACTTGGCACGAGCGATGATATAAGCGCGCTTTTTAATAGATCTGACAACTTTTTAACAATCATTTAAGCTAGGCCGATGTATGGCAATATTCAAGGTGCAAATGTATAGTAACTATTTTTTAAAAATATTCTTTACAATTTGTAAGAAACAAGGTTCATGCCTAGCAATGTCCTGAAAAAGGCTGAAAATGATCATGAAATACAAGAAAATGGCAAAGCAAACTTCTTTGTTCGTTTGAAATCAATACGTACGTTTTAGGTAAGCATATTTTATAATATTAGGTAACTATGTATGTGTTCAATACATTGTGTTCAATCGTCGTGTCGGTAGTCGCGGTAGTCATATACCTGTATAGAAAAAGCGCTTTTTAAAGCGTCCGGGACGAGGTAGATGACAAGGTGACCTGACTGATAGGTAAGTACTGGACCAAATTGGACAAGTGTGAAGGGGACCGGCGAGTACGATGACCTTTGTGATACACTCCTAGCCAAATATTGGAGGTGCCCGCGCTCTCTTTTAGTACCTAGTTCTTATTAAATGATTGTGAGTTTTTCTAATAAGTCTAGACGGATTTTGGCGCTAGAATTTTTTGAGTTAGACCTTTATAGGCAGTCCTTAATCTAAGGATTAGAAAATGACTATAACCAGTGAGTATAAATACTAAGCTAAAGCTTAGATATAGCTCTTCATTAAAACATCACAATTCTATGCAAAAACTTGGATATTGTATTGTATGTAATACAATTACTTATAGTATTACTTGGCCGTAGTATCATATGTTTAATAAAGTTTATCAAACTTTCAATTGCACCAGATTTTTGCATCGTTAAATTTTGACAAATCAAGCCAAAAGTCTAGATGCAACCGAGTGCAACCAACTTTGCGAACAACATGCGTTCCAACACCGATCGTCACTACACAATAAAATAAGATTATTAACCCCTTAGAGTAGAACTATATCTTTTTTATACTTATTTTTTCACGGTTGTCTACCTTTGGCATTTGGCAGGTAGCAAAGGGTGGGAATAACGACCCTCGAATCAATGTAGGTAGAACAAAAAGTATCGCCAGAGTTGAGTGACCGTGGTAGATAAATGCAATTAAAAAGAATAAGTTCAGTAGTGTTATCGAACCCAAGTATGCCAACATTGGTTCACATTCAACAGCTGAAAGTAGTTTGTTCGGTTAATCACGTCTTGACCATGATTTTTGTGAAGAAATACAGGATCAAATTTATTGGGCCTTAGAATGATTTCCCTTTGTAACTAATAACGACAATGATGAAACTACTGCCCATACATACAGTAGTTCCTCTTTAAAAAGAATGGAAATTAAAGACATAGGACCTAATTTATGTACACCTACTACATTGTTTTTTTTTGGTCATCTACGACCAAAATAAAATTAATATACTACTATATTCCATACGAGTGTATTATAAAATTATAATATGTATAACTATTGAATAATAAAGAAAAAATTATACCTACCTACTTAATCCGATAATGTCATGAAAGACCACTAGTATTCACCTACTATTTCAAACTTATAGAAGTCTCATATACCTCTACCTGACATTGAGGACTCGTTAGTCTCTCGGTGGGATTGACCTGTAATAAAAAAATTAGTGACTTTTTAATGCGCTTTTTATTTATTTTTCCAATCATTGACATTTTCCAACTCCACAGTACCTAATCAAATAGGAATAAATTGTTTTTTGGTGAGTACCTACGAATTTCATTTTCGTGGAGAAGGTTCCGTACCTATGAGGTTCTCGTTGAGGAACAAAAATATCTTACTAATATTATAAACGTGAAAGTTTGTAAGAATGTATGGATGTCTGGATGTATGTTAGTTACTCTTTCACGTTTAAACGGGTAGACCGATTGAGCTGAAATTTGGTATAGAGATAGCTTAGACCCTGGAATAACACATAGGCTACTGTACAGCGGGTATAACTACTGGCCGCAGCTAGTAAGCCATACCTAAATATAAACCAGGGTATGAATTATGGGAAAATAAAAATAGTAGAGTTTTTTGTAGATCCAAAATGCGATTACATTGAAATTTACGTTTATATTTTAATCCGTTGTCCAATCGTTCATTATTTAACAGAATTGAAAAAAAATTAAGTATTATATGCATCCCCTGTCCATTGTTTCGATATTACGAACATCCGTAGATAAACTCATAAGGATTCCTTCATCGGACACACGGAACTCAAAATAACACTGATAATAATAGAGCTTTCCATTAAAGACCTCCAACGACTCAATATCTCAGAATCCGATTATAAATGCCGAATTACCTATTTATCAGAACACCTGTATACCTATTGGTGTATTCTTAAAACATGGTCACCAGAGGTGTGGAGTATTGACCGGAGATATTACGCGTATTACCTACCGTCATATTTGGCTAGTTGTGAAAGGTCTCATTAAGAAAGTGTGCCCAATTTGACACTGTTACCATACAGATTGCTGATATTGGAGTACGGTAAAACGTGGCGAGCGTTGGTGGCCACATTTAGCTATGTGTAAGAATACAATTAACTATGGGTGAGAATTATCGACATCACGCGAGATAGTGATCAAAGGCTAACCTGTAACTAATAAAAAGTTGTGCAATTTTGAATGATCTGAAAGTTACCCGTTTGGCTGTGCAGTAGCAGTTGCCCATATTTGATTGCCTACTGCATAGTCCCCAACCCTAGACTAGGAAATTCCTTAGATGATCTTTCACCAAGTGCAAGATCAAGCGGGATAGTGCTTAAAGTCTGTAGGCAAACAACAATGTACCTACACAATATTTTTAATAAAAATCTCTATAAGTTTCATATCCCTGTTTCTGGTTTATTCTTAACCCGACCCGAAAACCTTACCCGGTCGCGGATTAGGTTCGGGTCAGGTCGGGTGAGAATAAACCCTTTTTCTCATAGAGTTACTTTCAGACTTCCGAACGGGCGGTAGAGTTAATTAAATCTGCCTCTCGAAGTTGTTCAGGACTATGTATACCTTGGGCAAACAGTGCAGTTGGGTAGAAACAACTTTGAGAGGGAGGCCAATCGGAGGATTCAGTTGGGATGGGCTGCATTTGGTAAACAACAGTGTTAGCAGACTAAAGTCTTCAACCAATGCGTCCTACCTGTCATGACGTACGGCGCAGAAACGTGGACACTTACGGTGAGACTAGTCCATAAGTTCAAAGTTCAAAGTTGCTGAAAGAGCTACGGAGCGGGCTATGCTCGGTGTCTCTCTGAAGGATCGCATCAGAAATGAAGTGATCCGACAGAGAACCAGAGTTACCGACATAGCAGAAAGGATTAGCAAACTGAAGTGGCAATGGGCTGGTCACATTTGCCGTAGAACCGATAACCGTTGGGGTAGACGAGTTCTCGAATGGAGACCGCGTCTCGATAAACGTAGTGTAGGGCGCCCATGGGCGAGATGGGGCGATGATATCCGGAGGGTCGCTGGGGGTGGGTGGAGAAGAAAGACGGAGGACCGAGTTGAGTGGCGTGCCATGGGGAGGCCTATGTCCAGCAGTGGACGAACATAGGCTGATGATGATTCAAATAAATGAATTTTGAGTTTGATAGAGACAGCTAAGATTGGCAGAACCAAGAGGGCTATGAGGAGCTATGGTGCGGTAGAGCGGTAGACCAAATGTGCAATTAAGGGACAATGACGATGATTCTCTATTGATACTTCATTCACCATGTAATTTAAAAAATAAGAGGTTTCAATTCGTCAGAATCTTTTTTACATATGTGCACCGAATACGCCTAGACCGATTAGTTCGACCCAAAATCATTTTTTTACATATACTGTTCAGGTAGATAATATCCAATTAAAATTGTATCGAAATTAGTAGAGCGGTTTACAAGTCTTCTTCTCCTTCCTGCCCTTATCCCACACTAGGTACAACACGTTTTTCTCCTCCATTCTGCTCCATTATCCGTCATACCTTCATCCACTCCCCTAGCACACATATCCTCTTTCGGGTGGTTTACAAGTATGAATTAAAATATTCATCTCAACCTCGCTTATATTGTATGCGAGCTTATAAGTCTGTTTAATTTATTTTTTAAAATTCATTTTACGAAGCGGTTATTCATATCGTCTGTCATCATAGTATACTAGGTACCACATTACAAATTACTTGCCAGTATTAGGTACTAGGTAGGTCGTAGGTACCACATTATATGTACTTGCTAGTATTTTATCAGCTATTCATAATTACTACAGTCAATTAACAAGTCAGTTTTAATACTATGTTAATGAGTTTGTTCTTCGTGCGTTTAGGGGTGCTACACACTTATTCAGTAGAGCTAATATGCGTATATAGTAGTAAAGACTATAGTAGACTATAGTAGTATAGGTACGAGTAGATCTCGCCCGACCCTTAGACATATGGACTACGACTGATGCAATGGTGGAGGACAAAACTCAAAACCATAGAAAAAGACAGCCAGGTTATGCAGTCGGATACACTTAGCCAGATGTATTGTTCAATGGAGCCAACGAAGTCTTTTAAATTAGGTACTAGTGTTCTTCTTACCCTTATCCCACACTGGTCTAAAAATGAAACAAATTAGGTTAGGGTCGGCATAATTTCCTTTGGTTGGCTTTACGATAAATTATATAGGTAAGCAGCAATACCTACAGCTACGTCGCGCTGAGCCTTACCGGCCCAAGTATGTGTGTAGCGTTCTTTACATTTAACGGACACGTGTTTTGTCGAGACATGTTGAAATGTGTATCTTCCTTATATTTTAGGACTGTCTGATTAGCATAGTTCACTAACTTCCGTACGAGACATTGAAATTCTGATCGTGTTTTTAGGTAGGTATTAATGTGCGACATTCATTAAATTGCTTCGTTGTGACGTGTTTACTACGAAATCTTTTAGTAGTGAGTAGTGAATCAGTCATTCATTAGCAATTAACTAATATGGTGAAACTGGATAGGACATGTGGTTATAGACAGATTTGCACTAATTAAAAATATTTGTGAAATAGTCACTCAATGTTTTGGCCCCTAAAGTATTTTATGCGCCACCACAGAATACTTAGGTAGGTCTTTAACCCTTAACGCCATACGTGGGGGACCTAGGTCCCCCGACGCACCTATTTTGAAGTTATTTTAATGGTTAATGAAAGTGCTCTTTACTGCTGTAGTGGCTGTAGTATTGTTGGTTTGTTTTTTCAATGAAGGCATTTGCCACAAAAAAAAAATAGTGATCTGTGTTACTAAATAACCGTTTTAAACATAAAATGGTTGAGAAGTTCATGTTTTTCCAGGGTCGGCCTGACCTAATGGGGAGTGAAATTGCACCGAGCTAGCCATCTTACTTACAGAGAACCCCGGACGTGTGCAATAGTAGTGTAGTACCTAAATAGTGCGAATATAAATAACACGTGGTGTTAAGGGTTAAAGTAATAATAAAATATTTACTCGTAGGTTATTGTACCTACAGTTCGGCCATTATAAAATGCAGGCCCTATGATATGACTTAATTTGTTTTGCCTACAGATGAAATTTAAAAATAGTTGAATTCAACAAACTCTTCATTTTATAGTTATACAAAAGGTAAAGGTAGTAAGTAGGTAGTACTTACTTTTGCAGCAGTAGAGTAGCGCGTGGAAATGGGAACATTGTTCCAAATAATTTGTTAAATTTTTAGAGTGCTTGTTCATATTGGATTTATTGACTCTACTTTCTCACTTTTTCTCCACACTAAGAAACGCTGGCAATATTAGGCCTACAGGACTGTATCAGTAGAAGTTTATTTATTTTTTATGAAGAAATAAGTAATTTGTTACAGCAGAATAACACTATAAAATATTAATTCAATATTTTATATGCCTTCCTTGTAATAGAAATAGGCATAGTTTAATAGTAGTTTACACCTACTATCGACTAGTACAACTATAATATAGAACAAATAGTTTTATAGCTCTAGTATCCATGCTCTAGCACTACAACAAATAATAATAGGTACTAGTACCTGTGGGTTCACAAGGATTTTGATATAAGGATTATATACCTATGTAAGCCTACAAAATTAATATAGTTACAATTATCATTATAATAAATAATATAATATGACGATAAAATTCTAGCGAACATTTACCCTAAATTGATTTTCTTTCCAAGATATTTAAAATGCAACGTTCTATAAAGAATTACAAGGTCCGTGAGGTCAAATTACAAAGTCAATGTGTCATTTCTAACTCGTCTCGGCAATAAAAGTCTAGCCAAAGCGGACCTTAAACACTGAAGCCAATAAATATGAAAGGAGCTTCTCAGCCCCAAACCTGGCAGAGCTTTGCTAGCGCCCCAGTTGTGAATGGAAGGGCGGTGGACGCGCGCGGAACGAACCGACTCGCTACACTTTTCCGACGAGAAAATCTTTGCTTGGCACAATTTTTATACAAGTTTCTCTTAATTAGACGATCGTATTTTAACACTTTAATCGTTTTCTTCTGAAATTAAACAAATTAAAGCTCGCCAAAATATATTTTTTTAAGTAAAAAATTCCCAAAAATTACAATTGAAGTGAAAATATTCCAGATGAAATATTTTCTCAGAAACTTTATAATTTTTGTTCGTGTTGTAAAATGTGGTTAAAAGAGTTGATATTGTTGAAACTGTTGTGTATGGCATGTGGCCATACGAAGCGTGATAGCACGTTATCACATTTGCCCGTGAGCGACGCGCAGTTTGAAGATCTAGCTAGTAGCGTCTGTGAAGATTTAATGGGATATATGGTAAGTTTTTTACAATATATTCCCCTTATGTTATTACAATTTATTTTCTTATTTAAATTATATTAATCTAATAATAAAAAAAACACCAAATAAAATGAGCCGAAACTTAATAAATAAATAACAGAGTTCCTAGTGAAAAGATAATTATATAGCACTTTTAAAAATCTCTTTTTAATAAAAAATCATATCATTGATGAATGCTTTTTTTTTGTTAGTTATACCTGATAATTCCGTTAATTAATCGGTTAATTAAAAAATCGGAAAATTCAAATTTTATCAAGAACACAATGCGTCTCGATATATATTTTCTTTACGTTAATTGAGTATTTATTAAGTTTATAATGTAGAGCAAATGCTTTAAAAGAGCTCTTTTTGCCTAGCTCTAAAGTTAGGAACAACCTAACAACGACCTTCCCTTATCAGTTATCAGTATTATGATCAAAACAATAAGCTCTACCGATAGTCGTACCTACCCAGTATATAAGTGCACTCCATTCCTGTTGAAGTCAGGAACATTTACTTAGGTGGACAAGTGCAATTAAAAACTGGACAGTCCATCAATATGTACAATCAATAGACCGGCATTACATAAAGTGATGGCAATCAATTTGTATAGCATGAGTAAACAGTTCAGATATTTTTACGAAAAATTTTTGTTCATATTTCGCTATCTTTATTCTCGTGTCTATTTATAATTATAGCTTTTGACCCAAACACATTTTTGAATCTTCTGTTATTATTCTGATGAAAATTATTATTTTATTGTTTTTTGCCTTTATTTTGTAAGGGTTCGTTACTCTTCGTTCGGAGCGGTTTGAATTGACCAGTCACCGATATGGATAGCAGATGTAAAAAAAAACTGTGATTGGTAAATTCTAGACCGCTTCCTAAATTTTAATACGTGTGTTTCTTTCCAAAAAAATAAACAAAAAACGTTGCACTGTGGCGTGTTAGTACACGCCGTAAAAGACCCGCGACGTTAACGTTATCTACGCAACACAGAATTTAAAAACTGCAACCACTCCTAAGCCCTTAGGAAAAGCGGCTTTAAGTACAAAATCTTACTAATATTATAAAACGTGAAATATATACTAATATTATAAGACGTTTGTAAAAATGTATGGATGTCTGGATGTATGTTTGTAGTTACAAACATACATCCAGACATCCATACGCCTAAACGATTGAGCTGGAATTTGGTATAGACATAACTTAAACCCTTTTTTTACCTAGGAAAAATAATTTACGCATCATCACCCCACGGCGGGAGGCGGTATGTGGAACTCCCCCGCCGAAGATGGGGAATAACACATAGGCACAGCGGGCAAAACCGCTGGGCGCAGCTAGTGTCTTCATATTTTTGATAAAATATCTAACTTTATGCGTAAAAGTCTAATTAAATCTATTCTATACCTACTTATAGTAGTTGAATGCCAACCTAAGGCGCACTATTTTCAGGTTGCGTTGTTGACTGTTGACAAACCAGCGTGTGCAATGATTCAATCGCCCACAACGGGCATCCGTTTGTAAACAACCACCACACTTCCACGGATTCCTTGCTATGCAACGCAATTATAGCGTTTTTTATTACCCACCTTCGTAGACAGCTGGATTCTTCATTTAAAAGACTACACAAAAAGATGAAATGCGTAATTTTTTTTCGACTTTTTTGTGTCCATTTACCTACCTACCGATTTAAAAAAAATCCAATTGTGGTTCCATTTAAACTTCACAGGTGATGCTATTTAAATTTTATCAACATTGTTCGCAATTGTTGCAATCCAAGCAATCTTACTAATATTATAAAAACGTGAAAGTTTGTAAGAATGTATGGATGTATGTTTGTTACATTTTCACGTCTAAACGGGTGGAACGATTGAGCTGAAATTCGTTATAGAGATAGCTTAGACCCTAGAATAACACAAAGGATACAGTACAGTGAGTAAAACCACAGCTAGTTTTCAATAAATTATGAACTAAAACGTGTGTGTCGCTTATCCTTGGAAAAAGCATCAAACGCTTATAAGAGTAGAGTCTATTTAATTATTTTTTTTAAATAATTCATTGTGTAACAATTCGATAGATGATCCAATAGATCCAATATATGTTTTACACACTTTGAATAAGATAAGATAAGAATACTCTTTATTGGAACCAAAACAATACAATTTGACTTAAAAACTAGTATTTAATACTAAACAAAAATTTGGAATTTTGAATTTTTTTTTTTGAATAATTATTTAAATACCTAAATAATTTTATTTATTTTGCTACATAAAGCGCTAATCCTATTATATTTCCTTTTTCAGGGTGAAAACTGCGTGAAATATTTTAATGGTAAGTTGGTACACCTACTATGTATACTACCTATGTTCTCATATACACGATAAAACCAATGTGAAAGTAGTGCTGTTATTTTTTTTCATTTTCACGTGTGTTCTCCAAAAAAAACATACAAATTTGATGAAATTTCGAATAAATACCGTGTTGGTAGATAATATCAATTAGAAAAATATATAATAATAAATAAAAATTAGAAAAAAAAAAATAATTAGAAGAAAAAAAAAGAGAGAGAGAAGAAAATTAGAAGAAGATTAGAAATCATTGAAAGGGCCACAAATCAAATATGTCCAAAATTGCTTTAAAAAGTTAAGAATTTATTATCTTACTTACTAATCATAATATACCATCTTACTAATTTTATATTATAAACGTAAAAGTTTGTAAGAATGTATGGATGTCTGGATGTAAGTTTGGTACTCTTTCACGCCTAAACGGGTGGACCGTTTTGGACCGGTGGACAATTTTGACTGATTTTGATCTGTGCTTTCGTAAAATATGAAAATACTAGCTGCGCCCAGCGGTTTTACCCGCTGTACTGTAGCCTATGTGTTATTTCAGGGTCTAAGCTATCTCTATACCAAATTTCAGCTCAATCGGTTCACCCGTTTAGGCGTGAAGAATTAACAAACATACACACGCACAGCTTTCTCCTTTATAATATTAGTGACTAGCTGCGTCCAGCGGGTTTATCCGCTGTACTATATGTTATTTCTATGTTATACTATATGTTATATCCTATGTGTTATTTCAGGGTCTAAGCTATCTCTATACCAAATTTCAGCTCAATTGGTCCACCCGTTTAGGCGTGAAAGAGTAACAAACATACATCCAGACATCCTGACATACATTCTCACAAACTTTCACATATAATATAAGTAAGATTCTCATTGATTTAGAATTGGTAGATTCTGAAATTTTACATTTTGTCTTTACGTCTAGTAAGAGTTCAACCAGTTTTATAATTATATATAAGACAGCAAGTCAAATTGTTTCCAATATGTTTAGGTAAGGGTGTAATTTAATATTGGTCAAACGCTTATATCTTTTAATACTTATTTTATTCATACAATTACTTCAAAATAGTTTTATTTTGTCACAGATCCAGACAGAAGTTTTCCATTGCCTCAAAATGGGTTGCATCTACGATGTCACAAGGAGTCGACGATCACCGTCAATATGAAGCCTTCACAACACAGATACTTGGTTGTGTTAGTGCCTGATATGGAACCACCTGATTTGAGTGCTCGGGTAAGTGACATATTTTTACATGTATAAGTATATACAGTAGGTATACATTATAGATAGAGGTGCTCGTATAATGGAATAATTGCACAAAATTTGATATTAACTCCTTAACACGGTAGCGTCCAGGCGAAAAGTTTTTGCCACACTGAGATTTGAACCTAGGACCTCCGGATCACAAGCCGGACGTACAACCACTGGGCCACGGACGCTACAATGTGCATATTTTAAATGGGTATAGGCATGATATTCAGTGAAGCCAGGCATGGAGGTTTAACCCTGCCTACTTGACCAACAATACGTCGACAATGTCCGAAAACGATTCGAACTCTGTGACACTAGCAGATGGTGAGCGGTTATATCTCCTATATAGGGTTATTTTTAAAACACTTGAAAACCTCTCAGGACCAAGCAGCTAACATCATAAACAACAACATGTGATATTTGATAATTATTTTTTACATTTTACTTTCATACAAAAATCAATATTAATTTAATATCCCATCTGAATGAGGTCGCGCAGTGGTTACGTGGAGATGCTTGAGGGAGGTTTTTGATCAGCAGTGGGACAGCAAAGACTATATAAAAAAATTAATGATGATGAATGAAATGCTTTTTGTATAAAAGTAAAATGTAACACATTTTTAAAACACACATCACACGTTGTTGTTTATGATGTTGGATGCCTGGTACTGCAAGGTATTTTAAAAATAACCCTGTATATAGGTCCTATATAGGGCCTAATAGACGTCTGCACCACCAATGGTGATGCCGATGCGGTGTCAATAATCAGTAGGTAATTTAGTTGATGTATTATTTGTTCGTCTTCCGGGTTCACGTATAAACTGACAGTTCAACATACTGCATATTTTAAACGGTAGAAAACCTGAATACGGCATGGATATGATAAAAATTATACGGGTGCTTATAGGCGATAACACGCAAAAATTATAAAAGTTAATTTTAGTTTCCCGTTTTTACGTAATAATTGTTCATAAATGCTCCTACATTCTAAGTACCGTTAATAACGAATAAGTTTCCAATGGTTAAGAATTCAACATTGGAAAATTCTGTTCGAACGTAGGTAAATTCTAAACCTGGGAAAATTCTGCAGGAAAATTATAGTAAACTTAGGTTGTATTAAAGGCTCCTCTTTTAACGCGCTCTTTTAACATTTCGCTCACACGATATAACAAACATTAAAATATAAATTCATAGAATTTACTTTGTGGATTTTTTTTACGAGAACGTTGCGTGCATTTACAATTAATTCGGCACAACACAATCCGTTCATGATATATTATAATTATGTATATAGGTATAATAAATGTTATTTATATTTTCAGTTAAGCTACAGCATTATAGATCCGGGGAATACATCTATAGAGTTATACTCAACACCAGACAAACAAAGAATCTTCGCAACCATCCTGAGCGATCACGGATCACATTCATTGTGGAAAGAAGGACCTAGGATTAGGAAATGGGTGCAACCGCCTCATGAAGAATACAAAGTTGTCGTGCACTTTGAAAATGAAACTAATGATGGGAAGGTGGACGGTGTTATCAGTTGGAATCCCATTGAAGGTACTACAACCGGTTTTTAATTGCACATTAATCAATGAATGTTTCTGAAGTTTAGCGAAAGCTTTTGCACTTTCCATGTGGAAAGAGGGCTTTAAAATAGAGGTTAAGCATATCATGTGGATTTTCAAGTATAATAAAATAGAGATAACTCTTGCTTGAAACACTACAAATGTACCCCTGAGGAAAAATTTAAAACTAAAATATATGAAAACTATAAACTATGTGAAACAATATTGTTCGACTTTATGGTAGTTGAAAAATGCATATTTTAAAGGTTATTTTGTATTTTCAGAATCAGATGCCTGTTTTGATTTTATAGCATGGTGCGACAAAAGTGGCAACATAGATATGGTGGTCAAAGTAAGTTCCAATGGAAACAATCTCATTTATACTTGAAAAGAAAATGATTAAATAAAAAAAAATTATGACATGAGGAATAGCGTAAGCCCGAAGATCCTACCCTGTGGGATGCCATAAAAAAATCGTAATATTTTATTTGAAATTATAAAATGTTGTGTGGTACATCTTTATGTAGAACTTGTTACCAAGTCAAAATGCAAGGAAATTTTAAACAAAAACAATTTTTTATAAATTATGAACTATTGATAAATATATATTGGTAAGATCCAGATCTCTTTTTAATCCTGACTTTTTTTCAGGCAGATACAACACCCCAGGTTCTATTCAAGAATCTCCACAAGAACGACTCGTGCAAAGCCAAAGTAATTGGAAAGTATGGAGAGACCAAATTTGCGTTCTCTACTCCAACTTCAAATGTACCTGAAACAGGTGAGTAATCTATCAAAAGGCTTGAAATACTACGAATAATAGTGGCTATTGCACATTTCGCAGGAATTTCTAAATCAAAATGTTTTGATATTCGTGTAAAGTCCAAGACATAAGACTTCCTCCAAAATTAATAATTACAATAGGACAGGTTAATGCTGTTGCTTAAAAAAAACAATTTTCATCTAAAAATAATTAAATCATTGAACTTCTTGTTGATAGCATCGAGCTGGCATCCGTAGTTTTTTTATATATCCACAGGCTATTCATATTTACAGAACAAGAAGAAAATCCCACCTCACCAAAAGAAATATCAGTTAGAGCCGAAGAAATGGAAGAGGGATGGAGTGTACGAGTGAACTGGTCACAGCCTCACATCGTTCCTGATATGTACAACGTTACGCTGTTCACAGATAGTACCTGCAGCTCCACTGTTTTTGGAGTAAGTCATCGTTTAGACTGACGAGGTCCTTCTTAATATCATCCCTTCAATGATAATTGGAATGGTCAACCGGACTACGGCCACTCAGCTCACCGGAGCAGCCTTGCCCCCGCCCATTTCTTCCTGCGGTCGTAGATGGTAGCAGACTTAATCTAGAAGGCGGAATAAATCACTTCCTGGTTCCGTAACACGGTCATGATGACCGCTTCGCGACACGATTTTGTCCAATGGGTGGTAACTGGTAACTACCACCAGTAACAAGTGAATTAAATTAAAAATTTAAAAACCCCCAACGAAATACGTAATTCACAATTTTGTGATGGCGGAAATCTTGGATTTTAAATTTTATATAGTGGGCTGTATTCTACTCGTTAAGCCCTTTCATTTGATACCCATATTGAGGGGGTCGTGGAAGAAAAAAGTAATCCGCCATTTTGTAGCGGCGACCATCTTGGACCGATTTCCATAAAACATAGCTAAGAACACTCTCGACTAACTCTTCTTTCAAACAAAAAAACTAAATCAAAATCCGTTCATTCGTTTGGGAGGTTCGATGCCACAGACAGACACACACACACACACAGACAGACAGACACGTCAAACTTATAACACCCCGTCGTTTTTGCGTCGGGGGTTAAAAAACAGCCCACATAAGGCCGACGTGTACTTTACGTGATTGATTCTCATGACTAATATTGTTTTACAGAATAAAACAGAAGTAACGTTTACCAATGTGAGTGGTTCCGGCATCTACACAGTCGCTGTATCGTCTATATTGGGCAACCACGCCGCGCATACCAGCAGGAGAGCTTTGTTTCCCAGTGAGTATTCATTAAATTATGCTGAACAGTTGGAACCTCACGTAGTTATCCGTCATACTTATCTGTAATTATTAAATTGACATCATACATTTTCTGCCGATAACTGCTATTTTAGACGTGTTCTGTGCCTCTTTCTTTGGAAAACGTTTTACTTATAAAAGTGTTCTTTTGTAGCCTGTATGATTATTTTTGGTTTTAAAAAAATTTTCCTTGTCTTGTTTCAGCTAGAATAGAATCAAACGGCATCAGGTTCCGTTGGGCCAGCGTGACAGCGGCAGCGGGCGCGTGGGTCGCGGCCGCAGCAGCCGCGTCGGCAGCACTAGCCTGGATACGCTGCAAGAGGCGACCCAGACCGCATAATATCAAGCATATAGTGGTAGGTGGTCCTATAGTTATATCATCATCATCTCAGCCATAGGACGGCTATTGCTCACCATAGGCCTCTTTGAACTTCCATGTACCGTTCTGTAGTCTTTACCTATAAGAAATAAGACATTGACAAACTTTAGTCCTAACTGTATCGAAAATAAGTATTCCTCGTATATTTCCTTGACTTATAAAGCACGTTCGATTGTAGATTCAGTTCCCACTTATTGCAATTTTTTGTGGGATGGTGTTATTAGGTTGTGTTAAAATTCCTTCTATAGTATGCTGGAATGGCTCTAAGCTCTTAGTGGATATGTACGTATAGGAGAGAATTAAACCAATATAAGAAACCAAAAAAAGCCAAGATATCCCGGATGACATTTATATGCTCTTAGGGGGTTCATTATTTTACTTCAGATCTACCAGAAAGCATCATGTAGATAACTCTTCTTAGGCACCTTTTGGCACTAATTGACACTAAGTTCAATCAATGTTGATACCCCAGCCGGTAGCCGAAGTGAAGCCGCTAGAAGAAACAATGACAGAGTCGATATGCGAGAGCACCGGCTCCGACAGCTGGGAGATGAAGATGGAGAGGGTCGTCCTGCATGAGGTGCTCGGGGAGGGGGCTTTCGGAGTCGTGAGGAGGGGGATCTTGGCACCCACCGGGAAGGAAGTTGCTGTTAAAATGTTGAAAGGTAATAATTTATTTACCCCCGTATTTTTAGTCGTGTCCTCGCCCTCAACTCTGATCTATAATATAAATAGAGTATTCAAAATCGATACAAATTAGTGTCTTCTCGATCATTTTTCTATTTGACGAAGGAACGAACCGTCGATTTAACGATAATCTAGAAGTGGCTAAGTTTTGGTCGAGCAACATCTATGTTGAGAAATATGCGAGGAAGTACAAAATGCCGGCTAAGAATACCGACACACGGGACACCTGTCCCGTTGTTACCATTAGGGTTATACAGAACAGAATCATAAAAAAAGGATTAAAGAAAAAGTGGAGGGAATCATATTTTGTAGGTACAATAAACATTGTGTTTGATGTTATTTGCTTTCCCTGAGAAACTGCAATTTGTTGAACATAGAGTTCCCATCCCTGGAGGAGATGCGCGCGTTCCACCTGGAGATGGAGGTGATGAAGAGTGTGGGCGCGCACCCGCACGTGGTGTCGCTGCTCGGCTGCTGCAGCGGCCGCCGTCCGCTCATCATCGCCGAGTACTGCAGCCGCGGGGACCTGCTCAGCTTCCTCAGGTAACTAAACAGGAATTGGATCAGCTGTGGCTAGTGAGAGAGATACGTACATAATTCTATTTAACTAATATAATTAATTATCATGGATTTCCACGAAGTAGCCCCAATTCCAAAAAGTGCCTTTTCTATTTCATATCGTGTTTTATTCCTAAAATTAGCTGTATCAGATGTTCCAGCTTTGGGTCACTACTCTACCTGTCCACCCACTGGACTATCCCATAGGCGCTTCGCTTCATATTCCACAATTTGAAACGTGCAGCGATGTTAATGCTGTCAGTTTTGTCAATGATGTAAACTTACTTAATCTTCCAGACGATCCTGGGACGTGCTAATCTCAAAACGTCACGCGAAATACTACAACAACAACAACATCGAAGCACGCTATCGGAACGACTCGTTCCTTAAATGCAAGCTGCAGCAAGAAGAATCCACTCTAGTCATCAACAAACTTTACGACCTTCAGGGTATTGGAGACATCGAACTGACAGCTTTAGATCTACTTTCCTTCTGCAGGCAGATAGCCATGGGAATGGAATTCTTAGCAGCTAATAGATTAGTCCATAGAGACTTGGCTGCTAGGAATATCTTAGTTACACGAGAGAAAATGCTGAAGATAGCAGATTTCGGTCTGTCCAGAGATGTGTATGAAGAAAACCAGTATAAACAGAAAGGAAATGGCAAAATGCCGGTGAAGTGGATGGCTTTGGAATCGTTGACGAGGAGAATTTATACTACGCAGAGTGATGTGTGAGTATCCAGTTGACATTTATTATTTCAGCTCCAATTACGACTGACTAGAGAGTGAGAGTTATTTGGAAGAGTAGGCTAGAGGGGCTTGGGGTCTCACTTGTTGAATTTTTTTTTTCTGTCGCAGGAAGATGTGTTTAAGGGAAGTTGTTAGACTTCATCATTATAATAGCCTACATAATATAATATTGTACCCATATAGAAATCACTTTTCGCCGTTAATCAGCACAAAGAGAAAACTTTCAGCTGCTTACATTTTTTAGCGACAGTTCAAAGGAAATTTTAAAATAATAAGTGTTTCCCTATTAAGTACGATTTGGAAATAACTCGATTTGCTGATAATATGCTGAATATACTCGTAATAAGCAGAATGGACGCCTCGAGAAAGAAGACGCAGTGTTGGCAGACCACCTGCCTTACGGGTCGATGGCATCACAACGACCGCAGGAAGACCGGGATGCGATCTGCTCTGGGCAGAGATGCATGGCACGAGGGAAGAAGGCCTTTGCCCAACAGTGGGACGATATGGGCTGACAATGATGATCTTGTGATGAATATCTTAAGAAAATATACAATACGTTTAACGTTTTGCCTCCAGTTGGTCATTCGGCGTAGTGGTGTGGGAGATAGTGACAGTGGGAGCGTCTCCATACCCCGACGTGCCCGCGTCGCGACTGCCGCGGTTACTGCGCGCCGGCTACAGGATGCCGCGCCCTAACAACTGCTCCAGACAACTGTACGTCACTATTATGTGTATAGCTTCAATATTATATAATGTTATCCGCATGATAGTGATCCATATCTTCTTTATACATAATTATGGCAATATATTCAGAAGAAATATCAAAGCAAGACACGCGCACGTATTCGTCCACTTACGACAGCTTGACATCTTAAAAGGGGTAATTTTAGCATAATAAACTTGGAACTTTGAAATGCCGTGCTAGTAGGTACCTATATGATATGTTATTACACTATAATATATGTATATCAAATTGTAATACATATGTACATGACATAATTTCCTTAATTACCGCATATGACATAAGTACCTTAACATCATAAATAAATAAATTAATATTTCAGGACATTACACACAGCGCCACCTAACCCCAAGCTAAGCAAGTTAATGCTTGTTATGGTTGGTGGTGGTGGTTAATGGTGGTGTAACACAATAGAACTTATTATCATTACATTATAATATAAAACGACATGATACATTGTATGTTATAGCTACGACGTGATGTTATCGTGCTGGCGCGCCCGGCCCCGCGACCGGCCCACATTCACCGAGCTGCACCAGACGCTGGACGACCTCCTCAACTGCGCCTGCGACACTTACCTCACGCTGGAGCTCGACGACGACGCGCACTCGCTATCCTCAACTATACATCAACGGTACTTCGACATGATCCTCAGGTAATCACATCAATTTTATTATCTTTTTTTTTATGTGATGAAGTAGAAGTCGAGCAAGACGCTCTCCTGATGTTAAGAGATAACGCTGCCCATAATTAGTACAGTGCTACTTAGGATTTCACAATGATGTGAAATTCTACGAGCACTGCACCAACGCTTCTCACTCAAGAGTCATAAGATGTTAAGACTCTTTAGCCCAGTAATTTCACTAGCTACAGTGCCCTCCTATCGGAGCAAAGTAATGTTTGCACATCACTGCTCAGGCGGTAGAATAACTGGCACTGTCGGGGTACCCACCTAGACGACCTCTTGCAATGGAAGTCTACCTCCGATACCCCCGGTATCTTACTAATATTATAAACGTGAAAGTTTGTAAGAATGGATATCTGGACGTCTGGATGTCAGGATGTTTGTTATTCTTTCACGCCTAAACGGGTGGACCGATTGAGCTGAAATTTTGTATAGAGATAGCTTAGACCCTTGAATAACACATAGGCTACATAAGTAGTGCGGGTAAAACCACTGGGCGCAGCTAGTATCTTTTGTATATATAAAACAAAGTCTTACTAAAACAAGTGAAACTTTTTAAAAACAAGCTTTAATTATAATTATTACCATCCAGCAACTCGATGGGGTTGCGTCGTTTAATTACAGAGTTCCTATACCTTCCAGCTCTATCAACAGATCAGCTCGATGTCACAATAAAATTGCATTGTCATCCGATTTATACAGGCATGCAAAATTCAGCTCAATCGGATACCGGGGATTGGGTCAAATTAAACTTGCAAGATTTAATTACAGACAGACAGACAGCAGACATGTAAATAAAAGCTTGTAATATATTCTTTTTCAGAGCGAAACGTTACTGGTCTCGCAGCGAGAGCTACGAGCGGCCGCTGAAATCTCCGAGCAGCAACATTTACTCCTCCACACCGCCCGCTAGCTTGCACAAAACTAGCCTCTGACATTATATGAGATTTATTATATAAAATTGTGAGAATTTGCCTGAGTCCTTGAGCTTTCCTGATCGATGTAATAATCCGGATTATTACATCTTTGTTCGAGGTAAACAAACCCGATGAACGGTGCTATTTTGTGTGTGTTCCTACAGATAGAACTAATAGATGATTCTAAGGGGTGCATTCCTATTTGCCCTCACATCGATTGCCACCGTGTGGCATTTGGGAATTAATCCCCGGTTGCGGCCGTGTGAGAAGGGTGATTGGCGATTAACAGACCAGTTTGAAATGAATTGTAAAAATAACTTAGAAATAAAATGTTTTATCGAATTCAATAAGATTTCGAAATTTATCAACCATTTTTTTTTCAATGAAGACAGACCTTATATTCTACTTTCCACTTAAAATATATCATTCAAATCTGATGGAATAATAAATAAGTGCCTTTCAAGTTCTAAATATAAGCTTTTAATGAGATTTATTCATGTTTTTACAGTTTACAATACCTGTAAAAAATTTTGCTGTAGTAAAATAAACTAGTTTTAAAGAAAAGCTGTGAACGTCGCCAGTAAGAGATACAGGGTATGATTATTTTACATTTTGTACAAATGTAGTTATGTAAGTGTGTACGTATACGACTTGTAAGTGATATTTTCCTATTAATTTACGTTAGATTAAGATTTTGTAATAAAGATTTGAAACCACTTGTTTTGTTTTTATATCACTTATGTCATTTAAAACAATAAAAATATGTTAAGATTTATGACCTGCACCCATCTACCTAGCTACTAGCTACATAGGCCAGCTGCAGACATACCAAATTTCAGCTTGAATCGGTCCAGCCGTTTAGGCGTGAAAGAGTAAGAAATATCTATCCATACTTACAGATTTTCTCATCTGTAATATGACTATCTACGCCAAGGGGCTTCACTCAAGTGAT
Organism: Hemithea aestivaria; assembly: GCA_947507615.1. Taxonomy (NCBI): domain Eukaryota; kingdom Metazoa; phylum Arthropoda; class Insecta; order Lepidoptera; family Geometridae; genus Hemithea; species Hemithea aestivaria. The sequence goes on along the minus strand of OX382339.1, from coordinate 12,816,601 downwards.
CCCAAATTCTAATGCTGTGTTATATTGGGATATAATGTAACCTATAGGTACTTTAAAACCTGAGGGCCTATAGGCTATCGCAAAACGACATGTAAAACACTAGAATCCATGGACAAAATTGCGTACATTACGTGCTTAAACCTCCTTATTAATATGAGTAAAGTAACAAAAGCAGCAATGTACATTGAAGTTGCCATCAATCGTAGTGGGTGAGAATTAGCCAATAGCCCCCTGGTTGACATAGATGTTAACCAGGTTTTTGGCTATCATAGAGTTTCATCGAAACCCGTTCAGTGGTCTTTACGTGAATGAGTAACACACATACACAGGATATAAAAGTCCAAACCTCAAGGTATACCTAGTTAAACTATAAAGTAGCTAAATATAAGGTTGAAAATAAAAACAGCACTGTAATAGATTGAAATTATATTACTTTAATGTATATATTACAGGATATGCTTAACGCTAAATATAAAAATATCAATATCATTGCGATCCTCACGCACGTGGTGCCTCCTCAGACTTGCCTTCTTTCATACGCGCCCTGTATTATGATGTCTTTATACCGTAAATATATCAGTGGTTTTGGCTAATAAACATATAATAAGCGTTAATATTTACAAAAGAGCAAAATGAAATAGTATTTTTGCAACAAGGGTTATATACAATGGAGTTTGCAACGTCAACATCAACTGAGCAATAAAATGACGTCGCGCTTGTTTGCCATCTCGCGTACTCGTACTGAATACGTAGGTTGACGATAGTATTTCGTTTTTAATTTGTATGAGGTGAGATGACAGACAGCCCTGACGTCATTTTTCTTGCTTCAGTTTGGTGTTCACGCTGCAAAATCCATTTGAGTGAAAAAAAAATTCTTGATATTTTGTGTGCAACTCACTCGCTCGCACGATATGTCGAAATTTTATTATTTTATGAAGTATCCCACCGCGACCATCTTCGGCGGGGGACCCCTCTGCGCAGAGTGACGATGCGTAACGCATATTTACTGGGTAAAATAAGGCAGAGAGAGACTGAGGACAACCGCGTATTGCAATAAATATAATTTTAATTGTTATAAAATACAGGGCACGCATTACCATCTCAAACCTCAGATTAATTAAACATCTAGAATGTACAATTAGGACGAACTCGATTATTTCATGAGCAGATAATACAGAGCAAGCTATGAGAATCAGAGTGACCTGTCATATTTTAATATTATTATTCAGCCTATATTGTCCCACTGCAGGGCGAAGGCCTCCTTTTCACTCCTTTATCTGGGTAGCGGTTAGGGGCCAATCCTTGAGGTAGGAGTCCAGTTTATTTTTTCATTACCTACTCATTCAAAATTTAAAAACAGCTAAATACCTAATAGCGCCACACAGGTACTATAACTGAAAACTATTGTATGAGAAATTAAGCCACTTTGACTCTTACAGCCCCAAACAAATGGGTTAAACCAATTTATTAAATTCCTAAATGAAACTTATATGTAATCAAATTAAAGGAAATGCATCGGAATAATGTACTTAATAGTTAAGGTGCATATCTCAGTAGCACTTTCTTAACTAACTTACATTGCTAAAGCTACATGATACAGCAATCATTTTAAAACAATAATTTTATTAAAATTCGTCCTTTTTAACTGAGTGATGTTTGACGCCTCATGTTTAAAAAATCTTATCTTTTAATGTTCACATTGAAAGCTCTACCACACCTAGTAACTTTAAAATATTAAAACTGAGTTTTATTACAATAATAGATAGGTATATACTTATTTAATATCGCCTTATGTACACGAGTCGAAATTATTTCGAATCATTGATATTTTACTTGGGGAACAGACAAGGTAAAAATAAAAACAAAATATAATTAGTCCGTAATATTAATAATAAAAAATATTCGATACCTACGTATTTTTTTGTCTGAGAATAAAATTTTAAAAAAAATGATGAGATACAGCGCTTATAAGTTTCTCGGTGAGGACGCGTAACGTCACTTGTGGATGCATTTTGTATCGACTCTAGCATCCACAAGGGACATTACTACCCCTTCCCTGTAATTTTAGTGCATTTATAAATCACATGTTTTTATTAAAATTACAAATAAAAAAATACGTGTCCAATATTTTCTACATTATGGACAAAAAAAAAATTGTCCGATCCCCTTTAAGACATGTCAGTCTCGAGACAATGTGGCAAGAAAGCCTAGAATAATACTAATTCAGCTTCAAACGTTAGAAAAAAATGTCATGTTTTTAAGTTTGTAAGGTGATACGCAGCACGCCCAATTTTTGTTTCTGCGTGTGAATTATTTTTCTGCTACAAACTGTCACCAAAGCAATTATAATTTTAAAGCAGCAAAAATATTCAAATATAAAATCTGCCATGATAATAATTTTATTAGTAACAAGATTACTAAATAAATGAAAATAAGTAAAAGAGACAATGTTAAGCGCTTGTAAATTCCATATTTAGTTTGGCCGATTATATGTTAGATGTTCAAAAGCCATGTAAGGTTAATAACAAAAGCGATACTTTTGTTAAAACATGGCAAAAGAAAAAGCGGACAAGCTTGTAAAATTGCGGTCGGAGTGAACGATTTTTCACAGTATAGTGATAAATTTGAACTGCAATGTAAGCGATCTGTTCTAAATCTATGGTCAAAGGAACAGCAATAACAAAAACGCAATATTGACTAAACTAAACACTGCGCAAACTATATTGCATAATACACTGAAAATATCCAAGCTACTTTTGCGTTACAAACAGTAAAAAAGTGCGAAACCCTAGGTTTATAAAACTAAGTCTATCGATGAGGAATGCCGTTACGACTTGCCCTTCAGAGATCAAAACTATCATGCGTCGAGATTGCTAACTACAAAATTAATAGTTGTTTATATCGCCAAATACCTCTATAGGAACGCAATATCGAAACAGAATAAAAAAGGATTTTCCGAAATACTTTGGCGAACCACGAAAACAGACGAAAATGCAAACAGCGCTTCCGCACTACATTCGGTCCGAATCCGAGACATTTGGCGTAGCGTATCTGTCAAACATTTTATGTGGTACGATTTCTGTCTATTACCGCAATATTTTTAATAGACCGAAGTGGCTATAGTTATATTTGTACGAAAACTTACTATGGCTACTTCGGACCGTCATTTGACGGATTCGAATTAATGTAGTGCGGAAGCGGTTTTAATATACATTTTAAGTCTTATAATATTTTTTATAAGCCTAAAAATTTATAAATCAATAAGTTACTGTTTTTTATCTGTATCAATGAAATCTCAACGCATAATATGGCCATAAACTTTTTAAAAACATCTCCGTACGTCCCTTTGGCTTCTAATACTTATGCACTGGTGTAACAATCACTATTTAGAATATATTATCGCTTCACATTATTTTAATCCCTAACGAGTCATATCTAATTAAGAGCGTTCGCATACAAGTTGTAACATTGTGATTGACTTAATATTCTCCCCTTTTACCGTCATTTGATGGAAAATAAATATAGAGAAAAATGATATATGACTGTGTGCGAAAGCCCTTAATTTTGTAATTTAAATATTATTTTATACATAAGTTATCATAAGTACAGATATTTGTATGTAATTTTTGTGTATGAACGTTTGTAACATTTATTTCTAATATTATGTACAAACTTCGAGACTAATTAGGTTTCTGACATATTTCTTTTTCATTTTTCGATCGTTGTAAATATTTTATATATGCCCAATTTTTTACCTTGACCTTGAAGTATTGTAATATTTTGTATAATAAGATTTGGAATTAAAATTTTAAATCTTGTCATGATATAAATTTATTATATTTTCAATCAGAGGTGGTTTGACTAATTTAAACTAATGGCAGACCCTATAAGAAAATAAATCGAACAAATAAAATGTTACACACATAGAAAAGTAAAGTTAAAAGGCGTAACCGTCGTATATTACACGGTTAGGTTATGCGACCAAATTGAGAAACGACTATTGTGGAAACCGTTTTATGTGAACAATAACATTTTATTTTTGTGGGGTTAAAGTGATTGCCACCACTGTAAATTAGCCAATGCCTCAGATTACTATAATGTTTGATATTTCGTTGCAAATCAGTCATAAGACTGCACATTTGTGATCATTGACCGTAAAATAGTATACACATTGTAGGTAGTAAACATCTATAACGATATCTATATCACATTTACATTATATAGTGGAGAAAAGTATATATAATACAAAATATGTCATAAGTACACCACGAGCCACGAAATATGAAAAGCTTTGAGAATTTTTTTTCAATGACTGCTTATGATTTGCTTTAAGTCAGATTAGACGACCGAAATTGACTAAGCTAGTAGGTTACCACTTATTTTTATTTTATATAGTCTTTAATGATAAAATGTTTGTTATTTTTTGTTTAACGTGTAAACTTGGTTTGTTTTTGATCTGTAGAATAACATTAGAAGGATCATTCGCTAACTAGGTTGGCGCGGGAACCCAAACTGAGTTTTTTCCCCCAACAATAAAAGGCTCCAGCTGCAGATTTTAGCTATCACCTACCCGCATGCAAAACACTAGAATCCATAGACAAAATTGCGTACATTACTTGCTTAACCTTCTCTTAATATATGAGTAAAATAACAAAAACAGTAATGTACATTGAAATGGGTGGGTGTGAATTAGCCAATAGCCCTGCAGGTCACAACAAATTGAAACCTCCTTCCTTTTCATAGGAATTGAATTATATTGTGTTAGATAGATAACCCTTTATTGAAACACAAAAGAAAATGTACAAATACAGCTTAATACTATAAAATTAAAACTAAGTGTTACAATTGGCGGTCTTATCGCTAATAGCGATCTCTTCTAGACAACCGTGCAGGGAGAGGAAAACAATTGACATTCACATCAATTTTTCATTTTTTGTTAGATTTTTTTTCAGTAAATTCTCTAGTTTCATACAAATCTTTTCGTATTTCGTGTGTCGCAGTTGAAGAGTGTAACACATACCTAAGTGTAATGCAATAAGTGGATAGTGTTGCGTCAGTCGATGGGCGGCGGTTGCGCGGGAATGTTGGATGGAGGCGCTGTCAGGTACCCGGCCGAGTGCGGGACTGGACCTGAAGGGGAAAGGGGTGGTTAGAAGATAATGGTAAAGTGTATTTAAAAGTGTTGGTATCGAAAGATATCGCTCAATACTCATATCATCATCTTCCTGCCCTTATCCCACACTAGGTAGGGTCGGCACAACACGTTTTTCTCCACCATTCTGCTCTATCATCCGTCATCCACTCCCCTAGCACGCATATCATCTTTCACACAGGTCATCCAAACCTTTTTCGGGCGCTCAATACTCATATATACTTCCATAATCATAGATCACAGAATTGATACCAGAAAGTTGGAGTCCGAGAACACAGCAGAAGACGAAGCTTTTTTTATAATACAAAGAAGTAAGAAGACGAACAAGACACTCTCCTGATGTTAAGAGATAACGCTGCCCATAATCAGTACAGTGCATCACAATGATATGAAATTCTAGGAGCACTGCATCAACGCTTCTTTCTCAAGAGTCATAAGATGTAAAGAATTTTCTGCCCAGTAATTTCACTAGCTACAGTGCTCTCCTACCGAAGCACAGTAATGTTTGCACATCACTGCACAGCAGTGCGGTAAAATAACTGGCACTGTTGGGGTCCAACCTAGTCGACCTCTGCAAAGGAAGTCTACCCCCGCCCCGGTAGAACCTGAACGCAAAATAGAAACAAATAGATGGACAGATTAGGTATTTGCCCAGCAGTGGGACAGTATAGCGGTCCGGCATCTGTCGCTGTATAATGTGAGTACAATAGTCACCGGAGAGCGCGGCGGGCGGGTGGTGCGCTATGAAGAGGTCGTGTGCAGCGGTCTGGCATCTGTCGCTGTATGATGTGAGTACAATAGTCACCGGAGAGCGCGGCGGGCGGGTGGTGCGCTATGAAGAGGTCGTGTGCAGCGGTCTGGCATCTGTCGCTGTATGATGTGAGTACAATAGTCACCGGAGAGCGCGGCGGGCGGGTGGTGCGCTATGAAGAGGTCGTGTGCAGCGGTCTGGCATCTGTCGCTGTATGATGTGAGTACAATAGTCACCGGAGAGCGCGGCGGGCGGGTGGTGCGCTATGAAGAGGTCGTGTGCAGCGGTCTGGCATCTGTCGCTGTATGATGTGAGTACAATAGTCACCGGAGAGCGCGGCGGGCGGGTGGTGCGCTATGAAGAGGTCGTGTGCAGCGGTCTGGCATCTGTCGCTGTATGATGTGAGTACAATAGTCACCGGAGAGCGCGGCGGGCGGGTGGTGCGCTATGAAGAGGTCGTGTGCAGCGGTCTGGCATCTGTCGCTGTATGATGTGAGTACAATAGTCACCGGAGAGCGCGGCGGGCGGGTGGTGCGCTATGAAGAGGTCGTGTGCAGCGGTCTGGCATCTGTCGCTGTATGATGTGAGTACAATAGTCACCGGAGAGCGCGGCGGGCGGGTGGTGCGCTATGAAGAGGTCGTGTGCAGCGGTCTGGCATCTGTCGCTGTATGATGTGAGTACAATAGTCACCGGAGAGCGCGGCGGGCGGGTGGTGCGCTATGAAGAGGTCGTGTGCAGCGGTCTGGCATCTGTCGCTGTATGATGTGAGTACAATAGTCACCGGAGAGCGCGGCGGGCGGGTGGTGCGCTATGAAGAGGTCGTGCCGCTGCGCCGCGTACTGCGCCCACACGGGGCTGCGGTCGAGCGCCTGCTGCACGAGGGGCCCGTGCGCGGTGTTGTTGGCCATCGCCTTCAGGGCTCCGACTAACTGCGCCGCCGCCTGCCCGTCCAGCCGAGACTCCAGCAGGGAGAGGAGGCAGCCGATCAGGTCCGTCTCTATTGCCTGGAATATACAAACACATTATAGTAGTTAGTGTGGTTACTGCTGAGTTAACGGGTTGAAGGTGCAAGTGGGAGAAGGGAACGTGCCGTGTCGTCCGACTTTAGTGTTTAATTAAGCAATGGGGAAAAGATATACGGAATGGTTTTACTCCTATTCTTTAGTCATCTCTGTCCATATCAGAGTCATAGAAAAGCTAATAGAGATTATAAATACAAACATAGTCAGATAACAATAATAATAAAACCATGATAAAATAAATAAATAATTACCTGTTGCACAAGTCTGTCCGTGTTGGCGCTGCTATTGAAGATGGCCGCCAACGCCTCGCACGCGGTGGCGACGCACTCCCGACACGACTTCACGGCCACCTTGAGACCAGACATCACGTCTGTTTGGGCGAGGGCTGTTACACACGCCTGTGGGAGAACGATACGTGTATCAGAACATTTTGAAGAAATTTTGTAGTAGTTGGTACGAGAAAACATTACTCGAACTGATTTTTTTTTTTATGTAATAGGTGACAAACAAGCATACGGCCCACCTGATGGTGAGTGGCTACCGTCGCCTATTTGCGTGACGAAATGAAATAACATACGTTGCATTTTAACTTTTGTTTTTGTTTTGTAAACGTGTTTGGGTTTGGATCTAATGCAAAGCTGTAACGCTTTTATATACAGCGTGTATACAACAGGCGCGTCATTCGCGGCAGCTCGCCTCGTGTACATATTGCATCCTGTATAGTGTACCTGTGAGTGTGCTAGAGCAGCGAGCACGGGCACGCAGTGTCTCGGTGTGAGTGGCAGCAGGCGCGTCACTCGCGGCAGCTCGCCTCGTGTACATATTGCATCCTGTATAGTGTACCTGTGAGTGTGCTAGAGCAGCGAGCACGGGCACGCAGTGTCTCGGTGTGAGTGGCAGCAGGCGCGTCACTCGCGGCAGCTCGCCTCGTGTACATATTGCATCCTGTATAGTGTACCTGTGAGTGTGCTAGAGCAGCGAGCACGGGCACGCAGTGTCTCGGTGTGAGTGGCAGCAGGCGCGTCACTCGCGGCAGCTCGCCTCGTGTACATATTGCATCCTGTATAGTGTACCTGTGAGTGTGCTAGAGCAGCGAGCACGGGCACGCAGTGTCTCGGTGTGAGTGGCAGCAGGCGCGTCACTCGCGGCAGCTCGCCTCGTGTACATATTGCATCCTGTATAGTGTACCTGTGAGTGTGCTAGAGCAGCGAGCACGGGCACGCAGTGTCTCGGTGTGAGTGGCAGCAGGCGCGTCACTCGCGGCAGCTCGCCTCGTGTACATATTGCATCCTGTATAGTGTACCTGTGAGTGTGCTAGAGCAGCGAGCACGGGCACGCAGTGTCTCGGTGTGAGTGGCAGCAGGCGCGTCACTCGCGGCAGCTCGCCTCGTGTACATATTGCATCCTGTATAGTGTACCTGTGAGTGTGCTAGAGCAGCGAGCACGGGCACGCAGTGTCTCGGTGTGAGTGGCAGCAGGCGCGTCACTCGCGGCAGCTCGCCTCGTGTACATATTGCATCCTGTATAGTGTACCTGTGAGTGTGCTAGAGCAGCGAGCACGGGCACGCAGTGTCTCGGTGTGAGTGGCAGCAGGCGCGTCACTCGCGGCAGCTCGCCTCGTGTACATATTGCATCCTGTATAGTGTACCTGTGAGTGTGCTAGAGCAGCGAGCACGGGCACGCAGTGTCTCGGTGTGAGTGGCAGCAGGCGCGTCACTCGCGGCAGCTCGCCTCGTGTACATATTGCATCCTGTATAGTGTACCTGTGAGTGTGCTAGAGCAGCGAGCACGGGCACGCAGTGTCTCGGTGTGAGTGGCAGCAGGCGCGTCACTCGCGGCAGCTCGCCTCGTGTACATATTGCATCCTGTATAGTGTACCTGTGAGTGTGCTAGAGCAGCGAGCACGGGCACGCAGTGTCTCGGTGTGAGTGGCAGCAGGCGCGTCACTCGCGGCAGCTCGCCTCGTGTACATATTGCATCCTGTATAGTGTACCTGTGAGTGTGCTAGAGCAGCGAGCACGGGCACGCAGTGTCTCGGTGTGAGTGGCAGCAGGCGCGTCACTCGCGGCAGCTCGCCTCGTGTACATATTGCATCCTGTATAGTGTACCTGTGAGTGTGCTAGAGCAGCGAGCACGGGCACGCAGTGTCTCGGTGTGAGTGGCAGCAGGCGCGTCACTCGCGGCAGCTCGCCTCGTGTACATATTGCATCCTGTATAGTGTACCTGTGAGTGTGCTAGAGCAGCGAGCACGGGCACGCAGTGTCTCGGTGTGAGTGGCAGCAGGCGCGTCACTCGCGGCAGCTCGCCTCGTGTACATATTGCATCCTGTATAGTGTACCTGTGAGTGTGCTAGAGCAGCGAGCACGGGCACGCAGTGTCTCGGTGTGAGTGGCAGCAGGCGCGTCACTCGCGGCAGCTCGCCTCGTGTACATATTGCATCCTGTATAGTGTACCTGTGAGTGTGCTAGAGCAGCGAGCACGGGCACGCAGTGTCTCGGTGTGAGTGGCAGCAGGCGCGTCACTCGCGGCAGCTCGCCCAGTGTGGCGCATCTCTCCCGCAGCGCCGGCCGCGCGCGGAGCAGGGCCGCGAGGGCTGCCGCGCATATTGCGCCGCGACCGCCCTGCGAACAACACAACTTTATTAAGAAAATGTTTATAAGTTCTGAGCCTTAGACGAAGACGAAAGGCATTAGTAAAACTTGAGGTAGACGCCGCCTATCTACAGCTCCTGGTAGTCCCAGTATCTGTTCTATAGCACCTTTAATCCTACACAAAACTACAAGCTTCCATCACTTACATCAGAGTCGTCCTTGTTCAAAGCGACCACAGTCTCAGTGAGCAGTTCCTCGAGGAAGGTCTTGGGGCTCCGCAGGTTCCAGTGCGGGTTCTGTAGGTACAGCTTGAGGTAGACGCCGCCCACGATGACCTCGCCGGGAGGGGCCCACGCTTGCTCCACGCTGGCTCGGTCGGTGTCTCGCTCCTCGAATGTTGTGGTCGGGTCTGCTAGTTGGTTGGCTTGGTGTCTGTGGAGAGATAGGTTGTTTATTTTCATGTTACAAGCAAGTGTTCAAGAAAATATACAGAAAAAGGTTCCAATTTGGACGTTATCTGCAACTCGTGTTCAACAGAAGTACTCACTAGGCATAAAAAACATACCAATCTCTGGGTAGAAAATACAAAAGTCCCCAACTGCCTAATCTTTTTCTAGAGGCTTAGATACAAAAGATCTGTAATGGTTGAAACGCCCTAAGGTCCATATCATAAATCATTATTTATATTTATTATTTAACAAATTAAATACCTCTCCCTAGTGTGCAGTATGGCCCTCGCTCGTTGAGTCCTTGCATCGTCAGTCCACACGAGCTCAGGGTGTTCATGCGTACTATCAACCATGTGCACGCAGCTCGCGCCTTGTGCTCGCATGGCTTCAGCGAAGACGGCGGGGATGTACCGGGATATCGATAGACGGACCTGAAATACGTTGTTATACCAACAACAACACATCAACATAAAGCCACGTCTCTAGCGCGTGTTTTGGTTCAAACATTCAACATGAGGATGACAATATCCAAAAAAACCTCAGCGATTTTGATGAATATAGATATACGATTTTTAAAACTATCGCGAGTGTTCTCCATAACTAAAAACAAAAACGGCACAACTCACGTCTAATATTGTCGAGAATATCTCTTGGACCGCAGGTGTGGAATCCGGGCTAGATTCAGACCGCCTGGTAAGCTGCGTCAACTGTTGCGATCGCCGAAGGAAAAGGAGGCATTGTGTGGGCCGGGTGTATATAAGATCCCTTGCGACTGTGGTCGATCTTATATTGGCGAAACACAACAGAACATTTCCACACGAATTACGGAACACATTAGGGCCGTGAAGAATATGGAAACTGACCGATCCGCAGTAGCTGAACACGCATACATCTCCGATTCGAAGCATTATCTGAGATTCGATAAAGTCTCCGTGCTGGCAAAGGAGAAGTTTTTCGTGCCGCGGAAATTTAAGGAGGCAATCGAAATAGGTCGCTATGCTAATTTTAATCGGGATCGTGGATGGGCCATTCCTTCGGCGTGGATGCCTGTGCTTAGTACCCGTGATCGTGCGTTAACGTCTGTCCGCGAATGTGATACAACAAGTGCGGTGTGTCTGCAGCCTAACGATGCGTCAGACATAAGTGGTAGCGACAGTGAGTCAGCCGACCCCCCGCCCGCACCGTCGCAGCGCTCGGTCCGTGCATCGGCGCGGGCCGGAGCCAGTGAGCGCCGGTTACTGCACGCGTGATCTCCTGATGAAGGACCGAGTAATTGTCCGAAACCGTGGTCGAGATATTCTCGACAATATTAGACGTGAGTTGTGCCGTTTTTGTTTTTAGTTATGAATATAGATATTATGTTTTGTTGTGCGTGCTTTCCATCGGATATTGAAAGCAAAAACATTGTTGGAGCAAACAAAAAGTGTAGTTTGTCAATGTTTGGTGAAAAATGTTGTGATGTTTGGTGTTGAATATTTGAACCAAAACAGACGCTTGAGACGCGGCTTTACGTAAACAAACGAAATGTTTACGTTAACATTATCTCTGTCTAATTTTAAGTTGATAAGTATTAGTTTGTGTTTATTTTTATGTCAGTGTTATTCAATAGTTTTGTAAATGCTGGTCCACAATAAAGAGTATTTCCATTCTATTTTATTCTACCGTCGTTGCACTAAAATGTAACAGTGAATTTAATTAAGGGCTTCCTTGATTGCGATTATATCGCTCGCACAGACAGACACAATGTAAAAAGTCATCTTTTTATAAAGAAATAAGACGAGCAAGATGAAATGAAATGCAAATATTTATTTGCTTTAAATGTTGTACAAACAGGTGTTTTAAAATAACTAGAGTCCAAAAAATTTTGTCAGTTAAAAGACATGCAAATGCTCTCCTGATGGTAAGAAATAACGTTAACATTTAGTTTTCTGTGGTTATAATAATTAAAATACAAACATACCTTTGGCCCGTGTAATTTGTCTCCCATCATCCTAGCTAACAACTCGACGGAAGCCTCCCTCGCTTCCGGGTATTTACTATTACAGAATATGTCTAATAAATATATCACAGCTCCTGCAAAAGAAAAAGTACAACTCAATACTTGAACATACATCTTTTTTTTTTTTGAACATACAAGCTTTGAAAGGGTACGAATCTTACTAATATTATAATGTGAAAGTTTGTAAGAATGTTTGGATGTATGTTTGTTACTCTTTCACGCCTAAACGGGTAAATCGATTCAGCTGATAGCTAGAGATATCTTAGATCCTGGAAAAAATACATATTTAGGCTACAGTACAGCGGGCAAAACCGTTAGGCGCCGCTAGGTCTTTATAAAGCATTTTACATATTATTTAGAAACGTATCCCCAACTGAAGATGGACTCGTTGAGGATATCCACCAAGTCCTAGGTATTCCTGTGAGATAACATGGTGCAGTTACGCCGCATTAGTCCGTGGTTCACTAACGTGAAACAGACCTAAGGCCGCCCATTGTAGACCAAACTTTTTCTCTAATTTTAAGTTAATTATATGTAGGTATTCATTTGTGTTTATTTTTATTACAGTGTTTTGTAAATAATATGTTGTTGTAATAAAGAGTACTTCTATTCTACATTCGTACATAGCTCCTTCCAATCGTAACACAGCTCTTGGTATTATTTATATGAAACCTACCTTTAGCAAGCGCCTCTCTGACCAACTGCGTGTCATGCAGTAAGGCAGCCAAGGCATCAAGCGCCTCAGTTTTAGGCGGTTTCTCTGCCAACAAAGGCAGCAAATGTCCCAGCACTCCACTAGCAGCTACGTCCTCTACACATTCCCTGCTGCCACTTGTGCAAGCAACGACTCGTAACGCGGCCGTTTGTATGGAGGGGTGCGCACGCGCAGATAGTAACCCGAATATCAACCCGAATTGGCCTATGCATTGGATTTCTACACCTAAAATAGAAAAACGTACATTAAAAAATGTGTTCAAATTGTTCATGGTTAAATTTTAGTAATTTTTAGGGTTTTGTACCTCTATATGAAAAAGCAAAACCCTTATAATTGCGCGTCTCTCTGTTTGTCAAGACCCTTTTATTTTAACCGAAGTTGATCTAGCAAAAAAAGAAGTTCCGAAAAAATATATCTCAAAATGCATTGCTCGAAGTATAAAGGGATGTTCATTCAAATATGTACGTGTATTTAACACATTTGTTACTTTTCGTCCACGCCTCATTGTATAGCTCGACCGATTGAGCTGATTCAACAAAACAACACAAAAACCAATTTACCTGGATTCTTAGTAATAACGTTGGCTAATGCATCAAGTGCAAGGGTAATGTGTTCCACCCTTTCATCCGTCATGTCTAACGTAGTCTGCTCTTGAATGAACTTTAGTAACTCTAGTATTAATTGTTGTGGGTTCTGAAATAAAAAAAAAACGTATAATTAAGTTAATAAACTAACATTTTCGAGATTTTGTTTTATCCATGAGTTTCATGGTATTATTCAATTCATGATATCTTTCGTAACTAACTAGCTATCTTTAGATCACAAAAAATAATGTTAAACACACAATTTTTATCATATTTCACTATGGGTTTGATTTAATTTACAATGTTTTTTAGATGTCGCAGTTGTGAGAACCGTTTAAGAATAGTAAAGTTAGCAGACTTTGCATGAATAAATGATTGTATAGTCGGCAACATACAATAGTTGCGCGACAATTCAGCAACATTATTCAACTCACCTCAATAACGAAGTTGGGTTGTTCGTTGTAGATCTGTATATAAACCCCGCCTACAGACAGCAACCCTTCATGTGCGGAGTATACGAAGGAGTCCACAAGTGGCGCGTCTTCGGCAACAGTTGTGCTACAGTTGCGCAACTTTTCTCTAAGTTCTGCTCGGGTGCTGTTGTCCCACACTAGGTAGGGCGTCTTCCAGTTCGATGTTAGGGTTTTTAGGAGCTGTGGATAAATAGTTTTTATAATATATTTTTTTTAATTAGTTATATAGCTGTACCGCTTGGTTTAGCACGTGTAAGTTTATGAGTTCTACCAAGTTTTCAGCTACATGTCATTGCAATCAGTTCAATGGTTTTTGAGTGTAAGAGCAACAAATTAAACACTCTTATCCACCTTCACCTTTATTTATTGTGGGATACTTTTTATTGTAATGTAACTTTGCATGATATGATTATTTGCATTGTGAGCAGAATAAAAAACTAAATACCTACGAGATGCTTTAGTTGGATTACAGAGTAAACCAACACAACATTTTATTGGTCTTGTGAAATAATTTTAATACTAAAATAGTTCTATGCGGCCCGTATACGCTCGTCATCCGGCGTCGTTTGTTCATGAGGCCAGTATAATGCTGCCAGTATTACCTCATGTTGATCGGGCTCAGCCAACCGTCCGCACAGATGCGGCGTCAGGAGGCAGTGTAGCGCGGCCCGTATCCGCTCGTCGTCCGGCGTCGTTTGTTCATGAGGCCAGTATAATGCTGCCAGTATTACCTCATGTTGATCGGGCTCAGCCAACCGTCCGCACAGATGCGGCGTCAGGAGGCAGTGTAGCGCGGCCCGTATCCGCTCGTCGTCCGGCGTCGTTTGTTCGTGGGGCCCGTATAATGCTGCCAGTGCTATCACGCACTTCTTCGCTAACTCGTTTGCTAGTTCCTGGTAAATTTGAAAAAGGATTTCAGTTGTGGAGCTATTTAAAGTAATTGTATTGTACAGCTTAAATTGCGCACAAATGCTCAAAGATATAATAAACGAATATGTGTAACTTTTTTAACGATGAAAAATGTGAATGTGAAATCAAAGAAAAAAATTAAACAATAGGAATTGTTGTATGACCCACATATATGTCTCAGATCGCCAAGCTGGCTTACAAGGCCTGCAACATAACCTAACGACTGACTCATACATATCTTATAGGAAAACAGATGGGACATACAGTTTTATGTAAAACAGTATGATAACTAACAAGACAATGAAGTCATTATGAAAAATGTAAGTGATTTTTTCAAAAAGTGAATAGAGACCACGTTCGTGGCAAGTAACAACATAGATTCATTACTAAGACACGACCGTTATTTCATTTCCTTGTTCCCATATAATTTATTTTACTCTCTCTTGTGGTCCAAATTGTAATTTAGTGCTAATATTAAGTAAAACTGTAATTTTCTTTGGATGCAATAATGAGTACTCTATTCTATTCTACTCACTTGCGTACTATGTTCCTTATCAGCTTCGACTCCCGACTCGGTGAGAGTATAGTCGTAGAGTAAAACAGCGGGTAAAGCGGCCTGCATTGCGCCGGCGCGGGCTAACTGCGACCGACACTGTGGGTGGGCGGCTAATGAAGCCACCGCCTCTGCACCCGCGCACGCCGTGTCACATAGTTGCTGTGAACGAATAATATTGTTCATTATTACCTATAAAGTAAAGATTAAAGCTCATGGCTCGCGGCGTTCAAATTTGAGACTTAAATAGTTTTTCGCATTTTTTTTTTATAGCAGACTAAACAAGCGTTTGACCGCAATCGCACCTGTTTGTAAGTGACAATGCAGTCGAAGTTGTAGCACGCTTGTTCAGTAAAAACCTATTCACTCTTGATTTGAACAAACCCACGTTATAATTCGGGAAACACTAAAGATAGTAGCGAGTTCCATAGCTTTGCCGTTCTCATAATGAAAGACGAAGCAAATCGCTTCGTCCGAGCTGTTGATATACCCACCAAATATCGGTGGCGCAGTGTCGTTTGCCTAGACGTTCGGTAGTAAAAGGGTGATGGTGGAATTACCCCTGGGAGTTCTGAGGAGCACTCCCCATAATGGAGTGAATAATTGCACTGTCAAAAAACAGTCTACGTCGTCTTTTACATTTTCAGATTATAGAGTGCTACGACAGCGGGCAATCCGTTCAGCGGTTTGGGCTGTGGCTTTCAGCGGTTTGGTGTTGATAGATCAGTAAGTCGCTCTTTATTATTTAGAACAAACTTACTTGTTGTCTAATAAGAGTTACAGCGCGCCACGTGACCGCACACTTTGGATGCGATGTCTGTCGGTTTGTCTACATAATATTACATATATATACTCACTTGTCTCCTAATGAGCGGTACAATATCGGCACAGAGCTGCGACATGTCGGCGCAGACGTCCCTACAGAGAGGGAAGGAGCCTGCTACAGCGATACAGCGCGCCACGTGACCGCACACTTTGGATGCGATGTCTGTCGGTTTGCTGGCCGCTGATAGGACAGGCACGCAACGGGATAATGCTTCGTGGAGGACCTGGAAAGGAGAATAATTATTATTATAATTTTTAGTAAGCTTTTTAACGGCGAATACGCTTTGTGGTGGTAGGCCTCTATAATCCCAGATCAAACGCTTGTAATAATGTACAGAATATAACAATTGTTATCGTTTCTTTTCCACAATTACTACAGAACATTTTTCCGTTCCGCTTTTGCTAGAGGGACTGTCCCGAAAACGGAGCGACAGTTGACGAAGCGAATATAGCAAATGAGACGGCAGTCGTCTGAATCGCTTTAGACATATCAAGTGTTAGACACTTCCACATCGGAGGGGGAAAATATAAAATAATAATCTAAGATCATTGTCACATGGTTACCTGTAACCCTCCCTCTCTCCGTAGCTCCTCAGCGTTCAAGGCAGAGCAAGCGACGGTTGCATGCGCTAGTTCACAAGCGGCCGGTAACAACGCACCACTCTCAGCGAACAACCGTTCCGCGCTCGCTTCCAAACGTGCTGTACGTAGCAACTGCGGATATCCCGCGTACTTGTAGGGAGCCAACTCTGAAATCAAACATTAATAGTAGTAGTTAATAATATTAGCATGTTTTGTCCTTTTCCATTCCCAGGTTGTCTGTAAGAAATTGCTTAGTGCGATAAGACCGCCGATTGTTAACCTATTTCATAACATAATATTATAGTAATAAGTTCTTTTGTATATTTTTGATTTGCAATAAAGCATTATTCTGTTCTATTCTTCTATTCTAATAACCGTTTTTAAAAGGAAAAATTACATAACACGTTCAACTCTATCTCCCTTACGTTAAGCAATATTTCTATCGAGATAAAAATGTACCTTTACGCGTCGATTCCAATTGTTTGATTTCATATATTTGATCTTGAAATCAAAGCTTCAATTTCAACAGATCTATTTCGAAATAAGAAGTAGATTCAAAGAATTAACATATGTATATGTAATTACAAAACAATATTTGAAAACAACAATTTAAAGTATTATTTAAGGCCTTTTTTAAAATAAAATAATATTGAGCCTTACCTTCAGAATACCTCTGGAAGAGTATAGTTTGTGTGCGCAGAATCAGTACGATATTATTTGTATTGGGCCCGTCGCCGGTCCATACGTTGCGACTGCAGAGAAACTCGTACGCTTGGTTCACTTCTTCAAACTTTTCCTGTTATGAAACAAAAACACATTGGCAATTATGAAATTAACTGACTTCTGACTTTTGTATGGATAAAGATACTTGATAATTATTATTTGCCAGAAAGTCAGAAGCTCAAATATTTGATTTTGATTTGATTTGTACTTTTGAGCGACTTCAAATGTATGCAGCAGAACTGAACCAAGGAACCACGCAGTGCTCAACATCTTAAGTGTATAAAATTATTAAAAACTGACTAATCATAAGCTTATCATCTTTATCGGTAAAATAAAAACAAATTTTCCTGAAATTACTAAACAACACCTTTAACACATACCCGTCCTTCAGGATTCTTATCAGGATGGTACATTTGCGCGAGTCTATAGTAAGCCTTCCGCACCTCGTCTCTCTGCTCGCCTAGTCTTAATGCTGCGTACGCTTGATCAGCCGTCATTGACGCGGGTTTCAAACTAGTTTACATTTATTACTCTATAAATAAAGTTTCATTAATTACCCGTCCTTCCGGATTCTTATCAGGATGGTACATCTGCGCAAGTCTGTAGTAAGCCTTCCGCACCGCCGCCTCGGCTCTCTGCTCCCCTAGTACCAACGCAGCGTATGCTTGTGCCGTCATTGACGCGGGTTTCAAACAAGTCTATATTTACTACTCCATAAATAAAGTTTCATCACTCACCCTTCCTTCAGGATTCTTATCAGGATGGTACATTTGCGCCAGACGGTAGTAAGCCTTCCGCACCGCCGCCTCGTCTCTCTGCTCCCCTAGTCCTAATGCTGCGTACGCTTGATCCGCCGTCATTGAAGCTGGCTTCTTCTCCACTTCGCGACGCCACGCTTCGAGCACGTCTTTTAGAAGACCCACCTGAAAGACAATCATCAAATTATAATTGATAAAAACATGTAAAATTTTGTTGATTTAGTGCACATAATATTAATGTCCAAATTTAGAAGAATTAGTGACAATTACAGGACAAGATTACCATTGAGAACAATACCGTCATGACAGTAGGGAAAAATATTTTCGATGTATGGCTAACTAAAGGTGTCACAGAGGTGTCGCAGGTAGAACATGTTGCAGAACAGCTCGTGCTGCAGCTGCGGGTCTGGCCCGGTACAGTAAGGTTCAGTGACTCACCGGGTCGGGTATAGGCCAGGCGCCGAACCTGGCGGTGTCGCACAGGTGTCGCAGGTAGAACATGTTGCAGAACAGCTCGTGTTGCAGCTGCGGGTCTGGCCCGGTACAGTAAGGTTCAGAGACTCACCGGGTCGGGTATAGGCCAGGCGCCGAACCTGGCGGTGTCGCACAGGTGTCGCAGGTAGAACATGTTGCAGAACAGCTCGTGTTGCAGCTGCGGGTCTGGCCCGGTACAGTAAGGTTCAGAGACTCACCGGGTCGGGTATAGGCCAGGCGCCGAACCTGGCGGTGTCGCACAGGTGTCGCAGGTAGAACATGTTGCAGAACAGCTCGTGTTGCAGCTGCGGGTCTGGCCCGGTACAGTAAGGTTCAGTGACTCACCGGGTCGGGTATAGGCCAGGCGCCGAACCTGGCGGTGTCGCACAGGTGTCGCAGGTAGAACATGTTGCAGAACAGCTCGTGTTGCAGCTGCGGGTAGCAGACGGCCGGGATGGCCAGGTACGGGTAGCGGGCAGCTACGTGCGCGCGGAGACGAGGAGTAAACTCCCCTATGTGGGCCGACACTTTCATTATTAACATGCGCCTGGGAACAAAGCGTTCGTGTAAATCTGTGACCACTGTAGAGGGGACTAGGAACAGAAATCTTAGATAACGATCACCCTGCAAACACAGAAAGATAGGGAAAAGGGACTCGAACAACATCCCACCCACCAATCTCGCCTATTTCTAGGCAGTAGCTTGTCTGCTGCTAGCAGTAGGAGAAGGGCGGGACATCTAATTTGAGGGACTCGAAACAACCGCACGACTACGTTTACGCCGCAGCCCTCAAGGACTCAGAGGCAAATGATCATGCGGACTCCCGGATTCGGTCGTTAAGCTGCAAGGCAAGGCTAGCTCTCTTCATAGAATATTGACAGAAACAAATAAAAACAGAAAGGCTTACAAAGACAATAATGGTAATGGTTTATAATGACTCTTCCAATTGAAGAATCAATGACAATATTATCTAATAGAACATCTAAAGAAATGGTACCTCATCTCAGTGTTCCAGATAGCTTCAGGCGTGTCCCACTCGCCGAGGAATATTTGCGCGAACTTCTCCGCGCCGTGGTTCTCTAAGTAACACACCATCGCTTCAGGGAGCAGCTGGCCCAGGATGGAACGCTGCATTATGTCTGATGTTGACTGGAAACAATAGGAAAATCTTACTCATTTTATAAACGTGAAAGTTTGTAAGAATAGATGTATGTTTGTTACTCTTTCATGCCTAAACGGATGGACTGATTGAGCTGAAATTTGGTATAGAGATAGCTTAGACCCTGGAATAACATATCGCTACAGTTAAGCGGGTAAAACCGCTGGTCGCAGCTAGTACGCAATATTTTATAAATTATTTGTTTTAACATTGTTGATATAAACGTTTATTTATTTATGTTCCATAGTCATTTACCCCATAGACACGGCTAGTACCTACCTGCTAGGCTTAGTGTTAACACTAAGCCTAGCAGGTAGGTACTAGGCACTTCTCTCTCTCTCTCTCTCTTAGCTCCTCTGGCCAATCGAAAAAAAATAATGACAACAAATTTCTAAATTTTGTGGAAAAGTTATTTAAATTCTCACAAAAACTTGAGCTGAAAAGACTGGCTGTTTGAGCCTATACTCTAAAATAACACAAAAGTCTATCATTTTAACCAGATTTTCCCATAGGGTGGAAACTCACGCAAGTGTAACCGAAGGGCGCAGCTAGTAATGTTATATGTTAAAATTTGGATATAATGATTTACAGATCTACATCACACTATAGATAAAGAATTAACGCAAAAAAAATATTGTAAGAAGCTTTACTTCTTTTTTCTTAAAAGACTAATGAACATACCTGATCAGCTCTAAAAGCCTGTTTCATGTGAGTAAGCCTTAGGAACCTGGCGATCGGTAGCAAATTAGACCCTGTGTACAGCAGCATAAAGTAGAACACTCCAGTCAGGTACAACTTCGATATCTCAGGGTTGTCTTGCATCACTTCATATAGTAGTGTTGCTACCTGAAAAAAAAATAGAGCAACTTTAGAAAACTTAAATATAATAAACAAAAAACAATTATTTAATATAGCGGTTTTTCACGAGAAAGAAAAAGAGGGTTTTAAGGCAATATCGTGTACAAGAACTATATTATATAGAATATTTCGCGACGCGTAGGGTAAATTTTCATACCTACGTGTATATGTATTTACACGTTCTTTTTTTTACACATCAATGTGCTTACATTTGGAAAATCTACCATTGTTATCTGGTCTGGTACTAGAGGTATAATATCCATATAACTAGAATCAAGATAGAAATAATTGTTAACTTCATAGTCTTCAATTTTGATCGAAATATGATAACGTAACGTATAATTAATAAGGCGAGTACGGTAACGTATGATTAATAAGGCGAGTTAAACAATACCTTTTCAACCAGTATAGGATCAAAAGTAAGCAGTAACTGAACGACGTGCGCTAAACAAGCCGGTTCTGATAGAAATCTCTTCACTTTTGGCAACGGTCTGATTATTGCGTCTTCTTCATCTCTGCAAAAAATAAACAATCATAATAAGCTTGCAAAGGAGTCGGAAGTCACACCTCTTATGCCTTTGGAATAATATATAAACATACTAGCTAATACTCGCGGCTCTGCCCGCGTGCAGAAATCCTTTCTTAGCGGATATCTATGCCTTAAAACCTACCTGTAAGCCAAATTTCAACTCAATCCGTCCAGCGGTTTGGGCTGTGCGTTGATAGATCAGTCAGTCACTTTTTCCTTTTATATATTTAGATACACGTTGTACGCGCCATTTGAGTCGATCGCTAGTTGGTTTATATTTTCTTTCAGCGACAGCGGCTCAGCTAAACGCCAAACACTTAAACGCTAAAATAATGTACCTACTCTCGAGACAGTCATGTTTTTTTCTATAAGCCTTTGTAGCACATTTTTTACCGTTTGCATTAATTTTTTAGCCATTTGCTTTTGGCTCTACGCTGGAGGGCTAATATACCTATTCATTTGATGTTAATATTGTCTCAATAAGTAATCCGTGATGGTTAATCCTACATTAAATGTATATGTACCTGCTGGGATAATATCTGCAGCATATAATGAGCAGCTCCAGCACAGTGGCCGCCAGCCCAGTCTCGTCCAGCGCTGGGAGCCCACGGGCGGTCAGTGACCACCTCAACTGTGGGATACTGTTGACGGCGCGCCACCCCTCCATGCTGTTCGCCCAGCATTTCGTCTTGCTCGTGATTTCGCCGGATTGGTACAGTTCTTTCAACTGGAAAAGTGTTTTAATGGTCAGTAATGTTGTGATAATGATTGATAAAAGAGCAAATGAGGTGCGTTATGGTAAGTACCGCGTTTTCCCATATCAGAAATGCTACCCAATATTTTGAAATACAGCACTGCAACTGACATCTTAATATATTATTTGAATCTCGTCATGCGGTGCAATTTTGTCGATAGTATTGCTCTCCAGTCCGGAACACAATTATTCATCATTAACCACTCAAACGTCCCGACCGCTATAGCGGTCTGAAAAAAAGTTGAGTTAAACGTTACAGCCGCTATAGCGGTCCTAGCGACTTGCTACTTTAAAAACATGTTTTTATCTATGAAAACGGTAAAAAGTTGCGTAAATATGATTGTATATGGCTTTGTAATAAACATTTCAAATCTGTAGTCATTAAATCTGAAGCTAAGCTCTTGACAACATTTAAAATTTATTTTTTGAAATTATAGTTTCGAAGTTTTCATGCGTGCCAGTGAAATCGTCATATAAAATGTTTATAATTCGCCTTATTTTATTAAAATTATATATTATTATAATCCTCATAATACTATATTTCGGAATTGGTACAGATATTAAGGAAATAAACACAATCGGGACAATTTTACATGTCTTAAAGTCGACATGTAAATTTTTTGTCGCGCTTGCCGTGTTTCCGTAATATTTTTCCATGATAAATTTCAATCAACTATTATTTTATTAAAATACAACTTAAATTTAGAAAAACAGTTCAACATAATTAGTTACGTATACCTAACATTTAAAAATATACACTAAAATAGTTTGAATTCATTGATTTAATATATCCATTCTAAGGATTTAGTTCTAGGCGACTTCAGCGTTATACAAGAATGGGTGGTTTGTTTTGATTTATTGTGTTACACTGTACTTTCCAAGTCATTATATTTTTATATCAAAACAAAGCTTTTATAATCTAGTTTAATAATGTGCAGGTAAAAACAAAAACTATTTAGAGGTTTTTCGTAAAAAAGTGTTAAAACCAAAAAAATACCTAAAATTTACACATATTGCCAAGTTAGAATTTTTTTTACATACTTTGTGTTAATATTTGAATCAAAATTTTCAGACATTTTATTTCTTTATAGTTTTAACTATATAATGCTATTTTTTCATAGAAAATGATTCAATAGTTTGCTAGAAAATAGACGTTTAGTAGGTATCGGTAGTGAGCGCTCGATGCGATTCTATTTGGATCGCGGACGCGGACGTTCAACGCTTTTTCAGCTGTCAAGCGCGGACGTGTGAGTGGTTAAAAGGTTTTCATAAGATTACAGCATAACTAGAGTATAGAAAACCTTATGGGAGAGTATAGAAAACCGTTTGACGGTTGGAGTCTCAACATACAACAAAATTTAATTCATTCGTGGTACGGGTACATTGTATTTGTTGTGAATGTACTATTATTGACTGATCTTGAATAAATTAGTAATAAGTTAAAATATAAATATAGGCATATTACCTGTTGAAAGGACACGGGTCCCTTCCTAGTGAGCTTGTCCCCTAGCTCCACATTATAGAACCACTCCCTGTCGGCGGGGCCCGCGGCGGGGCCCGCGGCGGGGCCCGCGGCGGGGCCCTCGATCACGTTGCTCTGCGCGGGGACCATCGCGCGGGACGTGTGCAAGTGGGCTAGCGTCATTAACTCTACTAGGATTCTGAAAACAATATTACTCTGATAAAAGGATAATATCAATTATGTAATACATAAAGCAGACAGGAGGGATTTATCCCGCCTTCCAGGTTTAGTCTGCTACCATCTACGGCCGCATCGTTGCTTAAGATCAGGCGAGATTGTGGTCAAAGGCTAACCTATAACGAATAAAAAAAAGACAATAACGTCATGTATTTCTATGACATTTTAATCAAGAAATTGAAATTTATGTAATTGGGCACATAAATTTCAATTCCATATACATGTATTCCAGCCAATAAATTCCATTTGAACCAACAGATTAAGGAAACAGTTCCTCTATGTATGGGGCTATGTATTTTATATTTTACAAGGCAATATTTTTGATGGTAAGATACACACACTCCATCGTTTTGTAAAACTTTTTAAGTTTACTTTTAAAAGGAGCATAGCGTCAAATCAATAGTATGATTTCTGCCCCACCGTCTATGCAATTTAATTATTATCACAAACCAGTATGTGTATATTGTTAAAATAATAATCAAATATCTTACCTAATACCATTCCATTCTAATATTTCACTAACATTCCTCTTGTGGAGAATCAGTTTTGATAAAAATTGTACAAGTCTATCTCTCTCCATTCTATCACAGGTCTGAAAACAAAATTAAATCATTTTATTATATTTATAAAGAACTTTTACTAAGGAAATTTTCGAAGACAAGGCTGCGAGCACAAGTGTGTTTTTCAAGTCTAATGTCAAATGATACAAATTGTTTTGATCACAAATCGTAAAGGCGGATATGGATACACTATTTCTTAGTATTTTTAGAAGAGAACTATGAATGAATTTTTCGAAATTTACTAAGGAAATGGGAACAAACTGTTTTATTATCTAATACTGGCTTTTGCTCACGGCTTTGCCCGCGTGCAGAAACCCTTCTTAGCGGAGCTCTACGTCATAAAACCTCTCTATATTTCAAATTTTAACCCAATCCGTTCAGCTGTGTGTGCTGTGCGTTGATAAATCAGTCAGTCAGTTAGTCACTCTGTCCTTTTATATATTAAGATAATAATTTAAAAATCCCTACCCTATCCAACATCTGCACAATGTATTTAGTATCGGCAAAGGGTCCGATATCCTCGTAGTATCTGCCGTAGACTATAGTCATGGCTTGCAAGCACATGCACTTCATTTCCACCTTGGGCGTCGATAGGAAACGATGGTAGAGGTCGTTGAAAAACTCGTAGCTGAAAGCAAATGTTTACCTTTTTTAATTAGGAAATTAAGAAATTAATAAAAAACATTTTTTTACTCTATATGAAATATGAACCACCATATGGCTTTTCAAAACGGCTCGGCGGGGTGCTGCTGTTTTATCCTCAATACCGGCAAAGCCTTGAGTATAAGCAAATTTGTTTTAACATTAAATTTATGTAAAATGATTATAATTTAACAGCTACTCTAAAGGCACTCTGCATTTCGTACTAAAGATTCTAAAGAGTTAACACATTGAAGAGTAACTCACGACTTCCTAATAGGGCTGTCGTCGTTGTCCCTCTCCAGCAGTATCCTGAGGTAGTAGTCCCCTATCTTGACCTCGGTCTGTAGACACTGGTACTGCAGCTCTAACTCCGCATGGTTCCAGGCGGTGAGCAGTGAGCCGGTCCGTTATCAACGCTAAACTAAGAGTAACTCACGACTTCCTAATAGGGCTGTCGTCGTTGTCCCTCTCCAGCAGTATCCTGAGGTAGTAGTCCCCTATCTTGACCTCGGTCTGTAGACACTGGTACTGCAGCTCTAACTCCGCATGGTTCCAGGCGGTGAGCAGTGAGCCGGTCCGTTATCAACGCTAAACTAAGAGTAACTCACGACTTCCTAATAGGGCTGTCGTCGTTGTCCCTCTCCAGCAGTATCCTGAGGTAGTAGTCCCCTATCTTGACCTCGGTCTGTAGACACTGGTACTGCAGCTCTAACTCCGCATGGTTCCAGGCGGTGAGCAGTGAGCCGGTCCGTTATCAACGCTAAACTAAGAGTAACTCACGACTTCCTAATAGGGCTGTCGTCGTTGTCCCTCTCCAGCAGTATCCTGAGGTAGTAGTCCCCTATCTTGACCTCGGTCTGTAGACACTGGTACTGCAGCTCTAACTCCGCATGGTTCCAGGCGGTGAGCAGTGAGCCGGTCCGTTATCAACGCTAAACTAAGAGTAACTCACGACTTCCTAATAGGGCTGTCGTCGTTGTCCCTCTCCAGCAGTATCCTGAGGTAGTAGTCCCCTATCTTGACCTCGGTCTGTAGACACTGGTACTGCAGCTCTAACTCCGCATGGTTCCAGGCGGTGAGCAGTGAGCCGGTCCGTTATCAACGCTAAACTAAGAGTAACTCACGACTTCCTAATAGGGCTGTCGTCGTTGTCCCTCTCCAGCAGTATCCTGAGGTAGTAGTCCCCTATCTTGACCTCGGTCTGTAGACACTGGTACTGCAGCTCTAACTCCGCATGGTTCCAGGCGGTGAGCAGTGAGCCGGCCGCCTCGCGGTCCGTTGTAAACGCTCGCAGCTCGTTCTCTAGAGCGTTGCGGAGTTCCTCGCGAGTCTGGGGAACAAAATACAGTTACATTTTTTGAAGATCCAAAAACAGAATTTTGATCACGAATATATTATAATACTAGCTTACCCGGCAAACGTTGTTTTGCCATATAAATAATTTCCTATTAATTTCTAGTGTAGACAAAAAATAGCTTACTTATTGGAAGTATGTATGTATTTTAGAATGTGTATATTGTATGTATGTAAGAATGTGGTATATGCATGAAATAAGCATTAATTTATGTAAAAATTTTTCAAACAAAAGTAAAAAATTAAATTTTATGAAAACATTGTCTCTTATAATTTTTTCATACAACCAATATTTCCATTGACATTTCAAAATAAAGATTCATAATGATTGATTTTTTTGAATAATTTAATTATTATTGATAAAATAGGAATGATTAAAAGTTAATATTAGATTTACACTTAGATATCAAAATAATAATTGTCAACGTTACTACTACACTTGATGCATAAACAATAATGATGGCCGACAACTGTGTAGGGAGTGAGAAAGAAAGAAGACCGGCTTCGTTCTCATCCCTACTCCGTGCTGTTTACTGGGTCAGAAGTGACACCTGTAGACATCTGGCGGGGATAACTAATTAAATGACGATTGATCAGTTTTCGACCGGAGAGGAAAAATGATTAAATTACTAAAATGGCTATTAAAAAATAAGGGTTGATCGTAGAAGGGTGAAAATTGAGGATTGTATGTATTTTTGTATGTTGTATCATAAAAAAATAGAAATTAAAAATTTTGTCTAAAAAAAATAAAAAAAATTTAGGGGTGGACTACCCCTAACATTTAGGGGGATGAAAAATAGATGTTGGTCGATTCTCATAGATACCGGATAAGCACAAAAAATTTCATTAAAATCGGTCAAGCCGTTTCGGAGGAGTATGGCAACGAAAACTGTGACACGAGAATTTTATATATTAGATGTAATCTTTATGTGTCTATAACTGTCTGTAGGTAAACTTGCAATGTTGTTATCGGTCCAAATGGCCTTCTGGTTTAAGCGCTAAAATGAATAAATAATTGGGGATCATACTCCAACACAAGTCATTTTTGTTATAATTATTTTGTTGAGAAACCACCCTATATGTTATACTTTTAGATCGCCAAGATTAATACACGGCCTACAACATGAGCTAAAGACTAACCCTCCTACATTTTATAGGAAACAGCCGCGAAACGAAAGATTTATATAAAATTATTTAAATAGATTTTTTTATTTCAATACATAATAATTCGGCAGGCTGTGGCCAAGCCGATCTTACAACCACTGTTGTTATTATATAAGCATTGTAAACAACTAATTCAAGTCACCGTATGATTCCAAATTAGATTAGGCAGTGAATGGTCCTTGTGGAACTGGTAATAGAACAGCTGCCAGTTGGCGGTAGATTTGACTCGTTCTCTCCTGCGACGGAGCACGACGGGCCGTTTCTCCGCCGCCGTGGTGGATTGAGGAGTCCGACCGCCGCGCTGCATCCAATGTTGGAGAGCTAGGTTCGCGTAGTGCTGGGGAAATTATATACAAATTAGAAAAATATAATAATGTAAATGGATATAAACGTGTTGGCGTCTATGATAAACGGTACAACAAAATATAGCAAGTAGAAACAACCTTAATTTACATATCTAGCGAATATACCAACAGCTCGGACGAAGCGATTTGCTTCGTCTTTCATTATGAGAACGGCGAAGCTATGGAACTCGCTACCACTCTCAGTGTTTCCCGAATGCTATAATGTGGGTTTGTTCAAATCAAGAGTGAATAGGTTCTTACTGAAAAACGACTGCATCGTCACTTACCAACAGGTGAGATTGCAGTCAAACGCTTGTATAGTCTGCTATAAAAAAAAAAGAGCCCAGTCTTGCACCTTAAAGCTGAGTCTTAAAGCTGAGTCTCCAACTCGTTTTTTGACCTACACAATCACACAAACCTGCAGATTTTGCAGGGAGATGGAAGGAAACCTTTGCATCTGTTAGGAGAGTTGTGGAGCTCTGATACAAAAACGCAGATCGTCCCGTGTCAGCCCCGGCTAACTAAAGGATCGTGACTATTGGATATCTTTGAATTTTTTTTGCTTTGAATTGCGAGTGTCTCCGCTTTTTTTAATGTCTATAACTTAGGGCTGCAATTTTGCAAATAAAAACATATTTTCAAAAGTAAAACTATCGATGTTTAGTTACGTTTGTGAACATGTCTGATGTTAAAAATTGTTTCCATCCCTAGCAAATATAGCTTCACAATAGAGGTGAAGCAAAAAGCACTAAAGTCGCTGGACATTGAAGACTTGTGCTAAATGAATATACAGAGGGGTTTTCACTCACCTCTAGATGTTTCTCCATATATTTGACCTGCCTCTCCAGAGCCTCCCAGTGTGGCGCCCTCTGCTTGATGGTGGCTTGTGCTAGTTGCAAGTTGTCTCTCTCATCGAGTCGGTCCGCTTCTAAGGCCGCTGCTGGTGGAGATTCGCTTGATTCTAGGAACGCTAGGAGACCTGATGGCTGGAGAAAATATTCAAATTTAAGAGTTACAATTAACGTAAACTTCAAATCTTTTTTAAAGTTAATAATAACACACTTTGGAAGACAACAACGTAAAGAAATTTTTCAAAATCGTTAAAGCACGCTTTCTTTACAAAAAAATATGTTCTTTTAATGATAACATAATGTGGTACATGGCGAGCAAATCAGGTGCCTGATGGTAAGTAATACAAAATTCTGAGCGGCACAGCATTACGCCTGTCATCCTGAGATATTAGTTGTTCTCTTCATTATAACTTGTGAATCTCGTCATACAGTAATTTTGCTGGTAACATTGCCCTTCAGTTCGAAACACAGTAATGTAAACACATTACTGTTGGTGAACTGGTAAAGGTGTGGTTCTTCCCTAGGCGAACTCTGCAGGCATAAGATTTGCTCCTCTTGTCAGTCATTGTCATAAAATACAATTTACATCATATTACTTAATTGGCTTACCATAATCCTCCTCAACAAATCAGTAGCAGGCGCATGATCGACCGTCCACAGAGCCAACAAATGCCTCGCCAGATGTCTGTGTTGCAACCTCGGCGCGGCAAACAATGCTGTCAACAAATGTCTAGGTAACGCTGCTTCACTGAGAGCTAGGGCTTGCATTCTAGTGCCTACTGAGACACCGCCCTCTTCTATCAACGCTCGCATCACCAGACCGGCGCCTTTTACTATTGCCATTGATGGGTGCTGGAAGAAACATGTAGACCGTTGTTATTATTAGAAAATACAACGTGATAAATACAAATTATTGAAGTCCTGTCTTTAAAAATATCAAAAATATATCAGACTTTTTTGTAACTTTGAAGATCGTAAATAGACTAATCTCGATATTCAGTATGAACATTATATTCTTTTCAAATTACTTTGAATTTGTAAGGAAAATTATACTTTTCTGGGTGGTTGGCAAATAGAAAAGACCCCGCTGTCGAATACGAAAGTGTGGATGTATGTATATTTGTTACCTCTTAACGACTTAACAGATTGAGTTTAAATTTGTTATATAGGAAGTTTAGCCCCCGGAATAACACATAGGCAACAAATAATCAGAAAGTAAAACAGCCAGGCACAACTATAACAAAATATAAGGACCAAAAACTTACCTCAAAAAGTTTAAACAGCACACGACCTCTATTAGCAACCATTTCCAACAGTTGATCGAATTGTTTCCCGTCGGTGGTCTCACTGTAGGGCACGCATAACGCGAACGTTAGAAAATCCAACATGGCCGCCACTACCAGCGCGCCAGTGCCCGCTGTCTGGAATTATCAATTTACATACGTTTGTCAAACTCAAAAACATTTATTCAAATTGATGAACATATGGACCACTTTTGCAAGTCAATTTAACAATTATTTTGACATTATATTTAGATTATAATTGAAATGTTATAGCTGAAATGATGTATAATGAGAAACGGTGTTGAGTGTTGATACAACATAGGTGATGATTGGCAACATTCAGCAACATTCTGTTTTGAAAGATTGAGACAATAATAGGATTGTGTAGACAATAATAGGAATATTACCGGAATCAGTTAACGTTAGATCCACTGCTATCAGTGGAACACAACTTCACACCGGGCGAGATCGTCAAAGGCATAAAGTGTAAAACTCAGCAACAAACTCACCACATGATCCGCCCACATAGCCAGCAAGGCATCCAGGAACGTAGTAGACGCGAGCATGCTGGCTTTATTGAGCTGCTCCTGCCGCAAGTCTGGTTCGGCGTGCATGGGTTGCATGAGAGCCACGGTGACGTCGAGAGCGGCTAGAGAACACGCGCCCGACCCGCGACGTAATGCTGACACTACTGAGCTGCCTACCCACTCGCGGAAGCTAGAAGCCATGTGCACTTTATTGTATCTCATTCAACAGTTCCTGTCTCAGTGAAGTATGTGTGGGCTGCATTATCGTGTCAACAGATCAACTGTATACTAGTTGCATTGTGAAACAGGAGAAGTAATAGTAAAAAGTCCAGATATCAATATGACGTTCCACCTTCTATATTCCATATAGGTCCTTAATACTCATACCCACCCACTACTGGGAATATGGTATGTTTAATAAGTAGTTGATGACGTCAAATACAGTATTATCCAAGTCCATAACAGGATAAGTGCGAGTATTTATAAAGGTGAATGTATGTTACCTCTTCTGGCCGAAACCCGAATCTATAGTATTTCATTCAGTATATCTATTTTGACTTTCTAGATATACTTTATTGTTTAGACTAGGCCATACCAGTTTATCCTAAAGTGTGCTTATTTATATCAGGATCAACTAATTTGGCTGAACTGGATTATCCTATCAGCCTTCAGGATAAACTAGTTTAGCCTAGGCTAAACTAGTTTATCCTAAACTATCGCGTATAAGACGAACTAGTTTAGCCTAGGCTTCCATTTACTCTCTCTTCTTCTTAGTCATTTTCTTCACGAAGTGAAGTTCTTAGACGACCTTCGTCTAGTCTGCAGGATTTGCCATCACTCTTCGAATTACACTCTGCCAGGTTGTTCTATCCGTCGCTGATCTTATAGCCTGAGACACTGGCATGCCGGTAAGGGATTTTATTTGGAAGAAGAGAAAAAGAAGAGATAGGACGAACTAGTTTAGCCTAGGCTTCCATTCACTAGCACATTGTAAAATGTGTTCCGCACATGTGTTATCCTAATCCTAACGTTCCACTTACCCAGGCAAAGCAGTAAACGCAGCGAATCCAACTTTGCTGGCACACAGCCTCCTCAAAGCGTGGAACTGTCCTTCAAACTCCTCGTCTGGCAGCGAGGATGACGCGGGCCCGTTCATCAGCGCGACCAACGCTCCAGTGATCAACTTCTCTTTGTTCTCCGCGAACAGACGCTGTAGGGGTTGAATACTACTGAAGGTATGAACTTATGGTTGTAATAACTCTACGTTTTTTGTACACATCTGTTAATACGTTGGAAGATCGTCACGTCTTAATAAAATATTGAGCTTTTTTATTCTACAATAAATTGTAGTTTAACTATTTTTCTTTCTATAACACCACAAAAGTAACTTATATACTATTTGCGTTCAATGAACTATTCCTCTATGTCTACTACTAGGTAGGCATACAGAAGTGCTTCTTTATTTCGGGGATGTATTTTATATAAATTTGCATTTAAATAAATTGTTTAACAGATAATTATCAAAACATTTATACAACATTTTACTTGCTGGTTACGTGCTGAACTTTTAACGTATTAAAAAACGTGTACAGGTTACTTATAGCCAGTGTAGAAAGAAATGAGTTTTAAGGGCGTTCGCTACGTAGAGCGGACGCACCTAGCGTATGCCAACCTCGCATATTTATAATGAAAGAAAGATAATAAATATGCGAATGAAATGCGACAGGATTGTATAGATAAGAGATACGGGCATCGGGAAAAGGTGGGTACGCGCTCCGTGCGCCCGCGCCTCTTAGCGGACCCCGTAAATAACTATCTCACTATGACATTATTACATTATGAGACAAATTACTTCTAGTTTCTAGTTGGTTTCTAGTTTTTATACGCATTTTCTTTCCACAAAGACTTACATCGACATAAAATTATTATAATGATATTTACAAGAAATTATATGCTTGGTTTATATAACACCTAGAAATCCCGCAGTAAAATCATTAAATTAGGCTCAATTTAGAATTTCTGATATGGGGATAAAACTAATTAAAAGCTATTTAATCTGGTCAGATTTTGGTCCAAATCAAAATCAAAAGGGGAAAATAGATAAACCCTATAAAACTACTATCAAAAAGTGCACCAAAGCAAAAGCAGTAAAGAAAGGGAGAGAAATAATAAAGTGATGGGGACTTACTAGATCCCATGTAAGAAACAGCCACAACAGGGGGCGGGCCTACAAGGCAGAACATAATATTATGGTGAACCATACGACACTATGCGAACATAATAAGCAAAGCTAACTTTGTAAAAAAATCGAAAACACACTGGTATGCGTAAAGCCGGATCTTCATTGCATGTTTTGGTCTACACAATAAACAAAAACAATACATCATTCACAAAACATTGTCAAACCAAAAGTTTTGTTTGCTCTGTTTTTGCTTTCCATCGGGTATACCAGAAACATAATATCAATATACATCAAAATCGCCTAGAATTTTGTTGAATGTTATCATGTTTTTGTTGAATGTGTAGGCCAAAACACTAGCTGGAGAGGCAGCTTAAAGCTTCAAGATCATTATAAAGAAGTTTGATTTGTGACATATCTACTGATCAGCCATTTTAATATTTTTCAAAATCGCGGCTAGCTACGATACCGATATAAATCAATAGCTGACATCAATACCAAAACTATTCTGACACACATCCTCGTACAGTGTCAGGTTTCAGAGTTATTTAGCGTACGATTCATTGTTAGCCTAGATTTTGTAAAAAATAAACAAAATGATGGATAAGCAGGTCTGCTACAAATCTTCTAACCACTTAAGCAAATAATAGTACCGACAAACTTGGTTCAAGTGAAAATTTACAGGACAAATTCACTATTTCATATTTTCTTTTATAATTTTGATCTACTCATAAGGGCTGGTTAAACCTGAGCGATATTAGCAACCGCCGGCAGGAGCGAAACAAAACTGCCTAGATATTTCTATGAAATTTTTGTTTCGCCATCGTAGGTGGGCCAAATATCGCTCAGGCTTAAACAGCCCTTAAGAGTATAAGAGTAGATAAAAATTATAATAAAAGAAAATATGAGATAGAGAACCTGTTCTATCCGAGTTTTAAATGGACCTTTATGAACCCAGTGTATTTCCATGTTTATACTTTTCTGTAGAGTTTTCAACTGAAGTGTGGATAATCAGAAATAAAGAATGGAAAGAATAAGTATGTTGACGGGGTCAAACAATTAAAAAAAAAGATAAGTAGAGAGGGGTAGTGTAGATAAGTATTTTTTGTAAAATAAAAAATGTCTGGGATACTGCTTATAAGTGGCGCGATGTTGCACTCTGTGACGTCATGGCCCCCCACCAAAAAACTTGAGTGCTTTAAATCTCAGCGGTTTTGTATTGAATTTACGAAGCAAAAAAATACGAGTCCAATATTTTTTTCTGCTAGACGGACAAACTTATTTTTTTGGACACATCCCCATTGAAGAAATTAGAGGTAGGTAGAATACACTTTTGTCTTTTAGGATTTGAATGAAGAATATTTGAGTGAATGGTGTTGAACGATGTTATGTGTATGTGAAAGGGTATAATTAGTAGAAAGAACAATGATTAGTTTAAAAGTATAGAACAAAGCATGTCAAACATAATAACATTTAAAACATGACTTTAAATCTGTTATAAACCACGAAATAATCTTTCAAACTCTACGGGAGTGTGCGCAAGACTTAAAACGCACACACTTAGCGCCTCTTTGACCAATACTTCTCCAAGGATAAAAATCCAAATTGATTAAATTCGATTAAGAGTTTACCAGGGGTAGACTTCCTTTGCAGGAGGTCGTCTAGGTGGGTACCCCTACAGTGCCAGTTATTCTACCGCCTGAGCAGTGATGTGCAAAAATTACTGTGCTCCGGTAGGAGGGCACTGTAGCTATTGAAATTACTGGGCTAAAGAGTCTTAACATCTTATGACTCTTAAGTAAGAAGCGTTGGTGCAGTGGTCCTAGAATTACACATAATTGTGAAATCCTAGGTAACACTGTACTGATTATGGGCAGCCGTTATCTCTTAACATCAGGAGAGCGTCTTGCTCGTCTTCTACTTCATGACATAAAAAAAAAAAATAAGAGTAAAACCACGAGAATATGTTAGTGAGGCATTTTTATCACATGTCTTAAGAACTTTAAATGGTAGAGTCGAACACCACATCAGGGTACCAGCGCAAGACCAGCTTAGATCATACTAGACCTACACAATGCTGAGCTGGTACCTTTTTGTGGCAAATCAAGTTTTTTTTTCACTATGGTTTGTGTGCAAATAAATTTTATTTTCTTTATTTTTCTTCTTCATATTATAGCTAAACCAGCAGAGAATATTATGTAGTCATTTGACGCGAAAATCATGTTTACAATGTTAACAATACAGTATCTACATAACACAAAGAATGCACAATAGTTCTTACGTCTTGGCTGACGGAGTATATGAGTCCGCTGTATCCCACGTTAGCGTTGAACCGTTCTATAACCTCCGCGCGACCCATGCCTTCCCCGCGGGTCAGCCCTTCACGGCTCATGCCCGGGTTTTGGAACAATCTGAAATGAAATTTAATTTACGACTGTCGAATAGAATAAAAAACTCTTTATGAAAAACCGTATATACTATAGAATAAACTTTTAAACATCCACATCACAAAAAAATAGTGTTACAATTGGGGGTCTAATTAAAAATAAGCGAGGTGAGCGAGGTTAATAGCGATCTCTATGAGACAACCAAGCACAGAAAGGAAATACAGAAATTAGAGCACAAGTGAAGATTATTCCAAAAGGGTTTCGGATAATCATTTGGAGTAATGTGCATTACTGTAATTCGAACTGAAAGGCATAATGTTACCAGCGATATACTGGGAATGACGAGTCGACATTTAATATTTCAGGGTGCCAGACGCAGTGCCTTGTAGTATAAACCCCAATTATTTTGTGGCGCGGGGGTATGTGGGACCCCTCTGTCAAAGATGGACGCGGTGGGGATACCCACCAAAAGACCTGGGTGTTCCTGCGGGGATAATGCCGAGTCAGTGGGTACACCAACCCTACCACTACAATAATAGATGAAATCACCTGAGATGGTGGGCCTCGGTCTCCTCATCGGTGGGTCGATGGCAAGGGCCCAGTCTGTGTCCACGTTGTGTTGGTTTTGATACGACGTGCGCGTCGCGCTGGCCCGCAGAACGCACGCCGTCCAGTAACGATGCCAATAAAGCGTCTCTGTAGACAATTAAAAATTTTAGGACTACACTTCACCAAGTCTTTTAGTGAAATTACTGGGTTAAAGGGTCTTAACATCTCATAACAGTGCTGTTAGCATTTTACCATTTGAAATTCTGGATTATGGGCAGCATTATCTCTTACAGTCAGGAGAACGTCTTGCGTATCTTCTTATTCTAATTTTTTTTTAGTCATTCTATTTTCTTGCAATCTGCCCTTACGGGCATTGAGCGAGAGTTTGGTCAAATTCTCCTAATCTTTAAGGATATCTTGAGGAGCTCTTCTCTTAATTCTTGAAAATGTCATTGTTTTTCTAATTTGTTTTTTTTTTTTATGCAACGAAGGAAGATGACGAGCAAGACGTTCTCCTGATGGGGTAAAATTCTACGAATGTAAAATTCTTCTTCTAAAGGTTAAAAGTTGATGTCACACAGTACCAGGATCGAAAGCGGGACGGAATTTTCGTAATGTTCGAATTCGTACGCACTCTGTCACACATAAAGCGGACGCGAGCAGAACAAAACGAATATCCGACAACTTTCGAACCCGCGTCAATCTGGACTTGTCAGCATTCTAAGTAATAAATAAAACTTACCTTTCCCCAGCCAAATAAGTACGAGTCTGTCCATTTAGATACTCAATAGAGAATTTCTGTGGGTTATCTGTATCTCTTACAAGTGCAAACACGTCGCATAATGGCCTCAGGCATACTACCTGAAATAAAAACAAGGGAATTAAAATATTAATAATATTATAAACCACCTTCAAGCTTCCTTGTGGGCAAAATAGAAGGTAAGCTATATTATGTACTTAGAACAGAGTTTTGGTTGGTGGTGGCCAAGGGTTTATGTGGTGCAGATGTACTTCTGGATCACCGAGTTCGAATCCCGGCCCCGCACCAATGACTACAATTAGTTAAGAGAGTTGTTTTTTCCACTAAATATACTGGTGGTAAACAGACAATCAGCTGGAAAGAAAGCTGGAAAACCTTGTCGCCGAGCATTCATTATGACCGGGTTCCGACAAGATGTTCAGTCAAGCCAGTGATGGATATATCCCGCCTTCTACGTTAGTCTGCTATCATCTACGGCCGCATCGTCGCTTATCATCATGCGAGATCGTAGTCAGAGGGATCGTAGTAGGGGAGATTTATAATGAAATCTAAACAAGTGAATTAAATTAAAAATTTAAAAAACTCCCAACGCAATATGTAAGAATAAGAATATTTTATTTGTCCATAAAACACATGATCCCAGCAAACAACAACAAAACGTAACTAACAATAACAATGTATGTTTCTATGTAATTAAAAATTTTGTGGTGGTGGCCATCTTGGATTTTAAATTTATTATAATGCGTTGTATTCTACTCGTTAAGCCCTTTCATTTGATACCCATATCGATGGGGTAGTGGTGAAAAAAAGTAATCCACCATTTTGTAGCGGCGGCCATCTTGGACCGACTTCCACCAAACATAGCTAAGAACACTCTCGACTAACTCTACTTTCAAATGAAAAAAAACTAAATCAAAATTCGTTCATCCGTTCGGGAGCTACGATGCCACAGACAGACACACAGACACGTCAAACTTATAACACCCCGTCGTTATTGCGTCGTGGGTTAAAAAGTAAAGAAACAAGCTTACAGAGTACGTCTGAGGATCCCTCTCAAGTATACAAGTGTCAGAGAGACACAGAGTCCGCCGCATCGGTTCCATATGTCTCGCCGGGTTTACCTTGTGCACCATGAACTCACTGAGAGACGTCTGGTGCTGATCTTCCCTGGAATTAAGAAACAAACCAAATTTATTTATTTGCACACAGCAATGCTCCATGATACATCAGGAACACAGAACTCCACCAATATCTTGCAATTGGCACAGTAAAGGAGGAAATAAAATTATTATTCACAAAAAGCTACAAGTCACAACTAAACTACCATTCTAACAAATTGGCTGTGCAGCTCGCAATTCCTAGTACACTCATCACTCAGGCGCCTAAAGAGACGTCGAATCCTTGACTCCACAAGTGATTAAAATAGTGAAAGAAGGGGCTACTCCTGATGGGGAGACGACTCCTATAAATGACCAGTAACATACAACCCATCTGCTCATAGTCAACAGAGTGATTGCAATATAAAAAAGGAAAAAAAAAACATAATATTATGTAATTACAACAAATATAGTGCACGTAAGGTAAAACATATGCTGCGTTCACAAGCTCGCTTTCAAAGTGAGTTCCAACGAGCGCGTTGTATGAAAATGTATGGGAAACTAGCTGCGTCCAGCGGTTTTACCCGCAGTACTTATGTAGCCTATGTGTTATTCCAGGGTCTAAGCTATCTCTGTGCAAAATTTCAGCTCAATCCACCCGTTTAGGCGTCAAAGAGTAACAAACATCCATTCTTACAAACTTTCACGTTTATAATATTAGTAAGATGGACCCTACGCGACAGAGACGCGGCGCGCCGCTGCAGTGCAATAGCCGCGTAGTTTGCACCTGAATTAATGATCATCACCATTAAATTAAATAATAGGGAATAATATTATATGGCTGCATTAATTAAATTAAAGAACCAGCCATTCAAAAATAAACTTTTTCCATTCGATAAATCGAAATTTGTGGTACAAACACGTTACATCGAAACCACATTTAACGCGCGACAAACGTCAGCGCGATTCAGGAATGACTTGTGGCGCCATCTAGTTCTAATGTGAGACACTAAACACAAGGTGGGCAAAAAATCATATTTTTTTACAAGCTTTTATTTACTTTCACCTATCCGTTGTCTGTCTGTCTGTCGGTCTCTCTGTCTGTCTGTAATCAAATCTTGCAAGTTAAATTTGACCCACTTCCCGGTATCCGATTGAGCTGAAACTTTGGATGCATGCATAAATTGGATGACAATGCAATATTATTATGACATGGAGCTGATCTGATGATGGAACTGGAAGGTGGCCACAGGAACTCCATAATTAAACGCAACGCAACCCCATCGAGTTTGAGCTCATTGAATTCGTCTTGACAAGTACTTTGAGACCAGATGGTAATAATTATAAAAGCTTGTTTTTTAAAAGTATTTTTAAAATTTCACTTGTTTATACTGTATGTTTATTGAAACTAAAACAAAAACTTATTATCAAAAAATCAAAAATGTCTCGGCATAATAAATAAATAGTGTGATCAAAAACCAATTTTACAAAAAAGCCTAACTTCAAAAGAAAATCTAATTAAGCACAGGCAAAGCCATGTTCACTACTAGTTACACATAAAGTAGGATGTATGACAACATACATTAACAGAATAAAACAAAATTGATATGATTGTGGAACACACCACAATAGATTAGGACAGCAGGGGGTGACTCATGCATTATGTTACATGCTAATTCATACAATGATGAAAATGACACTGCTTATGTAGATAATTATCTGTTTGAACCTATGAAATAATTCTCTTACTCTGAAAACTTGGTGTAGAGTGCTTTTCACGAAAGAAAAAGGTATTTTACAGAACTAAATTTAATTTTTTCGATTTTTACTCTGGACTTCATATCCTAAATAATTTTTATTTGTTAGATAAAATAAATATATATCTAATTAAGAAATTAAATATGAGAAAGTATGAGGAGTTAAAATGTTATAGATATTTTAACTTTTAAAATGTGCGATAGTGGCGCCCCGCAAAAAGGACTCCTTTCGTGAAAAGCACTCTAGATTATTTTTAAAGAAAGAAATAAAAAAAACACAGGGCTATCTTTTTTGTACAACTTTTGTGTCCATTTATTAGTCTTTTTTATTTTCTCTCTATTGTCACTTTTTGTAATTGACTGTAGTTTTAAATACCATTATTAAGATCAATTTGAAAGAAATTATATACTTGAAAGTTGAATCATGTACATATACTTATTAGAAAGATGATTCAGATTACTAATATATTTATAATGAGGTAATATTTGTGTCAGTTTATATGCAACTGATAATCTTTGAAATTACTCATCCGATTCCAAAAAAAATCCCCCAATATAATGCATAACCATAGGATAAAATTGCTGAACAAATTTTGAATTAGATTTGCATAGACAATATTTAGAGAACATAGCTTATAGTCTGGCGACTGATTGCTGATGGAAATTAAAAAAAAAACAAATAAAAAAAAAAAGATTTGCATAGACATCTCATAGATCATAGAACTGTCAATAAATATAGATTAAAACATACCTATACTTCCCAAATCTCTGATCATGATAGTTCTCCAACGTAATTGTTGTTGACAGCACTTTGATGCTAATAGTTAGAGTTAGGTTCGCCATTTCCATCATTTTGTTAATTATTATCTGATGATCCATTGCGTTTGAGAAGAGGTGAAGTCGGCTATACCCTCCCACGGCTAGGACAAACCCTCCTGGTACATCTCTAACGGGTAAGATTCCTTGTATTTCGCAGTATGGGTAGCTCGCCAGTAGAGTGTGGGTAGATGGATCTAGTTGTTCTAGGGCACACGGACCCACTTCCAGGACTATCGGCAGGTGAGTTCCACTCCAATGATGCTTGTAGGCTTGGTATCTCTGAAAATAGCATTTTTGTATACTTTATTCAAAATGTAAACTCAAAATTCATTTATTCAAAAATACAATGGAGCACTTTTGCAAGTCAATTTTACATTACACATAATAATATTTTTTTTTCTATAATATATATGTATGTTTATAATATATGAAAATGATAAGTATTTAAACACTGTCTGTGTAATATACTAAATATTTATTATTTTATTACACCACAAACCCATGTGAATAGCAATATTCTCCTCTCCCTGCACGGTTGTCTGGAAGAGATCGCTTTTAGCGATAAGACCGCCAATTGTAACACATAGATTATGATATTGTGTTTTATTTTTAAGTTTTATCTCTGTATATTTTTCTGTGTTCCAATAAAGAGTTATCTATCTATCTAATAATAGGTTCTATTTTAAAACTCTACCCTCCATTCTGAAATCACCTCTATAAGAAAATACAGGTCTTAATACTTCATACTAATATTATAAATGTGAAAGTTTGTAAGAATGTGTGGATGTCTGGATGTATGTTTGTTACTCTTTCACACCTAAACGGGTGGACCAATTGAAGTGAAATTTGGTGTAGAGATAGCTTAGATCCTGGAATAGCACATAGGCTACAGTACAGTGGGTAAAACCGCTGGGCGTATCTAGTATTCTATTTATCACTGGATGACAGCCCTAGAGCCGTTTTGTAAAGAGACACTCACCTTGCGGGAGAAGTGAGTGAATTTATAATAGATTAAAATAGTTGAGTAGTGCAGATTCTACTTAGTAAGAATAGGGGCAGAAATATGATGATGTGATATAATAAACAAAAATGTATGTCTATACATAATGAATTAGTTATTGTGTTTGTTATCAGTTACATTATTTTGTTTTCTTATCAAGTTGCATGTACAATCATAAATAGAAAACCTTCATAACAATCGTTACATTTTACACTAAAATTAAACTAAGAACAGACTTTTTCATGGTCTTTTTATATTTTTCTCTAACTTGATAAATAAGAATAATAAGTAAGATTAAAAGTCTACTATACTTACAAAAATATCTTTAGGTTTGTCAGCAAACAAATGCCTGTATTTGAAAGCCTCAGTGAGAATGAGACACTTGTGCTCAGAAGAAAACTTCATTGTGTCTATTTTTTTGTCTTTTTTCATAACAAGTGTAAAATCATGGTTTGTTGCTGCATTGGAATGTTTTGCTGATGCTATGGTGACTATGTCTGAGTACAGCCACTTGTTGGTTACTTTTAAACATTCCGGGTTGTAGGTAGTTATCCCGTGGGTACCAATTGAAAACACCCTCTTATACCGCCCCTTCCAAGAGTGCTTGGTAACAAGAAAAGACGCCACATCCTGGTTATCCTTTAACGGGAGCATCTTATCATTGCCTGAAAACACAAATCCAACATAATTCAGGTAGGTTACACGATTGAACAAGTGGGTTACTTACAAATTAAATGTTAACGTAGAAATTACGTGTTCAGAAGCGTAACAATGTGAATGAACAGTTGGATAAGAATTATTAACCTACAATTCAGTTACAACTGATGTTGCGCATAAGCCGGGATAATTATTCGCAGTTATCCTCCTTTTTGTAAATATATCGGGAGATCATTGATACCAAGACGTGTAAACAAGGGATTGCAAATTGAACATATTTTTCATATAAAACTCTCTAAACTAGCGAATGATTTGTACTCACAATTTGTTGGTGTATGTTTGAGCTCGAATAATTTCAGCTAGTAGCTGACGAAATCCACATAATTTAAACAAATAAATAAAAAATACGAACAAGAGGATCGCAAAAGAGGGCCGATTGTTCAATTCATTTGATTCATTTGACAGATTGATTTGGGGTTGCTAGTTTTGTAAAATGACATTCACCAAATTACCATGTAATTGTCATAGTGATGGGAACAAAAACCGATAGGAGACAGACGGTTTTTTGGCGGCAAGCCTTGATCTCATATCATTAGCTCCACGTCTTTTGCTTAATAATCGTGTAGAATTTGATTGTTAGCGTGTAATAATGGTGGAATATTGCGTGTTAAGTGTTTTCGAATGTGCACAGATGTAGGCAAGTGATATGGTGCTGAAATATGAATTTTGGTGCCCCCCTCCAAAACTCCTCCGAACTTACAGTAAAATTCCACCCATTTTACTGGAAGACTCACGTGACTAGACGAGCTATTAAGCTCACTCTGACTCTGACCTGACTAACTAACTTATTACTTAAAAAATAACATTTAACTTGACACTGGCAAAACACGAAAGTGGAGACCATAATTTAATATCCCGTGAACATTCACGAATTTTACTCGACACTGGCAAAATGCACATGTTGCCATATTATTAAAAAGAAAAAAAAAAAAAAAAAAAAAAAAACCGATAGGAGTTTTGGCGGCAAGCCTTGATCATATCATTGGCTCCACGTCTTTTGCTTAATAATCGTGTAGAATTTGATTGTTAGCGTGTAATAATGGTGGAATATTGCGTGTTAAGTGATTTTGAATGTGCACAGATGTAGGCAAGTGATATGGTGCTGAAATATGAATTTTGGTGCCCCCTCCAAAACTCCTCCGAACTTTCAGTAAAATTCCACCCATTTTACTGGAAGACTCACGTGACTAGACGAGCTATTAAGCTCACTCTGACTCTGACCTGACTAACTTATTACTTAAAAAATAACATTTAACTTGACACTGGCAAAACACGAAAGTGGAGACCATAATTTAATATCCCGTGAACATTCACGAATTTTACTCGACACTGGCAAAATGCACATGTTGCCATATTATTAAAAAGAAAAAAAAAAACCGATAGGAGTTTTGGCGGCAAGCCTTGATCATATCATTGGCTCCACGTCTTTTGCTTAATAATCGTGTAGAATTTGATTGTTAGCGTGTAATAATGGTGGAATATTGCGTGTTAAGTGTTTTTGAATGTGCACAGATGTAGGCAAGTGATATGGTGCTGAAATATGAATTTTGGTGCCCCCTTCAAAACTCCTCCGAACTTACAGTAAAATTCCACCCATTTTACTGGAAGACTCACGTGACTAGACGAGCTATTAAGCTCACTCTGACTCTGACCTGACTAACTAACTTATTACATAAAAAATAACATTTAACTTGACACTGGCAAAACACGAAAGTGGAGACCATAATTTGATTATATCCCGTGAACATTCACGAATTTTACTCGACACTGGCAAAATGCACATGTTGCCATATTATTAAAAAGAAAAAAAAAAAAAACCCGATAACAACACAAAATAAAAGCATGGCTTGAATGTTTAAAGTTTCCCTTAGTACCAAAATGTCATTTTGTACCCAATGTCTTTATCACTGTCACTATAAAAGCACGTTCAAAAATGAGAAATGGAAAAAAAATCTGTATACCCAAATATATTAATGTTAATTTTATTGTGATATCCGCTGTTTTAATAGATAAAAGATATCAAATTTATAATTTTAAATCTGAATTGCATTCACGCTCAATTTAGTCAACTATCATAATATTGTTCAAGGGTTAGTTGTTTCTTTATCTAGAAATTTTAGTTTTTTATTAATAGACATTATTTGTTTTTGTTTTCAAACGCACCCTTTCACTGCCGCATGCAGCTGTGTGTCGTGCCGAAGTTTTCTATTCACTTTTCGCGTAAAATTCAAGTTTGCGCCACGTTAATAAACGGCCAGCGCAATGGTTCTCGATCTAGACTTGTTCCGCGCTGACAAAGACGGCGACCCAGACAAGGTTCGGGAAAATCAACGCAAGAGATTCAAAGATGTTGGTCTTGTTGACACAGTTGTGGAACAGGATACCCTTTGGAGAAGGTTGCGCCACGATGCAGACAACTTGAATAAACTGAAGAATGTCTGCAGCAAAGAGATAGGGCTGAAGATGAAGAGCAAAGAGCCCGTAGGACCGGAAGACCAGCCAGTGCCGGCCGAAGTCGCCGATAACCTAATCAATCTAACTGGAGATAATCTCAAACCCCTTACTGTAAATCAAATCAAAAAGGTAAGATTGCAATACATAACATCAGGTTTTGTTTACTATTCTACCATAGAATAGGTAGAAAGAAATTTCCAGTCACTGAAGTTTGCAAAAAGAATCCATATGTTTTCTCATTCAAGATTTATTGTTTATGTGACAACATTGAGTCATACCTACTTACTTTTTAGTTTCTTGCATCATCTTCGCCCTTTGCTGCGTACTGCCAGCCTTTGCTCTATACTAAGTACAGTTATTGTAGTACAACAAATTCTTAGATAAACAACCTAATAATTTCAAGTTTATGTTGTTATTTTTTCACTTAGAAAATAAGATATATTAAATTATGTACATAATATAAGCTAAATAATAATTGTAAAAAATTATAATCACTCCATGAAC
The DNA here is from genome assembly GCA_947507615.1 of Hemithea aestivaria. Lineage (NCBI taxonomy): Eukaryota > Metazoa > Arthropoda > Insecta > Lepidoptera > Geometridae > Hemithea > Hemithea aestivaria. The sequence continues at coordinate 12,772,094 of OX382339.1, read as the reverse complement.
ACACTTAACATGAACATTCTTTCTTTGTGGCAAATGGCATCAATGAGAAATCAATAATAAAAATACTACAGCAGTAAAACACACTTGTACTACATACACATTAGCTACAGACCAATCTATAGAAAATCCAAGTGCATCTAATGAAAACCAGTATTACATGACAGTGCCCCGAATGTTGGCAACATTACCTCATTGGGCAGGAAGTTGGTTTTATTTTTATTTGACTAAAACATAGATTATATCATAAAAATTACAGGTTCGAATCCTAATAGACGAGGCGATAACAAAGAATGAACAAGGGCTAGTAGCAGCAGAGAAAGCCCGTTCCAATGCACTCCGGGAAGTGGGGAACCACCTGCACCCGTCAGTTCCTGTAGATGATGATGAAGACCACAACAAGGTGGAGAGGACCTTTGGAGACTGCACACTTAACACTAAATACTCACACGTTGATCTTATTTGTATGATTGATGGTAAGATTTTAAACCCCATTGTAACACCAATTTTATTGTCAAAATTCCTCTATTGTATCAAGAAAACAATACAACAACTTCTACAGTAGTTTACTGTGTTAACCATTGGCCAACCACACACAAATCTTTAGAAAATCCAAGTGCTCTAAACCACTGTCAGATGACAGCATGCTCAGAATTAATACCTACACCAATTAGATCAGCATATCCTTTGAGGTTTTGAGTATAAAATTCTAGCTGTGATCTTGTAATTTTACCCTCTAAAAAGTAGCCAATTCATGGTGAAGTTTTAAAACACATTAGTTGTTTTACTAGACTTGGAATATTGAAAAGTGATTTGGTCCAAAAACATCAGCTTGGAAAAAGTTCAGCCAAGAATGTTTTTTAAAAAGCATGTCAAAGATGATGAGAATTTATACAGTATTTATCATCAATGCTCTACCTATAATAACACTGTAATTTCTATAACCAAAATATTATATTACTAGTAAAGAGCTTGTGACACTTGAGTAAATACTCGTAACAACTATTTACTGCAGCTGTAAAATTAAAAGTCACGTTTTTCATGGCTTAACCTAGTTTAAATGTAATACATATTAATATATTTCAGGTATATGATGTACCTACTACCTACTAATAATATTATAAAAGAGAGAGTGCATCAATTTATATGAAAACTATATTTGTTTGTATTCATACACATAATGCATACATTGTATTCATAGTTAACTGATATGCATTGCATGGATAGTTAACTGATATAATTATTTTTGCATTTTGTACAATCATTATGACTTTTCTACATTTTCCCAACTTTTTTATTTCTTTTCTTAGGAAGACCAACAGCAGACAATAAGAAAAAAATATTTATATTGAAAGCCAATAATAGGTTTTCTTTTGATATCTATCCTTTTGGTTGATTTCTCTTTGAAAGTGCAAATGTGTTTTCCCCTTTAGAGGTATAATTTAATGTATTATATGTCTATAATTCCCCAGGTATGGACGGAGACCGCGGGTCGGCGGTGGCGGGCGGTCGCGGGTACTACCTGAAGGGCGCGGCGGTGTTCCTGGAACAGGCGCTCATACAGCTCTCGTTGAGATTGCTGCTCAAGAAAGGATACACCCCACTCTATACACCCTTCTTTATGAGGAAGGAGGTTGGTATTGGTTGGACAATTATTTTTGAACAATCTTTTTTTGGAATACATTATTGCCATCATCAGTTTCTCAAGCGATACAACTTGGGAATCTTTAAAGCACAAGTAAAAAGATACATTTCTAGGCTAGGCATCCGAGGGGCTATTGGCTAATACTCACTCACTACCATAGGCGGATCCAGGATTTGGTTCTGGGGGGGGCCAAGGTGCAGACGGGCAAAAATATTATAATTTTTACTATGAAAAGTGTGTTTAGCTCGCACTGAGCAGTTAAAAAGTTTAAACACCACTTAATAACATGTGCCGAGAAAAAATTATAATCTTTACCGTGAAATATGTGCAAAATTCGTAACTCTACAATGACTCTGGGGGGGGCCTTGGCCCCCTGGCCCCCCCCCTAAATCCGCCTATGCTCACTACGATTGATGGCAACTTCAATGTACATTGCTGCTTTTGTTACTTTACTCCTATTAATGAGGAGGTTTAAGTACGCAATTTTGTCTATGGATTTTAGTGTTTTACATGTCGTTTTGCGATAGCCGATAGGCCCTCAGATGTGATTCAACGTCGACCGCATCTGCACTTTCCATCAGATGGGTGGTCAATTTGACATACAAATAAAAATAAATTATAACCATTTAGAATGTGTCCAAATTATAGCAGTAGAGTCAAATGTTATAAGCCACTCAGCTAATTTCAATTTAATCAAAAAAATCTATGGGAGTTTGATATAGATGTGTAAATATTTCTTACCTCTACTGACAGTAACTGTTAAACATACTGTCCAGAAATTGTTGCCTTAAATTTTAAAATACAGAAGTCTGCATTTACTTTAAGTGAAACTGATATAATTATGCCCTATGAATGTCTATAAAATTAACTTTGTTAAATTATATCATTATAGGTGATGCAAGAAGTAGCCCAGCTGGCCCAATTCGACGAGGAGCTGTACAAAGTAGTGGGCAAGGGGTCAGAGAACAAGGGAGACACTGTCATTGAAGAGAAATATCTCATCGCCACCTCTGAGCAACCGATTGCTGCTTATCATAGGGACGAGTGGCTGCCTGAAGCTTCATTGCCTATTAGGTATGTATTTATAAGATGTTCATGCAAAAAGATGAAATTATAATTGATGTTCAGTGAAGCCAGGGAGGGATTTTTGCCTTCTTCTAGGTTTAGTTTGCTATCTTTTACGGCCGCATCGTCGCTTAAGATCAGGCGAGATCATGGTCAAAGGCTTACCTTTAACCCTATATAGATAACCATATTTCACTATACACTAAAGATAACCATACGTCGACTCGACGTGCGAATGTTTGAGTGAGCATATTTTGGATTAAGTGTATACTAGGTTTATAAATGTAATAATATGTGTTAATGTATGTAATTGAGTGCCGAGTACATAAAACAACATAAGTATTTATTTAAATTTTATTACGAAAAAACAATAAGGAACAAATCAAGGAACTTCTTTTTTTACGGAACTTAAAGATGAGGAATCTCTTCGTCAGTCTTATAATTTACCATTAAAACTTTTCAAAATCAACTTTTTGCACTCTCTATAATATAAAAAACCTAAGTAAATATAAATCTTTAGTAATTTTGGCCTCGTAGGCACTTAGGGCAGGCGCTGAACGAAGTAACACTAAAGATAACCATACGTCACATCGACGTACAGTAGGTAAATATCTAGGAAAGTATTGCATTTACCGGAGCGATATGGGTGCGTCCTGATAGCTCCAACGGCCGAGTGAGTTGGCGGGAACGGCGAGTTTAGGGACGCGAAAAACAAACGTGTTATATCGATTTTCTATAATCGATTACGTCGATTCGACGTAGGTTATCTATCTAGGGTTAATGAATTTAAAAAAATCGAAATTTTTGTTTGTTTATTTACATTACGGAGAAACATTTTCAAAAAGTAATTTTTTATTTCAAAATCCGCCATATATTATCGTGCGACCGAAAGAGTCGCACCAAGGACAAAGCTTGTAACACATAGCACTGACAGTTCTTTAAGAGTACCTATTTTATTCAATTTTCAGGTATGCCGGTCTGTCAACATGTTTCCGTCAAGAAGTGGGCTCGCACGGACGTGATACGCGGGGCATCTTCAGGGTGCACCAGTTTGAAAAGGTAAATAATAAAAATAAGAATAATAAGGAGGAAGCCTTAACAATACTGGACATTACAATAGCTGTGATGCATTGTAGACTAAAAATCAGGAAATATTTGGATCAATAAGAAGAAATGTTTTTGTCATTCTACACTTAAATTTCATCATATTTAGATATTGTTCAATCAATCAGTCAGTCACATTTACCTTATAAACAGAAATTATTAATCACGATTTATTTCCAGGTGGAACAATTCGTGCTAACGTCCCCCCACGATGACGCGTCATGGAAAATGATGGACGAGATGATAGCCAACGCTGAAGAGTTCTACCAGTTACTGGGCATTCCTTATCGTGTGGTGAACATCGTATCTGGCGCCCTCAACCACGCTGCGGCTAAGAAACTGGACTTAGAGGCGTGGTTCCCAGGGTCCAACGCCTTCAGGGAACTCGTGTCTTGCAGCAACTGTTTGGAGTATCAAGCTAGGAGGTTGCTCGTCAGGTAAATATTAGTACAATGTTCCTTTATATGAAGTGATTTCATTGCCCAGTTGCGCGACACACCAATGCCTACAGTGGCTGGCAAAGGTTTGGTACGAGATTAAGATAAGAGTTCTTAAATTTGATGGGCATATGCTACCGAATGGTTAACACGGTGTCGAGTGCTCTCAACCAGGAACTTGACGCGTGGTTCCCAAGGTTTAACGCCTAAAGAAACACAGATTTTCTGTTAGGTTAGGTTTTCCGTGCGGATCCTCTATATAAAAAATACAAGAAAGCATACTTTTGAACAGGTACGGTCAAACAAAGAAGATGAACGCGGCGACAGAGTACGTGCACATGCTGAACGCGACCATGTGCGCCACCACGCGCGTCATATGCGCCCTGCTCGAGCTCTACCAGACTGACGAGGGAATCAAGGTAAACATTGTATTAAAGTATAGGTAAAGTATCAGGTAAATCAGGTTGTCATAGAACAGTTTATAAACTAAAATCGTCGAAATTGTAACAAATTCGACTATCATAGTAATATGCCGTGTTCCGGCATGATGTTCACTGAGGCATTTATCCCGCCTTCTAGGTTTAGTCTACTCCCGATTGCATCGTCTCTTAACTTCACGCAAGATCGTGGTCAAAGGCCGGCCTACCTATATAATATAATAAAAAAAAATGGAATGTAGAATAATTTCGACAAAGTAATGTCTGGGACGTTGAAATGTGTGGACATTGCATAACAATGCGATTGTTATGTTTTGGGATGTATGTATATTTGTTACGTCTGAGTATCGTATTTTTTTTACAATCGGACATAAGACATAGAGGAGAGGAGTTAGATAGTTTTGATAAAAAAAATAATTGAAAGAAAAGATCAAGGATTGGTGGTAAACAGACATTATACCTGATACATTTTTAAGGATAATTTCTTTCACTCAGATGCCTGAAGCTCTCAAAGACTGGATGCCGGATCAGTACAAGGATCTAATTCCATTCGTGAAGCCGGCGCCCATAGATTTGGAAGCAGCGGCCGCCGCCAAGAAGGGAAAAGCAAAGAAATAATGTGTTGCTTCATTCCGCAGAGCTTTTATTTATTTTGTTATAAGCTAAGCTTACCTTTTATATTCAATAAATGAATCGGTTGGTTTAACATGTTGTTTTGTTCTGGACAGTTTGTAAGAATGGATGTCTGAATGTTTGTTACTCTTTCACGCCTAAACGGGTGGACCGATTGAGCTGAAATTTTGTATAGAGATAGCTTAGATCCTGGAATAACACATAGGCTACATAAGTACTGCGGGTAAAACCGCTGGGCGCAGCTAGTACGGAATAAGGGAGATGGTCTAAAGAATTGGGCTCCTTAGTCAAGCACCAAATGCTTGCGGCTAACGCTTCAAAACTGAACTGAACGACGACTGTCATCCCAGTACATTTTTTAGCGTTAACTAACAAGCGCTTGGCTAGAGAGGCTGGGAGTTAGACAAGTGCCTATATCATAAGTGAAAAATGTGGGTCCATATTGGCTCGCATAAAATTTTTAGTCCTAATTTAATGTGGCATAACGTTTTTCAGCCTAAACATCAAAACGCCTAAAGTTTTTAGGCATAACTTTTTTGGCCTAAATTTTTCTCCCATAATATTTTTAAGCATAATAATATTTACGCATAAAATTGTTACGCATATTGTTTTAACGCCTAAAATATCTTACCATAAATTTTTTTGGCATAATTATATTCAGCCCTAATATTTTTCGACATAATAATATCCAGCCCTAATAATTTTCAGTATAATGATATATCCAGCCCTAATTTTTTAGCAAAGTGATATCTTGTCATAATACTATTACCAGGATTGTAATCGGCAAAATATTATTAATACTAAAAGAAACGAATAATTAATTTCAATGTTCTAACTTAAAACCTAACCTAGCCTTCTCGCGGTTTTTTTTTTATAGAACGAAGTAAGAATTCGGGGAAGACGCTCTCCCGATGGTAAGAGATAACGATGCTCATAATTAGTACAGTGCTACCCAGTATTTTACAAAGTAAAATTCTGGGTGCACTGCGTCATCGCTTCTTACTTGAGAGTTGAGAGTAATAAGATGTTAAGACTCTTCAGCCCAGTAACTTCACTAGCTACTGTGCGGTTGTTTTATTATATCTCCTCTATACACTACCCTCTCTCTGAATTAGAAAGTGGATGGTCATTTTTGGCACTTTGTTGACCGCTGCCGTGGCACTGTGGACATTGTTCAAACCTAACCTAACCTAAATTATCCGAGTCGGTTTTGTGACAGTCAGTCTTACTGGGTGCCATAAACTACTTTCCTAAATAATTTTATTTACTTACAATATTAGTTGTATGCCTTAATATAGTTATGTAAAATTATGATTATGCCCAAGAAAGTTATGCGAAACATTTTCGGACAAATTAAATTAGGACTAACAAAATTATGCGTACTTATATTATGACATACAAATTTATGCTTTACAAATATATGCTAAAAAACGTTAGGGCAACTGACAGTTATGGCTAGACATAAGTATGTCTAGATATAATTATGCCCAATTATGATTAGGCTAAAAAAAGTTATGCGAAACATTTTCGGCGAAACAAAATTAGGACAAAAAAAATTATGCGTGCGAATACGCTCCCGAAAAATGTACCTACTCACTACGTTGGTCACAAGTCACAAGCGATTGACGCGTCTTTAACCTGCTGTTTCTCTTTAAGTTTAACCCCCTTATTTATTGATGAGATATTATATGAACGAGGATAAGTATGCGTGGAACAGATAAAACGAATCTATGTCACAATATTAGTGTCCGACCGAAATTTCGGTTTCGGTTTCGGCCGAGTTTCGGCCAAAAATCGAGTTTCGGCGAAAGTTTCGGTTTCGGCCAAAATTGGCCGAAACTTTTGCCGAAACCGAAACTCCCTTCGGAAGTTGTCGTACACGCTCGCCTAGCTTCGTTTCTCACGACAACGCTTTGGTGGACGACTGATTATAATAATTGTAATATAGGTTTGTTAATTTTAAATGTGTGATTTGATTTTATCTTTGTTGAGACTGGAACTAAGCATGTAATAGCAATTTTATTAATTATTATTTTTATATAGAGGTACTAAAAGAGATTGATGATTCTTCTAAGTATAAATAGGTACAAACCAAAGTATTAATTAGTAAGAATTCAAAATACTAATACTTAGTATTTTACCCGTATGTCCCCGAGCGGCTCGATCGAGCCGCACCTGCGCATGCCAATTTGAACCTTATTTTGAAGAAGCTAGAAATAATAGATGTCAATTTCGATTTGAACTTGATTTTTTTCCTGGATCAAGGGGTTAATGAAACAGTAACAATTAATGATTTGATTATAATTGATAGGTAACTGATAAACATTTTGCTATAAGAACTTAATGTATGCCAAGCGTTATTCTGACTACGCGTAATGTAGGCTTCCTTAGAACTGGCAAATCGTATATCTACCAGGCGCGGATCCAGGGGGGGTCAAGGGGGTCATGATCCCCCCAAAATCCTAGTCGGAAAAAAATCCAATCATATCGACTGGTTTTACGCTTCTTTCATAGATAGAATTAGAAAATTTTCTCTTTGCAAGCTTTACGTACAAGTTCATAAATTTGTTTCGCTGTTGATAGTGCATTGAGTAATTTGTGTACTTAATTATTTTTTCGGTCCTCGCCTACGAATTCATCTATCATAGTTAATATTATTTGAATTATATTAACGGCTGCAATCTTTTTCGCGTTTCATGTTGTCTTTGCAGCTGAGTCTTTGCGCTTGCAGCGAGGTGCTCGCGCATGTATAAAGTCATTTTTTTTAATTAAAATTTTCTCGCTGGTCGCAGTGAGCTTTCCGCGCTTTTATAAATAAAAATATTTAGTTTCTTTGCCACCCGCAAGCTAAACGCACATGATTCATGCTGAAAATTTCAAAAAAATTCCGGCGCTCGCAGCGTGCTGCTCGCGCTTTTATAAATAAAAATATTTTGTTTCCTTGCCACAAAGTTCTAGCCGATGACCCCCCCAAAATCATGGTCTGGATCCGCGCCTGATATCTACTGCCTTAATTTTCATCAACGATATGTTTAAAACTTATAAAACTATCTTAACCGCTATGGTTTTCCTGGAAAGTTCTTGGTTGAAACTATTTATATTCGTGATTTTTAACAGTGTTTGAAAGCCATTAGTTTAGATTTTGAGGGCGGGGGACGCCCAAAAAAAATATTAAACTTGAATATCTTTCAAATGGATCATTAAAGCGAAAAATTTACTTAGAATTATGTCCTTCATTAAAATACCTATTCAACAATACCCCAAATGATGGGATCAGCCAGAAAAAATATCATCCCCATTTCACAAGTTTGGGAGGTACCGAGGTACCTTAAATTAATTGATATAAATTTATTTATTTTTGTAACCGCTCTCTTACCCTAACCATTGCCCTCCTCTGTGCAAAATGACAGTTTTCTAGGACTTATAGTTTCTCCGTAAAGCCGCGGACACACGGACGGACAGACAGATTCATGTCTTAATTAATGCAGAATAATGGGTAAAATGCACCAAATTTCAGTATTTTAAAGATTTTTTACTTGACCACGTGAGTTTCGGTTTCGGTTTCGGTTTCGGCCGAAACTAAAGCCTCGGCCGAACATTCGGTTTCGGTTTCGGCCGTAAAACCAGTTTCGGTCGGACTCTAACAATAATACACTTAAGCTTTAAAAGGATTTCTTTATAGGAGCAAAGCCAAGAGCATAAGCTAGCTAAGAGTGGATTTCAAACGGAATGGAACCTATAAGAATTAAGAATATTCACAATAATTGTTTAAAATCGTTAGCACTTGCCATTGACCAAGTTCTCACGGATCAATGACTCATACTTTTATAAGTGTTACTGACGCAACTTGAGTGACGTAGCTACTTCATAACTCATTGCGATTGCGAGTACCTACATACTACTGCCTGTTTCATTTATCAATTATTTTTAGATTAAGTAGGTACATAGCGTGATACCAACTTTCATCAATCGATATGATTCTACTAATGTTATTAAGGTGAAAGTTTGTATGAATTCTGCTCCTCTTAGACGCAAACGCACTGAACCGATTGAGATGAAACTCTCTATTATGGATAGAAAACTTGTTAGAGGCAGGCTGCAGGCTACCTCTTTTGTCTCGATTTTTCTATAGGATCGAGCCGAGACTTACGCGAGAAATCTTCACACTGAATAAGAAATATATCGACGAAAAAAATATAGTTCAAGAATAGGCGTCGACTTGTACCTAAACCTTCTCCATTTTTTTCATAGGTTGAAAATAAGTAGATAGTCGATGCAGAAAGGCAAAAGGTCGAGTTAGAAAAAAGCTGGATTACACCAAGACGACCTTTTATCAGATTAGCTTTAACTATAAATATATAATTATAGAGTGCCTTGGTGAACTCCAGTCTAATTATCAAGAGAGATAAGATTGAAATAAAACATCAGTTTGATACAATTTAATAATATATTGTGACAATCAGTCAGCCGATATCATATGCGCTGCAAAACTTACACTATTTACAATTACAATCGAGTCAACATATAAAAATGACCAACAACTTTTGGGTTTTCTTGTGACGCCCAGTGCTTGGTGAATCTACAGTGAAAAGAACATTTACACGCTTTGGTCACAAGTGAAGTGTATAGAGTAGTATACATATTATAACTATTTTCAATACATGGCTTATATTGGTTATTTGTTATAAAAAAATCCCAGAAAATATGCACCTTGAAGTAGTTTTTAAATAGCGAGCTTGAAGTAATTTTTAAATAGGTATATGTTTTTTTTAAATTGTTTTGAAGAATATATTATCAAGATAATAATATTTTCTTGTATTATGTTAAACTAGTAAGTATACAGAATACTTAAAATAATTATTAACTAAGTAATATTTATTGCAGGTATATTAAATCAAGGGCGGATCCAGGATTTGGTTCTGGGGGGGGCAAGGTGCAGAAAAGCAAAAATATTATAATTTTTACTGCGAAAAATGTGTGTTTAGCTCGGCCTGAACAGTTAGAAAGTTTAAATAGCCATAACAATAAGTGCGCGACATATACAAGAGAGATATATACCGCGCTTAGGTCATTTTTTGTATGAAAACAAAGTCACCAAAACATGGTGGGGTGCGGGGGATGGGTGGCTAGATTTGATTGGCTCGTTCAAGGTGACGTCACAGTTACGCCACAGATTAGGTAATAGTTAGAGGCATAACATGACTTTCTAGTGATGTGGTAAAGTCGCTATATCGTATCGATAAGAAAATATAAGTTACTGTTATTCTTAAGTTTAATGAGAAAGTTCGTTGTATTGTATACGAGAGATATTTTAATATAACTTCAATTATTGTTTTATTATAGCTTAAATGTTTTCTCATCTCTATTACCTCCCAAAGTACCCGAATAAATATTTTATATGGTTTCACTAAAATATAAATAGGTCCATCGCTCGCATAAAATTTTTAGTCCTAATTTTAAAAAATTATGCGTGCGAATACGCACCCTATAAGAATAAACAATAAATGTTAGATAACGAATTATTTGTTTTTAAATTAGTGACAAATTTAACATTATGTATTTTAAAAGCTTCGTTACACTTCTCTTATTATAAGCTTCATAATAACCATTCATGAATTAAATACCAGTAACCTGTATAATATTAAACCCCGATAATTTTGGTACCTTAATATACCTAATACCTACCTACTTCAAAAATTTCAATAACATTTTTGTCGATAAAATTTGTGGTGTAAATTTAAATTTGTGTCTTATCACTAGTTTATCCGGCGTAAGAGAGAACGAGATAATGTTATACAAATTTACCAAGAAAGAATGAGACGAAAAGAAACTTGGCCATTTTTATATTGCATTTTATGTTAAACATTTTTCAATTATTATTATCGGAATAATAACTTGCCTGTGCAATAAGATTTCGTCTTTTGCGTAACTGGATGTAGCGCTAGTCTTTCCGCGCCATTTTATTGAACAATACGGGATTTTTAATAATTATTTTTCATTAAGTATGTGAATGTCACGCTGTCAATGTCGGCCGTGGAATGAACACGAAAAAGAGGCGGAGCTACGAGCTTATGTTGATTCAGGCATATGACTTGGCGACTGTTACCTCATTTTAGCTTCCATCTCTAGCTTTATGATCTGTGGTGCGCGAGCAGCTTGCTGCGAGCGCCGAGAAAAAAATTATAATCTTGACCATGAAATATGTGTATGGGCCTTGGCCTCCTGCCCCCCCCTAAATCCGCCTATGTATTAAATATGCATTGTATGAGAAAGAAAAAAAAATGTAAAACATAATAAAAAATATATTAATCAAAACAAATAGGTACCCTTAAAAAGGCTAGAGCAAACTAATGGCCTGCCGCACCGAGCCTCATTAACGCCTGTACTTCGCGTTTTTATGAAATGCACGAAAGAGATTTTTCTTTATCCAACCTGTCGTAATTTGCGCTAGTCTTTACGAATACAATATGAAATATACCATTTATTTTTTAACTCGATGATAAAACACATTTTCTTTCGTTAATTAAAATAAATAGTCAAATTAAGGGTTATCATAACAATATATTAATTATTATCAATTAAAATCCACTAGTTCACAGCAAAATAAAAGCAGTTTGGATATTATCGGCAACTTTAACCATTATAATTATTTATAGACATGTAAACAAATATAATATTATAAATTACTGTTCTATTATAAAATTATGCAACTAACCACTAGAATAATGAATATTATCCTAATTTATGTATTAGGATACATAAAACTTAATAACTAGCGAAATTTAGATTTTTTCTCTCAAGATCTTTGAATAGATATTCATTTATTCCATAGTACGTAATTTAATTCCTTTCTCTGTTTGGATGTCTGGAAGAGTTCGCTATTAGCGATAAGACCGCCAATTGTTACACTGTTTACATTACAAATTGTATTTAGTTCTAAGTTCTTTTATGTTGTATCAATAAAGGGTTATCTATCTTTATGAGGCTGCAGTTATTGGTCTAAGATATAGTACATCTTCTTGCTGTTATGCCACTTGTTTATCGGAAATCTTTATTGCACTTATACAGAATGTATGTCCTGTCTTTTTCGTACCATTTAAAGGTTATGCAATATAATCTTTGAGAGCCAAGATAAGTTATTGAATTAATACAATAAAAATTGCAAAATACAACCATTATACAAAATCATTTTTTGATAATTTTATTCTTTATTAAATATTATTATTTATTTAATCAATGTAGACTTGCATTTATTAAAATGTTTGATTTTATTTTCAAATGCCTGCAGGCAATTTTTTCTACACAGATGATTATTGTCTATTAGGTAAATACTTAATAAGCTAACTATACTCACATGCAGTCTACAATTGAAATGATTTTGTAATACAGACTATGTACCTAGGTACACTCTTTATGTAAGTGTAAATACCAAAGGCCAAGAGTTATCTAGATAGTTTATACCTTTAGGTAAGAAGTTCTACTCAGTGGTGCAATTTGTTCACCACGATACTGACAATTAATACAGGATATCAAACCTTATATCCGTATTACACAATAAACACTAAAGAATCTCAGTATGTTATTTGACAAAATGTGGTAAAAATTTTCTGTAATTTCATACAACATATATTATGATGGCAGAGAATTTATCTATGTAACTGTTTATATTCTTTTTTCCTCTTTTGCAGACAATGAGTTTCATTTTAAACTCATTGACTAACTAATGTGTACATAAACCACCAACTGGTAGAAATTAGACATTGAAAGTAGGTTATCAATTAATTTTATCTCTACCGTTCTAATGAATTATATTTGACTTCAATTTGAGTGCATATTTTGCAGTTCTGTAATATATTATGTAGGTATGATTTATAAATTTAACCTTCATCTCCTCTGCCAATAAGTTCATTGGATCTGTGTTCATTGAAATCTATAGTTTTGATGTAATCTTTGATACTTTTCACATGAGTAATGTATTTGTTTAGTCATTGCTGGTTTCCACTTGACTTAGTTTTATCTTAGAAGATAAGATCTATAATTTCTTTGATAAAGCAATGATTTGATAACCCTAATAAATAAAACGAATGTAAACAATTCCAATACAGTGGAGTGCTTAATAAAATTCAAATAAAAAATGACATTTACAATATAAATCGCTTCAAACTACACATTGGTATTAATACATCTGAGTGATATTATATGCCAAAATCACAGAGTATTGATTCAGTTTTGCACTAGCATGCGAGCTGTGCCTTCTGTCTGCACTTGTGCATGAGAGCTCGGAGAGTGAACTGCCGACGGGCTAAAGTGCGCACTTGCTTCAAAAACGTATCAAGATCAATGACCTCCTTCCTTAAAGCCTCACCCATGTAATAAATAGCATCTTCTAAAGTAGCTTCTTCAGCAAACGCATTCAAAAGTTGTGAGTACAATGGGGCCGTAGTAACTACTGCCTCATCTACGTCCACACCCTCCTGTTCCCCTAGCTTTTCAACTGCTGTCTCCAATTCCTTCTCCTTCTCTTGTAGGAGTGCCACATTTTTGTCCAATTCAGCTCTTTCTCTCTGCAGCCTTGCTAATATATCTTCAAGACGTGTTTTCCCATCTCTGAGCTCCTGTTGTGTGCGGCGCAATGTGTCCAGCTCAGCTTGTGACTGCTGAGATTGCTCCTTGAGTCTTCTTCTCAACTTGTCCTCCACGGCTGAGAGTAGAGATGCCTTAATGTGTTCCTCAGTGATGGTTCCACCGGCCACATCAGGTCCCGGAGCTGGAGTGTAACCAGCAGCTTGTGGGTACGGTGTAGTTGTAGATGTTGGAGGATACGGCATGCCATTAGTGTTACCAGTACCCGGGTAAGGTGACCCATAGCCTGGATATGGCAAGTTTGAAGTGGTCGGGTAGGGGGGCTGCCCCTGATACCCCTGCTGAGGCGTCACCTGCGGGAACGGGTACCCGGCGGGCTGCGGCATGAAGGAGTTCACCGGGTAAGGAGGTCTCGTCTCGTTCCGCGGCTTGGAGTACACCGGCGGCAGCTCGCCAAAAGCTGTGATCATGCACGCGACTAATTTCTGCAAAGTCGACCCGTTCTGCGTCCATTCGTGCAAGTAAGGCAGGTAAACTTTCCCGTTGTTATCTACGTACTTGGAAACTTTGATTGACATGTCTGGTGTGGGTTTGACGAAACATAGGGGCGCGTTCGCTGGGTGGGTATCCATCAACCAGATACTCACGGGGATATTGTAAAATGCGCCCTTATAGTTAACAGGGATTGTCCCTTCTAGATTGAGAAGGTCCTTTCTAGTGCCAGAGTTGAAGACAAAGGCTTCCAGACGATAGGCCAAACTTCGATAAATCTGTATGAGATTAATCACCTCCCGACACGTAAAATCACGATGTTTATACTTGGATAGATATTGTTTAAGCACTACATCGTCGTTAGCCATGATGACTAATTAGGTATTTGATAAAAAAATGTATAGAATCAGAGGGATATAAACAGAAATACGGGAAATAATTAAAATGTTCCCCTTCGACACAATCACAGACACAACAATTATTCACAATCTGACAGTGACAATAATGACAGCATATTGACAAAATTATGACAGAGTTACCAGTTGCACGGTGTACCGCAAAAAAATAATTATGATGTCTCTTCTTTTATGTTTTTTTTTTTTTTTTAATAATATGGCAACATGTGCATTTTGCCAGTGTCGAGTAAAATTCGTGAATGTTCACGGGATATTAAATTATGGTCTCCACTTTCGTGTTTTGCCAGTGTCAAGTTAAATGTTATTTTTTAAGTAATAAGTTAGTTAGTCAGGTCAGAGTCAGAGTGAGCTTAATAGCTCGTCTAGTCACGTGAGTCTTCCAGTAAAATGGGTGGAATTTTACTGAAAGTTCGGAGGAGTTTTGGAGGGGGCACCAAAATTCATATTTCAGCACCATATCACTTGCCTACATCTGTGCACATTCAAAAACACTTAACACGCAATATTCCACCATTATTACACGCTAACAATCAAATTCTACACGATTATTAAGCAAAAGACGTGGAGCTAATGATATAATCAAGGCTTGCCGCCAAAACTCCGTCTGTCTCTTCTTTTATGTTCTCAACTCTGCTGCTATTTAGGGATGCAACATCGTTCATGAAAAACATCGATGTCAAAATATCGATGTTTTTAAAAGTCAAACATCGATGTCGAAAATATCGATGTTTATGAACGATATATCGATGTTTATGAACGATATATCGGTGTTTTTTAAAATACTTACAGGATTGACAAAATTGCCTTGAAATACAGAGAAAAAGCGTTTTCCTATCTGATTGATATAGTTAGACTGATTACTGATAAACAAATTACTTACCTACCTACTTTAAATAATACAGATATAACCGACCGGACCGAACAAACAAAACACATACACACAAACAAACCAAGTGACACTGACACATCACATCACACAGCACATTTCCGGAAAGGACTCGCGCTTATACTGCCTATACCGGTTTTTAATTAGGTACGCAAATTAAAAAAAAAATATTAAAAAGTATTGTTTTTGTATGGCAAGGTTTTGAGCAAGCAAGGTAGCACGAGTTCTTGGCAGTATACGCACGAATCAATAGATGGCGCTAGTAAACATCGTTCATAAAAACATCGCTCATAAAGAACGATATATCGTCGATGTTTTGAGTTTCAACATCGATGTAAAAACATCGATGTTTATGAACGATACATCGATTTTTTTAAACATCGATGTATCGTTTGCATCCCTACTGCTATTTGCTTTTTAAAAACCGGTCAATGCTTAAAAAATCCGGGCATAAAAATAATTATATTTTATGTTATAAAAATCTTTTCTAAACCGGTTTAAAATGCCCATCTTTAAAATCGAAGCGACCGTTATGTGTGGTAATAGAAGACATAATTTTTTTCCTATTTTAACAACCGTGACGTCATTTTTCTTTCTCTATATATTGGGGTTTACGATGCAAACTCCATCAAATATAAACTTCTAGGATTTTGGCCTTTTTTTTGTTTTTTTATTCTCCGGAAATTACCGTTTTTTTCTAACTCTAGAACATCTCTAGAGCATTGGATTTTAATATCAAAGTCAAATTTTATTGAATGTCATTGTCAATAACTGACAACAATATAGCAGCCATTTTATATTTCATTTATCGTTCTTTTTCGGTGAGCTGTCAACGTTGAAATACGTTTCGGCGGCGGTTCACCTTTTTAATCCAAGTTAATCTTCTTGGAAGTAATTGTTTTTTGCAATAAGTTGTTGTAAAATCCTGTCACAATGCCGCCTAAATTCGATCCTAACGAAATTAAAATCGGTAAGAGTCAAAACCTTCAAATAAACTGTGTGCTATACCGGTGATACCTTTATACAACGTTCATGTGTATTTCACAGTTAACTTGAGATGCATTGGAGGAGAAGTAGGTGCCACATCCTCATTGGCCCCCAAAATCGGTCCTCTCGGTCTGGTAAGTGAAAACTTTCATTCATAACCTCAAACTTTTGCATGGCAGTCCACGTTACAACTCCAGTTCTACAAGTCAAAAGATTACGGCTTTGCTCTGGAAATACCGGCAACGAGGGCTATGTCCATGCCTAATTACACCTTTAAAAAAGTTACGTTCAAGTACTTAAAGACCCAAGCAGACGGTCTTATGTATGTCGCTAAAAGGTCCCCTCGTTGCCGAGTGCGAGTACATGATGATTGAGTGATCTTGGGGGGTGCCTCCCTACCAGGCGCGTCCTTCCGGGTGGCGGATGGAAGGAACCCGCGACTCAGGATACGCTCCCTGTCGCGGCTACTCCGAATGCCCAATAAGGAGTCGCGGACCAGGCCCATGTGACTGCCATGCTTGTTTTATAGGTACCTAACTAATAGATATGGATGCAAAATAAGAGGTAATAAGGAACATCTCATTCATAGCAAATTATAGGTTGCACAAATCTCTTTGACTAATGTGATGAAATTAGCTGAATGGCTGTAACTGCAGTAACTAATATTATCTCAATACTATTGACTATCTACAGATAGGTCAAAAAGAATTGTGTTACCTGTATAATACACCAGAAATGTGTTTTTATAAGATCCATCTTTCACCTTTTTTTTAACAAATCAATCAATTAATGTTGTTAGAGTGCAACATTTCAACATAAAGATAATTATGGTGCAATATGGGAAAATTATCCACATAGGTTCATAATTCTGATGTAATTTGTTCCATGCAACTGTAACAATATAAAATGCTTATTAAAGTTCACTGTACCCTGAACTGAAGTTTAAAATGCAAACTAGTCAAAAATACCATCACACTAATCTAATTTCCGCTGTGCAGTCCCCCAAAAAGGTGGGTGATGACATAGCCAAGGCGACGGGAGACTGGAAGGGTCTGAAGATCACAGTCCAGCTGATAGTGCAGAACAGACAGGCCCAGATCTCCGTGGTGCCGTCTGCCGCTGCCCTCATCATCAGAGCACTCAAGGAACCTCCACGTGACAGGAAGAAGCAGAAGAACAGTAAGTAAAGCTTAAATTTTGTACCTTGTATTTCCTAGATTAAAATAGTATAATAGTAGTTGTAGTTACCTAATATTGAATTTCACCTTTGTCCTGTGTAAGATTATTGTAGCTATGTGTGTAGATTTATTATTTTCCAGTGTTCAAACTTTGCTCTAAAAATCTTAAAATACCACATCTAATAGACTTATTCCATTCCCTATGTATAAAAATTAAGAACAGAAGAAACATTAAAGTTCTATTACCACACAATTTCTCAAAAGGAATCTGAAACCTTTTATCAGAAATCAGATACTGAAATTTCTGTTTGTTACAAAGTCCAATCATGCTCCAGTCCAGCTCATACTCTAGGAGAGTCCAGTTAATTAACAAATAACCTTATCATTTCCAGTCAAGCACAATGGCAACATCACCCTTGAAGATGTGGTCTCCATCGCCAAGACCATGAGGCCCAGATCCATGGCCCGTGAGCTCTCCGGCACAGTGAAGGAGATCCTCGGCACAGCCCAGTCTGTCGGCTGCACAGTTGAAGGCCGACCCCCACACGACCTTATCAATGACATCAACACTGGTGCTCTGACCATTGATGAATAAATGAGGACTTAGTTTACTATACTGTTGTTTTCTTGTTACTCCTTACTAATATACCTAGATTACTATTAAAAATAATGCTAGTTTGACTGTTGAAGATTGCCCCCTGATGATAACTCTGGAACTCCATCCAGGAACGGTTGTGCTTCCAGGCTGTTGTCTTTAATCCAGTTAATGAAATTCGTGGACACATATTCCCTTGTGGGTTTCCATAAATCATATGGGCTCAGGTGCTATTCATCAAAAGCGCAATTGGACAACCGATCGCAAATCGTCCAAAGTTAACTTTAAATCTATTTAGGTTTAGATGAGTACCATGCGTGTTTACCTATTTATGCTAAAAATACTACACCTGTTTATTTTTAAATATTGATACTTCAGAATGTAAATCTGCACAGGTGCAGAAAAAAAGGGAAATAAAAAAGTTTGTTTTCTCAGTTGACCAAAAGAGCGCTTCGATACGATTACGATTTACTCTTTTGACCAAATGCGCCTTCGACGATTTGCGCCTTGGTTTTCCAAATGCGCTTTTGACGAATAGCGCCTAAATCGGTCATAAAGGATATTTATCGGGAGTGGTACCGACTTCAGACAACCTGTTTTGCGTAACCAGGGTCTTTTACAAGTTTTTATTGTGTGCATCTGCACTGAGTGTCTTTTTTTTGAAGTATCAGTAAAAAATCTGAAATTTACAGGGGAGTTAGTAAAAATATAGTAAAAAATAATGCACAGGGTCTCGAATTTCTAAAACTTGAATTGAACGAGATATGACCAAAAGATTAGGACACTCAATCCTGATGCGCCGCTAAATACGAATATTTTCAAAAGTATTGACCCTAGGATTATAATTTTTAGTTCTGGAGTTAGTAAAAAATTTCTAAAAACTTTTGGGAAATTTTCAAATCAATAGAATGTACCGTTACAGATTTATAACGGTTTAACTAGGACACTCAGTTCTTACGCCGTAAGGATTGAGTGTCCTGCTAAATATGGGTTTATTGGAATAAATACATAAAAATAACATTACCATCTTGTAGTCTGACCCTCAAAACAATTTCTAAAAGAGAAACTATGTCGAAAAAGCCTACCCTTTTAAAATAAATGAAAGATTTCATTTTTACGAAACGTCTGTACTGAGTGTCTTTTATTTTTGAAAAAAAAGGGTCAAATAGTAGTTTTAGAAATTTGGCACTTGGTGCAAAAGTTTTTACTAATTGAATACTAAAACATGATATATAATTTGTTTTTCTAAATTGTATATTTTTAGAGTAAATCCACTTTTTGCGGTTTTCTGTGAGTGTCTTTTTTTTTTCGAGGTTGAGCAAAATTAATGAAATTAACAGGGGAGTTAGTAAAAAATTAGTAAAAACTTTTGTAGTAAGTGGCGAATTTCTAAAACTTAAATTGAATTTTTTATGAGCAAAATACTAGGACACTCAATCCTTACGTTTTAAAAAAGTGAAAAACCTCGATATCTCGGTAAGTATTAACTTTTTTTTCAGGATTTTTTTTTCTAGAGTTAGTAAAGAATTTCTAAAAACTTTGTAAAAAAAAATATACAGGCTAACACGTGGTGTTACTGAGTTATAGCGGTTTAATTAGTTTCACTGAGCGTAAGAACTGAGTGTCCTAGTTAAACGGCTCTACAGATAAAACTAAACCTCGTAGATAAAAACAACTTATATCCACGAGTTTTACTAATTTTTTACTAACTCTGGATATAAAATTCATTTTTGTAAGTTTTATATTTTTTGAGAAAATCCACATTTTCATGTTTTTCACTGAGTGTCCCATTTTTTTCAAAATATCAAAATGATTTTTTCAGGAGAGTTAGTAAAACATTAGTTACATCGTTTGCACTAGGTGTCGAATTTCTAAAACTAAAATTATTCTTTTTATGATCAAATAACTACAGTCCAGACGCTCGAAAAACATGAAAAACCTCGATATCTCGATAAATATCAACTTTTTTCTTAGGATTTTTTTTTCAGTAGTTAGTAACGAATTTCTAAAAACTTTTACAAAAAAAACCAACAGGCTAACATGTGTTGTTACTGATTTATAGCGGTTAATTAATTCTGTTTTACGGAGCGAGCTAAATGAATAAAGCCGTGAGTTGTTCTCACCATGAATAATTCTTATACCTAGGCACTATTATTCAACTGACCACTATTTAATTTGTTGGCAATACTTTCTCTCTGATAATATACACGTTCAAACACTTGGCTGCCTCCCGACTCCCGGTGCCCAACTTTTACGAGGCTGCTGACTTTGGGAAGATCAACTTTTGCACACAGAATTAACACACACACGCACATACACACACACACACTAACACACATAATACACCTAGGGACCTGTTTAATTGAATAAGAAGGAGGGCGCCGGCAACTGCAACATAGTTTTATAAACTATCGGAATTTCCAACGTTCATGGCGTTTAAGATTAACGTGTATTTTAAGCGCAAATAAAGATTTATTATTTATATTAAGGGGTACGATTTTGCAAATTTACGCTAGGGCGTATTACAAGACGGATGTCGCAAAATTTAACAAAATTTATAAGAAACCAGTTGTTTAAGGATTTGAAATTTTAAAATTGGCGCCAAATGTATTTTTATTTATGTTATTGGCAAATGCTTCAGATGTACAGAAAGCAAATTAGAAAAAATTGATGTCAAATATTAACCTGTCAAATTTTCAATTATATCTGTGCATTTATGTCATTCAATCTTCTCTCAATAGCGCTTCACGGTTCTGCTCGTAATTTTGTATCAATTAATTTTTAAGGAAATAAAAGCCTTCCAAGTTATTTTTTGTTGTATAACTGTACCCTGTACACCCCGTACACCAGTTAAAGCAATTTCAACCATAATCATAGCCAAAACAAGTTCTCAAATAAATAGTAGTGATTACGACTTTACTAATTAAGCAAAGGAGCGATGCAAGTCCATTAGTTATTTTAAACAGGGATTTTAGGCCATTCGATTGTAGTTGAAATGACCGTAGGTATACGTAACCTACAAGACGGACATTGCAAAATTTTACCTTTAACCAATAGTAAGTGGCACGTTCTTATTAAAAATAAGGAGTATTTCTACTCTAAGAGTAGAAATACTCTTTATTGTGTCCAATGTAACAAAAGGTACTTAAATTACTATGACAATATTATAATACATTGGCTCACAATGGGCGGCCTTATCGCTTAAAGCGACCTCTTCCAGGCAACCAACTTTTGGATGAATACATTATCTAATGAAGAGTAGGGTTTATGTGGAAAATGTTAGGTATTTTAAAAACTTGTAATAATAGGTATAATATAATATGTTCTACCATACCATACGTATAGGGGCTAGGGGTGTGCATGATAAATCTGCATTAACCTATAATTAAATAAATAAATAAATAATAAATAAATATTTCAGGACATTTCACACAGCGCCACCTAACCCCAAACTAAGCAACTTAATGCTTGTGTTATGGTGGTTAGGATAACGGATATAATACTTATATGCTTTTCGTTTTTAAATACATACTTATAATAGATATTGAAAACCATCCAGACCAGAAACAAATACCTGTGGATCACACAAACATTTGTCCCATGCGGGAATCGAACCCGCAACCTTTTGCGTTGCAGGCGGGTATAAGCCCACCGCGCCACAGAGGTTGTTAAATCTCAACCTGAGCCTATGCTCAGGCAGTATAATGATTTACTTACCGTTGTGCAGGTTTGTAACCAAGCTTGCCTTGAGATCGCTATTAGCGATAAGACCGCCAATTATAACACTTCTTTCTATGTAATCTTAGTTCTAAGTTTATATTTTTGTATTTGTGTGAACAATAAAGAGTTTTCTATTCTATTCTTGCCTGATACGTGTTACTGTAAGTATATGCGAGCCCGTCTTACTTACGCGGGAATGAGGTACTGCAGCGCTAATATACACCACTCGTGCGTATTTGTATGAGTGACCTATTCACTATGAGCTCCTTTTGCTAGCTGCGAATGGATTAGCACTACGCCCGTACGTAAACTTGCAAAATCATAACAATATAAATAAAAGCCAATAACATAAATAAAAATACATTTGGCGCCAATTTTAAAATTTCAAATCCTTAAACAACTGGTTTCTTATAAATTTTGTTAAATTTTGCGACATCCGTCTTGTAATACGCCCTAGCGTAAATTTGCAAAATCGTACCCCTTAATATAAATAATAAATCTTTATTTGCGCTTAAAATACACGTTAATCTTAAACGCCATGAACGTTGGAAATTGCGATAGTTTATAAAACTATGTTGCAGTTGCCGGCGCCCTCCTTCTTATTCAATTAAACAGGTCCCTAGGTGTATTATGTGTGTTAGTGTGTGTGTGTGTATGTGCGTGTGTGTGTTAATTCTGTGTGCAAAAGTTGATCTTCCCAAAGTCAGCAGCCTCGTAAAAGTTGGGCACCGGGAGTCGGGAGGCAGCCAAGTGTTTGAACGTGTATATTATCAGAGAGAAAGTATTGCCAACAAATTAAATAGTGGTCAGTTGAATAATAGTGCCTAGGTATAAGAATTATTCATGGTGAGAACAACTCACGGCTTTATTCATTTAGCTCGCTCCGTAAAACAGAATTAATTAACCGCTATAAATCAGTAACAACACATGTTAGCCTGTTGGTTTTTTTTGTAAAAGTTTTTAGAAATTCGTTACTAACTACTGAAAAAAAAATCCTAAGAAAAAAGTTGATATTTATCGAGATATCGAGGTTTTTCATGTTTTTCGAGCGTCTGGACTGTAGTTATTTGATCATAAAAAGAATAATTTTAGTTTTAGAAATTCGACACCTAGTGCAAACGTTGTAACTAATGTTTTACTAACTCTCCTGAAAAAATCATTTTGAAATTTTGAAAAAAATGGGACACTCAGTGAAAAACATGAAAATGTGTTTTTTCTCAAAAAATATAAAACTTACAAAAATGAATTTTATATCCAGAGTTAGTAAAAAATTAGTAAAACTCGTGGATCTAAGTTGTTTTTATCTACGAGGTTTAATTTTGTCTGTAGAGCCGTTTAACTAGGACACTCAGTTCTTACGCTCAGTGAAACTAATTATTCGCTATAAATCAGTAACAACACATGTTAGCCTGTTGGTTTTTTTTGTAAAAGTTTTTAGAAATTCATTACTAACTACTGGAAAAAGAATCCTGAAAAAAAAGTTAATACTTACCGAGATATCGAGGTTTTTCACTTTTTTAAAACGTAAGGATTGAGTGTCCTAGTTTTTTGATTATAAAAAATTTGATTTCAGTTTTAGAAATTTGGCACCTAGTGCAAAAGATTTTACTAATTTTTTACTAACTACTGAAAAAAAAATCCTAGGAAAAAAGTTAATATTTATCGAGATATCGAGGTTTTTCATGTTTTTCGGGCGTCTGGACTGTAGTTATTTGATCATAAAAAGAATAATTTTAGTTTTAGAAATTCGACACCTAGTGCAAACGATGTAACTAATGTTTTACTAACTCTCCTGAAAAAATCATTTTGATATTTTGAAAAAAATGGGACACTCAATGAAAAACATGAAAATGTGGATTTTCTCAAAAAATATAAAACTTACAAAAATGAATTTTATATCCAGAGTTAGTAAAAAATTAGTAAAACTCGTGGATATAAGTTGTTTTTATCTACGAGGTTTAGTTTTATCTGTAGAGCCGTTTAACTAGGACACTCAGTTCTTACGCTCAGTGAAACTAATTAAACCGCTATAACTCAGTAACACCACGTGTTAGCCTGTATATTTTTTTTTACAAAGTTTTTAGAAATTCTTTACTAACTCTAGAAAAAAAAATCCTGAAAAAAAAGTTAATACTTACCGAGATATCGAGGTTTTTCACTTTTTTAAAACGTAAGGATTGAGTGTCCTAGTATTTTGCTCATAAAAAATTCAATTTAAGTTTTAGAAATTCGCCACTTACTACAAAAGTTTTTACTAATTTTTTACTAACTCCCCTGTTAATTTCATTAATTTTGCTCAACCTCGAAAAAAAAAAGACACTCACAGAAAACCGCAAAAAGTGGATTTACTCTAAAAATATACAATTTAGAAAAACAAATTATATATCATGTTTTAGTATTCAATTAGTAAAAACTTTTGCACCAAGTGCCAAATTTCTAAAACTACTATTTGACCCTTTTTTTTCAAAAATAAAAGACACTCAGTACAGACGTTTCGTAAAAATGAAATCTTTCATTTATTTTAAAAGGGTAGGCTTTTTCGACATAGTTTCTCTTTTAGAAATTGTTTTGAGGGTCAGACTACAAGATGGTAATGTTATTTTTATGTATTTATTCCAATAAACCCATATTTAGCAGGACACTCAATCCTTACGGCGTAAGAACTGAGTGTCCTAGTTAAACCGTTATAAATCTGTAACGGTACATTCTATTGATTTGAAAATTTCCCAAAAGTTTTTAGAAATTTTTTACTAACTCCAGAACTAAAAATTATAATCCTAGGGTCAATACTTTTGAAAATATTCGTATTTAGCGGCGCATCAGGATTGAGTGTCCTAATCTTTTGGTCATATCTCGTTCAATTCAAGTTTTAGAAATTCGAGACCCTGTGCATTATTTTTTACTATATTTTTACTAACTCCCCTGTAAATTTCAGATTTTTTACTGATACTTCAAAAAAAAGACACTCAGTGCAGATGCACACGTTTTTATTTGCTTTCACCTGTCTGTTGTCTCTCTGCAATCAAATCTTGCAAGTTTAATAATTTGATCTACTTCCCGATATCGGATTGAGCGGAAATTTTGCACGCATGTATGAATCGGATGACAATGCAATATTATTATGACATCGAGCGGATCTGATGATAACGGGGGTAGACTTCCTTTGCAGGAGAGGTGGGTACCCCAACAGTGCCAGTTATTCTACCGTCTGAGCAGTAATGTGCAAACATTACTGTGCTTCGGTAGGAGGACACTGTAGCTAGTGAAATTTCTGGGCTAAAGAGTCTAAACATCTTATGACTCTTGAGTAAGAAGCGTTGGTGCAGTGCACCTAGAATTGCAAATCATATATATATATATATATATATATATATATATATATATATATATATATATATATATATATATATATATATATATATACTGATAATGGGCAGCGTTATCTCTTCTCTTAACATCAGGAGAGCGTCATGCTCGTCTTACTTCTCCACATAAAAAAATATATTACGTTTACCCCTCGTTACTCCTATCCTTATCGTGTCTTACAGAAATATTATAAACAGAATAAGACACTGAGGTATAGCAAAAAACATATATTTTATAATTTTATCATATTTACAATATTTCAACTTTTATTTACATATTAACAACAGTAAGTGAACCCCTTGCTTTAAGGCCACAACTAGCTGTTCGAAAGGGAATTTTACCAGTTACGGATTTTGCTATTTTTACGCCGCCAAACATCACAAATACTCGTCAGATATTTAATTTCATACAGAAGATGAATTTTACTAACAAAGAAGCTGTATTCTACATTGCATTCATATAAAAAAATTGAAACTTTAACGAGTACTTAACTATTGTGACTAAATTGTAAAATTCATCATCTGGCTCCACCATACTCCATACATTACTAAATTAAACATTAACTAACCGTATCAACAATATTCGCTCATTGCCTAACAAATAATGTACTATAAAAATAAAAATTAATCAAAATAAATATGAGAGGTTTGTTCTTTCTCAATCGATAATATTTTATGTACATTTTCTTTATAATTTATTTTATCAGTCCTGAAAATCGCCCTTTAAATATGTCACAACGCGGTTATTCGCGAGGCCGCTCGAACAATCTACGCGCGAAAATTCTGTGATGGAAATTACAAAACATGTCTTTCAAATTCACCAAATTATGTTCAATCTTATAGTAATAATTATCCAAATTAGATTGCAGTACAAACTATATGCAATTAAAAAAAATCAAAGTAATCATTCATACAATAATAGTACTTATTCATGCTATAGTCAGTCCATCATAGTTTACTTTAGACACTGTATTATAGATTTAATCTAGACATTTTTTACTATATTTTAACAACAAAAAAAGAAGGTATATGTGTATTGTGTATGGAAATATAAATATTGAAACAATTCGCGCAAACTGGTGGCGCTGTGTGAAATGTCCTGAAACATTTCATATAATTATATAATGTGAAATTAGCAGTTTGGCTGCAAAATTTAAATATTGAACTGTTATTGCGCAGCCAAACTAGCCGTTTTAAAAGATTTACCCGATATATTTTCCGAATAAGCAAGCCTGAAATCTTACAGAAAAGTGTCTCAGTAAAGTATAATTAGACAGACAATAGATTAAAACTGATGAGATCAGACAATTGAATTTGTAATTGCTTCCAAACACACTATGATATGAACAATTTATTGTCAAATATATTATGGAATCCCTTCATATAAACTATAAACCATTTTGAAGTTACTTGAACTCTGTTTACGAGTGGAAAAATAGTGAGCACTGGTGTGCTAAATGACTGTTTGCATAAAATTTTTCGAGAAAACAAGAAACATTTTTGGAGTCAAATCATAGATAAAAAAAATCCCCGTTTTTCAATGAATCTTCTCTTTTTAAACAGAGTAAGTAACATAACAAATAAATCCACAATGGTTTATATCTCTGAAGAAATAATTTTGCTACAATCATACAAAGAGATTTTGTATTATAGTCGTACAATCACAAAATATCTACAAAAGAAAAAATAACGATTTACTACAAAAATGACAAATTCCTGAAATAAAATCATAAAAATCTAGAAACAAAATATATTTAAAAAAAATTGTGTTTAAAAAATCATGTTTTCTGGGATATGTCATTCATCCAGTACAGCCCTTTTAGCACATCGCGACATTGAAGAGCAGCAACTAGCAACTCCCGACCCACTGTCAAGAGTAAACTGTCATTATATATCAAGACGCTACTCTTGCTACTCGCACTCATTGCATACAATAGGGGATCGCAGCACATAATGCAGATAATTAAAAACTATTGGACACGTATTGTTTTATTTGTAATTTAAATAAAAAACGTGTGATTTACAACGCACTAAAGTTACATGGAAAGGGTCGTGGTATACAAAATGCACACACATATGACGCCACGCGTCATCACCGAAAAACTTATAAGCGCTATATATCAGCCATTTCTTATTTTATTCTCAAACAAAAAAATCGTATCGAATATTTTTTTATTATAAAAATTACGGACAAATTATATTTTAATGTTTTTGACCTTGTCCGATCCCCTATTTGCAGCTACTCCCAATGTGCTCTTACAAACGTCAATTACTCTTGACAGTGGGACAAGAGTTGCTACTCTTACGTCAATGTCACAGTATGCTATGCGGGCTGAAATATTCACATTTTTTCATTTTAATAATCATGAGGTGACAGATATGGTAACCCTTTAACCGCCAGACTTAAAATCACTTGTCGTGCCCCTAGCGCCAGGCAAGTTTTATGAATTATAAATACCTACAATAAAAGTGATGTCTAATATTTATTCTATTTGGGAGAGAAGCATAAAACCAACTGTAAATCATAACTTTATTCACTATTTATCTAATTACGAGTATAGTTTTATAAAATACAGTGTTATGACTTAAAAAATGTAGATTTAAAGTGCAGTCGGAAATATACGGCTCGTCGGAAATATACGACTCTGGCGGTTACGTAACAGAACAGGCTTGTCGGATATATCCGACGGTGGCGGTTAAAGGGTTAATAAGATCTGTAATCATCTCTATAGATCTTCATACTCGCTGTATATACAAAGTCAATAATAAATATTCTAGAGATGGTGACTGGCTCCAAACCTAGCGTAGGAAATAAATAAATATTTCGGAGGGATAAGGATTTTGTCTAGCAGGGGTCAGTGTAGACTGCTATTATTAACTTTGTGTGACTGCATAATATTACGGTGGCCATAGTTGGCATATTGTGATCGTCAGTGTAGACTAGCATAACATTAAACATTGCTTAATTTCCCATTGCAAAACTAAGATATGACATGTATAAGGCAAAAATCTAATTATTCAAATACAAAAATAGGTCTACATTTTTTATCCAATCACCATCCCTAATACTTATAGAAGCACGTAATATTAAGTTATTGCACTCTCGGCATAAGGCTCTCTCCAAACAATGTTTGGCGGCTAAACGTCCGGGTCTCGCTGCTCGCTTCACATATTTGGAATGACCTTGTTAGGGGTGAACAGGGCATGTTACATTAGTGCTGGTACATTTTGGGCGCGTCACAACCAACCAGTTGTATTTTATTGCTGTAGACAGAGAATAAATATAGACAGGTATATGAAACACATCCCATACATTTTAAAAAGTAGAATAAATGGGATGACGGTTTGAATTGACAGCAAGACAAGATTCTGGGCACTGTGCTAGGGCCATACCTTGTCTATAATTGTAGTCTGTCAAAGGGCCGGGCGTGACGCGGTAGTTTAGGCTTGTCCAAACCTGGGCGATGTCAGGATGGTCAGGTTTGAACAGAGAGCCTATTTACTATCGCGCACTATCATCACTCTTTAACCTTTTGAACGCCACGGCACAAACGCATTTTCGTGCCCTGTGCGCCAAGGCACAATTAAAAAAAAATACCTACGAAAGAACTAGTGTTGCCAAGAGTCGATAAATATTTTTATTTCACTTTATTAAGACTGGGTTTTTTGTCGTCTATAGACGTCGTTGGCGTACAGGACCCGCAAGTACTTGTCAAGTATAGGTGACTTTGGCGGTCAAAAGGTTAATCTATCACTATTTACCGACAAATAAATGTTATATTCACAGGGCGGTAAAGTCTAAACGGCATTTTTCAACTTTGCCGCGTAACCCACTAGCACGTTACACGACAAATTTAAGAAACGTCTTTTAACTCCGCTCTGTGACTTTAAGAACTATTTATTTTTGTCGTTTAATAAGTTGTCGTTTTTTGTGGTAATGCGCGATAGCCAATAGCCCATCTGGTCGATATTCACCGTTCAAACCGCGGTGGGTATTTCTACACAGTTTTGCTTCCCTACCAGAAGCGCGAATATGTCCTATCTATCAGTCAAGATATAAACAGGCCCTAAGAAATGTACATATAAGGTGGTGTAAGATGACACATTAGCACAGGCCACCACACAGCACAGGCCAGGCCTATCTATCAGTCAAGTTTGAACGTGCCTCGAAGAGAGTAGGCGGTGTAGGTGACAGTACCATAGTCACCAGCGCTATCTATCGGTCAAGTTTGAACAGGCCTCGGTGAGGGTATAGGCGGTGTGAGATGCCGTACCGTGGCTCACAAGTCCCAGGGTTGAACAGGCCTCGATAAGGATAGGCGGTGTGAGATGACAGTACCATAGTCACCAGCCCTATCTATTGGTTAAGTTTGAACAGGCGTTCAGAAAGGTATAGGCGGTGTAAGGTTACACTGTACCACAGACCACTGGCTCTACCTTTCAGTCAGGTTTGACCGCCATTGAAGGCCTCAATAAGGTAGGCGGTGTAAGGTTACACAGTACCTACCGTGGTCACCGAGCTTATCTCAGTGGCCACGGTAGGCGGTGTACCATAGTCACCGAGCCTATCAGTCAGCGGTTTGAACCAACGTTGAAGGTATAGGCGGTGTGAGGTGACAGTACCGTGATCAATGTGAGGTGATAGTACCAGCCACTGGTCCTATCCGGTCAGGCTTGAACAGGGCTCGAAGAGGGAAGGCGGTGTGAGGTGTCAATACCAGTCACCAGCCCTATCTATCGGTCAAGTTTGAACAGGCCTCGGTGAGGGTATAGGCGGTGAGAGATGCCACAGTACCGTGGGTGGCAGAGTCCCCTACGTGGGCGGATGGTCGGGCGGGGGCAGCGCTGGCGGGGCTCCGCTGGTCCAGTGTACGAGCGCGTGCTGCGGCATCTGTGTGGCCTGGAAGTGGTCCTTGAGCAGCGCTTGTGAGAAGTTGCAGTGCATCTGGTACGCCTCGTTCTCGCGCTCCGTGTCGCCCGACAGCCGGTACAAGTCTGTAAATTACGTGGTTTCATTATTACAAAGGAAATGGATTTTTGTATAAGAGTGTGGCATAATGTTCACCATTTTTTTTTAACGCGGCCAGAATCAAACCCCATAATATGAATCTATAGCTGACATCAATACTAATAAAAACATTCCGACACCCACCCTCGTAAAGTGTCAGATTTCGGAGTTGTTAAGGGTCAAAGTTGTGTCTTTTGAAATGAGAGACGGTTAGTACTCCCCTTGACAAGGATGGAACACAAAAACTGGTCAAGGCACAAATTTTACCAGCATTTTTCTTTGGACTGGATGCCAAGGCTCTACCGATTCCTAGTTCTCCGTCACAGAGACGATGCGGGAGTGCCACCGAGAGTTGTGTGTTTTAGTGGGTATACTGTGCAGTCATCCTGCAAAGGCTCTCATAGCCTTCCCACACCCCTGATGGGAGGATACGCGTAATGGGTTTTTTCTCAGCGTGAACAAAAAAAGGTCAAAGTTGATCACGTGACTACTTTCTACCTTTCAATATGGCGGAGGCCCAGAGCTGCACGTGTACGTCGGGTATCTTGCTAGCGAGCTGCATGGCCGGTGTGAGCATGTGCATGCTCTCCCTACAGTTGTATGGTGGAGAGGTGCAGTATAGGAGTGGACAAGGTTACCTTTCAATATAGCGGAGGCCCAGAGCTGCACGTGTACGTCGGGTATCTTGCTTGCAAGCTGCATGGCCGGTGTGACCATGTTCATGGTCTCTCTACAGTTGTATGGTGGAGAGGTGCAGTATAGGAGTGGACGAGGTTACCTTTCAATATAGCGGAGGCCCAGAGCTGCACGTGTACGTCGGGTATCTTGCTTGCAAGCTGCATGGCCGGTGTGACCATGTTCATGCTTTCTCTTGAGTTGTTGATTGATAAGAATATGTGGCCGAGGAGGACGAGTGAACACGATGTTAGTCTGTTCAGGTCTTCTGCGTTGGCCATCTTTAGGGTTTCTCGGAGATACCGTCTGGAAGAATGTTGAAGGGTTAGCTTAGACCGCACTCACATTGCGCGACAGCGACTCTTGACATCACTGCGACACTTGCGATTCTCTGAACCGATTTTGAAATTCTTTTTTTTTTGTTTGAAAGGTGAGTTAGTCGAATTTTATGTCACAAAATGGCGAAAAACATACTTTTTGACAAATTTCTCAACGACTACCTCCTATATACTGATCTGATATATTGGTAATAACCAAGCTAGGTCTAGAAGGCAGGAATATTTCAAATACATAGAGAAATAATATCAATAACACATACTTAGCTTCATTATATCGTGCTTGGAAGAAGGCTTGCAGTCCCAGCACGTAATATGACGCGGCGCGCAGCCCGTGCGCGTACTGTGGTAACGCTTCTGGCCTCACCTGGAAAACCACATTTGCTTAGAAATAAGGTTAAAAATTAATTTCCAGGTCGCGTACTGCGTAATGGAGTACTTTTGCAAGTCAATTTTACAAGACGCTAAAGCCTGTTCGGAAAACACCTCCATGAAAAGAATGAGCAAGAAACTCGACCAACTAGACTCATACACATAGGGACTGTTTTTAAAAAAATAATATTTATTTACAATGTTTATCTTGGTTACATAATTTATTTTATTAATTTTAAATTAAATATAAGTACCTAATTATGTATTTTTATACCTGTTCCATAAGTTGTGCCAGATCATTGTCTCTCCGCCCCCGTAAGTATACAATCGCCAAGTTCAGTTTCGCAAACATCCATAAGTCTCGTTCTTGTGACATCTGAAATATTTACAGACATTGAGTTTAATAAAGTCTTATTTGCCACCAGTGGACCTAGAAAATAGTCGTGGGCTACGGTGCATTGTTTATTATTATGATAAGAAATATGGTTCTCATGGAATGTCAGGACTTCGACAGTCATCCCATACATTCTCACAAGTAGATTTTTTTTTAATATCCGCGATCAGTCGCAAGACTATATGAGTGGATTTGGTGTTATATGATGATGTCGTATAAGGTTCAAGCTCATCAGCCCCTCTTCCTTTCTCAAAAGTAGAATGTATGTGATGAATGATGATCCCATACATTTTTAAAAGTAGAACAAATGGGATTCAGTTGTACTCATATCATTACTGCGGGCTCCCGATATCTTACTAATATTATAAACGTGAAAGTTTGTAAGAATGGATGTCTGGATGTTTGTTACTTTTTCACGCGTAAACGGGTGGACCGATTGGGCAGAAATTTTGTATAGAGATAGCTTAGACCCTGGAATAACACATAGGCTACATAAGTACTGCGGGTAAAACCGCTGGGCTCAGCTAGTATGCTATAAGGGTCAGTAACCTGTATGCTAAATTAAATTAGAACATAAAAAAGGTGAAATAAATTCCACAATATACCTGTATAGCGGTGTGGAACTGCGCCTCGGCAGCTTCCATACAGTTCATGGACATGGCGTACAGCCCCAGCAGGCAGTGTAACTGTGGCGTGTGCGCTGCAGCCGTCGCCGCTGTAATAGTTAACGATACGGTCAACACATGGGGCTAATTTTGTTGGGACTTAGTGAAGACGAGCAAATCAGAGGGCCTATTGGTTATCGCACACTACTAACTCACTATTAACTGACAAAAATTAAACACAGAGAAGAGTCACAGTGCGCTGAAGTTATAAACGTGTTATGCGTGCGTGCAACGGCAAGGCCTTACCGCCGGCGACGTATATAGTGTGTGTATAGTGTACAGTAGCAGTGTGGCTACAGCAGTACGTACGCTCGGGCGCGGCGCGCAGCAGTGCGTGGGCTCGTGCTATCTCGTGCAGTGCGGATGCCTTGCCGCCGGCGACGTATATAGTGTGTGTATAGTGTACAGTAGCAGTGTGGCTACAGCAGTACGTACGCTCGGGCGCGGCGCGCAGCAGTGCGTGGGCTCGTGCTATCTCGTGCAGTGCGGATGCCTTGCCGCCGGCGACGTATATAGTGTGTGTATAGTGTACAGTAGCAGTGTGGCTACAGCAGTACGTACGCTCGGGCGCGGCGCGCAGCAGTGCGTGGGCTCGTGCTATCTCGTGCAGTGCGGATGCCTTGCCGCCGGCGACGTATATAGTGTGTGTATAGTGTACAGTAGCAGTGTGGCTACAGCAGTACGTACGCTCGGGCGCGGCGCGCAGCAGTGCGTGGGCTCGTGCTATCTCGTGCAGTGCGGATGCCTTGCCGCCGGCGACGTATATAGTGTGTGTATAGTGTACAGTAGCAGTGTGGCTACAGCAGTACGTACGCTCGGGCGCGGCGCGCAGCAGTGCGTGGGCTCGTGCTATCTCGTGCAGTGCGGATGCCTTGCCGCCGGCGACGTATATAGTGTGTGTATAGTGTACAGTAGCAGTGTGGCTACAGCAGTACGTACGCTCGGGCGCGGCGCGCAGCAGTGCGTGGGCTCGTGCTATCTCGTGCAGTGCGGATGCCTTGCCGCCGGCGACGTATATAGTGTGTGTATAGTGTACAGTAGCAGTGTGGCTACAGCAGTACGTACGCTCGGGCGCGGCGCGCAGCAGTGCGTGGGCTCGTGCTATCTCGTGCAGTGCGGATGCCTTGCCGCCGGCGACGTATATAGTGTGTGTATAGTGTACAGTAGCAGTGTGGCTACAGCAGTACGTACGCTCGGGCGCGGCGCGCAGCAGTGCGTGGGCTCGTGCTATCTCGTGCAGTGCGGATGCCTTGCCGCCGGCGACGTATATAGTGTGTGTATAGTGTACAGTAGCAGTGTGGCTACAGCAGTACGTACGCTCGGGCGCGGCGCGCAGCAGTGCGTGGGCTCGTGCTATCTCGTGCAGTGCGGATGCCTTGCCGCCGGCGACGTATATAGTGTGTGTATAGTGTACAGTAGCAGTGTGGCTACAGCAGTACGTACGCTCGGGCGCGGCGCGCAGCAGTGCGTGGGCTCGTGCTATCTCGTGCAGTGCGGATGCCTTGCCGCCGGCGACGTATATAGTGTGTGTATAGTGTACAGTAGCAGTGTGGCTACAGCAGTACGTACGCTCGGGCGCGGCGCGCAGCAGTGCGTGGGCTCGTGCTATCTCGTGCAGTGCGGATGCCTTGCCGCCGGCGACGTATATAGTGTGTGTATAGTGTACAGTAGCAGTGTGGCTACAGCAGTACGTACGCTCGGGCGCGGCGCGCAGCAGTGCGTGGGCTCGTGCTATCTCGTGCAGTGCGGATGCCTTGCCGCCGGCGACGTATATAGTGTGTGTATAGTGTACAGTAGCAGTGTGGCTACAGCAGTACGTACGCTCGGGCGCGGCGCGCAGCAGTGCGTGGGCTCGTGCTATCTCGTGCAGTGCGGATGCCTTGCCGCCGGCGACGTATATAGTGTGTGTATAGTGTACAGTAGCAGTGTGGCTACAGCAGTACGTACGCTCGGGCGCGGCGCGCAGCAGTGCGTGGGCTCGTGCTATCTCGTGCAGTGCGGATGCCTTGCCGCCGGCGACGTATATAGTGTGTGTATAGTGTACAGTAGCAGTGTGGCTACAGCAGTACGTACGCTCGGGCGCGGCGCGCAGCAGTGCGTGGGCTCGTGCTATCTCGTGCAGTGCGGATGCCTTGCCGCCGGCGACGAGGCGGCACAGCGCGGCGTGCTCCACGAGCGCCATGCGCAGGCGCCACGCCAGCCGCGCGCCGCCGCGCTCCTTGCTCGACCCACCGCCCACGCTACCACCAGCTGCAATAACAACAACAAATAATGTACGGTTCAGTGAAGTGTCATTAGGTTTTTACTTCGATTCCGATGAACCGATTTTTGGGAAACTTTTGGAATATATTATCGAGACCGAGTACTAAAATGGTTACCTCTTTAGTTTACCCGAGATAATTAATTTCTGGTGGAAGGCTTCGAGCACGGCTAGTTGCCACCTGCCGGCCTGCGGCGAGTGCACCACTGTGATGAGGTACACCAGCACGTACAGTATAATATACTCACAAGTCAACTTGTCGATCTGCGCCAGTGCCTTCTCAGTGTACTTGTGTGCCTTGTCCATGTAGCCGGCCTGCGCCGAGTGCATCACTGTGACGAGGTACACGAGCACGTATAGTTGCTGCCGAGACAGCCATACGAACGACTCGCCCGCCGCTACATTGCCGCATACCGCTGGAAATTAACATTTCATAGACATTTAAACACAATTTTTGATCCAGCCTAGTCGGTTTGGACACTTTGAAGACAGTGAAACTATTGGTCAAGAAAATGATGGTATGTGGAAATACGTGAAGAGGATGTTTGGATAAACTCCATGAATGAATATGACATAGAAGAATGGAACAGGAAAATGTGTTGAGATGACCCTACCATTCAAAAAGAAACGCGCTTAAAAATACCTGTCCCTCCAAGGGGAGAGGGCCAGATTATATAATATGTGGGACGAAATTGCAAAAATGTGGGTAGGTATACAATTGCATAGGACATAAGTTATAAGATTTATTGAGGTTGTAGACTTCAAGTAATCTTTTAGCACATCATGGGGCAACATATCTCAACACTGAAATCCGTTAACGCCAACATTCTTCCCAGTCCAAACAAACTATTCAACTGAGGATATAGTACAAATATAAAATAGTTATTCACCATCATCATCCGGCCACGTGGGCGCCATGATGGTCTGTATGCTTTGCTGCAGCTGCTTCAAGCACGGCTTCACACTCTTCACCTGACCCGCCATTAGGTAGTGACATACCTGCAAATATTGCAAAAGTACTCCATTGTAGCCCATTATAAATAATAATAATTGGGGTTTATACTAGAACAGGTTGTTCTGTTGGAGTATAGACCCATTGTCAGAGTCAAATCACAATTTATATGTTGTGTGGCTAACCTATATGTTGCAATTTCAGGTCACCGAGATTACTACAGGGCCTGCAACATGACCTAACGACTGCCTCCCACATATCTTATAGGAAACAGCCAGGACCCACAGTTTTACGTGCCTTCCGAAACACGGTAGCGTCCAGGCGAAAATCTTTGCCACACTGAGATTTGAATCCAGGACCTCGGGCGAGTGGATAACTTTTAACATACTATTACACTGCATTAAATCCAATCCAAATCTATCAAAGAATGGGCCAAATATTTTGAATGATAGTTTACATACTACAGCCATCTGATTTCTCTCTCTAGATCTTAAATTATTCGTAAGTTGAATTCGCGTAAGTCGAGTTTCAACTTGGCATATTAAATATAACATATAATAACGTTTGTGTACGGGACTCGTTATTTTATCTCTTAGATTCATTTCGATGTGCAAATGATGAGATTCCACGAGAAAAACGAACGGAAATGTCATAAATCGAATTGGCCGATGTCGAAAAGAAAAACCGAGTAGCTCCGAATTTGCATAAAAAGGGGTAGCGAAGTCGGGGTATTACTGCATTAAAAAAAAACCAACAGTAAAAAGTAACCATGCATAATTAGTTTCAGCTTTGTCTCATCTCTTTACAATAAAATAGGTTTAATAGGCTAATTATGTATGGTAAGTAGTCGTGATTTATTTACAACTAGTTCTAGATGTGGTTCACCTTGGAAAATCAATAACAAACTGTATTTTTATTATTCTTGGCCTATATTCTGGTACTTTTATGGTGGAAAATAATGTGAAGATTTAATTGGGTATTTGATAAGGTTCAATTGAAAATCTATTATAATCTAGAACTAGCTGCGCCCAGCGGTTTTACCTGCTGTACATTATGCCTATATTATGTTACTCCAGGGTCTAAGCTTTCTAAATTTTTTTTTGAGACGTATTTGGTTGTATATGACTGACTGACCCGAGTTGTAGCCAACAAGCAATTTTAATGCAT
This sequence comes from Hemithea aestivaria, assembly GCA_947507615.1. Classification (NCBI taxonomy): domain Eukaryota; kingdom Metazoa; phylum Arthropoda; class Insecta; order Lepidoptera; family Geometridae; genus Hemithea; species Hemithea aestivaria. The sequence goes on along the minus strand of OX382339.1, from coordinate 12,734,726 downwards.
TTTTATCTCGACTGTGTCTTTATATCTTTGATACAGTAAAAACTATTCCACATATTTTTTTTTTAACTTTAATTAAGACGGATTGTTTTTTTCTGGGAACATAATATTTATTACAGATTTTCTAATACATACTTGTAAAACATAACATACATACGTTCAACATAATTATTATTACACGATAAGTCCTGATTAATAAAATTTAACATACTTGTAAGACGAGAAAGAAGACTTTGAGGTATTCCTTTTGATGTGGACTGCCGGCCCATGTGTCCACTAAATGTCCCGCTTGGTTGAGGAGTGGTAACACTTCTTGGATCTTTTTGTCTATTAACAATAACTGAAAGGAAAATATTTATCTCATTAATATATTTTTTTTATGATGAACTAACAGCTATTTGAGCTGATGCGTGGATATCACTGCACTTGTGTTTTTCAGTTTTTGATTTTTCATAAGTTCATCGAGTCTATTTTTAAACTATTCACTGATGTTGCATTTATAACTGTCTCAGTCTATATAATATATAAAAGGAAGGAGAGACTGATTGACTGAGTGATCTATTAATACCTTGGCCAACCAGCAGAACAGATTGAATTGAAATTTGGAACACAGATCAGTTTTCTGTGTTCCAATATCCATAAAAGAATACTTTTCTTTACATGTCAATCTCAAAATATCTCAGTTCACTGCTGGGCATAATCCTCCTCTCTTTTACATAATTTACCTCTGGTTTTATAAAGGTTTTTCTCCAAACCATTAGTTTAAAAAAAAATGTTTCAATTACTTTTACAACTACACATTTGTGCTATACTGAGATAAGGCATCCAGCCAACAAGCTGACCACAGGGAGTGTGATTATCGCTAACCATACAGTTCTATTGTATCATACTACAAATAGACCCTAATACTTAGTCCATATTCACCCACTGCTGGGTATAGGCCTCCTTCACACTTCACACCTGCCTATACAAACACGGTCGTCTGGAAGAGATCGCTTTGAGCGATAAGACCGCCAATTGATACACCCTTAGTTTTAATTTTGTTGTTTGTAAAATTTACTGTATGTGGATCAATAAAATGTTTCTTATCTTACAATGAGAGTTTCATCTATTTCCCTCCAACATATTTTACAATATTGTCTCTATTTAATCCTGCCTTAATTATTTTTTTGCAAAATGTAGATCACAATTTGATTCATGCATATTGTATCATAATTTTGACTTACCATTACCCTACTGAGTAAGAACAGTACTCTTGTGTAAGCGGCATTTGATATTTGTGCATAATCCACCCCCACACCGAGCAAACTGCTTGCCACCTCATATTCACGCTCCGTCGCATGGATTTGCTGAAACAAAATATTATTAAAGGTTAGCTCAATTGAATAACAGTTAAGTTCAGATGTCAACTTAAATAATTGTGTTGTAAAAATTCTCAAAAGTTGAGAGAAGGGTCTTGTTATAGTGTACATGCAAACTGATTTGGGATTTATGTGCCAACTTCTTTAGTAAATAAATAAAAATTATTTTAAACGAAATGTTTTGTAAACAATTGATTTTATACATACTAAAATCACAGAGTTGGTAACTAATCGCAAGCCTGATATAATATAGTGAATAATATACTTACTGCCAATTGGAATATAAGCCTACAGTGCCAATACACACTGTGTTGTGACAGTTCAATGGCTTTCCTTAGAATAGGTTTGGAGTGAGTAGGCTGCCCTTGCTGCTCGAACAGCTCTGCTAGCACACTCGCCGCCTCAAACTTTACGTCGTCAAACCCATTGATCGTCTGTGAGAGGCACCACTGCAACCACAACACAACTTTATTACATTTATGACCCACATCCACAATGTTTACATACTTTCCCTCACACATTACCACTAAATTATACACATATCTAAAACTCAGAACGCAATATATTAGACACAAAACCACTCCTGATATCATTTCACCCAGTACCGTATCCAAATAAACAGTAAAAAACTTACGCTTTGCTCCAAATGCGTTCTCGCCAAGTCGATGTTTTTGGTGTGTGTCAAGAGTATATTTCCAAGTTGCAAATGTGTCCTGGCTTCGACTCTTTGTGGAGGTTTGAAATTAAAAACTGCTTGTAAACACTGAATACAACTTTTTATGTCAGGAGGATTCGATGTACGGAAATGTTCTGCTAAACCAAGTAAAGAAATATACCAAGCGTCCTGCGTTGACGCCATTTTGACATTTCTGCTTGGAGGGAACAATGTTGCTATGCTATGTGCGAATTATCTACCATTGTATACATAATTTTCTACTAATATTAAGAAAAAAATTATTATTGAACAGAAACGTTAGGCATGTACAGATAAATTATAGCAATATAATATTTATTACGAATAATTATGTTAATATTATAAATAAATAAATAAATATAAATATTTCAGGACAATTCACACAACATTGTACACGAATGCGTGTTTCGTTGTAATTATTAAAAACATTTTAAAAAATTAAACTATTTTAGAGATGGCAATATTTAGATGCTGTTGAAGAAAATTTAAATTTCCCAGACGTCATCAGAGATTACAAACATTTTAGGGTCAAGGATTTCTACTATAAAAACAATTTATTTTATTAGAAACCAAATTTATTTCTAATATTATAATATGAATTATATACATAATATTAAGAAGTAAATTTTGAATGATTATTATAAAACCTTGTGTTACTAACCCTAGTCTTTAAGTTTTTATTTTAAGTGCTAACCAGTGGACCTATCTTGTCTAAATAAAGAAATTTTATTTAATTTAATATTAGTTGTAGTAAATTATTTATTTTTACCATTTTGAGAAAAAATATTGAGAAGTTTGAAAAGGCTGTTGTTTTAGATTAGCCAAAATTGCAAGAGTATTCGCTGCAAATGCTGATTTCTCCACCAGACGGCTGGGCATAGTGTGGAGGGTCAGGAGCAAGGTTGTTCTTCCTGTAGAATGTATCACGTAGAATGGCACACCGGCCACGCAGGAAGTCTCTAGGGCGGACGCGCGATTCTTTCTGTTTCCATCCGTAGTCCCAGTTTCCGCATAAACGGAAAACATACCTAAATAAATATTAAATTGATTAAAAAATACTTCGAAATCAAAGATTATTGTATGAAGGTACCTATTAGCTGTGCGCGGCGGTTTTAACCGCTAATAAAAAGCCTGTCCTTTTCAGCGTTTAGGTCCCTAAATCTACTAAATTCCAAGAGTTCAGCCGTTTAGGCGTCAACAGTTAACAAACACTTCCATACTTTTAATGTATAATATCAACGCCTGTGACCGAAACTGAGCAATTCAACAACCTGCTATCTATAGCACCGCGCGCAGCGCACGTGCGCTCTCTATCTGTAGAAGAAATAGTAGGTAAATTATTAAGGTACCTATATCACTACAGGTATAACTAACTTATCCTCAGGCGCCTTTCTGTTCCTAGCCTTCAAGTACCGTTCAACAGCACCTTTTTGAGTACTTCTGTACAGTATATCGAGTACTTCCTGTTCTATGGGGTTCATGAGTCTGTCGTCTTCGGTTGGTATTAGCACTCTTGGTGGCACTTCAGCAGGGGGATCCACTTTTTCGTTTAGAAGCTGAAGCAATATGTTATGTGACTTTCCTTGTTGGTGGTTTTACAAAAATATATTAAATTTCGGTATTCCCATTCGCCCCCGCATCGATTTCCCCCAGCAGGGCTATTCACTTATCCGTCAAGGAACCGAACCGAAGTCATCTTCGGTTCGGTTTCCTGACGGATAAGTGAATAGCCCTGCAGGTGGCAATTATACCGAATTATGGCGTCTGTAAAGTTATCGATAGATCGTTGATGTAAACGTACCTAATGACCCACCCAACCCACACACATACCCAAAAAACCCACCACAAATGACGTACCCAATGATGAGTGGGTTGATGTAACCCACGTCGCTCTTCCAAAGAGCGAGTCACGTCACGTATAAAATATTTTAAATCTCAACTTACATCAATCAGTTCCCTAGCAAGTGCAATGGATCCGTCGATCCCCCGCACTTGCTTATCTTTGCAAGCATCCATTACATTCATCAAATTATTCATGTACCACGCCCTGTTGCGTCTTTTGGCTTTCTCTTCTACTTCAGCGCGGAAAGCGAAAGTCATGGTTGCTTTATTTTAGGTCAGATGGTGTACAAAGATAGTAACAAAAGTTGTTATATAAATGGAAAAAACCAAGGCAAGGTGAACAAAACTTGGCTGGAATTTTGAAATATGTCCTAATGATTTTGAAGTTTCCTGTCAGATTTTTTTCTTTTTCTCTAAGTTTAATATGTATGCAAAAAATTCCAAATTATAATTTTATAGGCTCAGAGCGCACCACGAAATTTATGAGTAGCGTTTCAAAGTGCGATTAAAATAAATAAAATCGTGAGGCACGTCAAATATCTACAACTTTCAGTGAAAATGTTCATTAGAGATTTAGATATTTGACGTGCCTCACGATTTTATTTTTTTAGCTTTTAGTACATATTTACAATAAAACCGTTTAACTTAAAAACTTTTTTTACCTTTTTTATTTTTAGGCTTTTTAGTACAATGTATTCTATTTGTCAAGCCCTTTCATTTGATACCCATATTGATGGGATTGAAAAAAAAAATAGGTTATCCGCCATTTTGTAGCGGCGGCCATCTTGGATTTTGATTTTGTATAGTGCACTGTATTCTACTTGTCAAGTCCTTTCATTTGATACCCATATTGATGGGATTAAAAAAAAATACGTTATCCGCCATTTTGTAGCGGCCGCCATCTTGGATTTATAATAATATTAAATATACATAATTGTATTGTCACCAGAACCAAAGGCGCATACCAAATTTCAGATCAATCGGTTGACAGGAAGACGGTGAAATTTCAATTACCAAATTTGACCCAAGAAAAATGAATAAAACAGAGGAAGCTAAATAAAACCGTTTAAAAATATAAAACGATTTATTATAGCAGTGGGCTATTTTAGCTTATTTGTATTGTTTACAGAATGTTGGTATTTTTTGGCAACGATTTGTAATAACAGCAATAATTACCAATGATGGTCCTTCGAGCCAGATTCGAGATTAAGTAGGGATTAAAAATAAGGAATTAAAGATATTGGTACATACTTAACACTATAATCAAAATACATATCAATCAAATACAACAAATATACTTATTACACACTAAAATTGAAATCATCACTATTTACATACTATTATCCCGCTTTTTTACTCATGCAGGCAAGACTAAAATTGACCAATCACAGTGTATGGATGAAAATTATACAAGAAATCAGGCACTATGATTGGTTAATTCTTGTCAGCACTGCTTCACTCTATATTAGTATTAGTAGCACCCTAAGGGCAACTTATCTAAGGAATGATGTCATATTTACACAAATAACTTTAAGGTAATCTTTGACTGTGTATCAGTTCTGACTCTGAGACCGGCCTGATTTCCTGCCCATTACTGGGCTGCCACCCATCTGACGGAGTAAGCCACGGAGGCCTTTAGCTTCTCTGACGCCGCTCTCAAGTTGTTCTGAAGGGATAGCACTGAAGTCATCTATTAGGGGCAATGGTCCACTTAGTCGCTCGGAGTACTGAGAGAGGCGCGACTGGTGTCCGATAGGCGATGTTTTTTCTGGCTGCTGTTGCTGTGTCTGAAATAAGTTCAAAATCATCATCAACCGCAAATATGTTATGAGTAGACGTGTATTTTTTAGATTTAGATTTTGGTGTGGGTTGTACAGGAATATAAAGACTATATATGTGTCAAGAAACCTATGTATGTTCCAAATTTCAAATCAATCTGTTTAACAGTATGGGCTCTGTGTTTATAGATCAGTCAGTTCTTCAATCAGTCAGTCACACTAACGTTTTAATTTATATATTTTCTATTATTTTAATTATAATTACCTTACTGACTGTAGCTAATTTATCCTGCAGTCTCTTAACTAATGCAGCTTCACTTTCATAGCTAGTCAGTGTGGGTTGCGGCATGCATTGGAACACGGTTGCTAGCAGATTATGCAGGGATACAAGCACACTGTCCTGCCATGCTCTCGTGTAGTATAAACTAAATGAGGGGTTCTCTTCTGGTCTTTGGATGTAGGGTAGCACTGGAAATAATATACCTAGTTTATTTCTTATTCTGTGTGTATGTGTAGTTGAAAGTTTATTTTTATGATTGGGTTTTTATAGGTTGGCCGTGCAACCAATAATAATTGTAATTTGACTCTAGCTGTGTAATGAATTGGGGTAACTAGTTCCATTACAGCGTAAACCCCCATCTGCTTGCTACATATTTATATTATGTTGTTTATCTTAATGCTTTGTATATTATTATCATCTTGTGTGCAAATAAATTTATTTCTATTCTATTTATTGTTACATAGTTATATATCTAAAAGCATAGGCACATCTATAGGTGATAGGTATCTAAATAAATAGCTTGAATATTTTAAGAATCTGGTCCAAAATATTAGTTTTAAAGGGGGAAAACTGCAAGTGTTATGGGCACTTTTGTGCAAGTGTGAAGGTTTGGAAAAATCCCATTACATTAAACTTGGGTAAATATTTGGGTTAATCATGATTATAATATGAAATTGTGACTAACATATAAAATTAATTACTTACTGAACCACTCTCTCCATTCAGCCTGCCCTTGCAGTTCAGGCAGCATTTTGGCAAAGAAATCTGCAACCTTCTCATTGCGAACTCCCCCAGCACTTTGTGATGCTGTCACTAGATACAGCTTGTATAAACAATATTCTATTTTACGAACAGCTGGAAATTAAATAAGTTTGAAAAAATTACCGTGCAATACATAATCTTCTTCTAAATACATATATAAAAGTAAAGAGTGACTGACTGACTGATCAATCAACATACGGCCTAAACCGGTGAACCCATTGGGTTGAAATTTGGAATACAGATAGGTTTTACAACGTCGACCTCCGCTAGGAAAGCTCCAGCTCTAAGAAAGGATTTGGCCACGCAGGCAAAGCTGCGAGCGTAAGCTAGTAAATAATAAGTACCTAGTTTACTTTAAGGGATAAATAGCTGCTGAACTGCTGATATACTGAGGCGTTTTGCTTATTATAATTTTTTTATTTAATTGATTAAAAAATATAATTTTCATGCGAATAAATTATTTGAAATTTATCTATAGTACACTTATTTTACAATTTTTGGTTTACCCACCTGGTTGAATGTGGACCTCCAATTTAGAGAATACCAAACTGTCGAGGTGAGACCAATATTCTTTGAGGCCATTTAGATCAGAAACATTTATAAAATGCAATATTTGTTCAACTATCTTATCCACCCTAAAGCCTTTGTCTTTATCAGTTTTTAAATCACTGTCGAATGCTTTTACAGTGGCTGTGAAACCTCTGTATAGTAAATATTCACGCACTAATTCGTCTACAAACTGAATATGAGCCATTATTTTATGATTTGATGTATTTATTGATATTTTATGAAAGTGCAAGAAACAGTCAAAAACAATAACAAAAATTTTGCACACAAAATGTCAAATGTCAACATTTTAGTGTCAGCGTCAGCTGTCAGTGTATTGTTTTATAGAGATGGGGTTAAGAGTCCGGACCGAAGCGGATTATATGAGTCTGGACTCCGGACACTATATTTTATAATAATAAAATATCATAATAATAATTTTTTTTCATCTTAAAACAAGGAATACCTTGTAATATTACCAAAGTGCTGTGCAGTTAAGTGAAGCTGTGGCTTAATGAAACGGAGGCATTGTTGGACAATGGGTAATTCAAGTGACTCACTCGGAGTGAGGGAAAGAACACACGACTGCTCTTTATTGATTACAAAACCCATGTACGGCGAATCTAAAAATATTTTGAACGCATTTCTATGTCTGCCAACATGACGAATAGAATTATTATACGTCAAACTCATTCAACTGTCATACTCAAGGCCGTCAGCCGTCAATCAATCAGCTGTCGATTTTTTATTGAAATTGAATTTCAACAAAATATTAAACAAAATGCGTATTATTAAATGAAAGCGTCGTTGTTTTGTGTAACGGGTGTTTGAAAGTGTTCACGGTGGTGCTTGTGTTTGGTGGCGGTTTGTGCGGCGGGAGATGGGTGCGGGCGAGTGAAGGCGGGCGTCGCGGGCGCGGCTCGGACGCGCAGGCATGCGGCGCCATGGCTGGCGAGGCTGCGGGCACGTCGCGCGGCCTTCGCGTCTACAAGATAGTCGTGCTGGGCGACGGCGGCGTCGGCAAGTCGGCAGTCACCCTGCAGTTCGTCAGCCACAGCTTCCTCGACTACCATGACCCCACTATAGGTGACCACTTGACATCTCTGCCTAATGTCATTGTGTTAAGTAAACATTGAATCACTACAACTTTTGTAAACTAAAGTTGGTTTATAAGATGCTACTATGAAACTATGAATAAATACTTTATGTAATAATCATGGACCTAAAACTTTCATATTTTCTTTAAAATACAATGATAGTTTGTGCTATTTAAGATACAGAATTTCCTGAATAATATGGTAAAATGCCTGTGATCTTGAGATTTTAGCAGATTTTGCCCAATTAATTTCTAATTTAAAATACACTATTTTTACACTTTTAGTTATAAGATACTAGCTGCGCCCAGCGGTTTTATCCGCAGGTCTTATGTAGCCTATGTGTTATTCCAGGGTATCTCTATACAAAATTTCAGCTCAATAGGTCCACCCGTTTAGGTGTGAACGTGTAACAAACATCCATTCTTACAAACTTTCACGTTTATTATATTAGTAAGATGAGAAAGAAATGTTCTACCATCAATGAAAATTAAACAATGTATTTTTCAGAGGATTCCTACCAGCAACAAGCTGTGATAGATGGAGAACCAGCACTGTTGGACATATTAGACACAGCTGGACAAGTGAGAATAACCCAATATAATTTACATGCTGAAAAGTAGCCTATGTGCATCTTGGATCCAGAGCTAAACTCCTTAGCTACTAGCGCTTCAATTGTTTTGAAGCGTTGGTTGATTGAATTAATTATCTTCTAGCATTTTTAAATTAAGGCTTAAATTGGGGATGGGGATGGGGAATGAGCCTGTTGCTGCCTGATCAAGCCCATTGGGAGTTTAAGGGTTAACAAATGTTAGCTCAATCAGTTTAGCCATTTATATGTGAAGGGGCTCTCATTTTAACCCATCCATACTTTAACATTAGCAGTTAGTAGTATCAATCCATGCTCCTTTTTACAAGCTTTTATTTACTTTCACCTGTCTGTTGTCTGTCTGTCTGTAATCAAATCTTGTAAGTTATATTTGACCCACTTCCTGATTTAGCTGAAATTTTGCGTGCAGGTATAAATCAATGACAATGCAATATTTGTATGACATCATCCTGATTTGATGATAGATCTGGAAGGTGGCCATAGGAACTCTATTATTAAACAAGTTTTTGCTCATTTTATTAGTCTTGACAAGTACTTTGGTGCTAGATGGTGTAATAATAATAGAAGCTTGTTTTTAAAAAGTTTTTTTTTTAATTACACTTGTTTTTGTATGTTGTTTTTAAATAGGTATTTTAGTATCTAATATTTTATTTAAAAATGTAAAAATTGTATCACTTTAAATACATAGTGGGTAGAAAAAGCTAAAAAATTGTATGTAGGTAAAGGTTTTTTCTCTATTTTTACATATTCAAGGCACCAACCCATGTGAATTTGTTTTCTCCTCTCCCTGCATGGTTGTCGTGTTCTTCATTACTGAAGGTCGCGTCCTTGAAAGTTGACCGTTGCCTGCCTCGTGAATTGTTTCCACTTCGTCCGGTCCTCAGCTTCTCGTATGGCACTTACAACTGGTAGGCCAGTGAGGGCGGTTATTTGATCACACCAGCGACTAGGTGAACGGCCGCGGGGTCTCTTTCCTTCCACCTTCCCCGTCACAATCAGCTTATCCAGGTTATCTGGCTGTCGACGGGCAATGTGACCAAAGTAACTTAGGATCTTCTGGTAACAGATTGTTGAAAGCCTGACTCATATGCGAAGCTGGTCCAGAATAGATTTATTCGTTCTTTTGGCCGTCCATGGTATGCGGAGCATTCGTCTCCAACACCACATCTCAAATGCATCGATTTTCTTGCGCTCTGATGCCCTAATCGTCCACGACTCTGCCCCGTAGAGAAAGATTGAAAAAACTAGAGTTCGGACTAGTCTCGTTTTATAATAGTAACGTTGGAGACCTTTCGACTTTGCCATATACGCTATTAGCAATAAGACTACCAATAATTATAACACTTAGTTTTTTATATTGTTTTAGTTCTTTTTTTTTTTTTGTGTTCCAATAAAGTGTTATCTATCTATCTATAATTTGATCTGTGCAATTACCGTTTTACAACAAATCTCACATTCCGTATTCCAGGTGGAATTCACAGCGATGCGTGAACAATACATGCGTTGCGGGGAGGGGTTCGTGTTGTGCTACTCGGTGACAGACAGACGGTCGTTCCGAGCCGCCGCCGAGTACAGGCGACTGCTGTCACAAGCACGGCCCGCGGAGAGGCTGCCGTTAGTGTTGGTCGGGAATAAACTGGATCTCGCACCCAGGTTTAGACAAGTGAGTAATATCAACAGGGGAACTGCTGCAAGCACCATCTTTTACGTTTTTTTATATTTCCAAAACTATCGTCGAAATTTTCTGTTGATTCATATTATAGTATAATTCTGAACCCCCGAGGAACCCACGAGACAGGCTATGGCCTAGTGGTAGTCCAATAGTAAATAGAAATGAATTGTTAAACACTGTTTTTGTAAAATAAATATATGTTTATGTTTATAAATAACATAATAACCCCTATGTATGTGTTATTACAATCTAGCCTTATTAGGCTAATAAGTAATTTAACTCTTAACATATTTTTCTACAAAATTTTAATAATTAAGATTGTGTCCATCACTTGTCACTATTGTCTTTATTGGTGAAGTACACTCAAGTTCACGTGTTGTAGCACCTTTTCTTTTTACTCGTGAAAATGTTACTCATACCACCTCACACAGGGGGAGTGTAATGTAAGGTGCTGTGTGACTTCCCGTCAAAAACAATACGTGGTATACCAACTAAAGTCCTGGGGGTGTTACTACTCTCTACCTTTGTTGAGGCAATGGTCACTCTAAAGTCCGCGGATGAATGCTTCGGCGTACCCGTTGCCCCGGCATTATGGCGTCCCGCAGGAACAACCCCAGGTTTTTTAGTGGGTATCCCCGCCGCTCCCATCTCTGGCGGGGGAGTCCCACATACCGCCCCGCGCCCCCCGGCGTGGGGTGATGAGCGTAACGCATTTTTCCTGGGTCAAAAAATAAAAAATGGTCACTCTAAAGTACATACTCAAACTCGGCCTCAATGGCGATGGTACACTCTTACAGTGGTCTTCCATAGTTGGAAGATCACTTCTCAGTAGGGTAAAGTGGAGAAAGGTGAAGGAGCTTTACTCCTAATCTCAGGACGCGCGGATTTCCCGCTTGCACCACCTAGGGGATTTCTAAGCGCCCTACTCTATTTTTTTATGCTGTATTTACCATTAGTCTTCATAAACGGAAGAGAATTACATTCCAAGTTATTGGAAACAGTAACAAATACAAAACAATCCTCATTCATTTAGTTTGAATGCATAATTATATTTTCAATTTCTCTAAAACCTATTTTATTTGTCAATAGTTTTTATAAAATATGTGCATAGTCTCACACATATTGCTTGTTTACCAGGTAAGCACAGACGAAGGCAAGTCACTGGCAACTCAACTAGGATGTCCGTTCTTCGAGACTTCGGCGGCGCTGCGGCATTTCGTCGACGACGCCTTCCACGCGCTCGTCCGGGAGATACGACGGTTAGAGAGACAGAGACAGGTAATTAATATTTAAATATTTGCTATATATTTAAACATTTAAAAAATCATAAACTGTGTAAAACACAAGTGCAGTGATATGCACAATCCATGCATCAGCTCACAGAGCTGCTTGTGGATCTTTAAATAATAATGATGCATTTCCAGTTTGCTTTCTTAAAAATCAATAATGTTATACTTTCAAAGTATCAAACAGGGACTACATTTTAAAAATACACTAGAGTTTTACCAAGACACCTTTTCAAAAGTCAGTCAGTTCTTTTGCAAAATTCGTCATATCGTGCGAACGAGCGGGTTGCACGCAAGTAAGAAGCAAAAGAAAAGGACAACAATCAAAGTCGAAAAAAAATGGCAAACTCTAGGCCATTTTTCTAGAACTAAGAATCCTATTCCTCGAAAAAGATTGAACCATAGATTTACGTATCAAGTAACAAAGCATAAAGCAAGTAAAAATTGCCTGAAAAGTCGACACTAGCGCCTCAGAATTTAGATTTTTGAGAAATCAAAATTGGTTATACGTTTTTGGAATGTCAGTACGTATATTCTAAACAAGATCGTGTCTTCACGACTAAAAATACAAGGTGCAAGTAGATTTATTATAATCTAACATTTTGTTGCAGTCATCGATAATGGGCACGGGTATATCAACATCTGGCGGCGGGCGGCGTCGGTGGCGGCGCTTGCGCAGCATCTTCGCACTAGTCTTCAGGCGGCGACGTCGTAATACAACGCAGCCTTAAGTAAGCACCTTAACATGACCACATTTTACAACTGATTCCACACATCGCGTGGGAAAGCAGGACGGAATTTTTGTAATGTACACCCTGTCACACATAAAGCGGACGCGGGCAGGAGAAATAGGTGATCGCGACCGTTATTCCGCGCGATTTAGCGTCTGTCTGGCCTCAGGTTAAGTTGGCGGCGTCGCAACTGCTTTAAGTGAGGACCTTAATATGACCACTCCTTACAACAGCTACACCTTTACTGTCTAAGGTACCTATTGAATGTGGGATTGAAAGATAATTAATGTCTGGTAGCTCTTGAAAAAGCCACTTTTGGAATTTATAATGGTAAAGCATAGATTTAAAAAAAAAATAGGAAGATGCGGTATTGACGTTTCTGACATGGACCGCTTCAATTAGGTCCATGGACTTAATTTAAGAGCGGAATATTGTGCCTGGCACAATTTTACTTCGGCGCGGCAACCGACACTTTCTCCACCAACAGGCCCAAGTTTGGGATAGCAACGATAGCGCTATAACGTATCTTCCCATTTTCTTTTAATCTAAGTGGTAAAGGTAAATTTTGACACCTGATTTTGGTATTTGAAGTTAAAAAATGTTTTCAGTTTCAAATCATAATTTTTTTAAGTAAATAACTTTCGCCATAAGTCCAGTTATTTTAACGTATTGCATTCGGATTTAAATGTTTCAGGTGTTATACATTTTTGATCAAATTTTCTGATTTAAAAACCAAAATAATTACGGTTACAGTTAAACATGAATAGTTTTTGGGGATTTACATGAATACTGATTAATTACTGATTCTTAAAAGAAAAATAATAATTAAAAATAATAGTAACTATCTATTTGAAAATACAAATGAAAGTTTTGCCCAACCTATGTGAGATTTGTGCTTTAGGAATATTTGGGGCGTATGATCGTAATTCTTAAAGATACAGCAATATATACTAGCCTTTTTAATATAAGATTTTGGTGGATTTTTGTGTGTATATTTTGGCGATTTCCTTCGCAATATATTTTAAAATTTTAATGTTACCATCGGTAATTTATTGAAAGCGTTAATAATAAAAATCTAAATTAATAAGCGTTGTGCAATGTTAAAAAGTAAAAATGTAAACCCGCCTTCTAGGTATAGTCTAAAAGCCGTATTTTTAGTTATGTGCTCGCCCTTGACTTTGCTTTATTAAACCTTTTTTGAGGAAAAATTACTTGTTCACACTTTGCCGGCATCCGTGTTTCCCGAGCGGTACAACTTGGGAATCTTCAAGGCACGTGTGAATAGGTACCTTTCTAGGCATCTTACGTGATCCATCGTCGACCGGATTTTCACTTTCCATCAGGTGGGATGTGGTCAAACGTAGGCCTATTTAGTATTAAAAAAAAATGGTCGAGAAGAGGCGGTTTTTTTTCTTCGATAATATAGTTATATAGTACATGAGTAGACTCGATGGCGAGGACACGAATAAAAATACGAGTATGAATTCATAATACCCCATTGACATTTTAAAGCCACCTAAATTGAATTAAATCGAGTGAAAATAATAAAAAAAACTTATTAAACAAATTATATTATAGTGATAAATAATAACCCCTTTGTATTTGTGATAAAAACATAATTTTATGGCTTAAATATTTTTATTGCGGCCTAAATTTTTGTGGAATTTAATGGCGCATCCACACTTGACATCACGCGTGATTTGATATAAAAAATTGGCATAATAATATGTTGAGATATAAATTTGTATATTCGTCTTCGAAGTGATGATGTACCTAAATGTAAAACTTTTATTTTAAAAGACATTTTACTTAAAGATATGTGTGTATCCAAAATTACCTAAATACAGAAAAAAAGAAAAAATGCATTGAAGCAATTTCCTAGTGATCCAACGAATATGAGAGATTTTATACCTGATTATATTATAATTATGATAAAATCATGTTTGTCCAATTTTCTCTACCTCAATTTATTGTTGATTTTCATATTTTTTATTCCTGTTGATTTATAAATGAATTGTAATGTATGGAAATTGAAAATAATCTCCAAAATTAAAATAATACCTTATAAAAACATTTATTTTTTAAACTAATAATGTAATGCCAAGTAATATTAATAAAAATGTAAATGTAAAAAAATACAGGTTTAAGAAAAGGACCACAGTAAACGTTTTGTAGTGCTGTCTCATTCTCGCTACGTGCGACAAGGACCGCCATTTTTATCTTTTTTAAAGTTGCCATATATACCTACCAGTATTGTGTTTATACTTGCCATGAGCATTTAATATAATACAATAACGGTCCTCTGCCTCTTTAGTATACAAAATATAGGTAATTTTGTTTTGTATTTACTTTTTGTATTTAGGGCAAATACATACACAGTTTAGAAATAGTAAGGTTTTCGCACATAGAACTTGAAATGAACATTTATACAAAATTACTTATGTCTAAAACGTATTTATCTAGCGTGTATAGACTCTAATATTTATTAGAGGTAATGTAGAAATAATGACAAACTATACATAATTAAGTTATTATTGTGCCGTTTATTACGTATTTATATTTATTTAAACATAATATTATTCTATAAAAATTGTACTTAAATAATTTGCTATAGAATTTTGATTTTAAAATGTATAATATAAAATCTTATTTTTTATTCTTACTTAATTTTAAATATATAAAAAAAATATTTGGTACCATATTTTATGAATAAACCTTGTTCTATACGAGCGTGACAATGTCCGAAACAAAAAAATATGCGAAAACTATAACACCAGTGAATAAATTCAACTCTGTGTTAAAGCCTTACAGATCCATCTAAACGTAAAAATAACTAAACTTATAAATTATATCTCCGTAGTTTTGATTACAAACCTTTCTAGGTTGAAGATAATTAGTTAGGCCTAAATTTAGATAAAAATGTCGCGCTCCGTGTGTACACACCATTAAACATTTTTTTCTCGTAGACGTACACGACTTGTGTATTTGCCAATTCAGTAGTTCATAAGTAAGTCTGACCCCAGCCTAAATCTAAAGTAGCAGATGTCTTCCGCGAAAGGAACCCATTAATAAGCAATAAATATATTTAAAAAAATATTTTAAAAGTTATTTAAAAGACGCTTAAGGTTATGTGTCATTTATTTTATAGTTTTTTGAATATTTAGCTTGTAATTTTACACGTAGTTTTAGGGAAAACGAGTTTAGGGGACCTGTGTGAAAATTTTAATGTGAAGTTAGTTTAACCAAAGTCCTTAGTTACCCTGTTAAACCTGTAGTACAATTAAGAAAAGTGAGATATAATGAGCTCTTTTATACTCTGTGGGACAGAGGCAGCAATAAATATTAAAAAAATATATAATATATTTGTATCTGTAAGAATTTATTTTTAATTTATATGAATACTTTGAAAAATATTATACCGTAATTTGTCGTATTCATATAAATTGGTAATATAATTGTAGTTATACTCGTATTTGTAATACCATGGGAGACACTACAAATGATGCGGTGTAAAACTATCTTTAGGCTCAATTCTCGCCGAAAACTGCGCGTCGTTTTGAACCCTGTCAGGTGTTGCAGTAAGAAAAAGACCTAGTACGTGGTTTGAATTGAGCCTAAAACTCCAGAACTTTTCCATTTAAAGGTGCATATACATTTAAAGTTACAGTTTGTGAAGTTTACAGAGTTAGGGTCTAAGATGGGTACTTTACGACTATTGACAGGTATGTAGTATGTATGTGCTCAAGATACATCAGATATTCTATTCGTGCGTGAAAGAGACCGATTGATACGAGTGGTCGAAAAGTGCGCAATTTAGACTCGTCTAGGATGCGCACTGTGTCGAAAAGTGCGCATCTCAGTCCAGCCGGTTTGTGTCCTATTATATGGTATTTACATATTTATCGATATTCTAGGGAAGAAAAGGCGTGGGGTAAACCAATTTTGACCAAAATGACGTATTTTTGCTGTTATCACATAAAAATATAATGGGGCACTTCTGCCTAAGTTATAGTTATGCATTTGATTTTGATTTTCATTATAGTAAGCCCGTTTTGTACTACTGCTGTGCAAAGTAGCGATGGGTCGTCGACGTTTTTACAGTCGACGAAACTAGACCGTTAAATTTCGTTCATGGACGGGTCGATCAACTAGTTAAATTCGTCGACTAGTTAACGTGTCTTCTCGTTGACTATTATCGTTGTATTAAACGTTAGACTTGACGATTAACTTAGACTAGATGACACGTTGCAGTTGGTTTAGTATTTAGCCTATTAATCTATGTAAAATTGAAGGTAAATTTTAAACAAGTGAAATTTTAAAAAACTTTTTAAAAACAAGCTGTTATTATTATTACCATAAAGTACTCGTCAAGACGAATCAAATGAGCCCAAACTCGATGGGGTTACGTCGTTTAGTTACGGAGTTCCTATAGCCACCTTCCCGCTCCATCATTAGATCAGCTCCATGTTATAATAATATTGCATTGTCATCCGATTTATGCATGCATGCAAAATTTCAGCTAAATTGGACACCGAGAAGTGGGTCAAATATAACTGGCAAGATTTGATTACCGACAGACAGGTATACAAGTAAAAGTAAATAAAAGCTTGTAAAAAGGAAACGATCTTCCCTTCATACCAAACACGCAACACCCGCATTGAGCCAATGCATTCTTTCTCTTTCGCAACCGCTACGTTACCATATTTGCCATCCTCTTTAGTTTAAGTATAACGCGGGAATAAAAGGCCTATCATCTTAGAGCGTTTATTTTAATAATAAAGATCTTATCTCATTACATTTAGAGTTTACTTTAGATTGTTTCAACTGTTCTATTCGACTGGTACGTCGCGTCGACTGTCGACCCGTTTTGAGATAATTATAAAGTAACCTCTATTACATTAGAGTTAGAGTTTATTTTAGGTTGTTTCAACGTTTTAACGTGTAGTAACGTAAAAAACGGCCACGTTAAAGAGTCGACGTTGCATTGCGCGTTGATAAGAACGTGGGGATTTCTCGTTTAGTCGTTTACGAATTTAACTATTAGATCGGAGAACGGTAGACCGTCGAAGCGTTGAATGCACGTCGACGGTTGATTTAACTAGTCCGTTTATTTAACGCTCATCCCTAGTGCAAAGGATCACTTCATATTGTTGAAAATTTTCGAAAAATGAGGTTTGCCATTTACGCCCTTTCTTGTCTCAAATATCGTAGTGTGAATTAAAACGTATTGTAATTATTGTTAGGTCGATACGCACAAATTTTAGTGTAGTGTAAAATAATCGTATTTCGTGTAAAAAAACCTCTTTCAACGGTAAACGAGGAAATAGAAGTAAATAGTGGTTTATTACGACACTGCATAGCATAGTGTCATTATTTGTCTAATAAGATTATACGTCGAGTATGTAACCAAAATTAAAAAAAATTAAAACCAAAAATAAAATGTTTATTATAAAATTTCGGATTTAAATTAGTGATCATATTTTATTCGGTCAAAATTATTAAAATACCTACTGCATTAGTTTTCAAAATTATATAAAAATATACCTTTTAAAATGTAGGTACATTTTTTATTCTCCAACCAGACTTATTAAAATATTTAAGAAATATGTAACTTACTACTAATTATATAACTGAAGCCATACACTATAATTGATTCCTTTCTAACGCAACCATTTGCGTGCGTTTAATGCCTAATTTTACTACATAATTCAATATATAAAAATAAAATCACGTACTGTCCATTGTCATATCTACTAAAATTATTAAGCCTCGTTTCCACTACACCGCGGCGGCATATTCTTTAACCTTTGTAGTAAACGTATGGGAGCAATTTATTTCATCCATTTCTCTTATCGTCGTGTGTAGTGGACACAGGCCTTTAACCCGCCATAATCCTACCTCTTTTACAAGTACAATAAATTGAGTTCGTACTGGCAGTATATAATTTCATTAGGATTAAATATAAAACTAACTCTAGTCATTGTTATTTTTCGTAGCTGTTTATAGATGTTCGTCTTAACATGCATTTTTAATCTGGTTGAATTGTGAAACACTATATTAATAATTGTATTATTAAAACTGTCGAGGTGCAAAAAAAATTAAGTTGTCGTATTTCGTCTAACCGTTGCGTTGCATTTACTTTTGACTTTTGGGTGCTTTTGGCAGTTTAGTATTTTTAAAAAGACTTATATCACTTTTAAAACTGAGACTCGTTTGAATATTTAAATAATTATGTTACTAAAAAGGGAAGCGTGGGGTACAAAAGGGGTTGCTTAGATGGATTTTATTTGGGAAAACGCCATAATAGAGGCTTAAAAATGTATTTTTCAAAATTATCCATATAATGTTTGACAATTTGACCAGAAATTTATTAATGATAGATAAATATGTATGTATATGTAGTATTAGCATTATTTGGAACCAATCCTCGTTATTTATTAGTCATGAGTTGATAGGTGTATTGTTACGTGATGTATGTTTTGCTAACTATTTATGGGATTCGTATTATCTAGTTTAGTTTCGTTAGAGTGAGCCGATTGTTTTAACTGCGTAGAATATACAATAAGCGTTTTCAAAGTAACCGCATACACTCGTTGAAATATAAGATCTATTTAGTTTCTGTAAAATTAAATATTTTAAAATTCAGTCGCTTTTTGAAAGTTTAATTATCGCATATTTATTTGAAACTTGCTTTTTTATATTAATAGCAAGAGTAAATAGATTCTAGGCATCGTGATTCATCATCGGTCGCATCCGCACTTTCCATCACGTGGGTTGTGGTTAAACGCAATAGGCCTGTTTATTATAAAAAAAAAATCCCATGACGAGCTAATAAGCATAATAAGTAATCTAACGCTTAGAAATTACTTATGATTTCAATAAATTTATTAAAAGTTAAAATATTGTTTACCATACCATAGATGGCTTTGATTATAGTATTAGTATAAAATGACCAACACGCGCATTTTGCAAGAATTTAGTACAATTCGGTCTTATGTATTAGAATGCTCTAAGTTCTATAAGCATCTATTCTACGCAGTGATCAAACACTGGCTTAAGTTAGACGCGTGATATTGTTTAGTCGTTGGTACTCGTTGGTACATGTAGAAGTTGTAATTTTAATGAGGAACCCAGTTTTTTAATTCATTATTTATTTATATGTGCATATTTGCAGTCTCAATAATATTAATGAAACTTTTCCTAGTTTTTGGGGAAAATGGCATATATTTGACGTCTATATAGGCGACGGTTATCTCAATATTAAGACGACAGTCTCCTTGTGCGTTGGCATCTAATATCAAAAATAATAAATAAATAACTATTTTGCCCAAAAACTTACCGTTAACTTTTGAACCATGTCAAATAGATGTATTTTTTTGTGTATTAATTAATAAGTATGAAATGTTTTTTTTATAATGTTTTTTTTTGTATATTATGTTTGATAATCCCGTATATTAGTGATTTTAAGACAACATTTTTTATCGTAACAGCTATTTAAATTAATTTCCATGTACCTAACGTAGATAATAGGTATTTGCCTAATAGAAGTTTAAATGAGTCTGTAGCGAAATTATGTACCTATTTTAAATTTACGCTTACAAAATGTATTTATTATATTAATAGATTAGTGTTATAAGAGAGTATATTATTAACCCTATGTACGTGATTTGAACAATAATATTTATGAAGATTTTTATGTAAATTTATGTTATAAATATTCAAATATTTATGCAAGGTGTTACAAAAGGTAATTCATTTGGAACGTCGATAACTGTAACTGGCAAGACGCCTTAAAGTCGGGAGAACATTCGGCAAAATATAATATGTTATACGACCTTAGATCACAAGCTTATAAATTGATGTCTAATGTCTAAGTAAGAAAAGTATAAATGAAAGAACAAAAAACAATATTCCTATTCATACATAAAGATATATCAAAGTAATCTTCTGAATATATAAAAGGAAAGAGTGACTGATTGACTGACTGACTGATCTATCAACGCACAGCCTAAGCCACTAGATGGATTGGGTTGAAATTTGGAACACAGATAGGTTTTATGACGTAGACCTCCGCTAAAAAAGGATTTTGCCACGCGGGCAAAGCTGCGAGCGTAAGCTAGTCTAAATATATAAAAGGAAAGAGTGACTGACTGATCTATCAATGTACAGCTCAAACCGCTGAACGGATTCTCTTGAAATTTGGAATAATTCCGCTAAGAAGGATTTAGTCATGCGGGCAAACCGCGCGCAATAGCTAGTTACAAAATAAAAACAAACAAAAGCAATCAGCATAACCATGTAGGAAAAACCAGCGGAAAGGGAAGACCAGCGTAGATCAAACCAGATGTACACATGCTGAGCTGATACCTTTTTACGGCAAGACTTTTTTTTTCTTCCTATCTTTTTATATATTATCACTTGTCAATGTTTCTGTGCGTATGTCTTGTTGCAAATAAAGTTATTTCTTTCATTCTTTCTAAGTATATTTGTACGAGTGATCGACATATTTCCGAGCATCTACTTAAGTATAACTATTTGTAACACCTTGCATAAATGTGCATTATTTTGTTATGTGTAAAGTTGATTTATAACACCAAATAGTACCTTGCAGATGTATAATCAATAATATATAATGTATATGTAAGCGTGTAGAGATTTTGTTGAATAAATGTCATGTTTTAAATTATTTATATTCTTTTCTTTAAACCTCGTAATTAAATCAGCGACGCTAGAATGTAATTTTGCGCGTCGAAATCAAACAAAATGAGTAGGTATATTTTGATGCGTACTTTTTTCTCGTTAGTCGAAAGTTCGACCGCAATTTTTACCGTGCTCCTAGTTTAATTTAGATTGTTTAATAGCATTGGCTTTCAAAGTATTAAAAAAGAAATTTTAATAATGCTAAGGCAGTTAAATTACTTCTGAGAACTGCAACTTATTGTTACATCGTCGCTACCAGCGGGTCTGAGCTGCGCACTTTCGAGTCTCGAGTGATTTACGCAATGATACTGCAGAACATACTTTTTTTATTCATTGTAGGTAAGCCTTTGACTACGATCTCGCGTGATGATAAACGACGATACGGCCTTAGATGGTAGCAGACTAAACATAGAAAGTGGGACAAATCCCTCCCAGAATGTCTGCTTATTATCAGTGTTGCGAAAAAGATCACCATTTCGTCATAATTATTTAAAGGTTTTCTCATATGGACCCTGGAGTAAAAGTAGAGTGCTTTTCACGAAAGGAGTCCTTTTTGCGGGGCGCCACTATCGCACATTTTAAAAGTTAAAATATCCATAACTTTTTAACGCCTCATAATTTCTTATATTTAATATCTTAATTAAATATGTATTTAATTTATCTAACAAATAAAAATTATTAAGGATAAAAAGTCCAGTACTAATCGATAAAATTAAATTTAGTTCCGCTAAATTCCGCGGGACCGTTTTCGTGATAAGGACTAAGGACTCTACGCATGATATGCATGGCCATAGGCGGATTTAGAAGGCCCCCCCCGAAGCATTGTAGAGTAACGAGTTTTGCACATATTTCATGGTCAAGATTATAATTTTTTTCTCGGCGTTCGCAGCAAGCTGCTCGCGCACTTAACTGTTCAGAGCGAGCTAAACACACTTTTCGTAGTAAAAATTATAATATTTTTGCCTGTCTGCACCTTGGCCCCCCCAGGACCAAATCCTGGATCCACCCTTGTGCTTATGTGTTTTGTCAGAAAAGTGCGCATTCTAGACCTACAGATGACCTTGCCTTGTAGTAGTCAGGCTTTATTTTTTACTAAAATAAAAATAGCAAGGTGTTTACGGCCAGTCATAAAGTTATGAGACAATAAAACACGGTGGAGGTTAGAGCATCCTACAAAGAGTTTGCACATAAACTAGATTTAACGATGTGGCTTGTCCATTCGTTGGAACTTGTGTTAGAGTGTTTTTCAGGAAAGAGATCCCGCGGAATTTAGCGGAACTAAATTTAATTTCATCGATTATATTATTACTGTACCTACTTCATATCCAAAATATTTTTTATTTGTCAGATAAAATACCTATTTAATTAAGAAATTTAATATAATAAATTATGATGAATTAAAACGATATAGATATTTTAAATATATACGCGCGATAGTGGCGCCCTGCCAAAGGGACTCCTTTCGAAGCTTTTCAAAGCACTATCTTGTTTGAATCATTATATTTTTGTAACAATATAATGTCGGGTTATTTAGAAAGTCTATTATAAAAGTTAGATTAACGTTGTCATTGCGAAATTGCCCTTCACGCAACTTTGCATTCAAGTACCCCTACAAAACAATATTATGAATCTACGTTTTTACGTATTTACATAACACACATCCTATATTTAGTTAATACAATTAAAACAAAAGTGGAAGTTTCTATGCTTGTCCCTAAAGTGAAACATACATAATTTCAGCTGATTATAACCAAGAACTCATCAGGACATCAAATTAAAGGAAAAGAATATACTTATTCGGCAATAGTTAGGTAGGTAGGTACTATATTTACTAGATATAGTTAGTTTCTTAGAACGTAGTTAAATCTGTGTACGTAAATTTAATATCGCTGTTCTACAGAATTCGCTCGAAGCAAAATTTGTATGTAATACGAAATATGCAAATTAAATCGTGACGTGCGTCTCATGAAATTAATGTTTTGGAAACAATATCAACTGGACCTGTTGCTCGCTGCAGAATAAGTAACAGTTTGTACTAAGCTTGAAGCTTACTGAAAGCTTAAAGAAAATTCTTCAGTATTGGTTCGACTGCCGAGCCGAGCGCACGTCTCTCTTTACTACGATAAATAACTTCGCGGTGTTTTAAATAAAGTTTTCGTATGAATCTTGTTACTAACTCTTGTAAGAGAGTTCTGAAATTTAGAAACTTAGTTGTGATGTGTTTACTAGAGAATTAGGTTTCTCATTAACCATTCGACTCAAAAATGAACTAGATTAAATTGTCCTCTTCTAAGAATAAGTAATAACGCAATATTCGTAGAATATCTTGAAGTTTACTTCTAATTATTGTGCACATTATTTACGCAAAGTAATTTAGTGTGCAAAAAAACAAACTACACGACGTAAAATCGTCTAGAAATTTATTCAGAACTTAAAGTTTCCTACTACATGCTGATGTGATAGATTTACTTTAAAAAGCACAAGATGTACATAATATGTATATTCCTTATACCCCTAATTTCGGCTACGAACATTCAAACAGTATACAAAGTTGGTGTTCTTATGGCTTCACACTTGGACTCGCCTTTCGACTTAGAGCGATGCGGGCCGGCCGTAGATTTGGCATTGGATATAGTCAATGATTTGTTCTTGGCTCATCATGGGGTCGAACTGCAGAAGGTGCAAGGCAGGTATGTATGAGTCAATCCTACGAGTAGGATTATATGTATGTGTGTTATGTTATATACATATGTCGAACTTATTGTAGTGTTTCTGACCTTTTTACAAGCTTTTATTTACTTTCACCTGTTCGTTGTCTGTTGGTCTGTAATCAAATCTTGCAAGTTAAATTTGTTCCACTTCCCGGTTTCCGATTTAGTTGAAATTTTGCATGCATGTATAAATCGGATGACAATGCAATATTATTATGACATGGAGCTGGTCTGATGATGGAGCTGGAAGGTAGCCATAGGAACTCCGTAATTTAACGACGCAACCCCATCGAGTTTGGGCTCATTTGATTCGTCATGACGAGTACTTTGGTGCTAGATGGTAATAATAATAATAAAAGCTTGTTTTTAAAAAGCTTTTTTAAAATTTCACTTGTTTAATAGTAGTTTCTCCTTCTTAATGTCTCATTTATTTGCACTAAGCTGGATCTAGATGTTAAACAGGTATACTGAGACTACCTACCGAAAACCGCGCGACCCACTAGAAGGACCTTTTAAGAAGCTTTACCTAAAATTTCATTCTAAAAATACTTTATTAAAATAAATAATGTAAGTAATTACCTATAGTAGGTGCCCACTCTGTCCAATTTCGTGATGTCATAAAGACTTCAAAGCTTGTTTGAACATTATTCCCGGAATCTCCGGCCGCTCGGAAATTCCTGCAGGGAATTCCAGATACTGAACGCCGATACACAAAATCAATGTTCTTACTTACGTAAAACTTGCTTTTTTTTTTTTTTTTTTTTTTTTTTATGTGATGAAGTAGAAGACGAGCAAGACGCTCTCCTGATGTTAAGAGATAACGGCTGCCCATAATCAGTACAGTGTTACCTAGGATTTCACAATTATGTGAAATTCTAGGAGCACTGCACCAACGCTTCTTACTCAAGAGTCATGAGATGTTAAGACTCTTTAGCCCAGTAATTTCACTAGCTACAGTGCCCTCCTACCGGAGCACAGTGATATTTGCACATCACTGCTCAGGCGGTAGAATAACTGGCACTGTTGGGGTACCCACCTAGACGACCTCCTGCAAAGGAAGTCTACCCCCGGTAAATGCTTTATTAAAAGCTGGTTTTATATAACAGAATAATATATTTTTGAAGAAAGTACCGAGAATTGTTATAATCTTGCGTCAGAATATCGTTTCTAGAATTAAATTAAATAATATGATGAAGTTCATGTGAAAGGATTCATTTTAACTGATTTCTACAAAAGGTAGTTTCAAAATTAGTCGAAAACTTTTATGTATGTTCATGTTCATCGATTGTAGATACTCGAAGGCGTCTGAACCAATTTAAGTTTTTTTTGCTTAAAACGGTTGAGATATGAATTAAAACGTTTATGATGTTAAGTGGCTTGTAGCCGGATTTAAAAAAAGTTTCACTTTTAATTTTCATTGTTGGAGTGTTCTTATATGCTTGTGCTTGTCCCTAAGTTCTTCTTGTTGAGAATCCGTCTAAGACCGTATTTATAAATAACTCAATTGGTACCTATTTTACCACTCTTCACTTCTGTTTTCAAGATTAAGGCAACCAGAGAAAACATAATTGCCTACTCTCTGTTACTTCACTTAAAACGTCCAGCACTACGAAATTTAAATGCTCGTCCAGCCTGCTACGAAATTTAAATGCTCGGAGAATACAGCTAATATTTTGCCCCAACAAACAAATTATATTATCATTGCCATCCAGACGTGCACAACATTTTATCTAAACTATGATATAAAATGTAACCGACGTCACGTTTAGAACTTAAAATATTACGTTTTAATGACGGTGTTAAAATATTATACGACGTTGTAAAAGCAAACCGAGCGAGTCGACTTTAATTATTATATACCTATTTTAATGAATTTGGATAATGGCGCTTGCTTTTATGTACTAAGGCGATTAAACCTTGTCTAGAAAAGTTCCAGAAAGGAAAGTTACAAATTATAATGATTAATTAAGTAGGTATATTAGGTATGTTACTGGGATTCTGGACACAGAGAATTTTGTTTTGAGTTTGAGTATTTTTTATAAAATAGCAACTAATTGGCAGTAAAAATAAAGAGGTATTTCATGTTGATTCTGCACGAAAAAGATACAACGGTGCAGCAACACGTGTGTACCCGTTTAATACACATACCTGTTTATTTTCAAAAACGCCATTCTGAAGCTACAAAAAATTCAAAATTATAAATTTAAGTTGAACTTGATTTTGCACGAGCATCGTAAGGTAGCAGGCGTTAGCAAAAAGAGGGGCGATTTCTGCACTGGAATAACCTCCCTTAACTATATCAACTTTTTTAAAAATTTACTTTGGCTTGTGGCTAAATGTAACTGCACTTTGATCAGACCAAGCGTGTTTCATCCGTTTCAGTTATTTTTAATAGCAAGCAAAGAGAATATAAAGCTACTCACAACTGGCAACATTTTGTTATTCAGCGCGCGTGTAGACTTCACGGTATTGCCACATAAAGATAACTATTGTCTGGTTTGTAATTGATATTATTGGCACGAACTGTACTTACAAATGTTATCGTATCGACGCAGACAAATATTATCGACTGTATCAAGGGAGTCAGCTCCTTTGCTTGGTTTTTATTCATGTCATGCAAAATGGAGACTTTGGTTGTTGACGTGCGAGACTTATGCCAAATTTAGTTATTATGAAAACTAGTCGGCTTTAGTTTAATGTTGGGAACAGATCAAACCAACGAAGGTCGACGAATGACAATTATCGTACTCCTTCGTTTGGAATGAACCCGGTTTTATGAAAATATTTATTAAAATGTTTTCAACCTCTGTCAATCATGTTTCGGCTCAACTGGCAGTATAATCAAGGATAACTTAGGCCCCGTTATTTGAACCATTCCACTTTAAACTATTTACAAAATGTTTCCAACCTCTGTCCAGCTACCCATTGTGCTCCAGCGCAATAGCTCCCGGATTGACCTCAGAATCTACGACGTCATTCTCAGGCCTCGTTGAAAAATTTAAAATTAAAAATTTAAAACAAATTAGAACTATTAACACAATGTTTTCAAATTCTGTCCAGCTACCCATCGTGCTCCGGCGCAATAGCCCCTGGACTCGCAGCGGACATGCACTTCAAGGATGACGTCATAGCGTTCGTCGGTCCAGCGTGTGCATTTGCCTTGGAACCAGTCGCCAGGCTAGCTGCCTACTGGAACACGCCTATCATCACTGGCATGGGGGATCAGGTAAGTTAAAGTTTACCTACATTTATTATTTTTATTCACATATTCTCCAAGACCATGAAAATGTCTAGACGCGAACCCACAACTCTCACTCGAAAAAATTAAAAGTCGCAAATTTGAGACATTGTTTGGACTCATACGTCCTGTCCAGTCATCCAGTCACCATTACGTAATTAATGTTGTCCCCCAGTCTCCTACTGATTCTCTCTAACAACTTACTATGTAACTCCTAAGATTAAAATGGTACACTGTGTGCCTCTAATTAGGTTCAAGCACAACATTTTACTTCTGTCACAATCGGCGCGAGTCGCATATAGCAACGTCCAGTGTACCATATCTTCTTTCATTTTTGTTTTATTATAAGCTCTACTCATAATTCAAAGCTAATTCACTCGCGCATAGGTCGAGATACAAGCCCATACATTGCGTCGACAAGCATTGCGCGAATAATTAATATAGCCTCGGGGCAGGTCGAAATCGCGAGATGCTTTGTAGCAATGTTTGGGCGCCTTGAGCGAAGTGAGAGTGCTTTTTAAACAAGGGACAAGGTCTAAGCGTGAGATGAATTTGCGGCGAATTTACCTTTTCTGGAAAAGGCCTTAGATTTGGTACCTACATCTTACTACGTAATTTTATAATTACTTCCCTAATTCGTTGATTATAAACGTGAAAATTTGTTAGAATGGATGTCTTGATGTTTGTTACTTTTTCACGCCTAAACGGGTGGACCGATTGAGCTGAAATTTTGTATAGAGATAGCTTAAACCCTGGAATAACACATAGGCTACATAAGTACTGCGGGTAAAACCGCTGGGCGCAGCTAGTATATAATAAATACCTTAGACCGTGGCAAGCTTGCGTAGCAATTCCTTTATACTTTTTGGGTGAGTTAAAGAAAGTTTTCCTGTTCCATACAAGTCTTTGAGCTGTCATGCCCATATCACGAAGATTTTTCCTCGTACAGATATAATCTACATCTAAGTAATGTACCTTTCAAACTTGCACCTATTTTGCGGCTTTATTTATTTGCGTATCCAAAAATGGGAGGATTATGTAATGTGAAATGAACAAGACGTGCTCATCTTTATGGTGTCTACCCATTTCAGTCTCAGTGTTACCTAAGTATTTAAAAGGTACGAAGTCCAATGTGATGCGTTCGTCATTCGGAGAAAGAATGTGTATACTTTGACATGCATGTACAGTCAACTACAAAGAGATGTATCCATGTTAGGCTTACAAAATGAAGTAAATTTTCATATGCCACAATGAACTACTCTTGGTTCGTGACATTTCTAGTAGCAATCAAACTTTATATTATCATCGACTCGTTTAATATGCAACAATGATGTATCCCACTACTTTTCCTTAGGTGATACATAATAATAGCATTTAATATGAATCGAATATAGTATAAGATTTTGTGGATACTGAAAATGTCACGAAGTAAGGGTAAATAATTTTTGCATACTAAAAGTTCCTTCATTTTGTAAGACTAACATGGATACATCTCTTTGTAGTTGACTGTACATGTTTACTTATCCTAGAAGGATATACTAAATTTTATGTTTGTCTATACTACTGAACAGATTTTGCTGAAAGGGATGGAACTTTACACCGGGTAAAACGGCTAGGCGTAGCCTATATTATATAGACAATAATATTCGATAAAAAAAAATTTACTCATCGGTAAATTGTAAATCCTATGTGTTCATTACATTTTTTATAAAACTTACTAAGTTACAAAGCCAACCTGACTTATTAATTTTTATCATTAGGCAAACATCATTACATTAAAGAGGTATATAACATTGAATTAAAATTAATTCATTAAATAAAAAAAATCCTGAAATATCTTGAAAAAATGTATGTATAGAGATAAAGATCTCATATGAGTGAATGTAAATATGAGTAAATTACGTATTTTCATTCGAAGGAAATAATTTATAAATATAAAATTCGCTTGAGGATCCCCTCAACGTGCTGTAAGCTCATTATGTTCGATGGGAATCAATTTGTGAAGATTTCTGATTTATGAGAATGAACAAATTTTGTTAAAATAGCCTTAACCTATGTTTTATTACTTGAGAAGTACCTGTGCTGTATATTATTTGAAAATCGAAATTCAAATAAATTACATGAAATTTAAGTCAATCACTTCAGTAGTTTGGCGTAAAAGAGTAGCAAACATACGCCTACGTCCTCCGTGTACAGATATTTTCGCGGTTTTTTCGTGTGAGAATACTATTGTTATTAGTGATATCAGTTTTAAATACGACACGGCTGTACTTACGTTGACTTTTTGTCAAACAGTCAACGTGAGTACAGCCGTGTCGTATTTATAATATGGATAACACTCACGGTAGTTTCCAAAATCGTATATCAGTTTTAGGCAGTTGTTAAAACGTGAAATTTAAAAAAAACTTTTTTATTAAACAAGCTATTATTATTACCATCTAGCACCAAAGTACTCGTCAAGACGAATCAAATGAGGTCAAACTCGATGGGGTTGCGTCGTTGCGTCGTATAATTACGAAGTTCTTATGGCCACCTTCCTGCTCCATCATCAGATCAGCTCCATGTCATAATAATATTGCTGCCAAAATTCAGCTCAATCAGAAATCAGGAAGTGGATCAAATTAAACTTCCAAAATTTGATTACAGACAGACAGACAGACAACATCCAGGTGAAAGTAAACAAACAAGTTTGTAGCCCAGTCAATGAGTGCCCAAAAAGGGTATGTGGATCGAAAAGTCGAAAGCAGAAAAACTAACTTAGGAACTTTGTTTGGACTAGTTAGGAGATAAACATACTAAAAGTCCCCACCCCTCCGGGGTGAGCCCAAGGGGGGGGGGGAGGCCGAAGAAGGTCCCATTTTAAGGTTTTTTGCTTATATGTCAAAAACGGTGCGGTGTACGATATTTTGTTGTACTACATTATTAAACTTCATAAAATTTTCTACAACTTCAGCCTTAACACTTTTCATCTATCTCCAATCGTTGTCCAGCTATGAGCTTCCAAACATTGTTTATTTTGAAGACGCTTAAAATAGTTTTCCATACAAAGTCGGTAAAAAAATCTTACAAATAAAATTTGACCAACTTCTGGCTATCGTACCATAATTAAACTTTGCAAATGTCTAGAAATCTGATGACAGTTTAATAATCTGGTATCACTGAGCTGATCTGATGATGGAGCCAGGAGGGGTCTAATGAAACTCTTCAATGGCTATTAGTAAACCCGTCGAGTTTGGGCACATTACATTCGAATCGATGAGACTTTTTCATAGCACTTGCTGTCGAGGGTCTGATAATGGACCAGGAGGTGCCTACGTCTCATCAATCCGAATGTAATGAGTCTAAACTCGCCGGTTTAACTAATAGCCATTGAAGAGTTTCAGTAGACACCTCCTGGCTCCATCATCAGATCAGCTCAGTGGTACCAGATTATTAAACTGTCATCAGATTTCTAGACATTTGCAAAGTTTCATTATGATACGACAACCAGAAGTTGGCCAAATTTTATTTGTAAGATTTTTTTACCGACTTTGTATGGAAAACTAATTTAAGCGTCTTCAAAATAGACCATGTTTGGAAGCTCATAGCTGGACAACGATTGGAGATAGATAAAAAGTGTCAAGGCCGAAGTTGTAGAAAATTTTATGAGGTTTAATAATGTAGTACAATAAAATATCGTACAACGCACAGTTTTTGACATATAAGCAAAAAACCTAAAAATGGGACCTTCTTCGGCCTCCCCTCCCTCGGGCTCACCTCGGAGGGGTGGGGACTTTTAGTATGTTTATCTCCTAACTAGTCCAAACAAAGTTACTAAGTTAGTTTTTCTGCTTTCGACTTTTCGATCCACATTTCTTCTTTTACTGGACTATGTCTAAAGGTGCTACGACGTAGCATGTCGTAGACCTCTTGTAGCGCTTCGAAGCATTCATCTATTAACTTTTAAAACTCGCTTATTTTTATATACCGCCTGTTTTCGCTTAAAACCTGGCATCAAAAAATATTAAAAACGCTCAAACTCGTGGTTTCTAAGTTTTTCTAATTTATAGAATGTTTTATATTACAAAAACTTTATATATAACCACAAAAACGTGTATTTCATATTCAAACGCAGGTTTTTAAGCTATGACTTGGTAATTTTTTCATCTTCAGAGCTTTCCATAATTTTATAAAAGTTTTGAATTTATAATAAGATTTGAAAGCACTTACAGAAAGTGACAATACGAGGACAGCCTTAAGAGGCTTCTAAGAGATAATTAGGTTTCAAGACGCATACGGCGATAGCTCTCAGGATTTTCTATACTACGTTAATCTTGTAACATAAAGTTAAGTAAATTCATATGTCCAATCGTTGTACTCGCCGAGGTTAAGAGGCTACATCTCTTGGTTAGAACACAAAAACGTAGTGTAGTTATTTTTTTTTTTTTTATTTACAGTTTTGGCGTACGAGTTTATCAAAATTTTAATATGTTTGTTCATAAATATAGACCTTAGGACATAGGCGGATTTAGGGGGGGGGGGGCAGGGGGCCAAGCCCCCCCAGAAGCATTGTAGAGTTACGAATTTTGCACATATTTCATAGTCAAGATTATAATCTTGATTATGAAATATGTAATGTGTGTATATTTTTTTCTCGGCGCTCGTAGCAAGCTGCTCGCGCACTTATTATTGAGGATTTGAATTTTCTAACTGTTCAGAGCGAGCTAAAACACACAATTTTCGTAGTAAAAAAATGATATTTTTGCCCGTCTGCACCTTGCCCCCCCCCCCCCACAAAGAATAATCCTGGATTCGCCCTTGTACCTCTAGATTATAATATGTAGTCGGAAGTCAAAATTATTTTTTCTTGTTTTAGTTTTCATCGTTACTGTAGTAGTTAAGTGATGGTATATAAAACAGTGCTCCACAGACAGCGTAATTCCTGCAATTAAACAATTGCTGCCAAATAGTTAGGTATCCAGGGACGCCGTTAAAGGTTAAGGGCGTATTTAATCACAGGTGGTATATTAGGATAGATGCCGCGTATGTCAGTTTTTATATTACTATAGGACCCGCGCGCACTTCGTCGCGCTTAATAGAAAATTCTCAGTATTTTTCTACCCATATTATGCATGTATTATACATATAAACCTTTCATCTGAATCACTCTATCTATTCATGAAAACCGCATCAATCAATATATAAAAGCATACATATGAACAGAGAGACGCGGGAAACTACTTTATTATATACTATGTAGTGATGTTCATTACTTAGTTTTTACATGTTACATAAACGCGCCAGTATGATTACATTTTCACATATTTAATATGGGTACACACATTATTCCAGTGTGTTCCGGCGATACAACATACTATAATAATATATTTCTACAACACAGTACCCAGTCTTGATCTAGTATTAGTCATTCAAATCAAATCAAAATTTGTTTATTCAAATAGATCATAAAGATGCACTTTTGATAATAAGTTTTACAATTATTTAGCTCTATTAAAATTTTTTAATACTCAACTGCCCGTTCGGAAAGCATTCCTACGTAACTACGTAAGCAGAGTACTCTAACGAAGAACATTTTGTGTTTATGTTTTTTGGTGTCACTGTATTATTAAAAGCCAAGATTGAAATCTTACTATATTGGAGAGCACTCACTCTCCTCCTAGAGAGAGCTACAGATATATAAACAAGAACAAACCGAACTCGCGGCATATCTCCTTATATATTATCAGTATATTTGACCGAGTTTAAGTGATTGTTTAAAGCATTCCTCTCACGCTATGTAATTCCATTAACGAAATGGTTTGATCTTCTCTCTCTGTTAAAGGTATTTCTCGCGTATATTTCGAATTTCAATATACATGTGTCTAAATTTCAATATCAATACGTAAGCTTTCTAAAAAAAGCCTTTTTAGTATTGATTTTTCAGTATCACCATCAAGTATACTAAAATTAGTAAAACCTGAGCAATAACATAAAGTTATAAGTTGTTAGAAGTCAGCTTACCTAAGTTACAAACCTACTGAGACTCAGTATTTAAGCTAGGAATTCACTTAACTTACTTAATGTGGTGGTTTTCAGTATAGTCTACTAGTTTATGCTCGCGGCTTTGCCCGTGTGTCAAAATTCTTTCTTAATTTAATAAGGTTAAATAAATCGATAAGTAATACCTATGAGTAAAACTCAAAACTGCAAATGAAGTATTCCCCATTCCCAAATCTATTAAAAGGTGTATGTTGTATGTACCTACTTATATTAGTACATAGTATAAGGTTTGTAAACCTACGAAAATGAATGCAGTAAAATTTGCAATAAATCGTTCCATAGGTGTCTATCATAAAAAATAAATGCACTTTTATATGTAGTTTTATATTTATATTGCTACTAAGTTTTATGTTTTTACGGGTGTCTCCAGACTCCAGACATATTTTCCAACATTTTACACAAATATTGTACAAGAAGCATTTTTTCGCGTATACATTAATAGACTAGACTGGTCTGCCGCATTGTCCAAATATGTCAAATTTCTTAAAGCTTGATTTGACATTTTTTATTTGAGAATTGATCATTTCACGTGAACATTTGTGTAAAGTGAAGCGACGTCTTTAGAAATAGTCCGGAATGACGGGAATATACTAAGTATTGCTGCACATTACACCTTGTTGTTCCTATGTGATATCTTAACTCTTTATTGCAAACCAGGTTACAAGAAACTGTTTAATAAATAGACAATATACACAAAGTTCAAAGGTTATATCGCATACAGCAATCTCTTACAGACAACCTGGTTGGAAGGAATATTGAGAACATGTATAGAGGCAGTGTGCAATACTTCAGGAAAGAATGCTAAGTATACATTTTCAAACGAACAAAATGAGCCATCCTAAATTCAGATGAATTATAAAATGTTCAGGATAAGGTTCCGAAACACGCGCGACTCACGAGAAACATGCCCTTTGTACAAATGTTTCATCTTTATGTGTCGGTATAAAAAAAGGGCTACATTGCCCCGGTAGGTACTGTACACTCTCATTTGGAAGCTCGGTACAGATGACGGCTTGAAAGTTGAACACATCGCAATAATGACCCGAGTGGTTCGGCATTATGGCGTCCCACAGGAACACCCCAAGGTTTTTAGTGGGTATATCCCCGCCGCGCCCATCTTCAGCGGGGGAGTCCCACATACCGCCTTGCGCCCCCCAGCGCAGGGTGACGATGCGTAATGTATTTTACCTGGGATAAAAAAAAGGAATAATCCCATTCCACCCCTTGATTAAAATTCCTGTAATTAATGGAATTATGCGTTACTTTGTGGATATCCATGGTTATTATGAATTATATGTAAATGAATATTTACTGTTAATTTCACTTTGATTTAAGCACAATAAATATTTAATTACCAAATTCTGTATGTAATTAAAAAATGTCTCGGTTTGAGTTAGTTGCATTAAATTCCTGTATCGAATGTAATTCATAAACGGTGATGTAACTCATGAAACAATACCGTACACCGTTGACAGCACTGTTGAAAGTTGCGCCAGCCGGTGTTGACTCGATGATCCAGAATCACATCTGCACTGCACCACATAAGCCCTTGGACATCTAGATAGCAAAACAGGATAAAAGATGATGTATGAATGGAACGGATGAAACGCGGAAGTACGAGAAGCATATAAGGTAGAGCTGGAATAAATGCGTATAGCAAATAGACTCTGCCAATGTCAGAGGTTTGTGTAAAAAAAAGCCCTTGGACACCACTGCTTCAAAACATCACAATGGGCTATATACTTTGACCACACTCCCCAGATTTCAATCGACGATGCGGCCAATATTATAATAGTTGCGGACTTAACCTTGCAGGACTCATCAAAATTTATTTTATTTTGTGCTTATCGT
The DNA here is from genome assembly GCA_947507615.1 of Hemithea aestivaria. NCBI lineage: Eukaryota > Metazoa > Arthropoda > Insecta > Lepidoptera > Geometridae > Hemithea > Hemithea aestivaria. Next base: position 12,699,534 of record OX382339.1, on the reverse strand, counting down.
TTATGCCTGTATATTTTATACAAAAGAGCAGAGGTTTGGGCCATAATACAGGCTTTATGGCCTCCGTAACGTGCCTAATCGGCCTGGATTTAAATGAGGAAAAATCTTGGACTTTTTATGGCGAAATTGAGTTTGCAAGTAAGCGTTATTTTTGGAATATTTTTATCTGTCGCGAACTTCACAAATAAATTTAAAAAAAAACTTCAGACTTTTGTAATATTATATATTGTAATATTTGAGAAAGTAATGTTTGGTAAAATTAGTAGCTTTATAAACCGCTTCGATGTATTAAAAAAAGTTCAATTTGGATTCAGAAAGGGTAGTTCAACGTCTTTGGCATGCTTTTCATTATTAAAAACTGTAACAGAATGCGTTAATTCTAAGATACCTGTTGCTGTAGCGTATCTTGACATGTCGAAAGCGTTCGACTTTGTTAGGCACGACATTTTATTAGAGAAGCTCGAAACATATGGCATAAGGGGAAACGCCTATAACTGGATTCGTAGCTATCTTACAGACAGAAAACAATACGTTGAACTTAGTAGTATTGACTGTTCAGTTAGGAAAAAATATAAATCTGACCTACGTTGTAACCATTTCGGCGTCCCTCAAGGGAGTATCTTGGGTCCGCTTTTGTTCTTATTGTACATCAATGACCTTCCAGACAATTTAAATCACCAATGCGTTTTATTTGCCGACGATACTACTATTATTATAAAATGTGAGGATAAAAATACATTTAACGATGAGATTGAAAAAGCTCTACAATCGACTATTGACTGGCTAGATGCAAATAATTTAAAAATCAATATAAACAAAACTAAATTGATGCAGTTTCGTACATACCAAGCTACACCATTAGATATTAATGTACATGCGAGTGGCCAGAAGGTAGAGAAGGTGGATAGTTGTATATTTTTAGGTATGACACTAGATCAACACTGCTCATGGAAACCTCATGTGGATGCAGTTTGTTGTAAAATAAATAAATTCATCTTCGCCCTTAGACGTATACGTAAAGTGGTCTCGCTACAGGCTGCACTCTCGGCGTATTACGGGTATGTAGGTTCGGTGCTGAGATATGGATTGATTAACTGGGGTAACTCGGTAGATGTAGAAAGAGCGTTTAGGGCTCAAAAAAAATGTATGCGTGCGTTGTGTCTCGCAGGATATCGGGACTCATGTCGGCCATTATTTAGAGAGTTAGAAATCTTGCCACTACCGAGTCTCTACATAGAAGAAATCTGTCTATTTGTCAAACGAAATCAATACTTTTTCACTGTAAAAGGAGATGTGCAACAACGTCCCTCTCGATATGCTAAAAATTTGGTGTATCCCGCGTGTAATATAAATATTTTTAAAAATAATGCCTACTGTATGGCAATAAAAATCTATAACAAAATACCAGTTGACATACGAGACTTACCGCTTAATAAATTTAAAAATGCACTTCACAAATGGCTTTTGCACTTCTCTTTCTATTCTATTCGTGAGTTCTTCGATAATAAATCTAAATTCATTGTTTCTGACTGAATAATTTCTACTATTTTGACATATTTTAATTTAAACTAATTAATTAATTTCAATTGTAATTTTAAGACCGATATATTATTATTAATTCGACTATAAATTAGGAACATTTAATATTTGTACGCCGCAAGGCAGAACATGGAGGACCAATTATTAATACAATCAATTGTAACATCTTATGTATACTCATGTTTTTATAAATAAACTTCATTTCATTTCAATAATGGCAGACATCGCGAATATAAAACTTTGCAGGAGCTAATTCTAATCTTACTAATCTATCTATATGGATGTCTGGATGTATGTTTGTTTACTGTTTCACGCCTAAATAGTTGGACCGATTGAGTTGAAATTTGGTATAGAGATAGCTTAGACCCTGGAATAACACATAGGCTAGTACAGCGGGTAAAACCGCTGGGCGCAGCTAGTTGTTAATAAAAATCTGCTAATTAAAGCGTTTATGAAAACTGTGTTTGCCAAAGGAGTCTTAACTAATGTTAGCTAAAGGCGCACATTATACAAAAAATGCTAGTGAAATTACTGGGTTAAAAAGTGCAACATCTTATGCCTCTCAAGTAAGTAGCGTTGGCGCAGTGCACCCAGAATTTTACCTTTCGAAAATACTGAGTAGCACTGTATGGACCATAGATATAAAAAAAAATTGTCTATGACAAACTGAGGTATGGACAGCGTTATCTCTTACCATCAGGAGAGCGTCTTACTCGTCTTCTTACTTCGTTGTATAAAAAAGTACATGTGAAGTATATATGACTCGACACACTGGAGAGTTAGCTTTACACTGATTAAGAAATCTTATTCTTTGATATTAACAACATGGTCAGTTTTAGTTCGCAGTGTCTATCATTATAACAGTATAATCTGTAACAAGGACAAAACTGTGCCAAAATTTCTCTTCGTTATAGTACAGCCTTGTAAAAAATTGCGAAATATATTTAGAATTATGACTCTTGAGTAAGAAGCGTTGGTGCAGTGCACCTAGAATTGCGCATAATTGTGAAATTCTGGGTAGCACTGTACTGATTATGGGCAGCGTTATCTCTTAACATCAGGAGAGCGTCTTGCTCGTCTTCTTACTTCTCCACATAAAAAAAATAAAAAAAATATTCTCGGAAGAGCTTGCTCTCGTCGAATAACAATCTTATTACAAGCTTTTATTTACTTCCACCTGTCCGTTGTCTGTCTGTCGGTAATCAAATCTTACGAGTTTATTTTATTTTCATCTATTTCCCGGTTTTAGATTGAGCTGAAATTTTGCATGCATGTGTAAATCGGATGACAATTGAAATAATCCAATATTATGACATCGAGCTGATCTGATGATGGAGTACTTTTTTGCTGACGGTAATAATAATAAAAGCTTGTTTTTAAAAAGTTTTTTAAAATTTCACTTGTATCACTTTGCGTCGCGTAACTCCACGTTACGCTCTAAAAGGAGCGTAACAGGCAGAGAAGAATAGTCGCATGTGACAAGTAGACCTGGCCTTTTAACCCCTCTGAACTAATTAAATTAAATTTAGCGTGTTTTCTCAAACTCTGCGAAAATACATTTCAGTGCTGAAACTGCGGGAAACAGTGTGAAATAATTATATCATAGGTACCTAAACAAAAACAGTCACAAGTTTTGTTGGAAGCCAACGGAAATTCCCAACAAAAAAGAAGTTTTAACTCGGTTTTTAAACGACGAAGTTTCTCGTATTAAGAAACAAATAAGAAAATACGAGTAACAACCTTTCTGAAAACTTCTTCCTTTAAAAGTCTTTTAAGCATAGCTTTTAACGAAGGACATGCAAATAGTGATCAATAGTGTCATTTTTCAACAAATAAATAAATAAAATAAATAAATAAAAATGTTTATTTCTTCCACAAGATCTTAAGGACTAATGTTTACAATAAATAGTTTAAGGTAATCTATCTTGTGGAGGACTGGTGCCCACTATAAGTTTACAGAATAAACCTGTGGTGCAGGTCACCAGTGCCTCCCCTCTGATAGGCTTAGTAAACTAAATAGAGTATGTAGTACAACTTAACGGACTTTGAGGTTAGTAAGAACAAACAACTTATCAGATTAGGCTAATTATTAAAAATACTGTTTCTATAGCAATTTTACAAGAAGATATTATAGGCATCTACTTGTTGCTCTGTTCTTAGAGTGCAGACATATATGCAGGTATATTATGTGTGTTACAAAAGATAAGAATAGGTACTATCTTTATTAATACAAAAAAATAAATGTTAAGATGTAAGATGTCGAGCAAGACCATTCTAGGTGCACTACACCAACGCTTCTTACTCAAGAGTCATAAGATGTTAAGACTCTTTAGCACAGTAATTTCACTAGCTTCAGTGCCTTCAGAAGTACAGTAAATTATACTTAGAACAAGTATTAAACTAAATTTGGTAAACTAACAGCCTTATCACTGTAAGCAATATTTTACAGGCATCCTTTGTACAGAGTTAGACGTACTCGTATCTAATTTCTCCACAACGCAACCGCGAAAGGGTTAAACCAATAGCTGTTGGAATTTAAACAAATGTCAGGTTTATTCTACACCAAACAAATCAAACACCACAAAACACATTCGCTCGATAAACCACTGTTAGGTTTCCAACCGACGCCATCCGTCGCCTGTCGAGTCAAGGGTACGAACACATCAAGATAAAAGCCTCCGGAATGGCCGCGCGAACTTGGCATTGACGTCCTAATACTATTGGAGATGAGAATACTATTGGATTGAAGTGTAATGAGCCCTTTTACTCCTACACGTGGACGTTTCAACTCCATTTTAAATGAGATGGGATTCTACACTTACGAATGTATACTGTATAGGTACATATAAACAGTAATATACACATGTCGTGTGTGTTATTCGATTCGACTTTTGATGGGATTCAATGTTTGTGAATGGGTTTTTTTTTTTATAGCAGACTACTCAAGCGTTTGACCCCAATCTCACCTGTTGGTAAGTGACGATGCAGTCGAAGTTGTAGCACGCTTGTTTAGTAAGAACCTATTCACTCTTGATTTGAACAAACCCACGTTATAGCATTCGGGAAACACTGAGAGTGGTAGCGAGTTCCATAACTTTGCCGTTCTCATAAAGAAAGACGAAGCGAATCGCTTAGTCCGAGTTGCTGGTATACTCACCAGATATTGGTGGCGCAGTGCCGTTTGCCTGGACGTTCGGTAGTAAAAAGGTGATGGTGGAACTAACCCGTGGAGTTCTGAGGGTTTTTAAAGTTTCAATTTTAGAAATTGTTTTCTGGTCATCAGGCCGACTGTTAATTTAGTTTTATTGATTTTATCTCAATGTGTAACTATTATATACTTACACATTGAGACTTTCACACCACTTGATCTTTTTACACCACTTAATAATATTTTATTAAGTGGTGTAAAACGAAGGCTCCCAGAATGGTTCGCGAATTTGGCTTATTCTTTTGGATTTTTTTAGTTTGGAAGTGTAGATAATGATGATGAGGACAGGCTTTATCTAAATTCATGTAGAGGTTTCAACGTTATTTAAATAAGACAAGGAGTACAATATTGGTGAATGGATTTTTTAAATTTGAATTTTTGAAATAGTTTTTAGGTCGTAAGGCTTATTTACATATTACATAGTTTTGTTTATTGAGATTAGCTTTGCCCAGTTATTTTATTTTTATAGGTTACTCTACAATACCTATGAAATAATATTGAATACTAATAGTATTATATTATTATATTACATTGGGATACATTAAACTTTGTCAATCTTACCTCTGTTTCAGTCTTACACTTCCTTTTAAGTATACCTAGATGGAGTATGTAGGTACAACAAAGGATATAAAGTAAATCCCCAACATGTATTCTGTTCTTATCACCCCACTATCCTTTAGTCGTAAGTTTTTCGTGAAAGTAAGATTGTGCTCGTCTCGGGTCTCCCTTAATATTTACCTGTCTTGAACCCTTACCACAATGTACAGGGTAATTCAGTAAATCAAATTTATGCTTTGCAAAAAAAAAACTGATTTTAAGCTTGCTTTCAATAAGCAAGGGTGATGCGAAGATTCTGCTCGACTGATGTCTATAACAAGTGAATTAAATAAAAAAATAAAAAACCCCCAACGCAACTTTCTAAATATGTAATTCGCGGTTTTGTGGTGGCGGCCATCTTGATTTTTAAATTTATCATAGTGCGTTGTATTCTACTAGTAAAGTTCTTTCATTTGATACCCATATTCAGGGGACCCATATTGTGGAAAAAAAAGTAATCCGCTATTTTGTAGCGGCGGGCATCTTAGACCGATTTCCCCAAAACATGGCTAAGAATATTCTAGACTAACTATTATTTCAAACTAAAAAAAAAATCAAAATCCGTTTATCCGTTTGGGAGGTACGATGCCACAGACAGACACACACACTCTTCTCTTTTTCTTCTCTAGCCTCTTGTGGTGCATTTCTGCACATAGGCCTCTCCCAACAATCGCCAAGCCGCTCTGTCAGCCGCTTTGGCAATCCAGTCACGTCCCGCATGTCCCGGATGTCATCGACCCATCGTTTTGGCGGGCGCCCTCGTGGTCTGGTGTTCGCCCACGGCCTCCACTCCAGGACTCGCCGTGCCCACCTTTCGGTGTTCATTCGAGCCACATGACCAGCCCATGTCCACTTCTGCTTCGCAATGGTTTCCACCACATCTCTCACTTGCGTTTTTCGCCTAATCCATTCATTCCTTCTGCGGTCGCGCAAAGTGATTCCAAGCATAGCTCTCTCCATCGCCCTTTGCGCGACCCTGAACTTTTCAGCTGATCTCTCTGTGAGAGACATGGTTTCAGACACACACACACAAACATACACATACACACAGACAGCGACCCCATCGTTTTTGCGTCGGGGGTTAAAAAGACAGGCGCGGCGCGCCTGGCGCGCGTGCCCAATAATACTAGTTGCTGCCATAATATTTCCTCAGTCTGAAAGCAACTTAGACTTAGAGACATCTCTTAGAGAAGAATATAATACTATTATAGGTACTGTCGATTAAGTTACAATACTGTTTCATCTTCTATACCTACTGGCATACAATGAACTTGATCAATATTTACTCGGCGGTACAACACATCTTTTTGTGTAGAACGAGATTATTATGTATCGACTGTCGGCGAATCATACCAATACGAATATTGGAATGGGAATTTATGCATTATCCTTTTATTTATGGAAAATACGAATGGAATTATATTTTGGTTACGGTGAAAGTTCTTGAAGGTTAGAGAGTAGAATAAATAAATAGTAGGATGTAATAAAAAGGATTAAAGATGTTATTTGCAGCCAGTGCTATATGATATGAAGTTTTGCAAATGTAGGTAGGTTTTCGTATATATAATGCGTTCCACTTTGAGCCAGATGTAACTCCTAAGTTTCACCATTGATTTAGTAGCCCATAACCCTTAACTTTTACCATTAGAAGAATAATGGAATTTTCTATTGATCTACGAAAATGGTTGCTAAGAAGAGTTCTTCATAGATTTAAAACAATAGGAAGATGCGGTATTGACGTTTCTGACAATTAGGCCCATGGGCCTAATTTAAGAGCGGAAATTGTGCCTGGCGCAATTTTACTTCGACACGTGTCGTCGTAGTAACCGACACTTTCCGATCGAACAGGCTCAAGTTTGGTATAGCAACGGTAGCGCTATGGCGCATCTTCCCATTTTCTTTTAATCTAAAGAGTTCTTCGCTTATAAGATAAGATAAGATAAGATAAGAAAACTCTTTATTGTTTCACCACAATTAATATATTAAATCTAAATAAACAGTTTATAATATAAACAGTGAGACAATTGGCGGTCTTATCGCTAATAGCGATCTCTTCCAGACAACCAAGCAGGGAAAGGAAAATAAATATCGGACGACGGTGGTTGAAAGTTATATAGGGAAAGAAATATATTGACATTAAACTCTTCTTCTTTGTCGCTTCACTCTTGACAGAGTGGTCGTGGTCGTTACGACGTCTGTGTTGTGACCCGTTTCACAATATGTCTCCACTGGTTTCGTACTTCAGCCTTTCTCGAACACTCGTGCAATTGACTGTCCACGGCGGCTTTCACTTGGTCAGTCCACCGCATTGGAGATCTGCCGCGTGGTCTAGTTCCCTCTACTCGTCTTTCTACTACCAGACGATCGATAGATGGGCCGTCACGGCGCGATATATGCCCGAAGAATGTGAGCATGCGGGCCCGGACAACAGATGACAGACGCTGCTTGATGCCGAGTTCTTGGAGTATGGAAGCATTTGTTCTGAACTCGGTCCACGATACTCCAAGCATTCTTCTCCAGCACCACATTTCTAGAGCGTCCACCTTCTTTCTTTCACATTAAACTACTAATAAGCATAAACAATACATAAATATATTTACATATATAATATACACTATACATAATTGGTAATATAAAACATAATACATAAACTACTGTATAATATAAAACACATACATAAAATATATATTTAAAGACTTATTACGCCTTTCGCTTGTTGAGTTTTTCACTCTATATTAACCTACATATAATTAAAGTTTAAGAACATCGAGTGAAAAAGGTGTAAGAGTACTATCTGTATGGAATGAAGGTGCAGAACTCGTAAAACAAGTGGATCTTGCAATAAAATTTCCATTTCCATCTTATTATCCTCTGATGTCCATAGAGCACGATTTTAATATGAATGTTTTGTTTATTCAAGACTAGATGTTCTTTCAGCTTTACTTGGAATAAAATTCGTCTGTAAACTTTGTGGTGGACGATATCTCACCTGCACCGACTTTACATTTAGCCTTTACTATCCATTGATAAAAGTGCCGAACCATTATTGATAGCGGCGCTGCTAGAATCATCTAGGTAGTACCTATAGGACCCGCGCGCACTTCGTAGTGCCTAACAGAAAATTATCAGTATACCTATCTCTACTATATGTGTATTTTAATTATAAACTTCTTGAATCTATCTATCTATTAAAGAAAACCGTATCAAAATCCATTGTTTAGTTTTAAAGATCTAAGCATACATAAGAACAGATAGATAGACAGCGGAAAGCGACCAAGTTTTATATACTATGTAGTGAAGAGGCTAGTTATGATGTTTTATACACCTGAACTTTTTTAAATCAATAAATCAGCCTTTGACCACGATCTCGCGTGATACTAAGCGCAAAGTGCGACCGTAGATGGTAGCGAACTAAACATAGAAGGCGAGATAAATCTCAGAACCCTTCTCCTCCTGGCCTTGCTGACCTATAGATAAACATATCTATAGATTTAGCTTAATCTAATATCACGATTAATTAAAATTAAAACTACTGAGATAACTATACAAGTTATAAAATTTTATTTACTATTTGAAATGTTTTCAGTACCTAATTTTAATGGTTATTTTCAGCCTCCATCTGAGGGAGAACTGGCAGCACCCGCCAGTGTGGTCAGCAGAATGCATCGACTGAGGAATTTAAAGAAAGGGACCAGGGTAAGTAGCCTTATTACTTATTATACCCATATGACCAAAAATAGTTGAATAGCCACTAAAGAAAAACTAGCTTTTAACATAAGATATATTTTGCATGCATGTATAAATTGGATGACAATACCAAATTATTATGACATGTAGCTGATTCTGATGATGGAGCTCGAAGAAGGCTATAGGAACTCCGTAATTAAACGACGTCCCCTTCGAGTTTGGTCTCATTTGATTCGTCTTGACGAGTACTTCGGTGCTAGATGGTAATAATAACAAAAGCTGAAGGAACACTGACGAAGAACAGTCCCCCACCTCTGTGCTTGCCTTGGTTGGCCGGCTAGAGAGGAGTCGCGAGAGATTTTTGCTCGCAGGGAGGATGTGAAGCATAAGTGGCGAGTTGGCCTTTTACGTGTTTAATGTCCAGAGACACCTCTCCCCCTCTAACCACTTGCACCAACGTTGCCCTTCTCGTCGGCTATGTAATGCCGGCCTTTATGGGGGCCCGTTTAGTGAGTGGCGAGTCATCACCTGCCTATATATTTCCTAATGGGGCGAAAGTGGCAGGTGCCGTAGTCTCTAGCAATAGCCTCATTAACCATCCATTTAGGATACACATCCATAGCCTAATTTAAATAGTTTCCATTAATTAGCAATAGTCCTGTCTCTTGGCGGAGACTGTCTTTGAGCCCATTTTGTATAGATGGATTCACAGATAGACTTCAATAAGTGTTGCCCATTACATTTATATTAAAAGCTCAAAAGGGCCTCTGCGCGTTGGACTTTCTTGACTCCGTGCACGCCTATTCAAAGGCCCGGGCTTAGCCCGTGTTTAAGAGCGATAAAAGTTTGTTTTTAAAAAGTTTTAAAAAAATCACTTGTTTCTAGCCACAGTCATTGTTTAACGACAAAGGCAAGTACCCGACGTTGACTCGCATGTCGTACTGCCAGTGCCGACTGCCGCGCGTCTTCACAAGCGTGTTCGAACGATTCGGATGGTCACATGTGGCACTGCTCTTGGACAAGTCGGATCTCTTCTCACTTACTGTTGGTAAGTTTAGAACAATGTACTAACACAAATGGTTAATAGGTTATATAATAAAAAAAAACTTTATTGAAAAAAACATCATGGTTTGGAGCACTAAGATTTTCGGTAGATTGACGTGTGGCCGATCTATGTAATGCAGTGTTCTTTATTTATTGCTATAAAAATCATATACCTATATATTATATCTTACAATGTTTTATCATGAAAATGGGCGTTACAAAACCATTCACACTAAACTGTAGCGTCTGTGGGCTAGTTCTTGTACGTCTAGCTTGTAAACCAGAGGCATTTGGGTTCGAATCTAAGTATGTATGTGGCTGCTTTCTATGAGATACACATGTAGGAGGCAGTCGTTACTGCTAATAAGTAAGTCATCTTGACGACTAAAACTTCAACATAATCTAGATTACCTCTAAATTACACAAAAACAACAATTCAACTCTATATTTCTACGCCTTTAAAGGCAGAATTTTGATGGAACCTACCAGTTTTAAGATCTTATGGTCCCAATATTCTAACAAATAAATGATCTTATCTTTATCTTTTACAATTATTTTGATTGCGATTTAATTCTGACAGTGTAAATAAGGTGGTACGTATTCTGTTGAACACAACACCCAATTTTTTTAACCTTTCGCATTGTAAATATAAAAGGCAAGTAAAATATCAAGTCAAATTTGAAGCAATGAATTTAATGGTTGTTCTAGAGGTAAATATTCAAAACAATTTGATAACTTTAAGATTTTGGTATTTGTTATTGAATCAAGTATTCATCATCAGAAGCATCGCGGTATCAAATTTCTCTTACAAATTGAATAACCTTTTCAAGTTTAATTTAATTTGTACCTGAATTATTTTAGAGTAAGTCTTTGACTCCGGTGTAAAGGGTCCTATTATTATCATTAGGTATTATTTCTACGCTACGTTTAAATAATATTTTAGTAGAGTACCATAATATAGATATTTATTAAACAATTTTATTTTATATTTAATTATTTGAGAAACACAAAAGTGGACGAGATCAACGACGGGCTAGTAGAAGCTGTACGCACGGTAGGGTCTAATTTTTTTAGACCCCGTCGTAAAGATAGGCCTCAGAAATTGGCTGATCAAACCTTAAACCTCATGGCTGAACGACGCTCGTTACAGCTGCAATCTCCCGACGACGCCGAGTCTTATAGGCAGCTCAATAGACGTTTATCTAAGTCCTTGCGCCACGATCTGCGTCTCTTTAACACTAACCGTGTTAAGGAGACAATTGAGCGAAACCAAGGCTCCAAAGTGTTCGCAAAGGACAAGTCTATTGGGCAAAGCCAGCTGACGAAGCTAAAACGGGAAGATGGCAGCATAGCGTCGACCAAAGCAGAGGTTTTAGGGGAGATCGAGAGGTTCTATGAACAGCTATACACTTCGGTCGCAAAGCCCGTTGACAGCTTGGTAGGAGATCCAAGAGCCAAACTGTCCCGACACTATACCGAAGATATCCCGGACATAAGTCTGTACGAGATTAGGATGGCCCTGAAGCAGCTTAAGAATAATAAGGCGCCGGGCGAAGACGGAATCACTTCAGAGCTTCTGTGAGCGGGTGGAACACCGGTACTTAAAGTCCTCCAGAAACTTTTTAATTCCGTCTTATCCGAGGGCAAAACGCCTGAGACGTGGAGCAGAGGCGAGGTGGTACTGTTCTTCAAAAAAGGTGATAACAGCCTATTGAAGAACTACAGACCCATTACGCTTCTGAGCCATGTCTATAAGCTGTTTTCAAGGGTCATCACGAACCGTCTCGAACGCAGACTTGATGACTTCCAGCCTCCCGAACAAGCCGGTTTCCGAAGAGACCACATACACACGCTGCGGCAAGTTATACAGAAGACCGAAGAGTATAATTTGCCATTATGCTTAGCGTTTGTGGACTATGAAAAAGCCTTTGATTCGGTGGAAACATGGGCGGTGCTCGAGTCACTTCAGCGATGCCATATTGACTATCGGTACATTGAAGTGTTGAAGTGCTTGTATAAGAACGCCACTATGTCAGTCCGAGTACAGGAGCAGAGCACGAAGGCGATTCCATTAAGAAGAGGCGTAAGACAGGGAGACGTTATCTCTCCGAAACTGTTTACGGCCGTAATGGAAGACACCTTCAAGCTCCTGGAATGGCAAGGACTTGGCATCAATATCAACGGCGAATACATCACTCACCTTCGATTTGCCGACGACATCGTAGTCATGGCAAAGTCGATGGAGGAACTCAGCATGATGCTCGATGACCTCAACCGAGCTTCCCAACGGGTGGGCTTAAAAATGAACATGGACAAGACGAAGCTTATGTCAAATGCCAATGTTGTGCCCATCCCAGTATCTGTTGGAGGCTCGGTACTCGAAGTTGTGGACTCATATATCTATCTAGGACAAGTAGTCCAATTAGGTAGGTCCAACTTCGAGAAAGAGGTTAACCCCCGAATCCAACTCGGTTGGGCAGCGTTCGGAAACTACGCAACGTCTTTTCGTCCGACATACCTCAGTGCCTCAAGACGAAAGTCTTTAATCAATGTGTGTTACCGGTGATGACTTACGGCACCGAAACGTGGTCCTTCACTATTGGCCTCATCTCGAAGCTCAAAATCGCACAGCGAGCTATGGAAAGGGCTATGCTCGGGGTTTCTCTACGTGATCGAATCAGGAATGAAGAGATCCGTAGGCGAACTAAAGTCACCGACATAGCCCAGCGGATTAGCAAGCTGAAGTGGCAATGGGCAGGCCACATAGCGCGGAGAGCGGATGGCCGATGGGGTCGAAGAGTGCTCGAGTGGAGACCACGGACTCGGAGAGCGGATGGCCGATGGGGTCGAAGAGTGCTCGAGTGGAGACCACGGACTAGCAAACGCAGCGTAGGACGTCCACCCACAAGGTGGACAGACGACCTTATAAAGGTCGCCGGAAGACGCTGGATGCAGGTCGCTTCCAACCGGTACATATGGAAGTCCAAAGGGGAGGCCTATGTTCAGCAGTGGACGTCTTACGGCTGAGATGATGATGATGATGATATTTGAGAAACCTTTGTCACGCTAGTCTTTAAGTATTGACCCCCACTGGTAAATCCATATGTTGTCTAAAAATAATTAAAATTTAATAGAGCGGGCTTAAAAACGCCTATCCTTATTGTTGTCCAAGTTCAACTGAAATTAAGAAAAGGAGAACTCACCAGGCATATGATTTTTTAATAAATCACTAATTTCTTGAAGACACGTGAATAAATTCGTAAAAAAACTTGTTTTAATTCAAAGGACTTTGAAGTTTTATTTATTCACTTGTGTATTCATTTATTAAATATTTGTTCAGGTAAAAGTTTAGAGTGGGGTCTGCGTAAGGAAGGCGTATTGAAAGCAGTACGAGAACTAGACGGAAATGAAAGGGAGTCCTGCGAAGCACTGCTAAAAGATGTCAGCATGTATGCTAGAGGTAATTAGTTTCACTTTAACTTTACTCTTTCAATACTTGCACTCTTTTACTTTCTTTCTTCTACTATTCTGTATTTTTACGTATCGTATTCCCACCTTCGAATCTGTAATGAACCTTTTTCGAGGAAAAATCGAAAAGAATAAATATAATATTAATGAGATTGAACTCCTCTCGAACACTTTTTTGAACTTTTCAACCATTTCTCTCGTTTTGAACACTTTTCTGGAAAAAGCTTGGCTAGAGTAGAGTTATAGTCTCTATAGAGTCTCTTACCATTTTTAAAGCGTTAAAGGAAGCGAAAAAGGGACGAAGTATAAATATTTTTTGTTGAATTTTTCTTCGTTATCGTAAAATGCCAAGAAAATTGAGCCCATTGTGTTGTTCATCGCCTAGTGTTTAATTTGATAAAGTACGGCTCCTGTCAGAGTTCAAAGTCAAAGCCAGCGTCCCGGGTAATTCAATAGGGAACGGAACATCGATTTTATATCATTGTGTTTGGTCGCCATTCCTTTATTGTGTACACTTTTCATCAACAGAAAAGTTTCCTTTTGAGAAATTGAAAATAAATGTGTGTTTTTGTAGGGGTAGGCGTCTATTGCAGAGGGTGCCTGGGGATGTACAGCTTTGCTATATTGTTATTTATCCGTCAAGCAGTAATGTGCTTGCATCGTCTCATTAATAGACTATTCCTTTGTAAAATATAATTAATTTTTGGCAATCAATTACAATTATTTAATATCAACATCATCAGCCTATGTATGTTCGTCCACTGCTGGATATAGGCCCATGGCACGCCACTCAACTCGGTCCTCCGTCTTTCTTCTCCACCCACCCCTAGCGACCCTCTGCGAATTATTTATTATATTATGTAGAAATATTTAACTAGCGGCAGGTACAAATTGATCTCTGCCTAAAGTTCAAACCCGTGGAGAAAAATTATAAGAGTAGGGGTCACTTCACTCACATTTTTGCTAAAAGGAATTTGTAGTTAACTCCAAAATTCTACCTAATTCATGTTAATTATGCTCATATCGTCTTTTCGTATTTTTAAATGACTTCACGAACTGGAGTAATGTTTAAATTCACCAAAATCTTTTCTTTTGATTTTTATACCTATATATCTAACACCTAAACTGGTTTGGGAAATTTTGTTTTTTTTTTTTGAAATGGTAACCTTTCTAGGTAGCCCCATTTAAATTTTATCAAAATCGGTAGTGCAGTTATCAGGTTATGAATTGAAACGTGCGTCTCGCCTACGCTTATTGAAAGTGAGCTTGAAGTCGGTTTTATATATTTTTTAATTCAATTGTAATTTTATTTGTGTTCTTTCAACAGTGGTAATTCTCAGCGTCCGGGGTTCGTTAGTGCGTGAGTTTTTACTGGCTGCGCACGCGCTTGGCATGACGCGGGGAGAATGGGCGTTCCTGGATGTTGAGATATTTCAGGTAACCTTTCATTATATTATTATGTGTTTACTAGTAGTTTAGCAGTCTTATCGCTAATAACGATCTCTTTCAGTAAACTAAACAGGTCTCGAAATATAAGTAATGTCGACGACTTATGACAATATTGGACGTTGGTTTGTTTAGAAAGACAGACTCATCTTCATCTTTGCATCTAACATCTCTATAGAGCTATACCTCCTTGTACACAGGACAGGGTTTAACTCATTTAGAATTGCTCTTGTCATCTAAACAAAATGTTCCACATATCTAAGGCAACGATGTGTAATATAAGAGCGATCGAACTCCTATTGATAGAATGTTTTCACAAAATGTAATCCGTGCAATGAAACCTTCGAATGTACTCGACGAGCTCCACGTGTAAGCGAGTTCGCAGTAATAATCCACGATTGATTCTGAATCAACAATTATCTCGTTACCAAACAGATTGCTCTCTCATGTACGTTTTAATACATAAGCTTCGATGATATATGTATGCTACTTGTAAAAGAATGTAGGGGAAGAAGCTTGTTGATATTTGATATGTGGGAGTTTTTATTACCGTGATAAATTTTTTGTATTAAAGGAGGAGAAAGACGGAGGACCGAGTTGAGTGGCGTGCCATGGGGGAGGCCTATGTCCAGCAGTGGACGAACGTAGCCTGATGATGATGATGTTTTAAAGAGTGAAATTATTGGTTACACTTAATATTTGCGGAACATTCTCTATTTGTGGAGCTCAATGTAGTTTTAATTGCTTCTCATTGTCTAGCGAGTTTATTACTATCAATAATTAATTAATATAGGCGTCGGTTCGAATCTTAGGTCTTTCCACAATCATTTGACATGTCCTCTTTGAAAAAGGGTATATACTAATTTTACGAAGTTCTTGGTAACCATGCCCCAACTATCTGAGTAAACGTCAAATTATCCAGGCAAATGGAAGATATCATAAATATTCATGCTTGACCCTACAGTAACATCCTTTTGTCATTGAGATATATTAATTCGGTGAAGCTGGAGATTCTAATCTCAGTTTGACTAATTTGATTTCAAGTAGAGAAACCCTAATTAGTATTCTGACACACACATTTCAAGGCCTTGTAATGTTGGTCAAATTATTCTGGCACATTTAAAGTTGGTCAAACTATTCTGACACATACATTTCAAGGCCTTATAAAGTTGGTTAAACTATTCTGACACATACATTTCAAGACCCTGTAAAGTTGGTTAAACTATTCTTTCTGACATACATTTCAAGGTTCACAGAATACAGTCTTGATGTCCCCCACAAGTTTGTTAATCCTAACTGCACTTACAATCTCGGAAGCGCAGGCAAAACTCTTTGTTTAATATAGAAGTTTCTAGAGATCGTGCGACCTCCGCTTTGTGCAGACTTAATTTAATATTGTAGAATATTGTATTGAGTAACACTGTCTTGTGTAACACGTGGCCAATGTTTCTAAGGACAGAGTAAGCATCTGTACCGTAACAATGACGCCAAGTTCTATCAAACGAGAAAGTGACAAGTGTTAAGTTCTTTAATAAGTAGTTTAACCAGCTGTTCAAAATAATTGTTTAGCATTACTTCAAAACGTAGAGGGGTTAGTACTTCTATTAATGAGGTACAACAAAATTAGTCAAAAGCTAACTCGAGAAATGTTGATCTGACGTATTAAAAAATCTGGAGTGGGTACCCTTAATTCATATTGGGTATAAAAATCGATCGTTTCTTGGAACGTATATAAGAAGATACAAAATGACATGACGCTAATTATAATATAAGGAAAATCCGTTCTGCTCAAGAACAAACTCCAATATAATGATGTCTCGTCTTTCTGTTAGATATCTGTGTATTGTCCTATTGCATTATTTATTAGCCTGTCACGGGTTCACGTATAACGAAGTTTTGTGATTCGTGATAGCGTGTTACTCCTGGGAACTTGCAATAAATTAAACTTTGGAATAATACTTTATTCTAAGAAATTCGTACCGAATTTTCTTCTTCCACATACGAGTGCAACAATTTCCTAATACTTTGAAGTATGTAATAGATGGAATTTTGGGTGAAATCCATAATTTGTTACATATATGCCACGAACGCCAAGCAATTCTACCAGATTCACCAGGAACACAATTCGTCTTTACATTTTGCGATTAACAAATCCATTCCGTATTAGTCTTACTCCTTAGCCAGTCTCGTCGATCTTATATATATGCAAAATGCCCGAAATGTCAAGAAACGTATGATTTTTGCCGAGATCGATTCTACATAATTGAAAAGTCATTGTTAGCTCAGTTTAATTCCAAGCAAATAGATTAATGTGGGAGTATCTATAATCTGCTCGAGGTTGGATTAACGAAGAGTCAGGAGCTAAAAATAAAGGAGCAGATTAACTAGAAAACAGCTGAGTGTAGCGACCTTAACGATCTAAAGGATTAGACACTGTACAAATAGAAAAGAGGCGTGGCTTTTCGAATGAACTGATAATATTATGAATGTTTGTGTGTCTGGTTCTATTTTATACTGTCAGCTTGATTGGCAATTTGGCAATGCGTTGGCAATAACCCACTCCGAATTGGCAACATTGATGTTAAGTAGCCCTATATAAAGCTTGTACACATTTAAATCTAAGCTTAAGAATTTTCTTATAACTGCACAAAGGCTGCACGGGGATATTAATGCCGACCTTTCTTTTATATGACATAATATAATATATTTTTATTTAATTTACTATTTATAAAGCTATATTATATTTATATTACAATATAAGACATAACGGACGCTTTTTTTTATATATTTGTACTTTGATTGTCACATCTTTTAAACTACTCTTCAAATTATATGTGTATTTAATTATTACTGAAATCTATATATGCTCTATAAACCTCCAGAAAACAAGAATGACTTTATTTTCCAACTCCAATACTCATTTGCATGTGTAAACCTATGCTTCGCTACCAAAGGGTGCTAACTGAAAACCAGCGCTGAGTGTTATCACTTCAGCACACGCTGAGGTAGCACCTATTTGGCGACACACAAAACTGACACACCGGCACACATGTATACTTATGTACTAAAATTTTGTCCAACATTAGCTTAAATCTTTAAATGCTTTGTTCTTTTTATTACCCGTTGTTTATTTTCTTTGTGGTTTAGTACTTTATTTCTTTTGTTTACTGTATTAGTTGGTGTGTTTTTCATTTTTAATATCTACCTACCTGTACTTGTATTGTCGTCGAATAAATGTTTTTTCTTTCTTTCTTTCTATATGTAAAGTATCTACCAGTGGTGGTAACCACTTACCATCAAGCGGATCGTCTGCTTGTGTATTAGTGTATATTAAAACTTGGCTGGGTTGCTTGCTAAGTCATGTTTTTAACCCCCGACGCAAAAACGACGGGGTGTTATAAGTTTGACGTGTCTGTCTGTCTGTCTGTCTGTCTGTCTGTCTATCTATCTATCTGTCTATCTGTCTGTCTGTCTGTCTGTCTGTCTGTCTGTCTGTCTGTCTGTCTGTGTGTGTGTGTCTGTCTGTGGCATCGTAGCTCCCAAACGGATGAACGGATTTTGATTTAGTTTTTTTTTGTTTGAAAGTAGAGTTAGTCGAGAGTGTTCTTAGTTATGTTTGGTGAAAATCGGTCCAAGATGGCCGCCGCTACAAAATGGCGGATTACTTTTTTCTTCCACGACCCCATCGATATGGGTATCAAATGAAAGGGCTTAACGAGTAGAATACAGCCCACTATATAAAATTTAAAATCCAAGATGGTCGCCATCAAAAAAATTGAATTACGTATTGCGTTGGGGGATTTTTAATTAAATTTTTAATTTAATTCACTTGTATTTTATAATTTTTAATTTTATTACTACTGCAGTTGAAGCACTACACAGAACTACACACACTACTGCAGTTAAGTTGTTAGAAAAATTTGCGTTTTCGCCACTTGCTTTTGCAGTTATCTTGTTAATCATCATCATCATTTTAGCCGTAGGACGACCACTGCTGAACATAGGCCTCCCGTTTGATCTTGTTATTAATGTCGAAAAAAAAAAAATTATTATATAATAGGTATTTTGTTCCTTGTGTATCATTTCGAGAAAGGAAAACTTCTCACAAATAGTCATTAGCGTACCCATCCCCTTTTATTCCTACGACCTTTCTCTTTTCACACAAACTCTACGAATCCAAATTATTCACGGAATGGCGCGATTTGATTACGTGGGCTTTTTGTTATTTTGTGGGAAGTTGTGTTGTGAATTTATTATTTGGAGATCAAAGGATAGCTTGATTTTTGTTTTTATATTATTACTGAACAATAACCCTATATACTTTTATTTTATTTTATTAATTTAATGGCAATTACGAGTGCCCTTTGAACGCATAGCCTTGAGAGGTTGTTCAACTCACCAAGTTGTGGGAGGGCCACAGGAAGGGCTTTAAAATTGATTTATAAAAAAATGTGAATTGGGAATTTTAAAAAATCTTGGGATTACGAAGACTGTCCATCGAAAAGCGCCAACTAACGTTTTTATGACCATAATTTATTGTAAATCCGCTGATAGGTATTGCTAACATTTCTATACCTCCTAACATTATATACTCGTATACTAAAGAAACGTCTTTATTCTTACAAATTACATTTTACTAGCAACGTTTTCAATCAAGTCTAAATGTGTGAATGTTTATTACTTCATTTCGGGCGATCTAACAATGCTTTAATTTTACTGCGGCGGCAATTCGGCGCTTCAAACGACGTTTTCGGTCCTAGCACTTAAAGTCGTTTAGGAACAGCCGTTCACAGCTATTACAATTATTTTAGTGTTGTTACTGAGGAGAGATGAGCGAGTCTTCTGAAATGGTATGGTCAAGTCTTGCGCAGACCAGCGGCTTGGCGCTTACCGCTGGCTTAACGTCGCGCAAGACGATATGAGAGCCAACTCAACATAGAAGATGGCGAAGATCGAGCAAAGTGGAGAGAAAGAAGTAGATAAACGGACACTGGTTGTTAGCCGGGATATACGCTAAGAAGAAGAGGACTGAGGATAGACAGGGCTGGGCCTTAGAAGACAGCCCAGACGCCTAAGTATCTAAGAGGCATTACTGCGCCTTTCTCTGAAGTCGCCCTGTCTAACTTATTCCCATTATTTTAGGGTGGTTACTACGTAGCTGAAACGCGGTCTTGTATGGCCTACGAGGCATTACTGCGCGTCTCTCTGAAGTTGCCATGTCTCTTTGAATACAATTTACTTATTCCATTATTGTAGGGTGGTTATTGGGGAGAGACATGTTGGGCCTAAGGAGGCAAGCGAGACATGTCTGCGCATGTAGCCTCCGGTGTTTAACTACGCGAATCTCTAAAGCTACACTGTATATTTGAGTATTATTGACTTATTCCCATTATTGTAGGGTGGTTACTGGGGAGAGACCGGCTGGGCCGCGGGAGACAGTCGAGACGCGGCCGCACGTGTGGCCTACGAAGCGTTATTGAGGGTCTCTCTCAAGCTACCTACAGGGGACCGCTTCGACGAGTTCGCGGACGCAGTCCGAGCTCGGGCCCGACAGCATTATAATTATACATTCTCTGATGGGGAAGAGGTAAGTGAAACAGGTATTTTATTTTAAAGATAAATTCAACAGATTTATCTATGTGCTTTTTGGCTTAAATTTGTGATGGTGTTTTATATAGAGTGCAATTAAGGTTTACCAAATATATCGACACAAAAATTGTTAAACCTGGTAGAACAGTAAACCATCCGTGTCCAAGAAAGGTCTAAACTACCTCTTAGTTTTAGGTACAAGAATTGATATATTGCTAGTTATCAGTAAGGCGTAACAATTCTGTTATCTTTCTTTTGGATGATCAATGAATCTAACTAATAAAAAATAAGCTATAGTAATGTATAATTTATTACGTTTTAAATAGTTATTATTTGAGTTCCTTTGTGTTTTATTCACGATTTCAACCTTTACCTTCTTATATTTTAAGACAGCGACTACAAGCCAACCGTTACTAATAAGGTGTCTAAAATAAATCGATCAACTTTACGCCCCGAACCCTCATAAATAAATTTATATCGCCGTAAAGACCCCAAATTTACCCAATATTGGGTGTCCGTAGTCGCACCTTCATTAATTTTCATCTTTCATTTACTTTTAATTAAAGCTTACCTACTTTAACTATTCAACTTATATTAGAATGGTCAAGATCTTATTAAATTATTTCTGAATCGATGATTTCTTCACATAGGAATGTTGACATATCCATATAGGTAATTGAAATGGGTAAGTTTATAAGGTAGTTAATTCTCATAATGGTTGTATTGGTTTGATCATCACCACATTATTATCTAACGAGTATCTTTTAACGGGGGTTGGCAAAACCAGCAACACTTTGACCCATTGGGATCTATTGTATTTACCCCTACTCCCTACCTATGCGTTTCCTACTCTTGGAAGGAGTGGGTTATTAAAGCGGTGATCCTACTTAGAGCATGAAACCTGTATAGGTACCTGTTAGGTTTGAACATAACGTGGTGAAGTATTTCACCACATTAGGTTCACTACCGCCATAGAAATTCATAGACTACGGTCGGCGACGCGTATACGAACCTCTAAGAATTTTTATTGCGTTCAAAATTGCCCAATGTGCCAATACATCATAAACTTAGATAATATTCGCTAATATTGAAGTACATATTTGTAGGGAACAAACATGTAAATATACTGAAGGAGTCATCATTTTTACATTATTTACCACACATTATAATGTCCGTAATTAAATCTAAATAAATAAATAAATATTTCAGGACATTTCACACAGCGCCACCTAACCCCAAGCTAAGCAACCTAATGCTTGTGTTATGGTACGCGTCTGGCCCACCCTCGAGCAGGCAGCTGGACAGTGGTGGCAGTCCGTCCACTACTCCAGCAGTGGACGGACAGAGAGCACGGGTCCTTGACCTTCCGGCTCGTGCAGGTGCTTTCCGGGCACGGATGCTTCGGAAAGTACCTGCACCACGTAGCCGGCAGGGAACCGACCCCTGCTTGCCACCACTGTGGTAGCGACGTGGATACGGCGCAGCATACACTGGAGGAGTGCCCAGCTTGGGTCAGTGAGCGCCGTACCCTCGTCGCTGTTATGGGGGGCGAACTCTCGCTGGCAACCATGGTAAGAGCCATGGTTGAGAGCGAGGAGTCGTGGCAGGCCGCGGTTTCGTTCTGCGAGAGTGTCATCTCGCAGAAGGAGATCGCGGAACGCGAACGGGAGGTCACCACCGACCTCCCGATGCGTGCCCGGAGAAGGGGGCGTCGGAGGCGTATCTTCCACGCCCTTCTCCAGCCCCCATAACCTGGGTCTAGGCGGCGAGTACGGGGGTATTCGTCGCCGCAAGAACAGACCCACGAGGTGGCGCGCGCGGTGTTTCCGCGCGCCCCTTGAGAGGGTGGGGTGAAACTCCTCTTCACCCCACCGCGGAGGGGTCCTCCTGTCAGTGAGGACCAAACGCCGTCGGGGCCGCGGATGAATGCTTCGGCGTACCCGTTGCCCCGGCATTATGGCGTCCCGCAGGAACACCCCAGGTTTTTTAGTGGGTATCCCCGCCGCTCCCATCTCTGGCGGGGGAGTCCCACATACCACCCCGCGCCCCCCGGCGTGGGGTGATGATGCGTAACGCATTTTTCCTGGGTCAAAAAAAAAAAATGGTGGTTAGGATAACGGATATAATACTTATATACTTTTTTTTGTAAATACATACTTATAATAGATACAGAGAGCCACCCAGACCAGAAACAAATATCTGTGGATCACACAAACATTTGTCCCATGCGGAAATCGAACCCGCAACCTTCTGCGTTGTAGGCGGGTATTAGGCCACCGCGCCACAGAGGTCGTCTAATTACGAATTCTAATAAGAATTTAATTCATACGTTTAAAACAGGTGAATTTCTTCATCGGAGCGTTCTATGATGGCGTGTACTTACTGGGCATGGCTCTGAACGAGACGTTGACTGAAGGAGGGGATTTAAGAGATGGGAGGAATATTACGCGACGCATGTGGGGCAGAGATTTTCATGGTAAGTATTGTTGTTAAGCCCTCGAATAACTCGTATTATTCGAGTACGATATACGATAAAGCCTGTCCATTTACAGTCACACAGTCGCAGTGTTGCCTAGGTAATCAATAGATACGAAATACAAAGCCGTACTGCACTGCACTTGTGATCTTCTTAGCTAAGTCATGTACCTGGTCACTTAACCCTTAACCCAGTGAGAATTTCAGCGGGATATTTGGTAACACTGCTGTTAAATTTTATACTACATTTTTATTGAAATTTGTGTATATTGGTGTCAGGTATAACCGGTCACGTGAGGATAGATGCCGTTGGAGACAGGGATGCAGATTATGCTATACTAGACCTCGACCCTGTAACCGGAAAGTTTGAGGTAAGTAGTGTAGGTACAGTCTACTACAAAGAGATGTATCCATGTTAGTCTTACAAAATGAAGGAACTTTTAGTATGCAAAAATTATTTACCCTTACTTCGTGACATTTTCAGTATCCACCAAATCTTATACTATATTCAATTCATTTTAAATGCTATTATTATACACCTAAGGAAAAGTAGTGGGATACATCATTGTTGCATATTAAACGAGTCGATGATAATATAAAGTTTGATTGCTACTAGAAATGTCACCAAGGGTAGTTCATTGTGGCAAATGAAAATTTACTTCATTTTGTAAACCTAACATGGATACATCTCTTTGTAGTTGACTGTACCTCTATACAGCAATATTTTGAATATTTTCTTAATGTTGTGAGTCCATATTTTACTTTTAATTGGAAAAGAGTAAATGAGCATTCGTTTTATTCATCAAATACATAAAATTATGTCCTTAACTTTTTTTTACGATTTTTATTGGACTAAAAATTTAAATCGATATTAAGAAACATGTCGAAAATACCATTACTTGAGAACTTTAAAGCCGTTGTAAAAAGCTTGGTTTCAATAAAGAAAATAATATAGTCCCCTTGAAATCCTTTAAATTTATGTTCAAACTAATTCCAAGTTCAGATATTTAAAGTTTAAAGATTGGACCAGCATAATAAAGTGGGTCGCCTGAAAGCAATTCAAGTTTATTGTATGTCAAGTTAAATATTTGTAGGGTTAGCCAAATAAATCAAATATTTCTGGAAGTAGTTTCATAAAATAGAAGTGAAGCACCCACAGTAAGCATGTGGCGAGGCAAGAGACCACTCGCTTATATACAGGCACGAAATCAGTCGACGAAGGTGTATTACCCTGTTTCGTTTCTTCACTCACGCTTACCCACTCAAACGTCCCGACCGCTATAGCGGTCTGAAAAAAAGTTGAGTTAAACGTTACAGCCGCTATAGCGGTCCTAGCGACTTGCTACTTTAAAAACATGTTTTTATCTATGAAAACGGTGAAAAGTTGCGTAAATATGGTTGTATATGGCTTTGTAATAAACATTTTAAATCTGTAGTCATTAAATCTGAAGCTAAGCTCTTGGCAACATTTAAAATTTATTTTTTGAAATTATAGTTTCGAAGTTTTCATGCGTACCAGTGAAATCTGCGTATAAAATGTTTATAATTCACCTTATTTTATTAAAATTATATATTATTATAATCCTCATGATACTATCTTTCGGAATTGGTACAGATATTAAGGAAATAAACACAATCGGGACAATTTTACATGTCTTAAAGTGGACATGTAAAATTTTTGTCGCGCTTGCCGCGTTTCCGTAATATTTTTCCATGATTAATTTTAATCAACTATTATTTTATTAAAACACAACTTAAATTTAGAAAAACAGTTCAACATAATTAGTTACGTATACCTAACATTTAAAAATATAAACTAAAATAGTTTGAATTCATTGATTTAATATATCCATTCTAAGGATTTTGTTCTAGGCGACTTCAGCGTTATACAAGAATGGGTGGTTTGTTTTGATTTATTGTGTTACATTGTACTTTCCAAGTCATGATATTTTTATATCATAACAAAGCTTTTATAATCTAGTTTAATAATATGTAGGTAAAAACAAAAAATATTTAGAGGTGTTTCGTAAAAAAGTGTTTAAACCAAAAAAATACCTAAAATTTACACATATTGCCAAGTTAGAATTTTTTTTACATACTTTGTGTTAATATTTGAATCACAATTTTCAGATATTTTATTTCTTTATAGTTCTAACTATATAATGCTATTTTTTCATAGAAAATGGTTCAATAGTTTGCTAGAAAATAGACGTTTAGTAGGTATCGGTAGTGAGCGCTCGACGCGATTCTATTTGGATCGCGGACGCGGACGTTCAACGCTTTTTCAGCTGTCAAGCGCGGACGTGTGAGTGGACGTGTGTGTGGTGTGAGTGGACACTACACTTAGGTTTTGATAACTACTCGGACGGTCGTGACGACTGAAATAGAATAAAAAGAAATGTAAAAAATTAAAAGATGCTTACTTTTCCTGCCCTGTGACCCCTGCAAACATACTTTTCAGTTGTTAACTTAATGTTAATTAAGTTAGTTTTGTTCACGCCTATGGATGTTTCATTTTTTGTTATAGAGAGCTCAATCCAGTAGATTTTTCGCATAGGTTACGCAAAGAGTAATCGCAAACATTTGTTCTGGGGCGATTATATTAGCTAGTTCGCTTTCTTTGTTTACTGGCTTTCATTGAATCATCAATTTTAAGCTCGTAAATGTCGAGCCGACCTTTCTAAATGGATTGATTTTAGATGAATTTATTAGGACTCTTTTCATTCATCTGAACCGAGTTCTACTTGTTTAGAAACCTATATTATTATGTACCAACCTCTATCTTTTTATTATTATTATATATTATTTTATGTTAAATAAAAAAAAAAACTCATTAAAATCATAGCGACGAGACCGTGTTAATTTTATGTTCATCGCCATCAGTTAAACCTAGAAGCGTATAATGTTTCTATATTTACCTGCGTGTCTTCTGATATATTGTTTATTTGTATTGTTTTAATTCAACTTTTTAAATGAAAAATATAATTTCGGGTAAAATTTTTGTCCGTGGTCGTAGGTGGTGGCATTCTATCACGGCTTGAACATGAGTTACAAGGCGGTGGCAGGCAAGGCGATACACTGGCCCGGCGGGTACCGCGGCCCGCCGCCTGACACGCCTCGCTGCGGCTTCCTCGGCACCGACCCCATGTGTCAACTAGGTAACGTTATACAGACTGGTCAGGTCATTGTACATGAGCTACAAGGCGATACACTGGCCCGGCGGGTACCGCGGCCCGCCGCCTGACACGCCTCGCTGCGGCTTCCTCGGCACCGACCCCATGTGTCAACTAGGTAACGTTATACTGACTGGTCAGGTCATTGCACATGAGCTCCAAGGCGATACACTGGCCCGGCGGGTACCGCGGCCCGCCGCCTGACACGCCTCGCTACGGCTTCCTCGGCACCAACCCCATGTGTCAACTAGGTAACGTTATACAGACTGGTCAGGTCATTGCACATGAGCTGCAAGACCGCCGATCCTATAAAAAAAAAACACCAACTTACCAATAACCCGGTATATACTAGTATTAGCTGTAAAAGTCTAGACCCTATAGTGGTCCGGAATTTTCGTAGACGGAATTTAATAAAGAACTATGTATGTACTGAATAGCTATATTCATCTTTGAAATTACAACGCCTTTTATTTATGTACGTACATAAATCTTCCTTACCTTTATTGCAAAATATCTAAAAAAAGATACATGAGAAAGTAGATATCTCAATTTAACCTCATCTCGACGAATTCCCTCCATCAATCTGTCTTCATCAACTCTATAAGCATACACTGGCATAAAGAGCGAATGGCTCTAGTCAACCGAAATATAGCGATCACTCGGGAGTCAGGAGCTCTTTATTATACAACTAAACGAGCTTTCACTTTTACAACACCTTTATAACGTTGTTAGTTACTCCCTGTGGTTTTAACCGCTGAAGTATGCTATAAAGATCTCTGAAAAGCACAGTCTGTGATTTCGTAATAAGTATTGTATATTATATTCACTACATAGAATAAAATAAAGTCGCCTTTCGCGTCTGTCTGTCCCTATGTATGCTTTAATCTTTAAAACTACGCAACGAATTTTGATACGGTTTTTTTAAATAGAGTTATTCAAGAGGAAGGTTTGTGTGTATCTATCTATCTATCCACTCAGCCCGTATCCACCCACTGCTAGGTAAAGGTCTCCTCATGTTCACGCCACACCTTCCGATCCTGTGCGGGTCTCATCCAGCTCCCCTTTGTATACTATAATACATGCATAATATAGCAGAGAAACACTGATCATTTTCTGTTAGAAGCAACGAAGTGCGGTCGGATCCACTGGTAAATTATAAGTAGCATAGTCCACTGGTAAATTATAAGTAGCATAGTCCACTGGTAAATTATAAGTAAGAAAACACTTTGTTTATCCGATTCTAACATAAAACTTAAACAAGTGAATTGTTAAAAAAAATTCAATATCTAGCATAGCTGTAACCCTGTTTTATATGAGTAGTTAATAATATTATATCCCGCTCTGTTAACAATGTTTCAGCCTAATTGGTTTTATTACCTATGATATGAAAAGGCAACAAACATCCATACAAACACCTCAACTACACATTTATAACATTTGTGGTTCTCTATTACCTCCTTTTATTACGAAAACTTTGAACTAACCACCATTGTTACATCAAGTTTATGATGTCAAGTAAATAATAGAAAAACAACCGTATATATTTTGGCATAGGGTTGAATGTTGTTTGTTAATTTTGGTATAAAATTGGGACATTTTTTCATGCTGCCATGGACAGAGGCCCAGACGGTTATAATATATTGTTTCATTGGCCTTGCTATATTTCTTACGTTCGCCGTGACTGCGTCGTGTGTTGCTTATAAGTAAGTATGTTTTATGAGTTGAACCAATTTTAAATTGCATTTGTTTGTCGAACAAAATGTTCTGACGCTTAGAGAAACGACATGCATTTTAAAATGGTTTAATAATAATATTAACACAATTTTGTTTCTTTGTAGACTGTATTAATATTTTCGTAGCAAGCTCTACGGTCGTAGCATTTGCTACGCGATTATTATAAAACAGATTTTAAAAATAATGTTTTTTTTTATTAATAATTATTATTGAACTAAATCGCAAGAAGTCCAATCAAATATTTATTGAAAACAAACAAAAGGAAATTGTAATATTCAAGCTATTCAATGATAAGGAAAAAGATTGCCTACAGTAAAAAAATAAGGAATAAAAAAGGACAAAAAAGGTTAAAATGGGATAAACCTACTCGAATCCAACAAGACCATGAGGATTTTATAAAGTAGGACAATAGCTAAAATAAAACAACTAGTTTAACTAAAGCGTAGGACGACGAGAAATTCTAGAATATCTAATTCTGCTCCAGCGGTAGTAAATAGTGTAGGCAGAGAATAATATTAGCTGTTTAATCTGGGGGCACGGTAGTGCCCCCGCCAAGTCGAGCGCGAAGCAAGCACTGCCGTACCATCCTTTACAGGAATCATTTCGCCGCATTTTCAGGCCCCTATTTGAGAACCTCTGGATAAGACCAGAACACAGAAATTCCTCCAATCGTCATCCAGTAAGCTATAATTACATACTTAAAATCCAAAACTTCATGTCTGTAGGTCATTAAGTTCCGAAGTTAAGCGAAAGCAAAGTTTCGCATTTACGACACTCACTCACTCACTCACTCACTCATGATCATCAAAATAGAACTAGTACTTCCCATAAACTCAGAGAGCTGAAATTTGGTACATACTTAGAATTTATTGTATAAACCATAGGAAAACTAAAAAAACATGCAATTTCGGTCTCGTTTTCGAGATAATTAATCTGCATAAATAACTTTGTAATCTCATATAAATGTATAGGATTACAAAGTTACATTTGCAGTCAATGGTTAAAATTGTGTAATATCCAACTTATTAATTAAAAATATATATAAGGCATAGTATATAATGTATATGTGTGTGTATATGTGTCGTAAATCGTCAGTTATGATCAGGTGATATCTAGCGTGGCCTAAGGCTAACCTATAACGAATCTATCACAAGAGCCCAACCAAACTATTAGAAGAGATCGACATACCGCCTTTATTACAAGCTTTTATTTACTTTCACCTGTCTGTCGGTCTGTCTGTCTGTAATTAAAACTTGCAAGTTTAATTAGGCCCACTTCCCGGTATAATATTATGATGCATTGGACTAAGAGTGAACGCACACGTATCTAGATGGCGCTGACTGTATTTTAAAACGCGCTTACGGTTTGTATTTCTGATAACCTTATATTATAGCGTTTCTACAAAAATAAGTGAAATCCCACCAAAAACATACTGTAAAAAACTAGCCAAGTCTCGATGGAGCTGCTTGTTTATCTCTAAAAAGTAATGAAATCTAGACAAAGTCGTGCCAAGTATAAGGTCCCTTACTGCGATTTCTTTATTATTATTGTTAATTGTGTGTGACTTGGCCGTTGAAGGGTACACAAGGGTATTATACCAGGTGCTCCATGACACTATTGCACCAATCTGTCCGCTACCCATTCACGATAGAAAATTTCCACTTGGAAAACGTTGATTGAATAACCAGTCAATTGTAGGCTTGATAAAGCTGCGTATTTAAATAATACTTATGTTTAGGCGATCCAAGTGTCATGGAGCATCTGGTTTTGTACCCTTGTGTACCCTTCAACGGCCAAGTCACACAAAATTAACAATAATAATAAAGAAATCGCAGTAAGGAACCTTATACTTGGCACGACTTTGTCTAGATTTCATTACTTTTTAGAGATAAACAAGCAGCTCCATCGAGACTTGGCTAGTTTTTTACAGTATGTTTTTGGTGGGATAAAGATTACATTTAAGGTTTTATCCACAGATCACTTTAAAATGAGATCAGTCATCTATGGCCGCATAGTCGCTTAACATTACGCGAGATCGTGGTCAAGGGCTAACCTATATCACACTTACTTATATTATAAAAGCGAAAGTTTGTGAGTGAGTGTGTATGTTTGATACTACTTCACGTCGAAACGTGTGGACCGATTGAGCTGAAATTTGGTATAGCGATAGCTGAAACCCTGTAATAAAACATAGGCTACAGCACAGCAGGCAAAACCACTGGGCGCAGCTAGTAATAAATAAAATAAAATAAACAAGGATTTTGTATCAGACCCGTCGCCAGATTTGACAAAGCAAAGCATAAATTTTGACCCAGACGGCGTACACAACGTGTGTACGTTATTAAATAGTTAAGATTAATTTAGAACAGTATAAAAAGGCATGTTTAATAGTGTTCTTGCCGTTCCATTAGAATTTATTCCGTGGTTTCATCTATTTCATAAATAGTAAACGATTAAGAGCCCTCTTTTTTTAGGTTTTCTTAGAAAAGCTTTCTTCGGTGGGTAAAAAAACTAGGGTGACGTCACCCATCCACGTCGGCTTATTCGGTAATTGCGTAAAAAGATGAGAAATTAAGTTGATTATGTTTACTAAAATCTGGCAATTTTTTAATGGCGAGCCGTTATAGGTTTTTATGGCATTGTTAAATACGCTTTGTGGGAAATAGATAAATTTATATTTGAGTATGTAAAGGCATAATAAATAATAATGCGTCATCGTGAACGGCGTATAGTGAATAAATGAATTTAGGTATTTGATAAAAATATAAAAGGCTTTTATGAATATAGCAGAAAAATAATAAAAATGGTAAACTTCAAAATTTAATATCGTCACGCGCGATCAGGATTTGTTTCTTTGCAATTTTGTGGAACAAAATCACTTTGAATTTTTCAACGTGAAACTCATTTTAAATTCAAATATTTGTATTTCAAATTTTCAGAAGTTTGAAAATGCTTTTATGAATTTTGTAGCAATATAGATAGAAGCGGATAACGGATTGAACCCGCTTATGCACTCTCAGGGCTTTTTAAATCGGTAGAATATTTTTAGACTACGTTTATATACAGATTTTATTTTCAAAGTTCCTACATATTTAGAATAATAGAAGTTGATTTAAAACTAAAATACCACGGCCTTCTTAGCGCACTACGAAATTAATTTTTTTTAAGTGCAAATATTGTACTTTAAAAAACATATACATACGAGTATATCTCAGATTTTATTTTCGCAGTACATAGTCGTAGATTTCAGCGTATTTCTTCGTAGTTGTTCAGACTTTTAATGTTAATTCTCAACAATTTATTCACATAGTGCTCGGTTAAGTATAGGATAACTAAACACGCCGCTAAATATTTTATCCATTTTCTAGCCACCTTTACATTAAAATTGAGTTGTGCTTAGATTGGGGTTAGACAGGGCTGTATGAAATGTCCTGCATTTTGTTTGTTTCTTGTTTCTTAACTCCGAGGTCGGAGTTTGGCGCCGCAGGTCTGTGCATTAGCCAAAATATTTATTTATCCTCTAAGCACTCTCTAGTATAATATGTGTATATTAATTACTGTAGACAAGCGCGCATAGACGCCGAACTGAACAACATGGCTTGGAGAGTCCGTCCTGAGGAGGTGCTGGTGGAAGTCGGCACAGGAATCGGAGCTAGCCCGGCGCTGCACAGTATTAACGAGGTTCTTAAGGTAAGAATACATTCAAATATGGGATAAAAGGTTAAAATTATGTCAAATTTCATTCATGTTTATTTGAAAGTTTTTAACATTAAGCATTTATTGTTTAATCATTTCAAGAATTTTTTTAACTAAAAACCTCAAAACCGCAAAATGACACTATATGTTGCAAGCAATTTAATAAAAAATACTAAATTTTACGCGCTTTTGATTAATGAAGTACTTTTAATGAAACATTTAATAACATGTTAAAAGTTTAAAAATATGTACAAAGCATTATATAGAATTTCAATTACATTTATGCAATGGTGTTGCAGTAACATTAATATTATTGCAGCCAACATCAATTACGTTGATAACTGCATTAGTTGATACACTTATCAGATAATGGAGTACGTGTCTTCTATTTAATTAGAGCTAGACCTTGGTACTAACCCGTTTTAAAAGTTTTTTATTTATACCTAATTATAGCCGTATTATAAATTCGAAAGCATGAATGTGTGTCTGTGTTTTTGTTACTTCTTAACGTCTAAGTGGCTAAATGTTGTTATCGGTAGCTTAGATCCAGGAATAACACATAGGCTAAAGGAAAGAGTGACTGATAGACTACTGACTGATCTATATTTACGCACATCTCAAACCGCTAAAGGGATTGAGTTAAGATTTGGAATAGGTACACATAAATTTTTGACCTAGATATCCGCTAACGAAGAATTTCTCTACGATGACATAAGTGCGAGCAAATAAGATAACCTACGAGTATATATTTAGTAAAAAATAATAGACTTTTTCATTACGAACAATCGTAAATATATAGAATAGAATAGAGTACTCTTTATTGCAACCAAAGAAAATTACAGTTAATAAGTAGTACAGTAGTAGTTACAGTTTGTACCTATTTTTACTAGAGAAACATCTTGAAATAGAACCTTACATAGCAAATTTCAATACAGGCTAACAACACAGTTATTATCTGGATTTATGGTCCAACAATCCAAGATGTCGTAATTCTTTTTAATTTGATTTGTTGTACGAGCCTTCCTCAATATTGTCTTAAGGCTGTTTCCTTTCAAAACCTTTGAACGAAATGTTAAAGGTCAAGCGATGTAATTCATGAAATTGGAAGTTTAACGTTATTTTTTTGGACTATTGTATTTGTTTTTTAAAAATAGTGCTAATTGTTCGCAAATTCCTTAAAAAAGTCTTTGTAAAGATGCACTTACAAAGCTTCTCAGCTATGAATAAACTGAATTGTTTTGTGGTCTTTGTGAATTGTTGAAGGTTTACACTTTACGACTGTTGTTTTCTGTATTGTTTAAATTAACCTTGGTCGGTTACTTCTAAGAGTTGTTGGTATTTAGATAATTTAGTAGAGGTACGTTGATACGGTAGATAGATCAAATTTGATGGAAGTTTATCATTCCATGCATATTAGACTTACGAGTCAAAGTTAAAACACACAAATATAAATAAAATTAACTACATGTATTATTAATTTAAAAATACGAAATCATTTTCATATAGCGTCCGTGGCCCAGTGGTCATACCTCCGACTTGTAAGCCGGAGGTCCTGGGTTCAAATCTCAGTGTGGCAAAGATTTTCGCCTGGATGCTACCGTGTTTCGAAAGGCACGTAAAACTGTGGGTCCCGGCTGTTTCCTATAAGATATGTAGGAGGCAGTCGTCAGGTCATGTTGCAGGCCTTGTAGGAATCTCGGCGACCTGAAACTGCAACATATAGGTTGGCCACACGACCTATAATTTGTGATTTGACTCTGACAGTGTAAGTAGGGTAACCTGTTCTGTTGGAGTATAAACCAAAATTATTATTATTATTATATAATAGGGTTCAATCATAGGCGTACCCAGCTTCTGGTCTAGGGGGGGGCAGGCAAGGACGGATTCAGATTTTTTTTACTGAACTTGAACTTTGTGCCTGTGTTATGTGCCTATATGTTTTAACGTTGAGCAGGTAGGACTTATTTAAAGGTACGTAATACTTTGATTTCGCCTCGCACTTAGCGTAAGAAAATTAAAATATTCTTCCTTTAAATAGCGCGAGCAGCTTGCTGCGAGCCCCGAGAAAATTTTAAATTTTTGGTAGTGAAAATACTGCAGTTAATTTGCTGCGAACGGTAGAAAAATAAAAATATACTTTCATTAAAAAGCGCGAGCTACTTGCTGCGAGCGCAAAGAAAATTTTATATTTTTGGCAAGAAAAAAAGCGCGGTTAACTTGCTCCGAGCGGTAGAAAAATTATAATATTCTTCCTTAAAATAGCGCGAGCAGTTTGCTGTGAGCGCCGAGAAAATTTTATATTTTTGGCAACGAAAAGAGTGCGGTTAACTTGCTCCGAGCGGTTAGAAAATTAAGATTATTCTTATTTAAAACAGCGCGAGCAGCTTACTGCGCCCGCCGAGAAAATTTTATATTTTGGACTACGAAAAGAGTGAAGTTATCTTTCCCTGAGGGGTTAGAAATTTAAATATTCTGACATACTAATAGGAGCACACACAGCTTGCTGCGAGCGGCGAGAAAATTTAATATATTGGACAACGAAAAAGTGCAGTTAATTTGCTTCGAGCAGTAGGAAAATTTAAATATACTTCCGTAAAATAGCGGAAGCAGCTTGCTGCTATTGCCAAGAAAATTGTATATATTTGACAACGAAAAACGTGCAGTTATCTTTTTCTGAGCGGTTAGAAATTGCAGTTATCTTTTTCTGAGCGGTTAGAAATTTAAATATTTTCACTTATATAAGAGCGCGTACAGCTACGAGAGTCGAGTATTTTTTATATTTCTGACTACGAAAGGTGAGCTTAGTTTGTTCCGAGCTGCAAGAAACTTGAATGTTCTTACTAATAAAAGCGCAAGCTGTTGCAGCTGTGTTTGCTGCGAGCCGATAAAATTTCAAATCTTGATTATGAAGAATGTGCGAACGGCTTATTCGATCGAGCCCCAAGAAAATATCCCACGAAAGTTACATGTAAGCGATATACTACGACTACCTCTATACTACCTACAAACTTGCTGCAAGTGCCAAGAAATTTTATAAAAATGATGACAAAAACTGTGCATTTAGTATACTCCGAGTGATGAAAAAATTAAATATTGATGCTAAAAGGCTAAAAAATATATAATTCTGACTACGAAACGTGTGTGATCGCCTTATTGCGAGCGCCAAGAAAGTTTTATTTCTTGTTCTACAGATATAATATAAGACATTCGATTTCCAGGGGGGGCAGCTGCCCCCCCCTGCCCCCCCCTGGGTACGCCTATGGGGTTCAAGTATCATTTAGAGATAAAAGTATTCTTTTTACAGTTAATTAAGTATCGTAAATATTTTTTTCTAACTTATTATGAGGATATTTGTTTCCAGTCACATTAATCCTGTTTAAAAATTAAATTTCCCATTTAAATTTAAATCGTGTCTTAGTCTTGGAGCGGTCAGCGATAGCGGCCTAGTATTCTTCTCACGGTCAGTCCAGCGGTACCCCGCTACCGACACTACTTACTACCCTTAATTATATATAAGGTTATGTTGCAGGCCCTTTAGTAATCTCGGCGACCTGAAACTGCAACATAGGTTAGCCACACAACCTATAAATTGTGATTTGAAGTAGGGTAACCTGTTCTGTTGGAGTATAAACCCCTATTATTATAATGCTCTTAAACACGGGCTAAGCCCGGGCCTTTTTAACCCCCGACGCATAAACGACGGGGTGTTATAAGTTTGACGTGTCTGTCTGTGTGTGTGTGTGTCTGTCTGTGGCATCGTAGCTCCCGAACGGATGAACGGATTTTAATTTAGTTTTTTTGTTTAAAAGTAGAGTTAGTCGAGAGTGTTCTTAGCTATGTTTGGTGGAAATCGGTCCAAGATGGCCGCCGCTACATAATGGCGGATAACTTTTTTCTTCTACGACCCCATCAATATGGGTATCAAATGAAAGGGCTTGACTAGTAAAATACAACGCACTATAACAAATTTAAAATCCAAGATGGCCGCCACCACAAAACCGCGAATTACATATTTTGAAAGCGTTGCGTTGGGGGTTTTTTATATTTTTAATTTAATTCACTTGTTATAGGCGTACGGCGTACACGGAGACAAAAAGTCCAACGCGCAGAGACCTTTTTGAGCTTTTAATATAATAAATGTGATGGGTGACACTTATCGGAGTCTATTATTATTATAATTATTATTTATTTGTTTATTATTTAGTTGTCACTTGGTTGGAGTCACCGCAGTAGTGTAAGTGCAGCATCCAACATAGCAAGTGCCTCGCTAAACTTGTCTTCGTTCACCGTCGGCCTCTACAAGGGGAATAGAGTGGCCATCAAGAAGATACACAGAAAGAAGCTGGATCTTAACAAGAAGCTGCTTTGGGAGATTAAACAGGTTAGTTTGGAGATTCTGTGTGTAAAGAGAAAATAGCAAGGGCTTTAAAACCTGTTACATTTCGGCCTGTTTTTTTACCTGTTTTGTGGTATTTGTGTTAAACTTTTTAATTATGCACAAATTGACAATCTAGACCAATTAAGAATAATCTGGATAGAGTGCACGAAATCAGCCAACCCAAAACACCTTCCAACAGAATCCATTCAGATTTATTTCTTTGAGAACCTCAATTTCAGGGTACCTGTCCACTAAGCGGCCTTAAGCTCCGTTTACAATTCGCATTACTCATTTGCTTTGCCCCGCAGCCTTGCTCCACCTTAATGGACAGGCAGCCTTACGGTCTACTAAAACCATAGACTAAAGACTAAAACTCTACAGAATAGCGCTCAAAAGTGACAAGCTGCTTTGAACTTTGTAATTTATTGGATCTCGTTAATAAATGAATAATTATTGTTATTATAATGTTGCCGTTGCCGTTCATGAACTACTTTTACATGATCATCGAAATTAAAAGTTAAACCTCTGTAAAAATACATAACCCCATTAGTTTTCAGCTTGTTTTCTACACATAAATAAATTAAATAACTTAATGATATATACATAGTTTATGAAGAAAACGTATCAGATTATTTCTTGTAAATTATACAGGCTCGCAACGTATCCCACGAGAACACAGCCCGGTTCATAGGGGCTTGCGTGGACGCTCCCCTAGTGTTCGTCCTAACAGAGTACTGCCCTAAGGGCTCGCTGAAGGATGTGCTGGCTAATGAGGAACTGCAGTTGGATTGGAACTTCAGGACTTCGCTGGTACATGATATTGTACAGGTAAGAAATTAAAGTGGTAAACAATAACGCTGACGACAGACAGAGGCAGTACGGAGCGGTAAATCGGTCGCGATCTTCATTTTGTTCCTGCCCGTGTTTGCTTTCCACACATCGTATGTAACAGGTTATGTACAAATTCGAACATTACGAAAATTCCGTCCCGTACCAAGATCGCTTTCCTGCCTTTGTGTGGCGTCACCTTTGCAGGTTTATTACAAGCTTTTATTTACTTTCACCTGTCTGTTGTCTGTCTGTCTGTAATCAAATCTTGCAAGTTTAATTTGACCCCCTTCCCGGTGTCCGATTAAGCTGAAATTTTGCATGCCTATATAAATCGGATGACAATGCAATATTTTTATGACATCGAGCTGATCTGATGATGGCGCTGGAAGGTGGCCGTAGGAACTCCGTTATCAAACGACGTAACTCCATCGAGTTTGGGCTTATTTGATTCGTCTTGACAAGTACTTTATGGTGTTAGATGGTAATAATAATAAAAGCTTGTTTTTAAATTTTTTTTTTTTAAATTTTACTTGTTTTTACAAATAAAGTTAATTTTATAATAACGAGTGTCTTGTCCGTTATTCGCGCTTCAAAATATAATTTAAATTATTGCTCAACTTGCAAAGTTATAAATTATAGACTTTGAAAATAACTTTCCGTAGCTTTTTATCATTCTTTGCTTCCTAAGTTAAATAACAGTCGAGAAAATTTGAGATACCTTCTCATTATTCGTATTAAACTCGTAAAGTGTGTTGATGATAAGAAAAATAACTTGTTTTTTTCTACAAAATTTCATATTTTTATCATAATTCTACATAAAATATAACCTTTCTTTGCCTTTCGCATAATTTTTATTTCCTCTTAAATTTTGCTTAGCCCGGGCAAAAGTTAGCGGCACGCACCCTAAGAATAATACTTCAATACGTCAATATAGTTTCCAGAAGGTCGTCAAATATTTTTCCTGTATAATAAAAGTAGTGGTTCTCAAGCCATCTGATGGGCGAACACTTGTATTTTATGTCTCCTACAGATATTACCAATATTGGCGGCCGTCGTAAACCGATCATAACCTTTCTATGGCTATAACTGATAGTGGATTGGTCAAGGTCAATTCAAGTAAACAATGTTTTTGTGTAAGAAAGTGTAACTTGCAATGCAGTTTGAATATGATAAGTGAAAACGCCGATCTTATACAGTAGTTCATCTTTGTAAATTAACGTCATAAACTCACTTGTATTTACTTCGGCTTCGTGCACAGTAAGTGCTATGCGGGGCGCGGACGCCGGAGGGTAACCCTAGCAACTCCCCGAGGAAGATCCTCGTACAGGATCGAAACGGTCGGCACGAAGCCGAAGTAAATACAAGTGAGTTTATGCCGTTAAACAAAGATGAATCTAAATACTCACGAATCGTTTAGTGAAAAAATATATGCAAAGTTACCTAAATGTATCAATACATACGAAGTCATAAGCAATACTGCGCTGTATTCGTCATCTTTACATGTATGATGTTAAAGTGTTTTGAGTCATTTCTGGAGAGAAATGCGGCTCGATATTGGGCTAGGTCGTGGTATTTATACCCAGACGGTTACTCGAAGATACACTCTTTGTCTACTGCTATGTAATAGTTGACAGGTTCGTATTTTTTTTTTAAATTTAATATCGCAAAACGTAAAGTCCGAAATGTCTCAGCTTTATAATTAAGTTAGAAACAGCCCAAGGTGTCTTAGATTTGAGGCTTTCAGAAGGTCTGAGAACTTTCCTTTTCAATTATTAATGAGTTCGAATCTTTACTGAAGGGCGTCTACGAAGGCGAAGTAGAGCAATTAAAAATGAAATAAATTAAACATCTAGCGCGAAATTTTAATTAATCCTAACGTGGCCGAATAGATGTCTTTTAGACGTGCAAAAATTATGGTTTCGTCTTGAAAATGTCTGAAGTAAGATTTTTAAGGCGCATGTGCAAAATACTTTTAAGGATCCTTATATTTTTTACGCTCTAGAATTTTAGCCTGTAAATGCTATAGTTGCAATGTAGAGCAAAATAAGTGAATTGATAAATATATTAAACCGACATCAAGCTAACTTTTAACTAACTTTTAGGTTACCGTTCAATCGATTTTCCATGATTTCAGTGGGACCACCTGGGAAGTAAATAAAAAAAAATCTAAACCCATTCTAGCATCTTAGTGTAATCGGTGAACTGAGATAACAAGAAAGATTCCAACATTTTTTAAGCTTTCTTTCTTTTTCAAAGTCCTTTAAAAGACAATTTAAAAGATATATAATTCGTCAACCGTCTATTATTGTTTTTCAGTTTTGTTTCATTCCCAGGTCGTGTAATAAATTGCCTAATGCGATAAAATCGCCGATTGTTTACCTAGCATTAAGATTATAATTTAGCATTAAGCTTCTTTGTAGTTGTTTGGTATACAATAAACAATAAAGTATTATTCTATTCTATTATATTCCACTAGGATATGCTCGCGGCTTTGCCCGCATGGGAATATCCTTTCTTAGCGTAGGTCTACGTCATAAAATCTATCTACGTTCCAAATTTCCGTCTAATCCGTCCAGCGGTTTAGGCTGTGCGTTGATAGATCAGTCACTCTTTCCTTTTTATATATTTAGATAATTAGTTGCGTTGTTCCTAAGAAGGTCATGTTTCAGGGTATGTGCTACCTCCACGGAGGTCTGGGAGCTCACGGCAAGCTGCGATCAGCTAACTGTCTCATAGACGGACGGTTCGTGCTCAAGATATCCGACTATGGACTCCACACGCTGTGCACTCCCACAGACCTGATTAAAGATGATCATTATTATTATAGTAAGTGGTTTTTGTCATAGGTATAGTAAGTGGTTTTTGTCATAGGTGTACAACATTCTGGGAAAATGTTGCGTAGAGTGGCCTTATAAGCGAGATGGGGCAAAGATGTACGGACGTCACTTGAGAAGAAAGGCGGAGGACCGAGTTGAGTGATATGCCTTAAGGGAGGCCTATAGTCCAGCAGTGGACACACAACTATGTTTGCTGATGATGATGATGATTGATGCACGCTATCAATATTATATGCACGATATGTTTCATTGATGTCATGAAATTTTGTATAGTTTTAGGTACATAAGTTTTAAAGGCTGCAATTCTTAATGAAAATATCGATGGCCCCAGATTTGATTAAAAATATGTAGTCGACTCTCGTTAATTCAAAACTCGAGGGACTCTTAAAATATTACGAATTATCGAATGTTTGAAATATCAAATGGTTCGAAATTTGTGAGAGAAAATAACAATTATTAGTTATTATTAAATATTTAGTGTTAATTCCGCTCTAAATTTCTGAGTCTAAGTTTTTAAGAGATGGCGAGGAATTCAAACGTTACCAAAATAGTAATTAGTATTAATTCCACCACCGAGTGCACCACCCGCCCTCCCGCATATGCATGCATTAAGGGTTACAACTATTTGTTAGTGTTAGTTATGTGGTTACGCGAAACTTAGCTAGAACAAAGGATACGAAACGACGACGACAACGATGACAAACCGCTGCCGGACGCTACGCAAAAAGAAAATAAATAAAACTTCGAATTATTAAGTGTTGATCAATCATTATATTTAATAATATTAGTAAGATAACTGCTACTCTATAACAATGTCAAAAGTTTAGAGGTGCATTCGTGTACATATACATGTATTCACAAACCAATTCGTGAGAAGTGTGTGTCAAATAGTCAAAGTAATCATAACAAAAACAAAGGCTCGTGTACATTGATACAATTTTGAACTTGTCGCAAAATGTACTTTTACACACAATCTTTCCGCCTCCTTCTCTCTGCAACTTTGAATTGTCGAGTGTTGGACGCCGATGAGTTTGAATTAACGCGTCATTTCGTTATATAGCAATGATTTTTTCGTTCGAATTACCAAGTGCATAAAAATGTATTGAAATAGTTCGAAATACAAAGAGATTTTGTAGGGAACTCGTGATAGCTTTGAATTATAGAGAGGTTCGAATTATCGCAGGTTTGAATTAACGAGAGTCGACTAGGACGTTAGGCAGATAATTTTCCTTAAACCACAGGAATTCACTAACAATTTAAATTACTTCAAATTAGACCGTAACAACGTAGTTATCTTCATTTTATACATAGA
Source organism: Hemithea aestivaria (assembly GCA_947507615.1). Classification (NCBI taxonomy): domain Eukaryota; kingdom Metazoa; phylum Arthropoda; class Insecta; order Lepidoptera; family Geometridae; genus Hemithea; species Hemithea aestivaria. The sequence continues at coordinate 12,658,520 of OX382339.1, read as the reverse complement.
TTTATGAAACCGCAGCTTTGAAACTGACATAGCGTGGGTTTAACGAAAATATCAAAATTTTCATAATTTCTGCTAGAAATTTGCAAGATTTTATAACAATCTAAATATGCCCTAATATACATATATTCAAATTAGTCTTAAAAATTCATCGTCAAATATGTTTTTTTATGAGTATGTTTATATAACAAGTTACATTATTACAAATTACTACCAAGTAAGATATCACATTCCCTGCACGATTGTCTGGAAGAGTCCGCTTTTATAGATAAGACCTACCCCAACGGTAACCAGACGTGATTATACATATGTGTGTTATGTATGATTATATGTGTATCTGTAAACAAATAATATTAAACAATAACAACAGCAAACAAAACAACAACAACTATATTGTCTTGTTTATTATGTACTACTGTCTTAATGTCTCGTGTACTATTGTCTTGTCTATTTGTCTTTTGTTTAACAATGTTAAACAATATTTGAACGTTTTTTTAATGTTATGTGGTGTTTCAAAGAAGAGTGGTTTATCTGTGGAATAGAATAGAATATTGTGTGTATTCTCTAGAACTGCTTTGGACAGCGCCCGAGTTGATATCAGGCAGTATCTACCCTGGTTCTGTGGCGTCTCTGAAAGGAGATGTGTACAGCTTCGGAGTCATATTGGAGGAGATTGTACTGAGGGCCGGACCTTTCCATCATTATACACCTAATATGTCTTATAAAGGTTGGTCACTTTAAAATATTAATATTGTGTTTTTACACTAAACGATTCGTGAGTATTTAGATTCATCTTTGTAACTAAACGGCATATACGCGTAACCGCAGCTATTCCTTGAAGAAGATCTTTGTACAGGATCGAAACGGTCGGCAAGAGCCGAAGTAAACACAAGTGAGTTTATGCCGTTTAGTTACAAAGATGAATGATATTGTGTATTATAAAAGCATTGTATTTTAAAGGGTAACTGAGAAGCATGTCAATTATCTTATTATAAAAACTAATGATAGATGTGTGTTTGTTACATCTTTACGCTAAAACGATTTAACCGATTGAACTGAAATTTGATACAAAAGAAGTATGTATATATCCTGGAATAATTCAGTGGGTAAAACCGCTAGCTATATCATTAAATTGATTGTAACTTTCCTATTTTTTTTTTAAATAACACGTGCTACGGACGTAGATTGCTACGAGCGTAGCGTGCTACGAACGTCGTAGCGCTTGTTGAATCCAATCTTGCACCTTGTTTTTGTATATTTAAAAGACAATGAAATCAAATAGTAGCCACTAGCCACCAATTATTATAATGTAATAAGTTATAGTATATGTAAGTATAGTGTTGTGTTAGTTAGTTTTATACTGTTATAATTTTTAAGATCTATTTTCGAAATTTTTGTGTTTAAATAAAGTGTAGTTAGATAGATCTATCTATCTATTTTTCTCAGAAATAGTGTCTCGAGTATCTGCTCGCGAATCCCCCCCATTCCGGCCTGTAGTGGGGGGGACTGAGGTGGGAGCTTCGGGGGGAGGTGGCGGCGCTGCTATAGAGTTGCTAGAACTCGCTGCTAAATGCTGGATTGAGAGCCCGGACGATAGACCCTCGTTTGACACTATCAATGCTAGTTATATCAAGTAAGTATTGGCTTTTAGGGGGTGGGTTATGGTGGCTTATCCGGGAAGGGGGCGTCCGAAAAAGATTTGGATGAACTGTGTGAAAGAGGATATGTGTCCTAGGGGAGTGGATGTAGATATGACGATAGAGTAGAATGGAGGAGAAAACGTGTTTTGCCGACCCTACCTAGTGTGGGATAAGGGCTGGAAGATGATGATGATTGGCTTATAGTTGGGGCTGAAGATGAGATCTGCCATGGTGGAACTAAAGCTTTGTTACCAAATGCTGTAATGACACTCTATTGTATTATATAAGTATTGAAAGCCCTAGAGATTGACCACCGTTTGATATTGTTATATCAAGTTTGTTAAGTTCTTAAGTGGAGGAAGGGAGGGGGGAGGGAGGGAGGGGGAGTGGAGGGATCTTAAGTGGGTAGTTTTTTGTCAATAAAGTGTTTTATATCTATCTATCTAGCTTAGTTCACCGTAACTGTACCTACAAAAAATACGTGAATGATAACTAAACTCCAAAAAAGTACTTTGAAGGCCTGAAGGCGCTCTTGGACTATTAATGCTTTATTTTTTACTTTATTAGAACTTCTCTTACCTCTTACTACCATAATTAATTCGTAGCAGCATAAATACAAGAGCTATATTATTTCTAATGTTAGTTAACTACTCTCATACAAGCAAATCTCATAGAGCTTAAAGCTTAACCAACTATGTGTGATAAGCTCAAAGAAGCAATATTACTCGGACACCAGCCAAGCACAAAACACGATCAAATCGAACTAATGAGTTACCATCCTAAATATAACTTGTAGGCTCGTCTATCGTAACATGGAAGATAAACAGGCGACGTGGAGTTTGAAACTTTCACCGTACACGTTTGTTTACCAATGTAATGATATAACGATTGAATGTGGGACAAACTTTTATACACATTATAGCGTAGATTTTAAGAAAAATAGGAAGATGCGGTATTGACATTTCTGACATGGACTGCTTCAATTAGGCCCATGGGCTTAAATCTGGTACAATTTTAATTCGGTGCGAGTAGGCGCGGCAACTGACATTTTCCGATTAAACAGGCCTAAGTTTGGTGTATCAACGATAGCGCTATGGCACATCTTCCCATTTACTTTTAATCTAAGCATTATAGTTTAGTCTTTGACTACGATCACGAGTGATGTTTAGCGACGGTGTGGCCGTAGTTGGTAGCACACTAAAACTAGAAATCAATCTACTTTAGACCACCATTAATGAAAATTGCAGGGACGTTCGACGATAAATAACGTTGATGCCTAGAAAGGTACCTATTGAGCCTTGAAGATTCCCAGGTTGTATCGCTCGGGATGCACGGGTGACGGCAATGTGTTTTAAATACGACTATAGTTGTTTTTAAAAGTAGAAGCTAAACGCTTGATAAGATCTGTTTGTAGCGCCAATAAGTTTGTTTATCAACAGTTTTTCAAGACTATCACTACTGTGTACTAGGGTTACTACAGGTATATTTTAGCATCTTGATGTTTATATAGGTAATTCTAGAGTTTAAATTATTAATCATCATCATCAGCCTTAAGTTGCCTACTACTGAAGCCTACCCTTCGAGTTCCCTTTTCCTCATTTGTATATTGCACTTTACAAAAATTTTGGTTTTTTAAGTAGGCACGGTAATCCCCTTCCTACCCAGCCCTCTTAATTTATCGTACATGGGAGCGTAAGTACGAGTATCGTTTAATATGTAGGTATATTATGGTTCCGAAGTTTTGGTATAAAGTTGTCACAAACATCCACAAACATCCAACTTTCACATTAATAGGAAAACTTCTGCCCCGTGCTTTTAATAGTAAATTTGACGTACTTCACCTTATTGAATAAATATTATTATTGATTTTTTGTTTGATCGAGTTGAGAGATTGAGTTTTCAAACCCACTGTGCCGAAAGATAAATCCTTGTTTTGTAAAAATAAAAAAAATAGTTTTTGATGATAGAGCAGATTGTTATTGATCCATTTTAAATTCTAATAAAAACATTATGAGTGTTTAAAATTCCAACCCTATCCGTTAAGCAGTATGAGCTACGCGTTGTTAAAATCAATCTGTCAATTTGTCACCTTCCTTTTATGTATTTAAGTAGATAAAGACAAATAAATTAAATTCCTACTTAGTGGTATTATATTGTTGTTCAGAGGTTATTGTGACAACCTAATGGACGACCTCCTCCGTCGTATGGAGCAGTACGCCAACAACTTGGAGTCACTTGTCGAGGAGAAAACTGAACAGTTGTCGCTGGAGAAACGCAGGTCTGAGGAGTTGCTGTATCAGGTGTTACCTAGGTAAGTTAATTATTTAGTTACCTAAGTGAGTCTAGGTGAGGTGTTACCTAGATGAGTTGCTCACGTTAAAACTTATGCTAAAATATTAGCTTTCTCTCGGGACTTCGCTCCTGTAAAGAAATTCCTTCGTAGTTGTTCGTGTTTATGTCAAGGTTCAAATATTCCCATGCCTAATTTCAACATAATCGGTTTAGCTCGAGCTGTGCTGATATATTTGATAACGGATTGACAGATCAGTCAGTCCTCTCTCGCCCCGCTTTTTTACCGACAATTTTTTTTTATTGTCTGACATTTAACTTAGGGCACAGTGCAAGTTTCATCAAAATCGGTTTACTAGGGTCAAAATATGAATGAAAACGTACGTATCGCCTTCAGGACCAGAAGACTAACTGAATTAACCGATTTTTTAAACCAAATACCACAGTTACTCGTTGTGGAGAACACAGTTACTTAGTTAACCCTTATATTTTTTGCCCCTACTTTTGTTCCTTTTCTTTTCATGCCTACTTTTTTCATGAAACAATGTTACATCTACTTTAGTAGATTTATTTTTGATTTTGGTTATTTTAATAACTTTGTTTTTCCAGGCCCGTAGCTCAACAACTGATGGCCGGCGAGGTGGTCCAACCGGAAAGTTTTGAATGTGTGACGGTATATTTCAGCGACATAGTCGGCTTTACTGAACTCTGCGCCGCTTCCACGCCCATACAGGTGGTCGATCTGCTGAACGATCTTTACAGCACTTTTGACAGGATCATTGGGTTCTATGATGTTTATAAGGTTAGTATTCGATTTTTAAGACTATCGCGAGTGTTTTCCATTAACAAAACGGCACAACTCTCGTCTATTCTCGGGAATATCTCAATCATGGTTTCGGACAGTTACGATGTCCTTCATCAGGAGTTCACGCGTGCAGAACCTGACGCTCACTTCAGGAGGTCGCAGGCGCAGCGCATGTGCGATTCTGGAGTTTTTCTCGACAATATTAGACGTGAGTTGTGCCGTTTTGTTGTTTTAGTTAAGGTTCTTATTATCTTGGTAAATATTTTAGAATGCTCTGTCATACAACTTACACACACGTTAATATATTTTAGAAAAAAAAAACTATATAATTTAATTAGTGTACAAATATCATAGTCGCGGTATTTTCTTACTTGCCTGTTTGGAGTTTGGAGCCGACTCAAAATTACTTAGGTTTACTACACTAGTTTATTTTTAAATACATTAGCTTATTTTTTGCTAATACATTAACTTGTTTTTTGCTTTTCAGTTTTTCGGCGGTTTTATTTTTTGCCATATAAAACTTTATAGCAGTTGTTTTATTTTATAGTTTTAGTTTTGTCCGATTAGTAGGTACCTACTTAAGAACAAACGCAAAGACGAAAGGACCTGCTTAGGATTTGTGAATAAGCTTCAATGTACTGAATAACGTGCGTCTCAGAGTCTCAGATCTTTTTAGCGGTGATCTAACGAACCGCTTGATCCTTTTGATGGATTACTTGTTTTACGAACCAGACAGATCTTATTCGATAAAGAAGCTAACTTTTGATTGCCAACCGCCAGGGATTTGCTCAGGGCTAACTTTTTCTCTGTAAGCAATATGTGGAAAAAGAAAGGCTTACATTTTCAATTGAAGCGTAGGTATATATTGCATGGAATTGTACAAAATATTTCTGATTCGTGATTGATACATATAAAAATCATCAATTAATTTCTATTGCTTATAGAAGATAAATATACTCTATTCTACTTAAATATATAGCTTGTTTAGTAAATATAGAACCCAACTTTTTACATTTAATTTGATTTTAACGCAAAATGATCTCGATGTCAATCCAAGCTGATACAATTAGGGATTCCAAGATGAATTAGACAAGCACTAATCGCTTGTGGCAAACACTGAAAAAAATGTACTGGGATGACAGCCGTTTTAGAAAAACGAGCGATAACGATTGTCATCTCAATATTTTACTAGTCGTTTTCGAACCTAGGGGGCTAGACAACGCCAAATGATTTCATTTGGCGTTGTCTAGCCCCCTAGGTTCGAAAACGACTATATTAGACTAGATCTACTAGTGTGTAGTGTTGTAGGAATAGGCAGAAATAGCGTCTTATACTCGTTCGCTCTCTGCTCTAATAATATAACTATTTAAAGAATTTATACATTCGTTCTATAGGTAGAAACAATAGGCGATGCATACATGGTGGTGTCAGGCCTCCCGGAGCGGAATGGAGATCTGCACGCGAAGGAGATATGCTTGATGGCACTCGCCATTGTAGAGGCTGTACGGAGCTTCGTGGTCAGACACCGCCCTACGCATAGATTGGAGGTAAAAGCCTTTCTACTTATATATAAAAGGAAAGCGTGATATTTAAAAAATGCAATCCTCATGATTTTCTTGCTCGTTCTTCTCATAGAGGTGCCTTGCGAACGAGCGGTAGAGTGTTAAAATATAAAAATGTAAAATTGACTTGCAAAAGTGCTCCAATGTAGCCTATTTGAATAAATGAATTTTGAGTTTGAGTTTGACTGAATGATCTATCAACGCTTAGCTCATCGTCGGCACTCCGTGTCACCTAGTTTTTAAGTTATAATATTTTATAGTTCCTATGTAAGTCTATATGTTATATTGATATGTGCCTCTCGTAAAAAGATTTTTATTAATATTTTTCTCTATTTTTAGAAGTGGCCAGTGGCATTTTTTATTGCCACATATAATATATCTTGGTTGTTTGGAAGAGATCGCTATTAGCGATAAGACCGTCAATTGTAATACTTTTAAAAAAGAATTAATGTTAGATATTGTCTGTTTTATAAAACTTTGGTGTACAATAAAGGGTTATCTATCTATCTAATATCGACAAACGTATTGTAGAGCGGGCATGGGCGAGATGGGGCGTAGATAATGAAGGGTTCGGTCGCTGGAAATGGTTGTAGGAGGAAGAGGGAGGACCGATGAGTGGCAAGCAATGGGGTAGGCCTTTGTCCCATGGACTAATTAATGTAGGGTATCATCATCAGATGATAATTATTTCTCGAGTGATTCTAATATAAAAAGCGAAAGAGAAATAGACACGCAAAAACAGAATACTTTTAGGCTTATTTATAGAAATAACAGATAATGTTGTTGGTATAGGTCCGTGTAGGAGTCCACTCAGGGCCGGTGTGCGCAGGAGTGGTGGGAGTGAAGATGCCTCACTACTGCTTGTTCGGGGACACTGTTAACACTGCCAGCCGCATGGAATCTACTGGACAACGTGAGTTGTTACTGTTAACACAATAATTATTGTACTGTAAAAAAACGATTGCGCTTTTGTTTTGAATAAGTGAAATGACCATTTGTATTATAACTTTAGCGCATGTCTCACGTTTTTTCATCAAATTTACAAATAAATAAAAACAACTACTACAACTAAAACAATATTTTTTCTGGTGTCTTGTACATTGTACACGTATTAACACGTATTTACTCCATTTATCAGTGTACCTATTGTTTATGTTGTTTTATTATCTTCTGTTTGTATCTAAATGTCACTACATTTATGTGTATAATTTTTCATGTATGTACTTTTTGGAACTGATAATAAATATATTTTTAACTTTATCTTTATCTATTTTCTTTATAAAGTTGATGAAAAAACTTGAGAAGCTATTAAAGTTATCATAAATTGTCATTTAACTTATTTATAAATGCGCAGTCGTTGTTAGAATAACCATCTCCAAAGTCAACATTGGCAGCCAACATCCCATAAATTACAATCAAACTTTTGTAGTCCCATCAATATTTTTAACCCCTACATTATTTCAGCTCTCCGTATCCATCTGAGCGAAAGCACACGCACCCTACTCGAGCAGTGGGGCACATTTGTGGTCGAACGTCGAGGAGAGGTCGAACTGAAGGGTCGAGGGAGGATGTTAACACACTGGTTACTGCACTGCTCTGAACCGGAGTCGAGATCTCTTTGTGCGGGCCCGGTGCCGCCGCCGCAGTATCCCATCTTGTTTCCCACGTTGCCGCAACCTATGTTGCAGGTCCCTTATTTGGTTGTAGAACCGCCTACTTTGCAAGTTTGAAGGACAGTGATATGATGGAAATTTTTAAGTTTTTTATGTTCGTGTATTCGTAGTCAAATCTGATAAATATTATAGATTTAATATGTTAAACATAAGATTTATGTATTTTCATCGTACGCTGTATAAAATATTTTTTTATTTAATTTGATCCCTGTCTTTACCTACTCTTAAATCATTCTCAATTCCATGCTTAGTAAACCAGAGTCAATTCTTCCATACTGGTTACTGCACTGCTCTAAACCGGAGTCGAGAGCGCTTTGTGCGGGCCCGGTACTGCCACCGCAGTATCCCATCTTGTTTCCCACGTTGCCGCAACCTATGTTGCAGGTCCCTTATTTAGTTGTAGAACCGCCTACTTTGCAAGTTTGAAGGACTGTGATATGTTGGATTTTTTTATGTTCGTATAACTATTTATAGCCACATCTGTTAAAGATAAGATTTTTTCATTAATGTATGTACTTATATATTCATCGTACGCTGTATAATATGATTTTTTAATTAATCTGAACCCTATCTTTAAATCATTCTTAATTCCGTGCTTAGCTAACCAGAATCAATTCAACCAGAATTCTATTTTTGTTCGTAGTAAAATTTGATAATTAATAATATCAGAGATCTGTACAGTTAAAAAAAAAAAAAATCATTTATTGTCCAGATTACATAAATAGCATGAAATAAAAAAGAGAGAAACAAGATACATGATAAGAAAAAAAAAAAAAAAAAAAAAAGTTAGATTCATCTTTTCTATATTATTTCTATCGATTTTATTTAATGCCAAAGCAATTCCACATGTGGATCCTGGAACATTATTTCACTACCTAGTTAAAATCACCCCTATTCCCAATAGGAAAGAATCTTGTATACTTTGTATTTTGTATCTTCTGAGATCTTATTTTGTCTTGTTGCTATCTATCGTTTGCGTAGGCAGATTCGCAAATTAGCCTTGGAAGTCTGGCGCGAAATAATTAATGTACTCGTAGACTCGTGGAAGATGTAATTATCTTGCATGTATGTAACCAACTTAATTGTAGCTATAGAGGTAGGGTATTGATTGTATAGAATATTGAGTATATCATAGGGGAATTTAACCTTTTGACCGCCAAAGTCACCTATACTTGACAAGTACTTGCGGGTCCTGTACGCCAACGACGTCTATAGACGACAAAAAACCCAGTCTTAATAAAGTGAAATAAATATATTTATCGACTCTTGGCAACACTAGTTCTTTCGTAGGATTTTTTTTTAAATTGTGCCTTGGCGCACAGGGCACGAAAATGCGTTTGTGCCGTGGCGTTCAAAAGGTTAATAAGTTTTTGTTAAAATCCGTAGAGATAATAGTAGTCGGTAAATTAAAAGTCTTAAAGATATCTTAGTAAAGAAAGCTTAATATAAAGTTTTGGCAAAATTTTACATAGAAAACAAATTTGCCTAAAAAATTCTGCATGATAACCAAACTGGTACCTCAACAGACAAAAAAACCTTACCAAGCTAAACGTTTTAAACACTATATACCTACCTAATTTCACAAAATTATCTCTGTTTTGGGCGGTACAGTCTTTAAATATAATTAATTACCTACCTACTTTGTAAAAAGATACTAAAGTTATTTTGAAGTAACTTTCTATCGGTTTACGTTATAAGGAGTTTTTTTATAACACATGTATCGGTTAATATTATTATTATGTAGACATACCTAATAATATTATGTAAAATACACACATTTTATTAAAACTATGTAATATTGGGCTTAGTGCTGTTTTAAAATAAACTATTATCATTAATCGATATTTTCATGTTACCACTACATAGTATAAAATGAAGTTGCTTCCCGCGTCTGTCTGTCCATGTGTATGCTTATTTCTTGAAAAATACACAACAGACTTTTATGTGGTTTACATTAATAGATAGAATGGTTCAATAGGAAGGTTTATGAGTATAATATAGTAGAGAAACACTGATAATTTTCTATTACTGGAGGTAGACTTCCTTTGCAGAAGGTCGACTAGGTGGGTTACCCCAACAGTGCCAGTTATTCTCCCGCCTGAGCAGTGATGTGCAAACATTACTGTGCTTCGGTAGGAGGGCACTGTAGCTAGTGAAATTACTGGGCTGAAGAGTCTTAACATTTTATGACTTTCAAGTAAGAAGCGTTGGCGCAGTGCACTGGGTAGCACTGTACTAATTATGGGCAGTGTTATCTCTTACCATTAGGAGAGCGTCTTGTTCGTCTTCTTCGTCGTATATAAAAAAAAAAATTAAGCGCAACGAAGTGCGCGCGGGTCCATTAGTATATTAATATAATGGTAAAGTACGACGAAGGAATGTAAATGTAAAGCCCAAAATCTTTGTGTTGCGGCGATATCGCGTCGTCAAAAGTCACTATCGCCCCGTTTGGAGACGGCCTTAGATTTAGTTTTAGATTACATAGTTCTATCTAATGTAAGTACGTATTATATAGAAAACGTAAAGCAAAACAAACACAACTAAGTAAGGAATAGATTAATAGTGGGTTGAGTCGTAAAGCTAGTCATCTCAGAGAGAATCATGCTAATTTTATAGCCTATCATGCGTCCGTTTGTTGAGAAGATTGTTCGCTATAACATTAGCATATAACAAGCTATGGATTAATGCTTAACATACCAGCACCACTTGGTGCAAATATTCGCGGGAAGTGTCAAATTACAATAATAGAAGGGATAAATTACATACTTATTTCAAGTAACATAACTCGTATTCTAACAAGTACAGAAGAGTCACTTACTTTAAGTCCCGCCCTCTAGGTTTAGTCGGCTACCATCTATCGTCGCTTATCAGACACGATATCGTAGTTAATAGTCGCTGAGCCTCTGTCTCGCTCGCACGATATAACTTATTGTCAAATAACAATTGATAAAATTTACTTTTTGGAAATGTGTTAAATTGAAAATTTAGCTTATATTTTTATACTATTTTTAAAAGTATTCCCAGTTTGCTATCTTAAAATAACAACAATGGCATTCTCAATTATATGAAAAATATCTATCTTTAAACATGCCTCAACCATTTTATAAAGTATCAAACTGGTTATATTTTAAAAACTTGTATAAAAATATGAGCAAAATTTTCAATTTAACACATTTCCAAAAAGTACATTTTATCAATTGTTTTTTTACAATTTGTTATATCGTGCGAGCGAGACAGAGGTTCAGCGACTATTAGCCCCTTATAGGTATAACCTATAATGAATAAAAAAAAGTCGAAAGCACTTTTGTTTAAAGCCGGCGCCAGAAATAGGGTCATTTCGCTGGTTTGCGACCGATTAGTGGAGTTCCCCACTTTAGGTTAGCTTATTAATATGAAAAATCTTCTTGACAGTTATGAAAAAAATTTTTTGCGGATCTATACATGATCAAGTTTTATTTAAAAAATTAAAAAGTAGTAGTAATAGTATTAAAATTTGAAGAAAAAAATTTTTTTCTCCAAAAGTAGCTATTTCACTAGTTTGCGGCCACTTTTGTTAATATGCGACCACCCTCATCTTAGTTTACGGCCACTAAAATTCTAACAAAATGACGATAATTATTTTATTAAATAAAATATAATGAATAATATCTTCATTTATAAACTCCCTCCTCTCCTCTCCCTTCTTTTTGAAATGTTCTATTGTATTTTTTTCCATATTATTCAAAATATTTTATTTTAAAAACCATGCTTAAAATCGAGGAACCTCATCATGATTGTCAAGCCATATCGTCCCACTGCTGAGCAAAGGCCTCCTCCCCTTCGTGCCATGCAACTCTATCCCGAGCAGTTCGCATCCAGGTCTTTTCTCCGATCGCTGTGATGTCATCAACCCAGTGTCGCCCGACTGTAAAAGCCAGCAACGCATCGACGCATTGGGATCTATGGTGTTTACCCCTGCTTTATCATTTCCTACTCTTCGAAGAAGTGGATAATTAAAGCGGTGACCCCACTAAGTTCTACTTCTCTCTCTTACTATGCTGGCTATTGATAGTGCATGCTGACAGACCCTAACTTGGTCATTTGCTGATCCTCTTCTGAGAAGTCCATCAGCCTTCTCATTCTCTTATATACCAACATGGCCCGGTACCCAAACTTGTACTCTGTTGCTGCAGCCTTCTTTGTTTAAAGCCTTCACAGCATCCAAGACTAGTTTTGAGCTGAGGAACGAGGAGTCTGCAGAAACTTAAGGCCTTGACTGTTACTGAGAATGTAGATAATATGATCTTATCTTTCACATTCCTCTTTATGTTTTCTTCAGCGCATGCTATAATGGCATACATCTCCGACCAAAAAACGGTAGTGTATAGACCCAGACTGTTATAAAGTTTCCGAGTAGATACCTGATGCTGTACCGGATCCCGTTTTTGAACCATCTGTATACCAAATGCGGCCTGCGGCAGTCTGCATCTGGTTGCACTTGGAGTATGTAAAACGCTTTCATCTCCTGTTGTATGTAAGTTCGGTTCTAAGCCAGCATGAAACGCTGCCGTAGGAAAGATTGGGTGTATCATTGAAGTGTAGATGAAGACGAAGTCCCCGGGTATGGCATACGCTGACCAACACATAGTAAAACCCTTATAGCTTTTTCTGTCACCTTCTTGGCGTGCAGATTCCATGTGAGCTCCTTCTCTAAGGACGTACTGGGATATTTCACGTCTTGTCGTTACCCATAGATCATTCCAACTCTGTGCCGAATTAAAGTGACTTTTCACTTTCACCATTCTTCCATTATCTTTAGAGTCTGTAGCAAAATTCTGGATACAATATCTAGAAATTCGCCATTGATCATTACCACTATAATATCATCTGCGTATCCCACAGCATATTATCATGTTCCACTGTTTAATTTTGTAAGGAAGGAACCATTCACTTTTCTTTTTATACAAAATAGGCCTACGTTTGACCACATCCCACCTGATTTAAAGTGAAAATGCGGTCGACGATGGATTACGTATGATGCCTAGAAAGGTACCTATTCACTCGTGCCTTGAAGATACCCAAGTTGTACCGCTCGGGAAACACGAATTCGGGGAATGCGACCAGTTCTCATCAGAAACGACGAAGCAAAACGCTTGGTGCGGGCTGTTGGTAGCGCGACTAAGTAGGGATGTTTGTACGTGTGTAGGGACGACCGTCGATAGAATGGGCGTGGAGGAATTAGTGCGTGTAATTCCTGCGCACACTCTCCAAAATGAATCCTATAGAAGACCGATAGCGAAGCGACCATTCTACGACGTTCAAGGCTCTGCAGCCGAGATTCCGTAAGTCTCTCAATTGACTCCAGTGCCTGAAGCTGGTACTTGGCAGCACCATCCCAAAGATGAGAACAGTACTCCAAACACGAACGAACTTGTGCTTGGTACAGCGTTAGCAGCTGTCCCGGTGTGAAGTATTGCCTCACCTTTGCCAGAATACCCAGCTTCCTGGCGGCCAATTGAGCCTTAGATTCGATGTAACTCCCAAAATTAAGGGTAGAGTAGTAGAGAGTAACTCCTAGTAACTCAAGCTTTTGGAAAGAAGGAGTTTCAATGAATCGACTCCTTTTTGCGGTAAATAGACACGCCTGGGTTTTTGTAGCATTAAACTTAACCAAATTAGCTGCTCCCCAATCGGAAACAGCTTCTCAGGCCAAGCTCATACGCTCAACCATGGCTTCCCTGAATGACTGGACTTCATCTCCGTTGGCCTCCCTACCTATCACCTATTGGTTTCTCCCCGTCTTTCCCTAGTCCTCTTATATTTAAATTCGTCAACTCTTTTATCCTTCTACATATTTTTTCTTATACCGAATCCTCCTGCACGGCTAACTCTCAGAGCTAATTCGTATTTTAACACAGTCTCCTTTTTCTTTAGTGTTGAGCACATTCTTTAACACAAACTGCAATAATATGAACTTAATTCAAGTGGTCGTATAATGAATGCATCAAATGACCACATTCAGTAAGCGGTCATTAATTTTCCATACATTTTGAGGCGGTCGCAAAATGACGTTCATCCAAGTTGCAAACTAAAGTCTTGACGTTAGTTTGCGACCTGTATGTGGATGTGTGGAGTATTTGTACTATTTACGAATATTTAGATGGCCACAAACTAATGAAACCAAAGAAGCCATTTAGCAAATGTGAAAAAGGTTAACTGAATTATAATACCTTCAATATTATGGAAACCAGAAAGAAATAAAAAAGTAAACCGAGTAGTCAGTTTGCGACCATATGGCCGCAAACTAAAATTTCATTTATAATTATATTTTAGTTCGCGACCACTCATTATTTTACCTATTTTTACATAATTTTGTTTAAAAAATTGTTAAAATACGTTAAAAATCTATTATTAAAGCAGTTTAAACACTATCACTCAGTAATACATGGATATATCATGAAATACTTACTCCAAATGCATCACGTGCTCACTATTTTTTTTGTAATTTTGTACGAAACTAAACACGCTTAGTGTAGACACAAAAATCAACAGTGATTTGTTACAATTCTGATAATGCTATACGATCGTTATATGTTGACAAGGATTAGCCGTCTATCCCTCTCTGTCAAGGACTAAATTTTATTTGAAAAATAGAGATAGACGTCTTGTTTTCTAAGAATTTCTGAAGCTAAGTCTCCGATTGGCCGCAAACTAACGCTGGCCGGAAAACCGGCGAAATTACCCTATGTAGTTTCCAAAAATCTGCTTACTTTGAGCTCGACATCTAGAGATATTGTTAAGTCTCTTTAGCCTAGTATTAATCATCACGCTTTTTTAAAATTACCTTTAGGATTTATGTTTTTTTTTTGTGTAAGATACTAGTTATCTATTTGACAATAGAAGAATAAATTAATAACAGTATGTATTAGTATGAATGTAAATTTTTAAAGAAAAACGATTTCAAATATGTGTATATCTATTTTTGTATAAATGTTAAAGATTTCAATTTTATATGTCATGTTTAATGATTAGGTACTAATTAAAAACCCCTAGATTAGAATTATTTATCAATTTATGTGTATAATCAGATAATATTTCTACTTTCTCATGTTTGACTAGGTTTTACACAGAGATCCAATATATATTCACTAAGAGGTGAGATTTTATCAGACATTATGGAATCGTACGTTTTTAGAATTGTACTTTTTGGAATACGTACATTTCAACATTTAGTCATACTAGACCGAACTAATATTGTTATTATTATTTTAATCTGGGTGTTTCTTACTGCTGGGCCTCCCTACCTTCCCAGATCGTTCTTAACGATCTAGGGCTCTGGACCAATCCTCACGATCTTGTGTTCTTCGTTTTGTTCAATTCTTCCAATAAAAATAATAAGTAGTACATATAATACGTAAGACGTACCTTATAAAGAAATATGGATTTCTAACATTATATTATACATGTTAAAGTGTTTAATAATATTTGTAGTAAACAATATTTATTTTTTATATACCAGACATAAAGAAATTAACAAAGTCTGTATTTTACCATTTAATTAATACCAATAAATAATGCTTCGCGTAATTGTTCATCTTGTCGCTTCTGTTGGAGCTCTGTGGGAGTCCTATAAAATAAAATCCTTTCTATTTTTAGTGTCAATTACAAAGTGATAAGAGAAAACAGTATTTTGTAATATTCTGAATAAAACAATTCTTCAAAATTGTGTTTTATTTCTCTACTTAATCTCGATAAGGGAATCTCCTTACTAATTTTTTATTTATTTTATCCCTCAATAACTCGACTAAAAATATCAACATCGACACCGCTTGACAAAGTAATAAGCCTAAAAATAAACTCAACATTTGATGATAGGTCAGAGGGCTAGGGTCCGAGGGTACAGAACAACAGTAAAAGTTGTTCAACTCCACATCTTTTTGTAACAACCCACTTTCTATAAGCCTCGGAAGCCAAACTGAGAGTGACCTCTTGAAAGGCGAGTGAACCTTCATCCAAATGACCAGGGGCACTGACATTATAGAATCAGGTAGTATGTGACCACACTCTTTTTCAGTCTTCCCCTGAGACACGCAATAAGCAAAAGCATATTCCAAAGATGTAGCTAACACGAATTTCTTTTTACCTTCGACAACGTCAAGAAAAACATTTTCGAAATCAGCCTCGGAGATAATTTGGAAACGTTCACGTATTATGGGATCGTATTCGAAGTGAGGGTAGATTCCAGCTCGGCCACCAAGTTCGTATCCAGCTTCGACGGTTTCTTTTAGGTTGGCAAAGTTTCCGAGCATTGTATCAGTTTTAAGGGCTACAATAAGCACGCTCTGGTAAGCGTTGCGGACTACAAACGCAAACCACATCCACAAACTGACAATGTAGAAATCTCTCAGCTTCCTTGGTGCGATTCGAATCGGTTGACCCATCAACACTCCCCAAATTTTAAGCGCCACCCCTCGCAGTTTACTAAAATTCCTAAAATAACGTCTTCCAAATTGTTTAACCTGTTTAAACTTCATAATAAATGGAAGGGTTTTTACGAAGAAAATTACGATAAGCAGGAGCAGCCAAAGATATCCATTTAACGGAGAAAAGAGTCGCCACCAGATAGGTCCTGGAGTGACTGGAGGTGCGAGCCAAATTAAACGAACCCTGAAATAAGGCATGCTGTAATCCAGGAGCCCTAATCTATCAACTCCTAAAGGAATCGTGGACGTGGAAATGTTAGCAACTCCAATGAGAACATCGCTGAGAGAGTCCGACCAATTTCTCGCTCGATTTGAATCAATACTGATGTAATCTTTAACTGTAATAATTGGCGTAAAATTCATAATCTCTCGGAGTAGCCTATTGATTGACTTCTTAATGATTTCAAGAGGAATTTTCTTCTCAGTGAGAGGATATTTAATTTTGTTTGTAGAGATATAGAGTGGACATTCGTTCATGTTTGCAATCTTGTCTGGATACAAATTTTTCAATTGAGTCGTCTCATTCCAATAGCTGATCAAAACTGGTTCTGTATTTTGACAATTTAGATGGTTTCTATAAGGATAATAAGTATACAGCTTCACTCTATCCTTTTTATCTTTCGTTATTATAACAGCGTCTGTTACGTAATAGGTACACAACATACTGTTAATACGCTGAAGTTTCTTTTCATTCTTTAGAAGGAGGATCAGAAACCTCGCTCCATTATGTAGCAAAGACTTTCCCTTTAAATCTGGTTCCAATTTCGCTAAAATCTTCATGAACGATTGGAAAGAATCAACTATAACTACCACCTGTCTAGTTGGTACTCCATCTTTCTTAGTTTCAATGAGAACTGTTCCATGATAATTCATTAGGAATGTATCCACAAGTGTATCCTCAACATCTTTGTAAAGAACGACTGTTACCTTTCGAAAATTGAAGTTTTGGTTTGCCACTTCTATCGCACATTTGATTACAGGGTTCTGTGTGTAATTTTTATGTTGAGGCGTAAGTTTAGCAATTGTTAAGTGAAAATAGAAAAAAAGCGACTTTATTAGCATTTTAAAGGACTTTTTAGTGTTGAAATTTGTGGCAAGCCGTGTGTGAAATGTGTAATGATCCATCTAGATTCAGCAAGTGAGTTTTAAAGCTAGGAATACATTAATCATCTTTTGTTTCAAGATCTGACGTTTAGTGCAAGGCTTTTAACTTTGCACGTGATTGATGAAGTATCTGAGTCAGATTGAAATGCAGATATGCCTCGTTACATACGTTAATGATGAATAATCGCACCTGGTTAGTAAATGCATTGTTTACCTTATAGTACCTACCTAAAATAATAGTATGTAGGTATATAATAAAATAAATATACCAATCCATATATCGATTGCATCGATTTGAAATAAATATCTATTGTTTCAACTTGTTTGTTATTTCGCAGATGGTGATTTAAATTTAATTGCAATTGATCTTGTAGGCTTTGAAGATTTGAATAAATGATCATGCCTTGAGTTATTAAAAATGAGCTGGAAATCGGTTTATTTACCTACCTACCTTACTGCAGAGACAGCTTTAACAACCTTTTTCGTATACGCTATTGAAAAGCAAAATAAATAAATACCTATAAAAAACCACTAAACCGAGCAGATATAGGTACTATTAAAAAATGTTACCACACGCCTCACTATAAACAAATGTATAACAAATAGTCGAAAAAGTAGTAGTAACAAACAAAAAGCATTCCACAATTATCAATGAAATGAAATTAACAAATATTAATCATAATAACCAGCGAAAATTTTAATTCAACCGCGCTAACTACGCATCTGTAAACCAAGTCAATCGGTTACTTAGTAACGCGCATTGATCTAAAACAAAACAAACGTGCTTAGCTCTAAAATAACTGTTACTTAACGCCGCGCCGGGTGTATACCTATTATAGTTTAAAAACCTTTATAGTTTAAAAACAAGTATTAAGGAAGAAATTGTAAAGACAATGTAGTGATTTGTTGGGTCGTGATAAGTTTTAATGCTACCTTTGTTATCAATTAACAATATGAACATTAAAGTGTCTACACACTAACTTTGTGAAAACTACTACACATCTAAGTGAACGTGCATAGAAGCGCTAGTGTCTACGCGTTGACAACGGTTCAATATGAAGAAATATTAGTTATTAGTAATTCAATTTTTTGCCACACACAAGAAGATGGTTGTCAGATTGTGGGGCAAGAGATCCGTAAATTAATTGCCTAATGACGTTGGTAAATTAATTAGCGTAATGTTTGGGATACGATAAGTGGCCGTGCTTACGTCATAATGGAGAGTAAATAACACATGTGCAAAATGTGGCTAATTGTGGCTTTATTCCTTGGGGTGGAAGGTCTAGAATTGCCTGGCAGTTGCAGTCTGGAGCAGTATTATGATCCCGGATTATTGAAATGTCAAGCTTGTTTGGGAAATGCTTCTATGGTCAGATCCAGTGATGGTAAGTGTCAAATAAATTATAGGTAACTCAAAAAACAGTTGCCAAGACAAGGTCATAATGCTCGGTACTGTCAAAAAGTTATCAAATCTCAAGCAGAGCCAATATTTTTTGCCTATGTACTCTATATGCCCCAATGTATGTAATATTAGGTCCCAGTCCTACCACAAACCTTAGTCAACATTGCGCTGGAAAGAGTGGCGCTGTTGTGCTGCTGCTAGATAGATACGAGTAGATAACGCTTTATTGCACACAATAATTACAAACAAAACAATTATTATTGTTGTTAGGACTAATATCTTTTATTATAAATCCAGGTTTCAGCTGCATCTGCAACGAGCACAGCATCCCCACCACATCAGGCTGTAAGACCTGCTCCGCCACAGAGATCGTGTCCTCAGATGGAACTGCCTGCGTGCCCAGAAAGTGCCAACAGGTGGCTGGTAGAGTAGCTTGCAGGAGGTGTCCTAGTGATTATATCTCTGGTAAGATTTTATGTCTTTCGTCATCGTCAGGATTTTCCGTTGAATACGTCTCCATTATAGAGAGCTAATACACGTTTTAACATTCTCTGGTAGATGAACGGATGGCGTCTGTCTCTGAGACCATGTATAAAAAAATGGACGCTTCACGTGACCCTCGTAACAAAACTTTAAATTTATTGAAACTAAATAAACGGGGCATGCTTTCTAAATTGGTAGTATATTAAGCAATTTCTAAAGAGAGAACTGCCACTTTCATATTTTAGACGTGTTTACTTATATCAATGTTCTATTATTCTATTATTTTAAGATGTAATTTGAACACAGCTTTTCTTTAACGGGATTCGTTCTTGTATAGACTACGGATACCACATCCTTACCATGTTTACAGTAACTCAAAACTACGACGGATCGCCAATGAAAGAAGTGCAATGCATAAAATGCGCGCGCGGCTACAAGCCACAAGGCAACTCCTGCGCTCGTTGCGAATCCTGCACGTGCAATAAAAGCCATGTCATCGTGAGAGGCGCGTGTGTACCCAAGGTGTATGTAAACGCAAGGCCTACTTACGATGACAAGGTCCTACATCCCTTGGAACTGCTCGATGTGGTGAAGCATGAGTATTTTTGTACGGTTAGTATTGTGTTTCAGTCCTTTCAGTATACAAAATTTAGTATTAAAAAAGTATTGCGAGTATTGATGTTTTGTAGTGTTGAGTATTGTTGTTAATTTTTATATGATATGTATTTGATATTTTGTAAAAAAATATACATTTTTTAATATAATGTACTTACTTACTTTTATACTAAAATGTGTGTGCTCTAGTGAATTTGGTCCAAAGTCATGTGAAGCCAAAAGCCCAGGAATTCCTGTCCTTATGTTAACTTTTTATATTTTCCTTTACGCAATGTTGTTTTTGTTACAGAAAAATGACCTGCAAATGTGTCGCATTTTGACCGACGAATGCGTTAAGAATTATTACGCAAGCGACCTTGGAGGGCCGTGCAGACTCTGGCTCATGCCAAAAATGTCTCCTAAAGGTATACTACAAGCACTTCCAAAGATATCTTAACAAAACGACAATAGAAAAGTTAAAAGACTAAAGTTACGCAAACTGACATATAAAGAAGCAGATCTTCTTAGATGTCTACTAAATTTGCTTTGAAATAAGCACATTTCACTTTTACAGTGCCTTAAACATTTACTTCGATTTTAGAATACCACATATTTTTAAAGTACAAATCGATGGAGTTTAATTATTCATAGAAACTATCACATTTATTATAATACTAACTGGACTGGCGCAGAAAATGTGTTGTCACAGTTATTTACTTACTAAACCGTTCAATTGATTCAAAAGCATAGACGTGAAATGGCATAATTAGTAATTAAAAAAAAAGTTATCAGCACCACTTCTACTCATTTATAATTTAGTTTACAATTTTTTACCAACAAAAAATCTGTTTACTTTTCTTATTCACGTTCTCGTGATATATTCAAAGGAGACGGTAATGTGGAACGATGGTGTGATTTTTCTCTGTTTATTTGGTGTCAGGTCTGCCTCCGCTTTTAGTGAGTTCCAGTGATAAACACCCTGGAGAGATGAGCTTGCCACGTGGAAAGGTAACTCTTGTTTATTTTCGGCTTGTGTATCTATTTTCGCTACCTTATTATCTTATAAATAGTTTTTCTTCAAGATCTAGCTTTTATATATGATACTCACACTGAAAATTCTTATCTTAGAATAAAATAGAAATAATAGAAAACTTTTTATTAGAACACCTTAAATACTATAAATTTAAAATGAAAAATGTAAATGTGTAAAGATAAGATGTGTAATGTGCAATGTGTAAAGATTACATATTGGAAAAAAGTGTGTGTGTGTGTGTGTGTGTCTCTTAGCGAATATCTACGTTGCAGTCGCAGTATCTATTCTAGCAAAATTATGAAATACTAGCTCACTCGCACAGCTTAGTCTGCGTTAAACGAGCCATTATCCAAATATACACAACATAAAAATCATTACAAAAATCGATTGAGACGTTTCGGAGGTTTTCGATAACAATAAACTGCTTCTAGAATTTATATATAAGATTTAATTAATATAATTTATTACCAGTAACACAATCAAACATAATATAATTTAATAATACGACAAAATTACCTCCCCCTGTTTCCATACCAACAAATCTTATAACCAACTCACGAGACGTTAATTGGCGCCTTTGAACTAATTAGTCGCATTAAATTCACTTATACGTCAATTACAGAGCACAATATCGATCGCAGCTGCCATCTTCACTTATAACGGAGTTAACTTTTATAATGAAGGGAATAAGAATAAGTGTGAATTGCCTCTGAACATAAGGATCGGTGAAAATTTGTCGTAAGTAACATTAAAGTGTTGAAAAATAACTCTCTATTCTGTCTAAACGCTTAAAAATCAGTGATTATGTGTTGTCTTGGCCATAATAATATTATTCTGGTCTGGGTGGTTTTTCAATATCTATTTATAAGTATGTATTTACAAAAGAAAAGTATATAAGTATTATATCCGTTATCCTAACTACCATATTACAAGGGGTTAGGTGGCGCTGTGTGAAACGTCCTGAAATATATTTATTCATTATTTATTTATTTATATTATGACCGCTATGTTTCTAGATTCTTTTATTCACTATGGAACGAAAATCTTATTATATAATTTATATGTCTCATGAAGAAACGACCTCGTAGCAACGTGCTACGAGCGTTACGTCTCCTACAACTAACGCTATAACACTATTTCTCAAAGACCCGAGCGCACCTCGTAGCGCCTAATCTAAATATATAAAAGGAAAGAGTGACTGACTGACTGATCCATCAACGCACAGCCCAAATCGACGGACTGATTGAGTTGAAATTTGGCATACAGGTTGGTTTTAAAGCATAGACATCCGCTAAGAAACGATTTTGCCGTGCGGGCAAAGCCGCGAGCATAAGCTAGTAGAAAATATTATCAGTGCTTCTCTACTATATTATGCATGTGTAAGGTTTTTAATCTGTGGTGAAAAATATCGTTCGGAAATTATCTGTGCTAAAATATATTTTGTAATAGCCACACTCTGTGGGAACGGTGGGGAGATTTGTTACTTGGCGGAGCGAAGGCTAAATTTGGTATTCGAGATTATACCCTCAAAGTGTGTAGACTTGGAAAAATATAATATCAGTGTTCAGACAGATTGTCGTTTCATTTACCTCCAAGTACCCATGGTGCGATCCTTGAGTTAAGGACGGTTAACATCTCAGAAGCCGGGATATATGAAAAACCGTAAGTACATGCCCACTTCTTATATCATAATAGTACCAAATTGCTAAGACCACAGCGTCGGACTGTTTTATTCTACCTTCATAATGCATGACAAATTTGTACTACCGTCCGACGTGCTTTCATGTGGCTTTGAATGCATGACATGTGGTTCTAGGTTAAGTATAATACTTCCGATTATCTGCACAGTATACCTCTGGTAGTTTTAACCTTGCAAAGCCTCTACAGAGGAGATAGAGATTTTCAATAGTCTCTTTTAATACGTGTACTCGTGCGTGTGTTATAATAATAATCTCTTGCCGTATGAATATTTAGATTTTGTGGAGGTAGGTTAAAATAAGATAAAAACACACCTTTATTATTATCATATTATTATACGAATTCTATTTTACAATGATGGGTCATTAAGGGGCGTCGTAATCGCTTATTTTGGTGTAACAGGCACAGTTTTCGTGATAATATGTAACATTTTCACATCCACCCTATGAAAAAAAATAATAACATAGCGAATAGCGACGCCTTTACTAATGCACATTATATTATGAGCTCTAGACAATGGAGCCGGGAGATAATAGAATACGGAGTATGGAAACTCCTCGACGCAACCGTTCGCGCTCCAGGCGCAGCGATACTCGAGACCGTGGTGGCGATACGATTCGACGGAGCCGCAGTCACAGTCGCAGCCACAGCCGTCGATTGCTGGAGCGTGAAGTGGCGCTGAGGCGAGAACAGGAGCGTGTTCGTCGGATGGAGCTGGATCTGCAGCGGGAACGAGACGCCGAGCAGCGCCGGCAACGGAGTGAGTCACGCCTTAGGTCTAAGGGTGACAGTCGCAGCCGCAGCCGCAGCCGTGCAGCCGCAGTGGAGAACGCGAGACACTCGGATGAGCATCACGTGAAAAGGTCACGCAGTCCCTCTTTTTCAACCAAAGACGTTACTCAGATCATTCAGTCTATCAAGGACATCCTTCCATCACAGCCAGGCCAAAGCGCACAGTTTTCTAATAGAGATAGCAAAAATATTATCCCCGAATTTAACCCTTCGGAGAAAAATCAACGAATGGATATTTGGCTTAAAAAGGTTAATGAATGCGCAAAGGTATATGGCTGGGATGAAAGGACAGTCATACATTTTTCTATGCAAAAATTGTCAGGGTTAGCCAAGACCTGGTATGAAAGTCAAAATTCAATATTGCATTCCTGGCAGGAATGGCAGGTTAAATTACTGAATGCATTTCCGTGTGAGCAAAACTATGGGCAGATGCTTGAGGACATGTTGAGGCGCAAGAGTAGATTTAACGAACCTATACAAAACTATTTTTACGAAAAGTTAGCTCTCCTCAATCAGTGCGAAATTTTCGGAAGGCGCGCCGTTGATTGCATCATCCATGGCATTAGTGATAAGACCACAAGGTCCAGTGCTCTGGCATTACGGTGCGATGACCCCGATGATCTTTTGAAGTTCTTAATTAGTAATAACAAGGAGCTCTACACGAATCAACCATCTCCCAGGGACAGAAACGTTAATACGGGGAACGATAAGACTAGCGAAAGGGCTAATACAAATACGAGAATAAATACTAGCTTATTTTGTTACAATTGCAAAGAGAAAGGTCATCCCTTCTCGAGGTGCCCTAAGCCCTTAGTAAAATGCAGTCATTGTAACAAAATAGGCCATAAACTTGAATTGTGTACCTCTAAGCAAAACACGACAGGATCAGTGAATGCGGACGCAGTGGCAAAAACCATGATAATTTCTAGCGCAAGGCCATCCAACAAGTTCATCAAAGAAGTGAAAGTAGAAGGCGTGCCACTCGAAGCATTCATTGATCTTGGTAGTGAAGTCACGCTAATTAGACAATCTAGCTTTGCTAACTTGAAACTGACCCACGACTACAAACCCTCCACTATGAAAGGCTTCGGTAACAACCTCGTATGCTCGGTAGGCTCGGCAAAATTGAACTTGTCAGTAGATGGGGTAGAGGCTGTCGTTACATGTCGCGTTGTAGATGATCGATTCTTGGAAAGACCCTTGCTCATTGGACAAAGTTACACGGAGCAACCTCATGTGATTGTCTATAAGGACGTTAATAGGCTCCAATTTATGCATGTAGACACGGAAACACCTAATTACGTACAAGATGAGGACGACGATAGACGCGAGAGAGTTAGGATACTAGCGTACTGTAAACTCTACGGGGCAGCAAGTGTTAGAGCGGTGACAGAAACTCCATTTGTAGGCAGTGTGATAATTGACACGAAGGTTATCGGGAAGCTTGGCAGACAGTATGTTGTCTGTGGTGGCGTTTACGAGGTGAAGGATGGTTTGCTCTTCGTGACGATACAACCGTGCGCGGTACCGTGCTGTCTCCAAGAAGGTTCAGTATTTTCGCGAGCAGAAAAGGTAGAATCTGTCTATAGGTTAGTTACCGCGAAGGATGCAAAAGACACTGTTTTGCAACCCATGTCTTCCCCTGCTAAACAACTCGACGAAAGTCACGTACAGCTAAGCAATACTATTTGTCATGAGGACAAAACGAGGCTGTTGAATATACTAAGGCGCCACGAACAGTGTTTTGCTCATGGCTTGGTGGATCTTGGCTGTACGAATCTTACAGAAATGGACATCGAATTGAATAGCCACCGCCCAGTTGTTTATCAACCATACCGTCTTTCTCACCATGAAAGGGAGAAGGTCAGAGAAATGGTGGATGAAATGCTGGAAGCGGGAATTATACGAGAGTCTACGTCTAACTATGCTAGTCCGATCATACTTGTGCGCAAGAAGAACGGTGGCATACGATTATGCGTGGATTATAGGCTGCTTAATTCTATCACTGTAAAGGAAAGGTATCCCATCCCCATAATAGAGGATGAAATAGCGAGATTGTCTGGTCAGGCATGGTTCATCACGCTCGATCTCATGTCAGGCTACTATCAAGTACCGATTGCGGAGAAAAGTAAGCACTTGACTGCTTTTGTCACTCCCGATGGCCAATACGAATACAATCGTATGCCGTTTGGCCTAGCAAACGCTCCAGCCGTCTTCCAGAGGATGATGAACCATGTTTTGGGACAAGCTCGATTCAGCAAAGCCACTGTATATCTGGATGACTTACTGATCTATGGTAAGACCTCCTCCGAATGTATGGATCGACTGGAGGAAGTCCTTGGGTTACTGGAACGTGCGCAGCTTAAACTGAACTTATCGAAGTGTAGTTTCCTACATAATAAAATTGACTACCTCGGGTACGAAATCAGTTCAGCTGGTATGCGCCCAGGAACCGCAAAAATACAAAGTGTCACAGAGTTTCCCTTGCCGCAAAACGTGCACAACGTTCGTCAGTTTGTAGGACTTGTGAGTTACTTTCGGAAATTTATTCAGTCGTTTGCTCAATTAGCTCATCCACTTACTAAGTTGCTAAAAAAGAACGCTACATGGGAGTGGACAGCTGAACATGAGGAGTCGTTTAAGACCCTCAAGTCAAAATTGGTAGAAAGACCAGTACTGGCCTTGTACGACCCCTCAGCTGATACAGAACTCCACACCGACGCCAGCAGGATAGGTGTCGGAGGGATATTACTCCAACGACAGTCAGGCAGTCAGGACCCTTTTCATCCCGTAGCCTATTATAGTCGCCAGACGTCTCCTGAAGAGAGAAACTTCCACTCTTATGAGCTGGAGACATTAGCTGTCATATGCGCTCTGAAGAAGTTTAGAGTTTATCTCTTAGGGAAGACTTTCCGGGTGGTTAGTGACTGTAGTGCGCTGCGATCTACGTTTGAGAAGCGCGATCTCATACCTAGGATTGCGCGTTGGTGGCTCGCACTACAGGAGTTTGACTGCTGTATTGAATATAGGGCAGGGTCAAAAATGGAACATGTGGACGCTCTTTCGAGAAACCCCACACATGAAGCTGACACTTCTGATCTTGTAAATTATCCATCCGTGATGATCATATCCGATGACGACTGGTTACTTACCTTACAGATGGGAGATCCGGAATTATGCCGAATACGCGATATCATAGGTAGCGACTTAGACTCCAAGGGACTAGAGTACCTTAAAGATAACTATGTTTTCAAGAATAATAGGTTATTTAGGTGTATTGGAGGTGACAAAGAATGTCTTAGGTGGGTAGTTCCGAAGGCAGCAAGGTGGCAGTTGTGCAAGATGAACCACGACGACATTGGTCACGTCGGGTTCGAAAAAACCTTGGAACGAATAAAGAAAACTTATTGGTTTGCAAAAATGACGCGATTTGTAAAGAAATATGTCAGTGCATGTATTGATTGCGCATATGCCAAGAAAAATACCGACCATCGAGAGGGGTTATTACATCCTATAGAAAAAGTCGCGATCCCGTTTCACACCTTGCACATCGACCACCTTGGACCATTCGTAAAATCTAGGAAGGGTTTCACGCACATATTGACAATAGTAGATTCATTCACTAAGTTTTTATTCATTAGGCCGGTCCGGAACACGAATACTCAAAACACAATAAAAGCCTTACAAGATATATTCGATATATTTCGGGCCCCAGACAGGCTAATAAGTGATCGAGGGTCTTGTTTCACTTCGCACGCATTTAGGAGGTTCTGTTTAGATCAAGGCATTAAGCACATATTGAACGCTGTAGCAAGCCCGAGGTCCAACGGTCAGGTAGAGCGGTATAACCGTACCATACTCGACTCCCTGACAGCTCAAAACATTAGGGATAATGAAAAGGAATGGGATGACAAGCTAGGTAGGATACAATGGGGACTTAACAACACCGTGCAGAAGACCATAGGGAAAACGCCGGCGGAGGTCATGTTTGGCACCGAAATGAATAGTGAAGTTAGGCCGGTTTTGAATGCGGTTGTGGAGGACACGCGTGAAGTCGCTGACTTGTCAAGCCTTCGTGCTGAGGTTAAACAAAAAATTGATGAAGCCCAAGCTAAGCAAAAAGAATACCACGACCGGGGTAGACGTCCTGCACATAGCTACAGTAAGGGTGATCTTGTTAAAATAACTAAAGTAGCTTTTAATAACAAAGGTCAGAGCACGAAACTAATGTCATCTTACGAGGGTCCCTTCAGAGTCATAAAAGTGTTAGGAAATGACCGTTATAAAATTGCCCCAATAGCCGGATTTGAAGGGATGAAAAACAAGCGCAAAACTACGCTTGCAGCAGACAGAATGCGACCGTGGATTCATTTGGCTTCACTTGACTTAGATGATTCAGATAACGAAAATATTGCTACTGATTAAATCGAATTAAGTATACTACATCTACTTACTGTTTTGTTGATACGTGTACCTATTGTGATAATGTAATTTACTCCTAATGTTGCAGCCATGTCATTGTTGTGGGTTCTTTTCTATACTTATAATGTCGCTCATGATGATATTATAGGTATAGCATGATTATTGTTTTGTATAAATCCTGTTAGTTACAATGATAAAGAATTTCGATGAGATACATAATATATACAAC
The DNA here is from genome assembly GCA_947507615.1 of Hemithea aestivaria. Taxonomy (NCBI): domain Eukaryota; kingdom Metazoa; phylum Arthropoda; class Insecta; order Lepidoptera; family Geometridae; genus Hemithea; species Hemithea aestivaria. The sequence goes on along the minus strand of OX382339.1, from coordinate 12,630,335 downwards.
TGTAGATAACATTTGATAATAGTTGAATAGATATAAGTAGTTACAAAGATAGATATAAGTGGTTACAAGGTTACAAGGATAGATATAAGTGGTTACAAGGATAGATATAAGTGGTTACAAGGTTACAAGGATAGATATAAGTGGTTACAAGGTTACAAGGATAGATATAAGTGGTTACAAGGTTACAAGGATAGATATAAGTGGTTACAAGGTTACAAGGATAGATATAAGTGGTTACAAGGTTACAAGGATAGATATAAGTGGTTATAAGTACAGAAAGATATAAGTGATTACAAGGATGTTTATAAAATATGTACAAGGATAAATATAATAAATAGTTTCAAAGATAGATTAACTTTTTTTCTCTTTCTTTGTTGTTTTGTGATCTGATATATATGATGAACTTATTACAATAATCAATTACCGAAGTTGTAAACTTATTAACTATATTATAAGAAAAATTATTTTATAAGACTCCGTTCTGCCAAGTGTAAGGTTGGTTCCACCTGGGGCATGTATGAGGTCATACATGTCATCAGGATGGTCGAGTGTAAGGTTTTTAATCTGTGGTGAAAAATATCGTTCGGAAATTATCTGTGCTAAAATATATTTTGTAATAGCCACACTCTGTGGGAACGGTGGGGAGATTTGTTACTTGGCGGAGCGAAGGCTAAATTTGGTATTCGAGATTATACCCTCAAAGTGTGTAGACTTGGAAAAATATAATATCAGTGTTCAGACAGATTGTCGTTTCATTTACCTCCAAGTACCCATGGTGCGATCCTTGAGTTAAGGACGGTTAACACATGTAAGCACGTATAAACCTTCCTCTTCTGTTTTAATTCGTGTTAAATTATAATGTTGAATTACTTTATCTAGTAAAAGAAACCGCACCAAAATTCGTTGCGTAGTTTTAAAAATCTAAGCATACATAGGGCCAGACAGACAGACAGAGGTGTTACGACTTTGTTTTATAGGTGTTTTATAGGACCTACTCATCATCTTTCTGCCGCTATCCCACACTAGGTAGGGTCGGCGATGATATTATGATTATTTTAATTAACGTATGTTTCTTTTTCAGATTTGATTGCAACCTAAATCTAACTACACTCAAGTTATCGAAAACAATAAATGAAACTATTTCACCGTATTTGATAGTGGATGGAGTTTATAAACCTCTTTATGTAAAAATAAGAAAACCCAACGGATATTACGTACAGGTAAGGAAATGGAAATATTTAATATGGATTAGAGCAACACCGGCATAAATAAGATAAGGATCGGTCATGATAACATACGAGTACATGGTTGAAGTGTGAGCACACACACTAGCGGTTTCAAGGTGGCTTAAAGAGGCCTATCCTCCCTCTAAATCCTCCCAATATCTAGCAGTACGTTCGCGTCCCCCCTTTATAACACACAATCTGTATCTCATACTGATAACGTGAGCAAAATGTACTGTGTAGGTACCATAGACATTCGTCGATTTTATATTTTCTGGCTCTTTTTACACTGGTGGCGGCGATTTTGATACGGTAATTCTATGATAGTCGATCTTATCTTAAAGTAATCTGTGTTAGTCACCTCGAGGGCAATAACTAAATAGGAAATCTGTTCACGAAAGTTTCTTATTTGAAGATCCTGCTAAATCTTAATGGAAAATCAACAAAATATAAGCCTATTAACTTGAGCCCGTTAGCTTAGATAGATATTATAACTAGGTACTTTAATTATTCTCAAATCTTAGAAAATTAATTTTGTATAACATCAAAAATTTAGGAATCAATTTCTACGACTCTTGTCTTTTAGCACTGATTGTACTTCTAAACTTTAATCTCAAATCTAAAGCCTACACTACCTACTTCACACTTTTGACTGCGACACAGGTGTGGTATAAACCTGGCACCCTACTTCGTAGAAATGTTCACATGAAGTGTCAATTGTGATTCAAAAACTTCTTTAGATTTATTTGCAAATTAAAAACTATACCCGAACATTTTTTCAATGAAGCTATTTTATAGCATTAAATAATAAAAAATCTATCTACCCTAGTTAACTAAAGATTTTTTGCCCCTTATCTCATACGCCCAAGTATATATAGGCAGTGGCGGATTTACAGTCTAGGCCGCCCTAGGCCCCAGTCCATGCAATACCTGCACCTACGTCGTATATAACATGTCCACTCCTACTTACTCCTTAAACAGTGGCGGATCCAGAATTTTTTTTCTTGTGAACAAGGTAGGTTTGTACATTTCAATGTTTACCTACAATTTGAATCTCTAAAATAGGAAATGTTATATCTCTGACAAGAACGTGTGCGTTAAACTCGTTCCGAATAGAATAAAATTTTAAAAACCTTGTAATGCGCGAGCAGCTTGCTGCGAGCGCCGAGAAAATTTTACGTTTCAGACTACAAAAGATGTGCATCAGAGCCGGTTTTAACATTACCAGCGCCCTGGGCGAGATTTCTACGGCGCCCCCTAAAAAGCAATTCAAACCCATACTAAAAAGGAAAAAACTCCAGGATTTTTTCTGGGCCGATTCCGATGGGCAAAATGATGGGCGTATCTAGAAAAAAATCCACCTTTCCAGCTTGCTGCGAGTTCCGCGAAAATTTTGAATTTTTCAGCACGAATGATGTGCGTTTAGCTTGCTCCGCGCGGCAAAGAAACTAAATAAGTATTCTTATTTAAAAAAGCGCGAGCAGCTCGCTGCGAGCGCCGCGAAAATTTAGATTTGTTCAACACGAATGATGTGCGTTTAGCTTGCTTCGAGTGGCAAAGAAAGTAAATGTTCTCATTTATAAAAGCGCGAGCAGCTCGCTGCTAACGCCGAGAAAATTTTGAACTTTTCCGCACGAATGTTGTGCGTTTAGCTTGCTCCGAGTGGCAAAGAAATTAAATAAGTATTCTTATTTATAACAGCGCGAGCAGCTCGCTGCGAGCGCCGAGAAAATTTAGATATTTTACAGCACGAATGATGTGCGTTTAGCTAGCTTCGAGTGGCAAAGAAACTAAATGTCCTTATTTATAAAAGCGCGAGTAACTCGCTGCGAGCGCTGAAAAAAATTTGAATTTTTCAACACGAATGATGTGCGTTTATCTTGCTTCGAATGGCAAAGAAAGTAAATTTTCTCATTTATAAAAGCACGAGCAGCTCGCTGCGAGCGCCGAGAAAATTTTGAATTTTTCAGCACGGTTTATCTTCCTTCGAGTGGCAAAGAAACTAAATGTTCTTATAAAAGCGTGAGCAGCTTGCTACGAGCACCGAGAACATTGAATTTTTCAGAACGAATGGGGCGCCACGGGCACCCCATTATAGAGCCTGTGGCGCCCCTTTTATCCGGCGCCCTGGGCGGTCACCCAACCGCGCCCCACCCTAACGCTGGTACTGTGTGCAATGAGCTCGTTCTGAGTGGTGAGCAAAATATATAATATTCTATTTATAATTGCGCGAGCAGCTAGCTGCGAGTGCCGAGAAAGTTTTATATTTCAGGCTACAAAAGATGTGTTCTGAGCGGTGAGAAAATGAATATTCTTATTTTAGAGCAGAGCCGCCGAGACCCATGGCCCCTTGAAGGCTTTAAAATATTTACGTACTTTTAGTTATTTCTTGTCATCAGTGATTGGCCGCCCCTAATATCTGGCCGCCCTAGGCCCGGGCCTACTGGGCCTTAGGGCAAATCCGCCACTGTATATAGGTATTATGATTTTTACTTATTGTGTTTTAGAGAGGTACATGGCCAAACGCTTGGTTCAACCGATATTTTGTTGCACACAATTATCTGTCAACTGTTTCGAATACAACCAATACGGATTACCTTCGCACACTGATTGTCAGACTTAGGTAAGTTAAGTTGGTTTAGTTTGATAAGTTACTTAGTCTTTGTCTGTAGATTGGCTTATGGTCGATCTGTGGTTACTAAAAGTGTTCTTTGCTGCTGTAGTATTAAAAAAAACTTAGTCTTTTACAACTTTACTGGGCGTGATGAGATTCTACAACTAATATTATCTCAATGTGAAAAGCACAGGGAAGTGCCTCGCAGAATTTTTAATGTCAAATGTCTCTGTGACCATATTTTTGTGACTGATACTTGTTTTACGGGTAATAATATAATGTTGAACAACGGGCAGTCTGATATGGGCAATCATGATGCCTATCAGCTGCACCTGATTTATAGGCCAAGGTAAATGATTTTCTGTTAAAAAAAATACACCATTGTATTCTATTCTACCACTAGCTGGAAACGTGATCTCCATATTACTGCTCTTATACTTTGACATTACCACGATGCTCTGCTGGTTTTATATACTTTGCTTTTTTAACCCCCGACGCAAAAACGACGGGGTGTTATAAGTTTGACGTGTCTGTCTGTCTGTCTGTCTGTCTGTCTGTCTGTCTGTCTGTCTGTCTGTCTGTCTGTCTGTCTGTCTGTCTGTCTGTCTGTCTGTCTGTCTGTCTGTCTGTCTGTCTGTCTGTCTGTCTGTCTGTCTGTCTGTCTGTCTGTCTGTCTGTCTGTCTGTCTGTCTGTCTGTCTGTCTGTCTGTCTGTCTGTCTGTCTGTCTGTCTGTCTGTCTGTCTGTCTGTCTGTCTGTCTGTCTGTCTGTCTGTCTGTCTGTCTGTCTGTCTGTCTGTCTGTCTGTCTGTCTGTCTGTCTGTCTGTCTGTCTGTCTGTCTGTCTGTCTGTCTGTCTGTCTGTCTGTCTGTCTGTCTGTCTGTCTGTCTGTCTGTCTGTCTGTCTGTCTGTCTGTCTGTCTGTCTGTCTGTCTGTCTGTCTGTCTGTCTGTCTGTCTGTCTGTCTGTCTGTCTGTCTGTCTGTCTGTCTGTCTGTCTGTCTGTCTGTCTGTCTGTCTGTCTGTCTGTCTGTCTGTCTGTCTGTCTGTCTGTCTGTCTGTCTGTCTGTCTGTCTGTCTGTCTGTCTGTCTGTCTGTCTGTCTGTCTGTCTGTCTGTCTGTCTGTCTGTCTGTCTGTCTGTCTGTCTGTCTGTCTGTCTGTCTGTCTGTCTGTCTGTCTGTCTGTCTGTCTGTCTGTCTGTCTGTCTGTCTGTCTGTCTGTCTGTCTGTCTGTCTGTCTGTCTGTCTGTCTGTCTGTCTGTCTGTCTGTCTGTCTGTCTGTCTGTCTGTCTGTCTGTCTGTCTGTCTGTCTGTCTGTCTGTCTGTCTGTCTGTCTGTCTGTCTGTCTGTCTGTCTGTCTGTCTGTCTGTCTGTCTGTCTGTCTGTCTGTCTGTCTGTCTGTCTGTCTGTCTGTCTGTCTGTCTGTCTGTCTGTCTGTCTGTCTGTCTGTCTGTCTGTCTGTCTGTCTGTCTGTCTGTGTGTGTGTATGTGTCTGTCTGTGGCACCGTAGCTCCCAGACGGATGAACGGATTTTGATTTAGTTTTTTTTGTTTGAAAGTAGAGTTAGTCGAGAGTGTTCTTAGCCATGTTTGGTGGAAATCGGTCCAAGATGGCCGCAGCTACAAAATGACGGATTATTTTTTTCTTCCACGACCCCCTAAATATGGGTATCAAATGAAAGGGCTTAACGAGTAGAATACAGCCCATTATATAAAATTTAAAATCCAAGATGGCCGTCATCAAAAAAATGGTGAATAACGTATTGCGTTGGGGGTTTTTTAAATTTTTAATTTAATTCACTTGTTTAAAAGGAGTTTCTTAAATAATTTTATTCGTTACATCAGGTGTCAGGTAAGTATCATGATTAGTTACCCATATCAGACACAGTGCCACAGTGTGTTAAAATACAAAATTCTGGGCGGCACCGCACCGCACCTGTCAATCACACTAATTTTATACAGGCGAAAGTTTGTGAGCGTGTGAGTGTGTATGTTTGTTACTTTTTCCCACCTAAACGAGCGGACCGATTGAGCTGAAATTTGGTATAGAGATAGCTTAGACCCTGGAATAACATCGCAATGGGGTTTGCCAGAATCTAGTATTCTGGCAAACCAAACGCTGTGTCTCACACGCAGCACAATGCTGAGGCAGCTGCCATTCGGCGGCTTAGTGGCGCACTTTTGTTATTTTTTATGTCTTCGTTTGTGTTTCTTCCTTTGCAGGAGGTCGACTAGGTGGGTACCCCAACAGTGCCAGTTATTTTACCGCCTGAGCAGTGATGTGCAAACATTACTGTGCTTCGGTAGGAGGGCACTGTAGCTAGTGAAATCAAAGGGCTAAAGAGTCTTAACATCTTATGACTCTCAAGTAAGAAGCGTACTAATTATGGGCAGCGTTATCTCTTACCATTAGGAGAGCATCTTGTTCGTCTTCTTACTTCGTTGTATAAAATAAATGTTATCGTTCTTTATATACTACAGCGGGTAAAACCGCTGGGCGCAGCTAGTATTAATTGTTGAAGCTCATATTTTAAAATAACTAAGAATTATAAATCTTTTAATTACAGTATAAACAGATATCGTGACACGACAGGCTCGTTACGATTGCAAATATCGTTGGAAGCACAATATGCAACCGCTGGTCATGGAGATACCTTCACCACCACGGTTATGGTGGAGCATGGCTTGCCTGATGCCCATGTTATTAGGGGGCTTGAGGTTCGTGAATAATTTATTTTAATTTAATAATATTTTTATTAGATATTCCAAACTGGTTGCTCTACATGTGAAATTATTAACAGGTATACTTTTGTATGTACAGAAGTGTACGGCCTTCTTGAGGCAGATACAACATGCAATAATAATACATAATAAATAATAACATATAATAACATAATTTTTATTATATAAATTGAATAAAATTACAAAAAAGCAAAAAGCCAACGTCACGTGGTGTTCCCAGGCGGTCACCCATCCAAGTACTGACCACGCCCGACGTTGCTTAACTTCGGTGATCGGACGAGAACCGGTGTTTTCAACGTGGTATGGACGTTGGCGAAAGTCTAGATGAAAATGTTTATCTGTTTTAATTTATTTCTGCGTGTCTTATTCAAATAGCCTAAATCAATGAGTGATATAATAAACTCATTAGCTACAATCATAATGGAGCACTTTTGCAAGTTGATTTAACATTTTTTTCTATTTTATTATTTATTATTGAACCGCTCGGTTTGGGTGGTAAAAATCATAGGGATTGCCTATTTCAGGTATGGGGCGGAGTCCTAGGTGCATTCCTAACTTTATACTGCTTGGTACAATGGCGCGGGGTGCTTCGGCGAGGGGGCCTGCATTATTCTCTGCTTCCCATGTTGGCTGGCGCTGTAGCTGATTCGCTGTTCTTTGTGAGGAAACTAGCATTTTAATACTTATTTTTTATATAGTTTTGGGCCATAAACTCAATAAAGAGGGTGCCGAGTGCCGATTCCGTGCAAAGTGGAAAGAAAGGTGTCTGAAAGAGGACCCGACTATTAGCTAATAAGAAGTGCTCAAATATTATTTAAGTAGGTGCCTACTTATTATTCCATAGACCTAATTATATTGATCGAGGTATTATTCTTCTATTTATTTAATAATTGAAGTCAAAATAAAAATACATATATCCCGACAAAAAGGGGATATTGGGGACTTTTGTCCACAACAATAATATTTACAACAGAAATAAAATTAACTAAATAGGAATTTTAAAAAAATGCTTCAAATTCCACATTAATTATTCTGAACGTGTTAATAAATTTAGCTTTTCATTTCTGACACATGAAACTATTAGACGCATGACGCAAGTAGTAAATAAATAAATGGTTTTAGCTGTTTCAGGCAAACGCGTCTTAAACTCTCTGAATTCTGAATCAAGTCAAAGATAGAATAATACAAAAATGAGTATAATAAGTGGTTCAAGGGCACGTGACGTTTTATCACCACGCCGCGCCGCGCCGCGTCGATTATGACGTCATATGCGCAGCTGCGCACGCGCACGTTAGTTCCAGATACGAAACTAGATGGCGTAGTGCTGCGAGCTGAACAAAAGTTAGATCGCGCTGACGAGATTCTCCGCGATGTACAGACGCTTTGAGTGTGTGTCAGATTCTATAAGACCTTACTTCATAGGATCATTTCTATAGTAAGCTCTTCCCAAGACTTTCACAACAAGTGAGTCAAAACCAACCACGTTGATGAGACGTGGCGCGGTGCCCTGAGCGTGAGGCGAGCTGTGTCCGACGGACGCAAGCTCTCGATGATCGTTCACTTCCCCGTCAGGGGGAGCGTGGGGTGCTGTCGCTGGCTGAGTGGTTGGCATTTTTAAACACCCTTTTAAACTATGTAAAAAGAGACCTATACGTACATGGAGATATCTTTTGAAGATTTCCTTTACGAAAATGGATAAGTTTCACAATACTACTGTACAATATTATTTTATGTATTCAGAAGTGGAATTTTCATGTTTAATTACATAATATGTATATCATGATTTTCCTACCCCTATAGTCGTCCACTACTGGACATAAGCGTCCCCGTGTCCCCTATTATTCTCCTCTATCCACTCACCCTCTAGATCGTTTCATTAGGTAATAATGGTGTTATATTCTTAAATCATAAATAAATTAAACCATTTTTTATTTATTTTTAGTCTGCATTATTATCAACGCTCCACGCGCTGGCAGCGGAAGCCGGAACTCTCGGTATGACCTTACCCTTATCTCGCGCTGAAGAACGGATGGTCAAAGCTTTCATCTTTTCTGCTGTTGTTTTAAAAGTAAGAAAAAAATCTTTGTTTTCACTATATGTCAAAATAATATGATCTTATCTTATCTTATGTTGGGGCTGACCAAGCCAGCAACACATCGACCCATTGGGTTCTATTGTGTTAACCCCTTGCCTACCGTTTCCTACTCTTCGAAGAAGTGGTTAATTAAAGTGGTGATCCCACTAAGAGGAAGAAACCTGTACTCCTCCGGTTTGGGGTACGCTGTCCCAAAGAGGCTCATGCGTTTCGTAGCCTGTACATCTCATTCACATAAAATGTAATATTATACTCGTAATATTAATTGAGGTTTATACTCTATAACAGAACAGGGGCTCTAGACAAGGCCAATCACTATAACGCTAATAAAATGTACTGAGATGACAGTAATTATTGTTCGTTTTTCCAAAAGCCCCAGTCTACCCTACGTACACGTACGTGTCTAAATCAAATCACAATTATAGGCTATGTGGCCAACCTATATGTTGCAGTGTCAGGTGGCCTGGTTGTAAGAAACAAATAAAAAATAAAAGTATCATATTTTTTACAGTTTACGAAAATTATTTGGATAAACTGGAAGCAGTGCACATGTGATATTTTCTTTTTGGACTGGTCCGAGTATAATCCTCCTGTTGTAAAAGGTTCGTAGCCCTATTATTTATTATAATAATAATATTAAATTATCATTCAAAAAGTGCTTACGACATTTGTTTTAAGAATATAACATGCGACACAGAGTGCTTTGCAAGTGGAGCTAGCCTATTATAACCTAGTTATAATTTAAACATGCACTCTTTTTAAAATTGATTATTGTTACAGATGTGACAATAAGTAACAATGAAGATTGGAAAGCCGTAACACTGGCTCGGGAATGGAGTCGTATGCAGACGACGAGACGAGCTTCGCCTGGCTTCATTGTTACAGGAACTATGCTGTTCTTGCATGTAAGGATTCTTAACTAACATTAACTACAACCGGTGAAGCGGTGGTGGAATAATTGTTTTTTTATGCGGAGAAGTAGAAGTAAGATGACGAGCAAGACGCTCTCCTGATGATAAGATATAACGCTGCCCATAATCAGTACAATGCCACTTAGGATTTCACAATGATGCACTGCATTAACGCTTCTTACTCAAGAGTCATAAAATGTTAAGACTCTTTAGCCCAGTAATTTCACTAGCTACAGTGCCCTCCTACCGGAGCACAGTGATGTTTGCAATTACTTAGTTTTGTGCGGTTTTTTACTCGCATACTGGTTTTGGCGATTACCACTGGACTGGACTCATGACACTGGAAGTCTTGGAATTTTATTCTGCTTATTACGAGTATGTATCAATTTTTTAGTACGTTTCAGTACTATTTGCTACTTAAGCATAACAATGCACAAATTTAATAATTAAAACTCCAACGTCATCATTCTTAATTTCATGAAGTCAAAGGTTCAAATTCATTTTGAAGAGATTAAATCTACATATTGAAGCATAGAACAATGTTAAAGACATTTCTACAAATTAAAACATCTAAAATTTCAGTTGTTCACCCCATGGCGAGTCATCTTACCAAAGAGCAGAGCCTACAAATGGGCACTAGCTTCTGTATGCTGGTGGGGTTCCTACGCCATAGTGCTCCTAAGCACCTGGATAGTCCAGAAGTTTCTATGGGCATCCGTAGTTGAACTGCCCAAGATATGCACTAGAGTGGGCCTGTCTTTACTGGTGTTTCAGGAAGAAAATTATGCGCATTATGTGCATGGAAGGTATTTTTAATAACTAGAAATTGATTTATAAATGTTTTTATACCGACGTCAAAAATTATGGTAAATAATAATAATTATATTATTGTGATACTATTTGTGAACTCGTATAATCTTATAATCTTGGAACTGGAACTTTCATTTATTAGTCCAAATTACGACAGATAGATACTGAAAACTTTCAATTTCTTTTTAAATTTCCTTTGATAGGTCTAAATAAAAAAAAGAATGAGATCAATTACATTACTAGCTCCCCCCAGCGGGTTTACCCGCTGTATTATAGCCTATGTGTTATTTAAGCTATCTCTATACAAATCGGTAAAATTTCAGCTCAATAGGTCCACCCGTTTAGGCGTGAAAGAGTAACAAACATCCAGACATCCATTCTTACTTCCACGTTTATAATATCAGTAAGATATAAGTAAGATTTCTAAATCGTCACGCCGTTCTCTAAAAAGTACGTTGAACTATTTTAGAATTCTATCCTCATATTATTATGTATATTTTTCGTAGGAACGAGGACTCTAAAGAAGTGAGATCTATGGCTGGACCTTTAGCAACATGTCGCGTAGCATGCGTTCCTCAACTGAGGTAAGTCAATATTATTTTCAGAATTTGGACTCATCGTATTCCCTACTGACAATTTTTTTAATTTTCATCTTTAATTAGATTTTAGATAGTACCTACACCTACTGTTATTGATTTGTGTTTTTTATATAACCACACTTTATTTTCTAAGCTGATCGAAGAAGATACATTCAAAAGAGTTAAAATAAGAAGAAAAGTTCATGTGATCTTTAAAAATATTGGGTGTAAAAATATCTTATTCTAATTTAAAGTAATTACTCTATCAAAGCAACATTGTTAACTCGCCTCGACTTTCTTTATAAAAATTACTGCAAATAAGGTGCAAAGTATAGAGTTTAGAATAACGATATTATGTTCACAGGGCCGTCTACACTCAGCTGTCCACCGGCACAGGTAAGTGGGTTAAACTTGGCATAAACTCACTAACTTAACACCTCGCCGCTAGTTCTAGAAAATTACTTCTTTTGCCTTGAAAATGAGCGGACTATTTAATTAGGTGTTGGAAATGGTTTTTATCTAACAAAGGAAAAACAATATCTATACCTAAGTATAATAAGTTTTCTCTCCGTTTTCTCATAGAGGGGCTTGTCGAATGAGATGTAGCGTCTTAAAATAGAAGTAAATTGTAAAATTGTATTTTGGATTTGAATGTTTCAGGTATTTTAGGTGAAACTGAATCGAAACATGCTCTGCTGTCGAAATTTTTGGCTGCTTTCTTTGAAAGAGTAAGTTTACTGACTTTCCTAAGCAGAAATAAAAAAAATAATTCTCTGTGGTAGGTATACAAGGTAGTTTAGTAGTAGTAGTAGCCTCTTCATATGGTGGGTAATGGGTACACATACGAACGATTGACCATCAGCGTTCGCACCACACCCTTATTGAAAACTATTATAAGATCCTTGTTACGAGTATAAACACCTTCGTTTGCATTCATTGAATTGAATTGAATGGACGATAAAGTCTTAAATAGAATTACTTTATAAAAAAAATTACATGCAAGGGCACTCTAAATGTAGCCTATTTATTCTAGCTCATTTTAATAAAAAAATATTTTCATTCCGAGTTTGGAAAAATATAGAAAAAAAATAGAATAGAATACACTTTATTGAGACCAATAGAAAAATTACATTTAACTTATTTCATTTCATTTTCATAGTGCTACGATACATTTTGGTCCACAATTGGCGGCCTTATCGCTGTGAGGGATCTCTTCCAGGCAACCAACCTTTGTACGGAATTATGGTTGACTAAAAGAGTAGAGTGGGATTTGGTACAGACAATACCGGATACATACTTTATACTTAACTAAACATATTAAAGTAAGTACAACTTATTTATATTTTTATTAGGCTCTCGATGGGTTAAACTGGGTAGCCAGTGAGCGGACGATATTCGAGAGACTTCTCGATGTAGAGCTGACGACGAGAGAAGTTGGCACCACTAGTGCTTTGCTCTACGATGATGATACTACTCCTTCTTGCTTTGCTATGACTTGGTGAGTTGATCCTTGTTTATATTATGTTAAACTGGGTAGCCAGTGAGCGGGCAATATTAGAGAGACTACGAGAGAAGCTGGTAGCACTAGTGCTTTGCTCTACGATGATGATACTACTCCTTCTTGCTTCGCTATGACTTGGTGAGTTGATCCTTGTTTATATTATGTTAAACTGGGTAGCCAGTGAGCGGGCAATATTAGAGAGACTACGAGAGAAGCTGGTAGCACTAGTGCTTTGCTCTACGATGATGATGCTACTCCTTCTTGCTTTGCTATGACTTGGTGAGTTGATCCTTGTTTATATTATGTTAAACTGGGTAGCCAGTGAGCGGGCAATATTAGAGAGACTACGAGAGAAGCTGGTAGCACTAGTGCTTTGCTCTACGATGATGATGCTACTCCTTCTTGCTTTGCTATGACTTGGTGAGTTGATCCTTGTTTATATTATGTTAAACTGGGTAGCCAGTGAGCGGACGTTATTCGAGAGACTCCTCGACGTAGAGCTGACGACGAGAGAAGTTGGCACCACTAGTGCTTTGCTCTACGATGATGATGCTACTCTTTCTTGCTCGGCTATGACTTGGTGAGATTCTCACCATCAACATCACCATCAGGTGGGCTGTCTGCTTGTTTGTCACCTATTGCATAAAAAAAAACGATTCTCTATCCTTATGTTAGTTATAGACACAAGCAGATGGACCGCCTGTTTACCGTTACTGTACCTTACTGTTACCGTTACTTTAGACCACGGCTTTGTTTAGTGGTAACTAGCTACGGCTGAAGACTACCACCAGTATAGCGAGTTGAAAAACCGGACATTATTATATCCTTAGTTCTTAATTAGTGCAGGGCCGGGATTCGAACTCGGAGATTCCTTATCTATAACCCCTTTGGCACCACCGTTTCAAATCTCGCTATTTTTACGTTAAATGTGTATTTTTTTAAAGTTATTATCAGCGATAATATCTCTAGGCATAGCTAGTTTTTAATTATGATCTGGAAACATCCGTAGATGAAAAAAATACTGTTTCTCCTAGAAAGTTGTGACTAGAATGTAATCGGCGAGAGAATCGTAAAAAAGTTGAATAGAGTTTGAAAAAATGGGAACCAAATAAAACACATAAAATGATCTTTTTGACTTCCTTGTTTTATTGATGGCTGGAGGCTAAAAACATAAACTTATTCAAGATTAAATTTTAGGCTTTTTATGTTTTCATTTAGTTTTTTTTCTCTTACTAACAATAAGTTATTATCAGCGATAAAACCTCTAGGCATAGCTAGTTTTTAATTATGATCTGGAAACATCCGTAGATGAAAAAAATACTGTTTTTCCTAGAAAGTTGTGACTAGAATGTAATCGGTGAGAGAATCGTAAAAAAGTTGAATAGAGTTTGAGAAAATGGGAACCATATAAAACACATAAAAATGATCTCTTTGACTTCCTTGTTTTATTGATGGCTGGAGGATAAAAACATAAACTTATTCAAGATTAAATTTTAGGCTTTTTATGTTTTCATTTAGTTTTTTTTTCTATTACTAATTCAGTTTTTAGTTTTGATTTAAGTACCTACTAGAATTTTGTTAGGTACAAATAAGTACTCACCGTAATTTGGGATTACTGTGGATCTAGACTCTAGAAGGTGTAGCTTTGGCTCAAGTAAAAAAAAAACAAAAGAAAACAAAACGAAATCAATAAATGATAAAATATACTCCTGTTTTTGCAAAAAGGCTGGAAGTTATTATAATTCAAGTTTTTTTTAGCCAAAGTTACACAACATATCCCAAGTATATTTTACTCTGCAGGTTTTAAAGTGTTCATATAATTTAAGGTGGGGCGAAGAATGGAACCTATCAACCTTCGACGCGATGCTCTTCAGCAGTGTCCTGATAGCGTCAGATGACGCAGTCTTAGGCGCTGTTGTTACCATTCTAATTTGGCAGGTGAGACTTAAAAAACATAATAACTTGCAAGGAGCTCGAAAATTATGAGGATCCTGGTAAACCATCTCTGTTTTGATCAGATTTGGCTAGAGACTAGAGACCATGAGTGTGTGAGAAAGCGATTACAATATGAACAATGCCAGATATTTATTCCTTCAAGATTTAGACTGTTATCTTCGACCATTTAAATTGGTTACCTGCCATATTTACGGATTAGACACATTAAAATTAAGAGTTTTAGAATGGTTGTATGTGTACACTGGCGGATCCAGGATTTGGTCCTGGAGGCCCCCCTCCAGGACCAAATCCTGGATTATGGAAGCCAAGGTTCAGACGGGCAGAAATATTATAATTTTTACTACGAAAAGTGTGTGTTTAGCTCGCTCTGAACAGTTAGAAATTTCAAATATCCTTAAAAATAAGTGCGCAAGCAGCTTGCTGTGAGCGCCGAGAAAAAAATTATAATCTTGATCATGAAATATGTGCAAAATTCGTACCTCTACAATGCTTCTGGGGGGGGGCCTTGGCCCCCTGCCCCTCCCCCCCTCCCTATATCCGCCTATGTATGTGTATTTGAATTGTTTACCTGGTAAAATATGGGAAATCTGGCCACTCTAGTCTCATCATCGAGAAAATTAAAAATCAGGCGAGGTAGAGTTCAAAAGTTATCCCATCTTATAATATTATAAAACTGAAACTTTGAATGTAAGTATGTGTGTTTGTTGCTCTTTCACGCAAAAGCGACTAGAATTTTTTCTCTAAATAATAATGTCCAATACCACGTCCACTATCTCGTTAATTAACATCGTTGTAGAGACATAATATGTAACTTTGGCCAAAGAATATCATAGAAACAAGATCCTAATTAAGATTGGGACAAAAATAATATACTAATCAGATGTTACAATAACACAAATATTGACATCTCCAGGACTTTCACTGTCTGTATTTTTACTGGGTCTGTTTTTATACTGAATCACGAAAACACCCTATTTTTAGATACAATAAAATCACATACAATTATCTTGATAAATAGAATCTAACTTGAACTTTAGTGAATCATAAAAACACTAATCACAGTCGCTCGAAAACAAATAGCAGTCTCGAATTTGTTGAATCTTTCAAGGGCACAACTTTTTCCATTAACTCTGAGAAAGGGTGCGTATTTTCGTTTCAAGCTTTCTTTATTTACTCTTTCAGGTGTTAAAGCAAATCAGGACGTGGCTTGGGAACAAAAATCAAATTGGAAAAGCACATGTTAATATATACTTTAGGGAAAATTGAGTCACGCCGAACGGCAGTGCATGAAGTTATACCTATAATCTGTATTGTATCATGGTTCACTTGCTTTACGTGTTAGTTATTATTTACATAACCATGTCATGACAATTATTCCGTATTTTAATTAAACATGAAAGTGAAATGTGTAGTTTTATTGAAAAACATGAAACTTCTAATTTACGTTTTATTCTTTAATCTTATTTCAACAAGCTCTGCCAGCGATGAGGTATCGATTGAGGAACCTGCCAAACGGTGTTACACGGTAAACTCTGATACATCTGGTTGTCCATCTGAAGAAACAACACCTAACAGAGGCATATTTGCATATTTCCCCACTCAAAAGCCTCTTTCAACAACAAAATACATCATATTACCTAAAGGACCCTTTTATAACTTTTGTAGAGGCGCAGAATCTCGGAAGCCTCAATTTATTGATATGGCAGTAAAACCTATAACATAATGCAAACTACAGTTCGCTCTCTCACCTATTATTATAGGGACGCAGAATCTCGTAAGCTTTAATTAATTGGAAACAAATTTTATGTAGTCTTGTGAAGAATATATTTTACGTAAGAAAAAGTATTTTGACATTGACAAGTAATAAGGAAAAAACATTGCCATAAGCATGACAAGAATACACATTATGGTTTATCTACACGATCAATAACACTTCCCCTTATTCTTATCATGCTTTACAAAATCCGGTACAAAATATCGATAGTCTATATATAATTACAGTTCTGAAATGACTCTACACTATGCTCAACATTTATAGAAACATACAAAAACGTTACCACAAATGGTTCTACATAATGCTCTATCATTCCAGAAAAATGACTCTACTTTCCAGAATTATGTAGCACATATACAGCATGATTTAAACTACGCAACAAATACAATCAATATGTCTTTTACACACAATGCAAACATTATCATGAACAGGTTCCATTATCAAAACAAAACAAACAAAAATATAAAATTATAAAACTATCCTGTTCATGTCTTATTAATGTCAAATATTAATAAAACCTTAACTATGGACTTAAATACAGGCACAAAAAAAAACATTACAATGTGCACTTAATAACGTACCAAACATGTAATTTCTTGTCTAATTT
The DNA here is from genome assembly GCA_947507615.1 of Hemithea aestivaria. Taxonomy (NCBI): domain Eukaryota; kingdom Metazoa; phylum Arthropoda; class Insecta; order Lepidoptera; family Geometridae; genus Hemithea; species Hemithea aestivaria. The sequence continues at coordinate 12,613,529 of OX382339.1, read as the reverse complement.
TTAAATAAATTTAGCTCTTCGACAAATTTACTATGCTTTACACAGCCCAATGGTTTTGTAAGTATGTCGGCTGGCATTTTATCAGTTGAGAGGTAATGAATACTAATTACATTCTTTTGAATTAAATCTTTAATATAATAATATCTCAAATCAACATGTTTTGTACGCTTATGTGAATATTCTTTGGCTGACAATAATTTTTGAGCACTTTGATTATCATTGTATATCTCCATAACTATAGTTACATCAATTATTTCACTCAGGAAATTCCTAATGAAACACAATTCTTTGGAGACATCACACATAGCTAAATATTCACTTTCACAGCTGGACAATGCAACACATCGCTGTTTTCTAGACTCCCAGCTAATAACATTACGGCCCAGCTTTACTACAAAACCTGTGTATGATTTCCTATCAAAATTATTAGCCCAGTCAGCATCAGCATAAGCTTTAACATTTACATTATCACTTTTATAAAAGTACAAAGAATAATTTATAGTAGCAGCTAAATATCTTAGGACCCGTTTAGCTGCAACCCAATGATCTTTAGTGAAATTGCATAAATGCTGACTAAGCTGGCTACAAGTGTACATAATATCAGGTCTACTTGAAACTGCCAACCATAGAAGTGCACCAACCAATTGCCTGTATTGGTAAACATTTTCATCTAAGGGTTCTGTGTCACAATTTAAAATTTTTGAATTAGCAATCATAGGTGTAGATACATGTTTACAATTCAACATATTAAATTTCTTGAGCAATCTTTTAATATATTCCGTCTGGTCTAAAATTAAAACATCTTTCTTTCTAGTTATTCGCATACCTAAACAAGTAGTAAGGGAACCAAGGTGTTTTATACAAAAGTTTTTATCCAGTACCTTAATTAATTCATTTGTATTACATGTCGAAAAAATATAAAAATCGTCGACATAGAGAGCTATAATAGTGAGATCCCTTTCATTCTTTCTAACATAGACACAGGGTTCACACTTGCTTTGTACATACTCATTATTCAAAAGTACCTCTTTCACCTTCAGATTCCACATGCGACTTGCTTGCTTCAGACCGTAAATGCTCTTTAACAACATACACACCTTTTTCTCCTCAGTCACAAAACCTGTCGGTTGTTCCATGTACATGGTCTCATTCAGATCTGCATTTAGAAAAGCAGTAGTAACATCAATGTGTTCGATAGACATATTATACTGAACCGCCAATGAAAATAAAATGCGTAAAGTAGAATGACGTACGACGGGCGAGAAAGTATCTGTATAATCGATACCTTTCTTTTGACTAAAGCCGCGTGCAACCAAGCGAGCTTTGTATCTATCGAAATTGCCCGACGAATCATGCTTTAACTTAAATATCCATTTGGATTTAACTATATTGGTGTCAGTGGGCTTGTCCACTAACTTCCAAACTCCATTTTGAACTAGTGAGTTATATTCAATCTGCATGGCTTTGAGCCACTCACCGGAGTTATCAGATGCAACAGCTTCCTCATAAGTTTGAGGTTCCTCATAGATAGAATCAGCATACATGGAGAGTTCAAAATCACGATACCTCTCTGGTTTTTTACCACGTGTACTGCGAACTGGACGGCTGCTACCAGTGACAGAAGACTCTGTCGCACCAGTGGCGCCTTCCCCTCGAGCTGCTGTGTCCTCACAGCCAGCCGCCGGGTGCCTCTCTACGTTGCCGGAGAGCTCCACATCAGCTGCGCTCGGCCTGTCATCACTGACGGGCTCGCAAGTATCATCACCTGATTCTGCATCTGTAAATTCATAAGACTCATAAGTATGGTTCTTACTACTATCTAAACATTCATTAAAATCTTGACTAGATATTCCTATATTCGAGTGACTAGAATCCACAATTTCATTGTGAGAATTGAAATTATTACTATCATTACTCGATTCAACAGAATTCAAAGTTTCATTGTGAGAATTCAATTCATTATTACCATTACTCGATTCGACAGAATTCAAAATTTCATTGTGAGAATTCAATTCATTATTATAATTTATTAATGGTATTATTAATTCATTATTAAATAAATTATCATTACTTCCTACATCACATGTCTTAAAATCCTTATAAAATTTGTCCTCAGTAAAATTTACATTCCGGGACAAAAATACTTTCTTAGGATTCGATGGTTCCATAAGTCGGTATCCTTTGACATTGTCTGAATAACCAACAAAAATGCACATTTTTGCCCTTGCGTTCAACTTACTTGTACGAGTAGCCTCCGACAGTAGAGAATATGCTATGCATCCAAAAACTTTGAGGTTTCCAAGATCGACATTGCGACCTGACCACACCTCTTCAGGCAACTGTCCTGCTAACGCCGATGTGGGACTACGATTTTTTAAATAAATAGCAGTCATCACCGCTTCTCCCCAGAATCGGTTGCAAAGACCTGCTTGCCGCAGCATGCATCTTACTTTCTCTAACAATATCCTATTAAGGCGTTCAGCCACGCCATTTTGTGGAGGGCAATACGGTACTGTTAATTGGTGAATAATACCTTCATCCTCGAGGAATTTCTTAAAATTGGCATTGCAATACTCACCACCATTATCAGAACGCAGACACTTGATACTCAAACCTGTCTGTTTCTCGACCATTTTCTTAAAAGAAATAAAACATGACATTACCTCTGATTTCCTTTTCATTAGGTAGCCAAATGTTTTTCTTGAATAGTCATCAGTAAGAGTCAGTAGATACTTTGCTCCTCCCCAGCTTTCATCACCCCATATACAACAGACATCACTGTGAATTAGCTCGAGTCTCTGGCTGGCACGTCTCGCTTGACCCTTCGGGTATGTCTTGGCCACTGACTTCCCCTCAAGGCATGGGATGCACGGCTGAAACTTGTCATCCATCTGAAAAGAAACATTACGAGCCACACACTTCTTTAACGAGCATAAACCTTTCACACTGATATGTCCCAACCTACGATGCCATAAATCAACATTCGTATCTGATGAAGCTATCCTTGCAGTCTGTGATTCCTGCACTTGATGCAGAACAGCCATCGACTGCTCCTCAGCAAAAGTATGACTGTCCACCCTGTAGACACCCTTACATAAACTTGCAGACATAACTGGTTTGTCCAAACAAATGTGTCTTTCATAAACAAAACAACCATCACTATTAAATAAAACAGACATTCCATTCTTACACAAGCTACTAACTGACAGTAAATTCTCAGACAACTCAGGCACATACATTACATCCTTCAATTTCAGACAACTATTATTACTTACATTCATAGAAAGATCTCCAATACCAGAACTCTCTAGTTTAGTATTTTTCTCAGCACAATTTATCTTTACATTACTCTTTTTTATGTTATTAATATACTCTTTGTTGTTAACCATATGGGAAGTAGAACCACTATCAATAATAAATTCAGTCTTCTTCTGCTGTGATGTTGAGGCTAGAAACGCTGAAGCTACCATAGACGTTTGCTTGTTTTCTTTCTCTTTCCGATCCCTCTTTCGTTTAAAACATTGCGACGAAATGTGACCTTCACGTTTACAATAGAAACATCTAAACTTTTTCTTGTTTACTTCAGGCTTCGTTATCATAGCTGTATTTGAAGAGTTTTCAGTACTATTTCTTCTGTACTCTTCTTGTAGTAAACGGGCTCTTACTAGCTCGCTTGTGAGCTGGTTGTTCATTGATGCTGCTTCCAAAGTGCTGACCAGGGTATCAAACTCTGCTGGTAAGCCACTGAGCATAATTTCTGCTATTTCAGCATCTTCAACCTCTTTCCCAATGTCACACAACTGTTGCTTCAATGTAAAAATGTTGTCGATGTATGCAGTCATATTGGCATGCTGTGCGTACTCAATGCGATGCAACAGCCGCAGTAAAGTGACCCTTCTAAATAGCCCTTTGTCCTCATATACAGAGCATAGCTTCAACCATGCTTGCTTTGCTGTCTTGATACCGTATAACATTTGAAATAAAGACGGCTTGACGCTTAGAGATATCCTTGCTAACGCCTTTTGCGATTTAAGAGAGTCAGATTCATCATCTATAGCTGACCATAATCCTTCCAATATTAATATATTTTTCATACAAAATTTCCACGAGGTGAAGTTCGAAACGCCTTCTAGTTTTTCAAATTTTAATGCGTCATGCATATTGATTGATGAATTAATTATTGTAGATGCTGTTACAGGCTCGCTCATATTTAATATTCAACTTGATTCTTTAATAAAACTACAAGGCCGTACTCACGCAGTATTTATTCGCTTTCAATCTTCTTGGTAAGGCACATGGGCACATAACCTGTAGAGGCGCAGAATCTCGGAAGCCTCAATTTATTGATATGGCAGTAAAACCTATAACATAATGCAAACTACAGTTCGCTCTCTCACCTATTATTATAGGGACGCAGAATCTCGTAAGCTTTAATTAATTGGAAACAAATTTTATGTAGTCTTGTGAAGAATATATTTTACGTAAGAAAAAGTATTTTGACATTGACAAGTAATAAGGAAAAAACATTGCCATAAGCATGACAAGAATACACATTATGGTTTATCTACACGATCAATAACAACTTTGTGGTTAACATATGCAACAAGTTATTGAAACGTTTTAAAAATAGGCGAATCCCTAGATACTTCCGGATATTAAACAAATCACTCAAAGGACTCGCCCAAAAATATTCAATCAAGAGAATCATGGCTCAGTTTCGAGACAAGCTCAAGAGTCTCTCCCATTTTGACGGGCTGGTTTTGAAAACAAAAGTAACAAAGTTTCTCAACTTTATATCTTCTGGTAATCCCATCGTCAACAATTTCTTTTATGCAATGAACGCAATTTATACAGATTTGGATGACCAAGCAATGGACAATTACATTTATTCCCTAATGCGATTCGGAGAACTAGTTACTGATAACATTGGTGATAAAACTCGAGAAATTTTCGAACGAGTAGTATTCCGAAGGTTGTATAAAATAAGGGAAGATGAAAGGTATGAAATTTATCACAAATTTCTTTCGGCTGTAATAGAGTACAAGGCGAATTAGTAAATTGAATAGGTACAAAGATTGGGCGCCGCCATCCGTGAAATCAGTTTTCTTTACGATCATCTGACTTATTAATAATTATCTTAGAATATGAACACGATTTTGAAATGCGTTTGTGCTTTGACTTTATTAAAATTAGTTCCAAGTGCAAAAATTGCTATAGTAATCTTCCCACCGGTGAATGAAGAAGCTAACAATCAGTTAATGAGATCAGGTAGTCGAATCGACGGAATCTTTACGAATTTCTTAACAAATCTTTTCAATTGGTTACCGAATATACCCAGGAGAAAACTGAAGGAATATTGTAAGATGGCGGCAGAAGAGATGTATAGGCTTGAGTATAAGCAAACGAGAAAGTTAGCTAAGCATATTAGATATCTAGCGAGAATGGATGGTTATGACCTGCAGGCAGAAATAGCAATGTATAAAGAGCTGTTGGAAGACATGGCACCTGTAACACGAGATTTCCTTGAAGCCATGAATCAAGTCTTTACTCCCCAACACGACGCCAGATTCAAAGATTACGTTAACGACTTGGGAGACTACGCTAGAAACTACAAAATTGTTCTTAAAGATGAAACTAGATCGATTCTGGAGATGATTATAGATGCAGTACAGAAAATGGGCCTGAAGGATCAGATCGACATCGAGAAGAAACTAAAAAAGGCAGTAAAGGAATATCAAAAGGGGGACCTTAGGAAATTGTTTGGTATTAATCCTCCCCCAGAGCCCGTAGTTACTCTACAATAAGCTTAGGCCAATCTTCTTAAAAAAGCGCTACTAACAATTTATTTCACAGTCATGCTCAATTTAAAACTGGTTAATATAATAAAATACAGCACCCCACTTATTCAGGGATATAGTAGGTTTATTATGTAAGTAATAAACCTACTAGGGAATATTATGTAGTATAACTGGTTATAAATATAATAATTAGTTTTGGTATGTACTTTACATACTCTGTGATTTTACCTCATGTTTCACGAGGTCCCGCGGAATTTAGCGGACCTAAATTTAATTTTATTAATTATTACTGGACTTCATATCCAATATAATTTTTATTTGTTAGATATAAGGAGTTAAAATGTTATAGATATGTTAACTTTTAAAATGTGCGATAGTTGCGAGTGGCGCCCCGCAAAAAAGACTCCTTTCGTGAAAAGCACTCTACACACCTATTACGAATTTATAATATTCTCTTCGTCCACGTAGGTTCATATTAACCGCGAAGAAGACAGGTAGGGGATGCGGGAAAAACAATTTGAATTCGAATATATTAATCAATATTAGACAAGAAAATATTTGAGAAGTTAATTTTTATGTGTATTTTTAATTTTAAAATAATCCATTATATATAATATTATGTATGTACATTGTAAATAAAAATACGGAAGCATAAAAAGGTGTTATATTTTTAAATTTCGCGGGAAAAGTTTCTCCGTTTCCCGCCAAAACTTGCACACACAATAAATATTGAAGGAACTTCGACACCAACTCTACACAGTATTTTCTTGTCGATATGTTCTGTTGGAGGATTTTATTCTAATATTCGTAATACTAATAATAAATCAGGGGGATCACATCATCGTGGCCACCTGTGAGACAAAAAATAACCTACGGATTTACATTATTTTATGAAAATACGCGATATATTTATATTTTAGGTCATAAACTAGTTGAACAACATTGTGTTGTCTCAAATTGCTTTAAAGTTTTGGAAAAAAACGAAACACATAGGTATTATGGTCACAGTGAAGCAGTTTGACAGAGTTTGACAAACAACATAAACCGGCCATGCTGAAAGGGACGGAAAAAAATTGGTTCTCCTTTTTCTTCACACAGAATTTTTCCTATTGCCATCACACTCACACATAAAATGGGTACTTCTAGTTGTATTATTTCTGTGTAATAAATGGAATGTTATTGATACATATTGTGTATTACTTGATTCGTCAAACCTACATTTTACAGCATCCAGTCGATCATGGCACTGGCAAATACAAAAAATATAAATGTTTGAAAACCCAAAAAAAAGTGAACACACTAAGGATTATCTACACGATCAACCTTTAAATTCAAATTTATGTAAAAATCGGTAATTTCCGACATTTTAGCAAAACAGAACGCACTATTTTTCCATAGACTATTATTTATTAACTGGCAGCACCATTAGTCGCGAACAAATGAAATACGGCAACGTCACGCACGGGCAGAAGTGGTGAAGTGATTGTTCATTCGGCATTTCATAAAAATAGTTATTTCTGTAAATTATTGTATTTAATTCTTGATAAAAATGGCAGATAATAAAAGGTAAGTCGTTATCCTACGTGCTAATTAAGAAAATAAGACTGTAACAATGTTAATTCGTAGTAAATCGGCGTATCCTATTGTAAACGATTGTTCGAATTTGGCTTGTCATCATGTCAGTTTCCAAACCAAGCTGAGAATTGAAAATTTGCGTTATCATTACAAAGAATTGCAGTTTAACGTTGTTGTAAAGCGATGTTTTTGTAGAAAATGTTAGGCTTTGTAACGGTTTTTGGTAGTTTTAGTAGGTTGATGGGTGTTTTTGGTGTTTCAGCCCTGATGATTTATCGACCGCGATCCTTCGCCGCAAGGACAGGCCTAACCGTCTCATCGTGGAGGAGGCCGTCAGCGACGACAACTCGGTGGTGTCTCTATCACAGGTCAGTCCTATAAGACCTCAGTATCCCACACCTGTGGCAACTACATTGTCATGGCTTCATGTTACCATTGTTCTTTGAAAAGCTTCTAGAAAACAACAATGTTGTGTAGTAACACAACAATATAGTAATGCTATTTTTACTAAGCTTACAGTGTACCTACAAATTTACAAAGAATTTGGGTGGGAGTTTTTTTTTTAATTTATGATAGTGCTTATATTCCTTTTTTATCTACAAAGCAATCATCAGTTGCCATCCCAAATAGCCCACCCCAACCCCTTTTATGTAACATAGTGTAGAAATCAAATAATGTCAATAAAGAGGTTAAAGTCATAGGAATTAGTATGAACAATTGTTCATAAAATTTATTCAGTATGCTTTATTGAATTTATTAGTTTCATTCAAATTGGACTAATTACAACTAATAAGTATCCTGAGAATCTATAATATTACCTTACAAGTCCATCTCTACTCTTATAATTAAAGATTGAAATGTAAAGAAAACAGCAATACTTGCTACTTAAGGGTTTTATTAGATTTTTCTTACACTTCCTGTGTATTTGGTTGAATCAAAATTTGAATTAATTCTTATGCTAATATATAAGTTTCAAATATGATGACTAATATTTGAAACTTATAACTTTTGCATATCATTCTAACCTAAAAACAGCATCCTAAACATCAAAATGTAATCATAACAGCTTTTGTAACATTAAATTATGATAACAAAGGCATGTAGACAGATAATTCATAATAATATTCTGATGCATCGGGGTGTCTACCCCTTTCTTTGTACTTTTATATATAAAACTAGCGTGACCCAGCGGTTTTACCCACTGTACCCTATGTGTTCATTTATTTATTTAATAACACACAGTACATGTTAACAGTTATAACACCAAAACGCACATACAGGTAAACAATAATTAAAGTAGTTACATATTTTATGTATAAAAGAAAGGTAAACAATAATAGATTCATACAGATCACCAAGTTTGTCGTTTTCCAGGGTCTTATCACTATACCAAATTTCAGCTCAATCTGTCCACCCATTTAGATGTGAAGAAGTAACATACATACACACTCACAACTTGCCTTTATAATATTAGTGTAATTATGTAATACTTATAGTTTTCCTGCCATAAATTAATCCTTTTATAGCAGACATTTGCAGCATCAAATGCAACTTTGTGCCAAATTTTAACTCAAACCATTGAGAAATTTGAGCTACACATAAAAAGATCACTCAATTAGTCAAGCTACATACTTATGGACCTGTAGCATTATGTACTTGATTAATTTGTATCAAGCATGGAACAAACCACTATAATATTAAATAAAAACTTGAGAGGTGTCAAGGGACACCCGGATGGAACGAAGTTGCTTTCGATTAATGAAAATATCTGGCTTGCTTTCTATAAGAGAGAGAGACAGACGGAGAAACATGCGCACGCCGCACAGCTTACAATAGCTTACCATAGCAAAAAGTGTCGTGACAACTTTTCGTAAGAATTTTTTCCGTCTAGCCCCCTTTCACAACGCGCGATAAGGAACTTCGTTCCAAAAATTATTGTATACTAGCTGCTCTCAGTGGTTTTACCCACTGTAACCGGGCCTGTTATTCTAGGGTCTAAGCTATCTCCGTACCTAATTTCAGCTCAATCTGTCCACCCGTTTAGGCACGAAAGAGTGACAATTATTCATCCAGACATCCTTACAAACTTTATTATATTAGTAAGATTACAGCATATTTAACAATTACCAGCACACTATCAAATGAAAGAAGCCTTTAGTATTATTCAAGGGTCTAAGCTTCCTAAATACCCAAATTTCAGCTAAAACCGTTCAATCATTTAGGTGTTACATAGAAACAATCATCTATCCATACAAACTTTTGAATTTATAATATCAGTAGGATGAATTATTAACATGATGGAAAATTTGTATGTAAATGTAATCAAACCTGACCTTTTCTGGGTGTCAGTGACATGATTTTAGGCACACTTCAATTATATTTTTATTCAAAAGAGCTAGTAATGTCATTGACCTTGTAAAACTCTTCCTAAATTAGTTTGAAGCATTTATTATGAATGGGGATTCCCCTGAATTTATAGAAAGGATGTAAGCTTAAGAATACAATGCATGATTATATATAATTTTCCTCTTGATATAAACTTTGTTGGACTGACAGAAAGAAGGATGGAGACAGATTTAAAGATTACTAGCTGTGCCCAGCGGTTTTACCCGCCTATATTTTAGTCCAAGGTATAAGCTATCTCTATACCAAATTTCAGCTCAATCAGTCCACCAGTTTAGCCATGTATAAGTAACAAACATACACACTCACTCGCACACTTTTACATTTATAATATTAGTGTAATTAATAAAAAGGTTATATTCAATGGAGGCTGCAACGTGAACTGAACACCAAACTGAAGCAAGAAAAATTACGTCACAGTTGTTTGCCATCTTACTTACTCATACTGAATAAGTAGGTTGACGATAGTATTTTATTTTTCTTGCTTCAGAGGGGCTATTGGCTAATTCTCACCCACTACAATTGATGGCAAATTTGATGTACATTGCTGCTTTTGTTACTTTACTCATATTAATAAGGAGGTTTAAGCAAGTAATGTACGCAAAATTGTCAATGGATTCTAAGTGTTTTACATGTCTTTTTCACAGTTTGGTGTTCACCTTGCAAAATCCATTGGAAAACATTCTTGATTATTATTATGTTTTAACAATATCTATTCAAATAATTGTTTGGTTTAGGGGCTGCGCAGACGGCACACTTTTTGTGCGATCGAATCTGCGGCGCACTAAAAGTCTGCATGGCGCGCAAAAAGTCGGTTGCGGATTTTTCACAGACTCAACGCACACGACGCACATCTTCGATCATTCTGTCGGCAGAGCTGTAGGGACGTAGACGCTATGGAAATCGTGCAGAGATCGCGAAGTATTATTTTGTACATAAAGTACAGAAAAAGAAGAAGAAAGAAGCGTTACGTCCACCCCTAGCAAATGCAGATTGCAGACTAAAGTGTGTGCCGTCTGCGTTAGCGCGCGTTGAAGCAAACGTTCAATTTTTTTCACACACTTTTTGTGCGGAGCGGCGCGACGCGGCGCGGTGCGGTCTGCCCGAATTACACGGATTATTTGTGCGCCGGACTTTTTGCGCGTCGTGTGCGTTACTGCATATAATTGCATAGGTTCTATTTTCACAGACTAAAAAGTGCGTCATGGATAGTCTGTCGTCTGCGCAGCCCCTTAGACACATTATTTTTTCACACTACTTATACCTACCTACCTATCTTCATCATATTATATTGCTTAGGTTTTACAAAATTAGGCCTCTAATTCAGTAGAATTATTACAAGCTTTATATTACTTTCACCTGTCTGTTGTCTGTCAGTCTGTCTGTCTGTCTGTCTGTCTGTCGGTCTGTCTGTAATCAAATCTTGCAAGTTTGATTTGACCCACTTCCCGGTTTCCAATTGAGCTGAAAATTTGCATGCGTGTGTAAATCGGATGACAATGCAATATTATTATGACATGGAGCTGATCTGATGATGGAGCTGGAAGGTGGCTATAGGAACTCTGTCATTAAACAACGCAACCCCATCGAGTTTGGGCTCATTTGATTCGTCTTGACGAGTACTATATGATGCAAGATGGTAATGATAATTAAAGCTTGTTTTTAAAAAGTATTTTTAAAATTTCACTTGTTTCATTGTAATAATATAATTGTCTAATAGGCTGTACAATGTACAACATACAACACATTGATTATAATGTGCATCATCACAAAGCTAAGAACAGGAAGTGCCAAATTAATATGCTGCTTCAATTAATTACAATCCATGATAAATGTAAGAGATGGCCTCTGTATAACATAACTGGCTAAGAATGCCCTTATAGTTATTTAAAAATCCTAATCTTTATTATAAGTAACAATAGTAATGTTAAAACAAAAAAAAAACATAATATGCATCCAAAATTTTAAAAGATATTGGACATTTATTATTTTTTTTATGTAAATTTGATAACATGAAAACTTGTTAGTGTGAGTGAAAACTTTAGTGTGTGTTGTAACACACTCAATTCTAAATAATAATAGTTGTGACGTCACTGGCCAAACTCTGGTACATTTCTTAGTTGTTAGTGATGTCACGCTCACCTAAAAACGTATACCTTAGTGTATCTAAGCCATTGTCATCCCCATTGGTATCTTAGTCAAGTACATAGTTAGGACATCATATAAAATTATAATTGTCATACTACACAACATACATAGAGATACATACATCACGCCTGGTTCCCGCTGGGGTAGGCACAGACTATTTCCCTTCACTTTGTACAATCCTGACAGACCTCTTTCGCTTCCACAACTTTAATTACATTCTTCATACACGGTCGTTGGTACTCTTGACCAGGCCTTCCATTAGAACGGATCGTTTTAGGCAGTGATTAAAACAATTTTTTCTTCATCAGGCCAAAATGGAACAGCTCCAACTGTTCCGCGGTGACACAGTCCTGCTGAAGGGCAAACGGCGCAAGGAGACAGTCTGCATCGTTCTCTCTGATGACAACTGCCCCGATGAGAAGATCCGCATGAACCGAGTGGTCAGGAACAACCTGCGCGTGCGCCTATCCGACGTGGTCTCTATAGCTCCGTGTCCCTCGGTCAAATATGGCAAGAGGGTCCATATATTGCCTATCGATGATTCGGTTGAAGGATTAACCGGGTAAGTCTATAATTTTTTACGGACCATAAAAGCGTGGAATTAGATTTTTATGCATTTTTACTGATTACTCGAGTGCCTGAAATGATTTGCAAATTTCTTTCAATAGGTAAATAATAGCATGGTAGTTTTTCTGCATATTTTGTGGTTTCCATAAAGAGTTATTATATATTATTCGTAATTACAAGCATATACCTACTTGGGTATAGGGGGCCTTTGGGTATGGGGATTTACTTTCTAGATCTTTCAGTCCAGTTGTTTTAAATTTAAAATACATTTTGAATAGACATGACGACAAAAAAATGTGGATTATTAAAAAATATTGTACACATATTTTTTTCTTTTAAATTTATTGAAAAACGAGTAAGTTGCAGAGCCCTAAAGCTGCGAAGGAGGTAATGACGTCACTATTAGGTGAGATTTGTACCTGGTAGTGACGTAGCACGTCTCCCCCCACATTTTTTTATTTGTCCATATCTCAGTCAAATTCAATGATAATGACAAACAAAGAAATACATAATATTGATTTTTTTTTATTTAAATCTTAAATTATAGACTATGTCGTTATAATTTTAAAATGTCAACCAACCTTGTCGTCATGCCTATTACGCGTCTTAAAATTTTGAATAAAAAATATACAAGCTTGAAGAGTTATTATTGTTAATAAATTGAAACTAAACAGTAAGCCTGAGTACTACCCACACACGGTTTGTTTTCATCATCATCTCAGCCATTGGACGTCCACTGCTGAACATAGGCCTCCCCTTTGGACTTCCATATGTACCGGTTGGAAGCGACCTGCATCCAGCGTCTTCCGGCGACCTTTATAAGGTCGTCTGTCCACCTTGTGGGTCTTGTGTCCTACGCTTCGTTTGCTAGTCCGTGGTCTCCACTCGAGCACTTTTCGACCCCATCGGCCATCCGCTCTGCGCGCTATGTGGCCTGCCCATTGCCACTTCAGCTTACTAATCCCTTATTTAGATTGCAAAACTTACGGTTTGTTTTATTCCACAGCAACCTATTCGAAGTATACCTGAAGCCGTACTTCATGGAAGCGTACCGGCCCATCCACCGCGACGACACGTTCATGGTCCGCGGCGGAATGAGGGCCGTCGAGTTCAAGGTGGTGGAGACCGACCCCTCGCCCTACTGCATCGTGGCTCCCGATACTGTCATACATTGCGAGGGAGAGCCTATTAAACGAGAGGTAAGAATAAGAATATCAATGTCATTATTCGCCTATGTCCGTCCACTACTGACCGACATAGGCCTCCTCAATGGCACGCCACTCAACTCGTTCCTCCGTCTTCCTCCTTCACAGACACCCTTCGGATGTTATTGCCTCATCTCGTCCTTGGTAATAGGGATTCCTATTGTATGATTAGTGCAGCCATCTTAACCAATATCTTCGAAAATATGTATTTCTAGCTTATGCTTACAGCTTTTGCCTGTGTGGTAAAATCCTTTCTTAGCGCAGGTGTATGTAATAAAATTTATCCATATACCAACCAAATTTCAATTCAACCAGTTCAGTAGTTTGAGCTGTTTGTTGATGAATCAATCAGTCGCTACTATTAACACTCCAGTTATAAAATTTGGGCACCTCACCAACTGAAGCCAATTAAAACAAACTATTGTTTGCTGTTTGTGTAGCAACAGGCTTCATAGTGTTGAATTTCAATACTTTTAATAATGTTTAATTCAAGCAGATTGAAATAAATTATCCTAGTTACAAGCAATACTGTATTGATGTGTATGTGATATACATATATTCATCATTATTATTTATTTATTCGTTTATCTATAGGGTACTTTCCATCATTCGTAAAATCATGTGGATGGATGTTGGATATAATCAATACAGACATTTTATTTATATTTGCCTCATATAACATCTATGCTACACATAACTTCTTTGCCACACATAACATATACACACACAACACTTTGCTACATATAAAATTTCTATGCCACACACACAAAACATATAAACCACACTAAATACATCCTTGCCACACAAAAAAATGTCTTATCCACATCTATAACTAAATTTAATTTACCCTGCAGGAAGAAGAGGAAGCCCTAAACGCAGTAGGGTACGACGACATCGGCGGGTGTCGCAAGCAACTGGCTCAGATCAAGGAGATGGTGGAGCTGCCTCTCCGCCACCCATCGCTGTTCAAGGCGATAGGAGTGAAGCCGCCGCGCGGTATACTCATGTACGGACCGCCTGGTACCGGCAAGACTTTGATCGCGAGGGCTGTGGCTAATGAAACTGGTACGTAACTTGTTTGCTATATGGACTGCGGCTTTAGCATAGTATGACATTGACGTAAGAATAGTATCTCTTCAGCGGTTCAAGCACTGACGTTGCATAGACTTGTCTTGCCGTCAAGTTAATTATCATCCCATACATTCACAAAAGTACAATGTATGGGATGACAGTTCTACTCTTGAAGTTTCTGCGGGATCCCATGTGTCATGCTACGGCCGAAGGTATATCAAGACGCTACTCTTGCAACTCTGCACTCATTGCATACAATTTGCAGCTACTCTCAATGTCATTGTGCTCTTACTAAACGTCAATGACTTTTGAATTTTACGACCTATTCACTCATAGTTCTTAAATATACACAAAAATTTGAATTGGCAAAGCCCGTTCTGAAGAATTTCTATATATTACAAACACTGTGACACGTGATTAATATCCTATAATCATCGAATAATTCCCATGTAAGGGCCACCTTGAATCTGGCATACTTTCATCCTGTATTCCGCACAGTCGGTACTGGGACCGAACCACATTAGTGCAGCACTTGCGCCGCCGAATTATCCACAATAGCATATTTATCCGTATAGCTCATTGCTTCAACACTGTGAGAAGATAGAACTAGAACGGCTCCGAACTCTCATTCAACCGCTGTCCTGTGCAGACACGGACTCCCCATAGTTATTACCTTCTATTCATATGTTTCCAGGTGCATTTTTCTTCCTAATCAACGGTCCAGAGATCATGTCGAAGCTGGCCGGTGAGTCAGAGTCCAACCTGCGCAAAGCGTTCGAGGAGGCAGACAAGAACTCTCCGGCCATCATCTTCATTGACGAGCTGGACGCTATCGCACCCAAGAGGGAGAAAACTCACGGAGAGGTTGAGAGGAGAATCGTATCTCAATTGCTTACTCTTATGGATGGTGAGTTGAAATATTATAATACTTTTGTGTTAATATTTATAAATTTAGATTTATGTTAAATATTTTTTATACTAGTTACACCCAGCGGTTTCCCTGCTGTACACTGTACAGCCTATATTTTATTCCAGGATTTCTATACCGAATTTTGTTACGGCGCAATACAAGTTAAAATAGCTCCTAGGTAATCGCAATCACTTCAATGGCTTTTGCGTGAAAGACCAACAAAAGTAGAATTCTTTTTGTTTTTTTTAACTATGTTCGTGATTTGGAAAATTCCTTTTTTGTGTTGTGAGCAGTCAAGTTACGAATTTGCGTTGACTTTCGCCTATATTATTATAATATTATAAGCAAGCTTGATGTCTGTTTGAAACTTTTACTATAGAATACACACACGCTGTACTTTTGTGGTCAAAACGCTGACACAAGAACTTCGTGTTCTTTTATTAGCCAAAATACTTAAATAATTTCTGCCATCACTGCGTATACTACAAAAAAAAAACCGTCGCAGCTATTTTATTTTATAATGCACTTATCAACTCAATTATTAACTTTACAATTTCCTCTCGCCAGGCATGAAGAAATCGTCCCACGTGATCGTAATGGCGGCGACCAACCGTCCGAACTCGATCGACGCAGCGCTGCGTCGGTTCGGTCGCTTCGACAGAGAGATAGACATTGGTATCCCCGACGCCACTGGACGACTCGAAATCCTGCGTATCCACACTAAGAATATGAAGCTGGGCGATGATGTTGACTTAGAACAGGTATGTATATATAGGTGTGTAGAACTAGTCTGATTTGGAACACATTGCCGTCATCCGTGTTTTCCGAACGGTACAAATTGAGTATCTTTAAGGCATGGGTGAATAGGTACCTTTCTAGGCATCTTACGTGATCCATCGTCGACTGCATCGGCACTTTCCATCAGGTGGGATGTGGTCAAACGTAGGCCTATTTAGTATAAAAAAATAAAGGAAACTTCTCATTCACTGCAAAAGCGATACAGAAACATTTCTTATTACAAAAACTCAAGTGCCCAATCATGTGTTGTCCGATATGGGCTTAAATCATAATTGAGTGCCACACAGTGTCTAAAAATTTAACATTATGTGCGGCTCTGCACTACGCTTGTCACCCTGATATATTAGTTGTTGAATCTCTTAATTCCCAGTAATTTCACTGGTACCATTATCCTTCAGTCTGTAACACAGTATAGCCTGCACATTACTGCTTTGCAGATGAATAAAAAATCTCAACACACCCAGGAAATATGTCGACTTGGTCACTTATGAAATCTACTGTACTAATGTTACACAAGGCCTTTCGAATATGAAAGCCATTCCGAGATAAGTCTTAGACAATATTGAAGTATGTAGATTTAGACAATATTTAGTAATGTCATTATTACCGCGGAAGCCAATCCCACAATTGACTGGGTTTATTTTTATTTATTGCGTTTTGAGACAACAAATTGAGGGTCTCATGAGGGGAAAAATAACCAATAGATTTTAATTTTAACTTTGTTAATAGATCGCAGCAGAATCTCACGGTCACGTGGGCGCGGACTTGGCCTCACTGTGCTCTGAAGCCGCGCTGCAGCAGATCAGAGAGAAGATGGACCTCATCGACTTGGAGGACGATCAGATCGACGCGGAGGTGCTCAACTCACTCGCCGTCTCTATGGATAACTTTAGAGTGAGTACTTCTTTATTTGGTTTTTCAGGTCTTGTGTTAAAGTCAAAATTGTTATGTTTTGTCAGAACTTTTAGGCACAAAATTGTATTGATTCTAGTAAACTCACTGGAATATATACTTTTAGAGTATGTGCTTATAGTAATTTATTTATAGTCCTTTTCACGAAAGAGGTCCCGCGGAATTTAGCGGAACTAAATTTAATTTTATCGATTATTACTGAAATTCATATCCTAAATAAGTAATTTTTATTTGTTAGATAAAATAAATACCTACTTTATTAAGAAATTAAATATGAGAAATTATGAGGAGTTAAAATGTTAACTTTGTTTATGTTTTTTCGTTAGGTTGTTTTAACTTTTAAATTGTGCGATAGTGGCGCCCCGCAAAAAGGACTCCTTTCGTGAAAAGCACTATAAATGGTAAATTAATCTCTCTTTTTAAGTTGTACATGATCTACTTATAAAAAAGTTGCAAATAAAACAGTTAATGACCTGAACTACAATTCTGTTCCCATGTGATAAATGATTTAAAGTGTTACTCATCTTTCTCTCATAGATTTACATTATATCCATACACATTATATCTATTCTAGTAAATTTACATTATATCTATTCTAGTTTATTAGAAAATATTGATTCTTTGGTGGCTGATTTGAAATTTAACTCCTCAGCTACTAGCACAATTGTTTTTTAGCGGGGGTGGATTTAATTAATTTCTAGCATTCTTAAATTAAAGCCTAAATTCACATGGGGTGGCGCAGCCCGGTCGAGCCGCTCGGGAGTTTAAGGGTTAATGGAACATAAGAGTGCGTCTGCCCAATGACTTTTATTTAACCTGTCATTTTTATATTTGTTCCGCAGTACGCAATGACAAAGTCGTCACCGTCGGCGCTGCGCGAGACAGTGGTAGAGGTACCCAACGTGACGTGGGGCGACATCGGAGGTCTCCAGAGCGTGAAGCGAGAGCTGCAGGAGCTGGTGCAGTACCCGGTGGAGCACCCCGACAAGTTCCTCAAGTTTGGCATGCAGCCCTCGCGTGGAGTACTGTTCTACGGACCGCCTGGATGCGGTGAGATTATGTTCATAAATCCGTCCTTGACGCAGTGGTTCTAATTCCCTCCGGATTGCACTATTACACCCGTATTTTTGTAATGTCCTCGCTTTTTACTCTGTTCAACTCTCAACTCAACTGGTAAAATCGAAAAAACTGTTGAATGTTGTCCTCTGTAATGGAACATCATTGTTTCGATTTAGCACATCCTTTTCCTCGAAAAATGTTCAGTAGAGCCTCTGCTTTCAACTCTTTGAGGGCGAGGAAACGCTAAAAATACAGGGATTAGGGTTCATATTAGGTTTGTTTTGTGTAAGCTCCTTTGTTTAACTGTCTCAAATATAAGTGTTTGGCAATATTTGCATCTAAATGGTACCGTGTTGCAGAAGACACGTAAAACTGTGCATCCTGGCTGTTTCCTATAAATATATGTAGGAGGTAGTTGTTAGGCTGTGATGTTAAAACATCACTCATTTTTTTAAACTAAATTTAAAAATTTAGTTTAAAAAAATGCCCTTTTTCTAAGTAGTTTTAATATTTTGTTTAGGTAAAACACTCCTGGCGAAGGCCATTGCCAACGAGTGCCAGGCTAACTTCATCTCAGTGAAGGGTCCCGAGCTGCTCACCATGTGGTTCGGTGAATCTGAAGCTAACGTCAGAGATATCTTCGATAAGGTATGTTTATTATAATCAACACTCGACACATATTTAGATCATAACTTTACTTTGTTAGACTGAAGCAGACTCTATATAAAATGGAAAGTGGGTGATAAAGCGAAAAAAGTAGAGAGTGGAGGTGTGAAGCTGACCGCACAAAGTTATTTGGGATTCATAGCTAGGAACAGAGAATTGAAGTAGTTGGCGCGGTTACACACAAAAGAAATCTTTTAAAAATCAATTTCTTCTCTAAATATATTTTAAAGGCAATCACAAAATGTAAGTGTAACGGCATAATGCATCAAATCGGTACAACTTCGCGGTTAAAGACTCTGTTTTAAATTGTATGTTCTGATTTCGCTCTCATTTAGCGCGAGCCTCTCATTTTTATTACTACGGCGTGTGAGAACGCCCTAAAATGGCCCTTTCACTAAGCAATGTATGACACTTCAGGCTCAATTACACTAAGTAATGTGTGACATTTCAGGCCCGGTCAGCATCCCCGTGCGTGTTATTCTTCGACGAGCTGGACTCCATAGCGAAGTCGCGCGGAGGGTCAGTGTCGGACGCTGGTGGCGCTGCCGATCGCGTCATCAACCAGATCCTCACCGAGATGGACGGCATGGGAGCTAAGAAGAATGTCTTCATCATTGGTAACATGTTATACTTATAAAAAATCTAGAAAGTAACTGCAGTAGGTGGCTGATCTTTGGAACAGTGTAGACCAGGGATCAATTTCTCCACTCAGGTTTATTCTTAGTTTTGTTGAAGGTGTTCTAACAGCTTTTTTGTCGCTGCGCCGTACATTTTACCTTGGGTATTTTAGCAGAATAGACGAACTTGTATGCTAGCACATTACATCCAAAATATTGCAGGTTGCACTTTATAGCTGAGGAATTTGCTTGTCCAAAACCTACCAGTTCAACAAATGTCCAACAATTACAACGGACACATGACAATACTAAAGTCGCGTATCGTGTCCGTAAGTTGTCGAATAATGTAAAGGAGATCTGCCTCAAAGTCTATCGATTATCCACATTAAACATTCATACACTTACGCTGCACCCAAGCTACATGCATGTTTTTTTTTATGTGATAAAGTAGAAGACAAGCAAGACGCTCTCCTGATGTTAAGAGATAACGCTGCCCATAATCAGTACAGTGCTCTACTTAGGATTTTCCAATGATGTGAAATTCTAGGGACACTGCACCAACGCTTCTTACTCAAGAGTCGTAAGATGTTAAGACTTTAGGCCAGCAATTTCACTAGGTACAGTCAACTACAAAGAGATGTATCCATGTTAGTCTTACAAAATAAAGGAACTTTTAGTATGCAAAAATTATTTACCCTTCGTGACATTTTCAGTATCCACCAAATCTTATACAATATTCGATTCATTTTAAATGCTATTATTATGTATCACCTAAGGAAAAGTAGAGGGATACATCATTGTTGCATATTAAACGAGTCGATGATAATATAAAGTTTGATTGCTACTAGAAATGTCACGAACCAAGGGTAGTTCATTGTGGAACTGTGAAAATTCACTTCATTTTGTAAGCTTAGGGGCTGCGCAGACGACAGACTATCCATGACGCACTTTTTAGTCTGTGAAAATAGAACCTATCCAATTATATGCAGTAGCGCATACGACGCGCAAAAAGTCCGGCGCACAAATAATCCGTGTAATTCGGGCAGACCGCATCGCGACGCTCCGCACAAAAGTGTGTGAAAAAAATTGAACGTTTGCTTCAACGCGCGCTAACGCAGACGGCACACACTTTAGTCGGCAATCTGCATTTGCTAGGGGTGGACTTAACGCTTCTTTCTTCTTCTTTTTCTGTACTTCATGTACAAAATAATTCTTCGCGATCTCTGCACGATTTCCATAGCGTCTACGTCCCTACAGCTCTGCCGACAAAATGATCGAAGATGTGCGTCGTGTGCGTTGAGTCTGTGAAAAATCCGCAACCGACTTTTTGCGCGCCATGCAGACTTTTTGTGCGCCGCAGACTCGATCGCACAAAAAGTGTGCCGTCTGCGCAGCCCCTAACATGGATACATCTCTTTGTAGTTGACTGTACATATATCGAATATTCCTTACTAAATGTAATGAACCCTTCCAGGCGCGACCAACCGTCCCGACATCATCGACCCGGCCATCCTCCGGCCCGGCCGCCTCGACCAGTTGATCTACATCCCGCTGCCGGACGAGAAGTCGCGCGAAGCCATCCTGCGAGCCAACCTGCGCAAGTCTCCCATCGCTAAGGATGTCGACTTGTCTTACATTGCAAAGGTATTGTAATAGACTAGCTAGGCTCACGCTCTCATTAAAAATAGGGGCCAATGGCACTGCAACAGCACGCCCCTATTTAGAGCTGCTGTGTCGAAATCGTATTCCCATGATGATCGACAACCTTTGGTAGAAGATGGCACCCAAAGAAGAAGCTACGCTCAGCTGTTTTACCTGCTGTAAAGTAGCTTATGTTATTCAAGTTTTTAATCTATCTATTTACCAAATCTCAGCCCAATCGGTTTGGCCATGAAGACAAATACACATACATACATACTTTTGCATTTATGATATTAGTATCTTCAGATGAAGGACATCTTATTGTCAAAAAACGATTTCTATTAGTTTCATGTTTCTGAGCTTTTTGCTTTGCCAATTGGCAAAATATTTGGTTTCTTTGGCTGCAAATAATATCCATATTATTTTGGCCTTACATAAGCCTGTCCTCCTTTGGTTAGCAAATAAACCGTTTTTTTTGTGTTTAGGTGACACAAGGGTTCAGTGGAGCTGATCTGACGGAGATCTGCCAGCGCGCGTGCAAGCTCGCTATCAGACAAGCCATCGAGTCTGAGATCACACGCGAGAGGGCGCGCCAGTCGCAGCCACCCAACGCTGTCATGGACGTATGTATTATTATATTTCACTGAATTTATACAAAATATTGACTAGTGTGACAGCACCTCCGCTCCTGTTTTTTTTTTCTTTGTGATTATCTGCGATCAATTTTGCGACTATAAGCGGATGTGTTGCAGTCAATTATGGCTTTTTAAGTGCCCCTCCATAGGGACTACTTCAATGTTACAGCTATCTAGACTAGCTAGTAGCATTGACTATGTGTTTCCTCTTGAGGCGTCGGTTGTAAGTTTTGCTGAGAAGATCACTGGCTAATTGGTTAGGATGGTGGCTTAGACGCTTGAAATAGGTTGCTGATTTCTTGTATTTCACCTCTCTGTGAGTTTAATTTTTTTAATTTTACATAAATCTGTAAAAATATTTTATATTTATAACAAACATTTAAATTGTAGTAATATATAATTACATAGGCGTACCCAGGGGGGGGCAGGGGGGGGCAGCTGCCCCCCCCTGGAAATCGAATGTCTTATATTATATCTGTAGAACAAGGAATAAAATTTTCTTGGCGCTCGCAATAAGGCGATCACACACGTTTCGTAGTCATAATTATATTTTTTTTTTGCATTTTAGTAACAATATTTCAATTCTCACCACTTGGAGCTTACTAAATGCACACTTTTTGTCATCATATTTATAAAATTTCTTGGCACTTGCACCAAGTTCGTAGGTAGCTATAGAGGTTGTAGTAGTATATCTCATACATGTAACTTTCGTGGTCAGAAATAGGATATTTTCTTGGGGCTCGAAATAAGCCGTTCGCACATTCTTCATAATCAAGATTTGAAATTTTCTCGGCTCGCAGTAAACTCTATTAGTAAGAAAGAACATTCAAGTTTTTTGCAGCTCGGAACAAACTAAGCTCACCTTTCGTAGTCAGAAATAAAAAAAATACTCGGCGCTCGTAAGCTGTACGTACACTTATCAGTGAAAATATATAAATTTCTAACCGCTCAGAAAAAGATAACTGCACGTTTTTCGTTGTCCAATATATTAAATTTTCTCGCCGCTCGCAGCAAGCTGTGTGCGCTCCTATAAGTACTCGTATGTCAGAATATTTAAATTTCTAACCCCTCAGGGAAAGATAAACTTCACTCTTTTCGTAGTCCAAAATATAAAAATTTCTCGGCGCGCGCAGTAAGCTGCTCGCGCTGTTTTAAATAAGAATAATTTAATTTTCCAACCGCTCGGAGCAAGTTAACCGCACTCTTTTCGTTGCCAAAAATATAAAATTTTCTCGGCGCTCACAGCAAGCTGCTCGCGCTATTTTAAGGAAGAATATTATAATTTTTCTACCGCTCGGAGCAAGTTAACTGCACTTTTTTCCTTGCCAAAAATATAAAATTTTCTTGGCGCTCGCAGCAAGCAGCTCGCGCTTTTTAATGAAAGTATATTTTAATTTTTCTACCGCTCGCAGCAAATTTACTGCAGTATTTTCGCTACCAAAAATATATAGTTATCTCGGGGCTCGCAGCAAACTGCTCGCGCTATTTAAAGGAAGAATATTTTAATTTTCTTACGCTATGTGTGAGCCGAAATCAAAGTATGACGTACCTTTAATAGGTCCTACCTGCTCAACGTTAAAACATATAGGCACATAACACAGTCACAAAGTTCAAGTTCAGTAAAAAAATCTGAATCCGCCCTTGCCTGCCCCCCCCTAGACCAGAAGCTGGGTACGCCTATGTATAATTAGTAAAATGTTTGAAAACATTCTAACAGCAGTGTGAAAGTGTGAACCTTAACTCAATTTGCTTAACTACATCACTATTGAAAAATGGCCAATTTTCCTGCTATAAATCATAAAAATTTGTCAAGTTGTTTTGGTGAAGTTCAATTACTAACACTTTGATATCAGACTTCATGCATTGAACAGCATTAGCTTCCAAATATTATTATGTTTTTTAAAAAAAGAAATCATTACCATGCTATTTAAATGCCGTTGATTAGAAAAAAATATGTGCATTGTGCTTACAAAGTTTCATGTATATAATATTAGTTTATAGATGCTATCTTTTTCATCGTCTCAGCCATAGGACATCCACTGCTAAACAAGGGTAGGCCCTTTGGACCTACATACATTTCGGTTGGAAGCGACCTGCATCTTATCTGTTATCTTTTTTATTGTGGCATATGCCTTAATTGAGAAAAACAAACTAACAATACTACGGCAATAAAGAACACTTTTATTAACCACAGATCGGCCACAAGCCGATCTACAGAAAATCCAAGTACTCCAAACCACTGTTTTTTTATAGGTATGAATATGTAACAGGCGCAAAGCCTCAGAATTAAACTGTAACTTTCTCCCCCCCCTCCCCTCCAGATGGACGAGGAGGACCCCGTGCCGGAGATCAATCGCACTCACTTCGAGGAGGCGATGAAGTTCCTCTATACCAAATTTCAACTCAATAAGTCCACAAAGAGTAACAAACATACATCCCTACAACCTTTCACGTTTATAATATTAGTAAAATGCTATCTTTTTCATCGTCTCATCCATAGGACGTCCACTGCTGAACATAGGCCTCCCCATACATATCGGTTGGAAGCGACCTGCATTTTAGCTGTTATCTTTTTTATAGGTGTATTACTTAGTAACAGGCGTAAAGCCTCAGAATTAAACTGTAACTTTCTCCCCCCCTCCCCTCCAGATGGACGAGGAGGACCCGGTGCCGGAGATCAACCGCACTCACTTCGAGGAGGCGATGAAGTTCGCGCGACGCTCCGTCTCCGACAACGACATCCGCAAGTACGAGATGTTCGCGCAGACGTTGCAGCAGTCGCGCGGGTTTGGCACTAACTTCAGGTAAATAAAACCTCTTTATGGAAGAGATCGATATTAGCGATAAGTCCGCCAATTGTAACTTTTTCCAATTTATTAATTTAATGTTTGGTATTGTTTGTTTTGTAACTTTTGTGAACAATAAAGCATTATCTATCTACCTTTATTACATATGAGGTTACGGGAAATAGTTACCGTTAGACCCAACCTTAGTTATTTAGGTCGATTATAACCAAACGTCCAACGTACTAATAAAAAATAAATAAATAAATAAATTCGAAAACTTGATCCGGAGTCCCTATATTATAATAATGCCTAATCGCTTCAGTTTTAGTGAAAACGTTAACAAATACGGCAAATTGTTCTGCTATATTAGAAGAGAATAACTAGATTTTTGGCTGTGGTAAAAATATACGAGTCCCATTTTGTACTTCGCTTATTTTTGTGTTTAACAAAGTCAAGACATTTTATTATGTCAGTTGGGTTAACCGTTGTGTTATTCTCATTTTCCAGATTCCCATCAAGCGGCGGATCAGGCGGTGGTACAGGCACGTCCGGTGGCGACCAACCAACTTTCCAGGAAGAGGGGGGCGACGACGATCTATACAGTTAAACACACCGCGATACCGACGCGATACGACGCACTAGTCTTTACACATTATTATAGAGTAAACACTTGAGAAGTTGCATCTACCCTCAAAGTTAGCAAAAATACGAAATAAGCTGTCCTACAATGTTATTTGGGCTCGGTAGTCATAGTAAATTTGGGACTGCCGACGTCTTTCGTCATCGGGGTAATTATGTAACTCGCGACATCAATGCAGTAGTACGCAAGTTAAAGAATGGTACATCTGTATTATGTTCAAGATCAGCTCAGATTAGTGATTGGAATAACAATTATAATATTAATTTCTCGTAGACACCAGCAATATTGCATTTACTGTTGATTTCTTTTTCATAGTAGTTTGGAGGGTAGATGCACTTTTTAAGTATTGTCATAGGATTTTCAATCTTTTCCTTCAGTGTATTAGAAAGGTGCATGATCGCGTCGGCTTCCAGTTGTAGGACTGACATATTAATGATAAGATTTAGGTACATTACAAGCGGTTATCGGGACGAGTTATAATGCGAACGCCGCATTTAGTATCTAAACATAAAACCGGTGCGTGTTTGACTGCGCGTCGTGGTCTCATAAAATTACTTTATCCTACTTATATCGTAATATGTAAATGTATTTATTTTATGATTCAATCATTCGAGCATATGTTTTTGTTCCGATTTGCTTGTTTAGTTGTAATTGAGTATTTGTGTACCCGTTGCGACGGGGTAAGATCATAAAATGGTATATTGTAATGTTACCGCGATGTATTGAAACCTGTGCTCGGCCGCGGCCAGTCACTGCCGACCTCTACACAATATTACAGTGGTTTTAATAATAAAAGATTTTTATAGACCAAATATTGTTTTTATTCCAAATACCACCTGTGTTTAAAAGAGCTTCACACTACAGCGCAACGACGCATGAACTGTAAAGGGTGCCGCAAATTACAGCGGCCTTCGTAGCAATTTTGCGTCATTAGCAGTTGTTTCGTATAGCATCTGCTGTGAAGATAAATTTGTTTACCTTTGCCAATAGCTGATTATACCTCTAGAATGTAGATATTTTTAATAATACCTGATTAACTGCAAATAAACTTTAATCAAAATATGTATATAAACACAGTTTCGTAAAAAATGAAATTATTCTAAAATACCATGCCATGCGATGTGTTCCTAAAAGATTATTCCAAAAGAAGTTGAAACCATAATGTTTAAAAATTGTTGCAATCCGGTCTCTTGAATATCTCTTCCAGTTCCAAAGATCCATCTAGCAGCTGCTTCAAGTTTTGTGCACACTCCATGGCGAATGCACTGGGACGCTTGTCTAGGTCCGCCGACGAGCCTACTCCCGTCATATTGAATGGTTCCAAATGATCCTCACCTTTTGGCACCAAAGCACTGAAAATGCGCTTAATTTCCTCTGCAGAAAAGCATTTACACAGAGCTTCAAACTCCTGGTCAGAATACTGAGTACCGTTATCTCGAGTCTTAGATTCCACTTTGACTGGAGGTGGCGGCGGACGCTTGCCGTGCGCATTTCTCACTAATTTCTTCAAAGTAGCTACAGAACATTTTTCATAGTTCGGCAACTGTGGCTCCTCGAATATCGACATATTTCTCATGTACGCCGGTAAGTGCTCTTCTAAATGCTTTTTGGCCGTTTTTCCGCACTTACATCCCGTCGGAAAAACGTATTCCATGTAACTCTCCCATTTTGGTTCGCGTTCATGCATCAACTCCACGCTTCTGGTTTCAATTTTTGAATAGGTTGGAAGCGATTCCACCGACGCCTGTGAAACATTTGGGGTTTTTTGCCCAGTTGAACTCATAGGCGAAATGCCCGTAGGACTGCAAAAACAATAAGGTATTTTACATATGCAACAGTTAGTCTGTACTCCATGCATGTTCGGAAGTTCCTTTTGAAGTACTTGCATCAACGAACTCTCGAGTTTGAGCTCTAGGAGTTGTTGCGACGATGTCATCTTGAACGGGAAATTATGGTCGTAATTACGATTGTCTTCAAAGTCTATGTCGTCTCCTCGTCGCCCGTGGACGAACTCCGTTACTTTGTCAGGAAAATTTATGAAATTGTCGCAGACGGCATAAATACATCGCTTGTTCACTATCACAACAGGAAGCTGTGATGCACTAGACGTGCAATGCTTCGGACAAAGGTTTTGATCGACTTGAGCCTTGTAGCCTCTATCACAACATAAATAAAATGGATGCGGCTTTGGAACAGGAGTGTGAAATTCAGGCTCTGGTACAAAAATACTAGAAACTGATGGATTTTCCTGAGCCTGGTTTAACTGCAGCATCATCAGTTTCTCCATGTCTATAAAGAAATCTGCTTGTTCAGGTAAAGTTCTCAAACAGTATGTTGCAAACAATTGAAACTTTTTAACGACTTCACATATTTTCTTTTTCCATATAGCGCTGAATTCTGCTCGTTTGTTTTCTTTTTCTCGCGCCAATCGAATTTCAAGATCTTTCATCGCCATGTTTTCCTGTAAGCGTTTGACTGCTTTTTTCTGTTCGTGGCGTGATAACTGCATTTCTTTTAGACACTCGTCACGTTCTTTCAGTGCCACATAAACCTGGCACGCTAGGTTCATACTCTCCAACAACTGTCTCAGCTTCTCTATGGCGATATGTTTGTCCATGTTGATTTGGTGGATTTGATTTGCCATGACCGAATGCGCTTCATTGACTTGTTCAATAAAGTTCGTCTTGAGTTTTGCTTTTTCTTTATCTAATTTATTTGTGTATTTCTCATACAAGAGCTTTGCTTGTTTATTTAGCTTCTCTGTGTAGAGGTTCTTCATATTTTGAAACGTCTCTTCTTGCATCATTTGTATATCTCTGGCAGCGGCATCGACTAACACCGTTTCAATTTTCCCCATCGACGTAGTATACAAATTGCTGAAGTCACAGAATGCTTGTCGGATAGCAGCAGAGTTTTCTGCAGATGCTTTTTTTGCAGCATTGTCCATCGCCTCCAAGGCGCTCAGTTGAATGTTTTGTTTCCAAATAAAGTCGTTATCAGCAAGAACTCTTTCTTTTTCATCAAGCGTTTGTTTTCGGTTTTTTTCTGCTATGATTTCACCGAATTTAGCGATAGCATCGAAGCCTAGTAGCTTGAGGAATTCGTTCTTCACCGGTTTCAAAACTGTCCTGCTAGCTAGCAACTCTTTAGGTGGAACGTACCAGTCGTTGCCGCCACCCTTCATGCGTGGTTCCAACCCTGCCAGTACTTTCAACTTGTAGTCCATGCTATTGAAGTAAACTTTAGCGAGGGGAGGCTTCATTTTCTTTAACATCGTTGATTGAGTCGGAACTTGATCATTGTTCAGAAAACACTGACGTTGATAAAAATTATCACTCATGCGCGCCATTTCGATACATTAATATATCATTCTATAAAATAAAATGTAAATTAAAATATAAAATTTTATAAAAACACGCCTGAAGCTTGGCGTCAAAACGCAAAATTGACTTGGCTTTATCACAGACAACAAACTACAAATATAAACTTTTTATACAATAATTTAAGATAAGTACCTACTTTATTCGTACTTCGTATGTTTTGCTCCATTTAACTTTTTCCATTTAGGTAAGCGCTAATTACAACGTACAACGTTGGGCGCTTGTAAAAAATTGAAATGATACCATCACATTATAACTAAATTTTAATTTAAGTTTAAATATTATCTAAAACTAATAAGTAATAAACAAAATGATAATATCAAAATCATATTATAAAATCATGGTTTTCTTGTATCAAACTTAATTATTATTTTCTTTCATTTGAAAGCAGTCGATAGGAGAAATGACCTCATCATTCTGGTTTGGCAAAACGTTCTATGTACGAAATAAGTTGCAATCTGTTGCCCGGAAGATCTCTTCGAGCTGCGGGGAGTAAGCTAAAATATTCTTCAAAGACCTTGCAGTGTCCAAGGCGAACTTACTGGGCTGCATAGTCAGGTATTCAGCTGTATCTTCGTCGCCGACCAATTTGAACGCTTCAGTGCCACTAGCACTCTTCGCTCGTGCAATGTTGGCCATGAATCTCCCAAACTCATCAACAGAGAAACATGTGCACAAAGCTTCCCATTCCTGATCAGAATACTGAGTACCGATGTCTCGTGTCTTCGGTTCTTCTTTAGGCGGAGGCGGCGACGGCGGACGCTTACCTTGCGCCTTGCTCACCAATTTCTTCAAGGTAGCTACGGTACACTTTTCGTAGTTCGGCAATTCTGTCTCCGCGAACATGGACGTATTTCTCATGTACGCTGGCAAGTGCTCCGTCAAGTGCTTCATCGCTCTTTTGGCGCACTTACATCTCTTTGGTGTAATATATTGTATATAACTTTCCCATTTCGGCTCGCGTTCATGTAACAACTCGACACTCCTCGTTTCAATCCTTGTCCCAGATGGGATTGATATTTTGGAATCAATTTTCACTTGCGGAACCTCTTTCGTAGTTAGATCCAATGTTGAAACGTGTGTGGGACTGCAGAAGCAATAAGGTATTCTGCACACACAGCATTCAATTGGCACTTTTTTCACGTTAGCCTGTTCTTTTTCTAAAACCTGCATCAGCGAGCTTTCGAGTTTAAGTTCCATCAGTTGTTGGGACGAGGTTATTTTGAAGGGAAAGTTATGTTCGTAGATATGATTATCTTCAAAATCGATGTCGTCTCCACGTTGCCCATGCACAAATTCTGTTACTTTGTCGGTAAATTTTTCGAAGTTGTCGCAGGCGGCATAAATGCACCGCTTGTTGACAACTACAACTGGAAGCTGTGACGCACTGGACGTGCAATGCTTCGGACAAAGCTGTTGATCCACTTGAGCCTTGTAGCCACGATCGCAGCATAAATAGAATGGATGCGGTTTCGGAACTGGAGTATGAAAATCATCATCAGGTTCAGGTACAAAGATGCTTGAAACAGATGGGTCTACCATTGCTTCGTTTAACTGCAATATCATCAGTTTTTCCATGTCTATAAAGAATTCAGCGTGCTCAGGTAAAGTTTTCAGGGAATATGCTACGAACAGTTGGAACTTCTTGACGACTTCACACATTTTCTTTTGCCATATGGTATTGAACTCTTTTCGCTTTATTTCCTTCTTCTGCGCGAGTTGTATTTCAAAATCTTTCAGGTGTATTTTTTGTTGTAAGGTTTTCACCACTTTCTTGTGCTCATATTGAGAAAATTCCATTTTTTTTCGACACTCATCACGTTCTTTCAGCGAAACATAAACCTGGCAAGCTAGGTTTAAACTCTCCAACAGCTGTCTCAATTTTTCAATAGCAACATGTTTCTCAAGATTAAGATCGTGGATTTGATTCACCATGACTCTATTAGCTTCCTCGACTGCTTTCATGAAATTGTCTTTCAGTCTTGCTTTTTCTGTATTCAGTTTTCTATTGTAGCTGTTATACAACATTTTTGCTTGTTGATCGATCAGCTTTGCATAGCGGTCTTGCATCTTGTGTAAGGTAGCGTCTTGCATATCTTGAATATCTCTAATTGCTGCGTCAAACAGCAACGATTCAATTTTGTTGATTGAAGTTGTATACATAGCTGTGAACTCTCGGAAACCTCGTTGGATAGCCGTTGTATTCGCTTTGGCTGCTATCATGGCTGCATCATTCCACGCCTGAATGACGCTAAGATCGATGCTTCGTTTCCATTCCCTATCATTATCCATAAGGACTTGTCTTTTCTCTCTCTCCATCTGTTTGTGGTGTCTTTCGACTACATGTTCTGCGAAAAGTCCGATGCCATCGGAGGTAAGTTTTTTGAGGTGTGCGTTTGCAACTGGATGCATGACAACCCTCCCGTTGTTGATCACTTCCTTGGGTGGTATAAACCAGTCGTTTCCGCCGCCTTTCATAGGTGGTTCGAAGCCCGCCAGGACTTTTATTTTGTAGTTCATAGAGTTGAAGTAAACTTGGGCAAGTGGAGGAGACATTATCTTTATCATTTGGGTTGGAGTTGGTACCTGCTCCCGTTCTAGGAAACATTTACGAAGATAGTGATTCTCACTATAACGGGCCATTTTAGTGTAAATTGTAAGGGCTATTTGGTAAACTTTATTTTCTACAAAAATATAGCAGTTTTCAAGCAGTTTATGACAACATCTTTACCACAGATCTTCACATCTCAAAACAAAAGCATTTTCTGTTATATTCTCTTTGAGAATTTGTATGTTATATTTCTAACACCAAAAAGTTTTTGAAATTAAATTTAAAATCATTGATATAATGAGAGAATTCGCGAAAGAATCTTGAAAATCCGATATTTGTATCTTCGTAGAATTATATATTAGGTAAATAAAAAACGGATCAGATAGTACCATGTCAATGGGTAGTACCTACATATTTTTATGAGGGATTGTAACCACTAGCAGTAGTTAGTAGTTGTATATATGAATTAATAAAAAAATATATCTTTATATGTAAAATAATTTTATTCATTTAAAAAATTAAATATTTTCCTTACGACTAACATAAAATCCTGTCGCCTAAGTGACTTCACCGACTGCCATTTGTTGCAACAGGGTCATGACGTGGCAAAACCTTTCTTTAATTTCTGAAGCTGATCTATGGGGTAACAACTCTCTTATCCTTCCAAACACTTTCTCTGAACCTGCTTCACCTTTTAAGACTTGTAACATAGTTTTATCTTCATCTCGAGTCCAATCGTTGGTTTTCAATTCAATTTTCTTCTCTACAGGCTCGATTTTCGCTTGTTTCATTTTGGGTTCAACACTTTTCTGTTGCGTTTTACTGTCTTTCCTATCACGTTTAACTTCTTTTTCAGGTTCTTTCTTTCCGTTTTTAGTTTTCTGCGCTTTTTTGGGTTTGGGGCTGAGTATTGTGCTTTTCGTGTTGTCGTTGACATCTTTGTCCTTGTCTTTGTCTTTGTCCTTTTTAGTGGGTGACTTGGTCTGTTTCCTGGTCCTTTTGGGTGGTTTCTTGGAGTCGGTATCGTCGTCGGAATCTGGTGGAGAGATGTAGCAGTGTGGCGGTGTTAGCCTTCTTGCGTGCACCCGATATGGTTCTTTGCTGTAAGGGTAGGTTACTCGAGCGGGCCGTAGTAGGCGACCGTGTTTGAGGAATACGCGACCGTTTAAGTACTGCAACAATAATTTTGTGCTTAACGTTTTTAAATGATTATATTAATAAAATGCATACAATTCTATTTAATTTTAATATATCTACTTATAATATTTTTTATATAACTGATAGTGGGCGCGTTACAACTGTGAAAAAAGAGCGGAAGACGAACTGTGGAGGAGTCCAAAGACAGTATTTTATGAAATCTTCATCCCAGCTCCGCAATTGATTAATTTTAGCACGTACTCTTACTTCTAACTGTCGGAAAATGTGATTTTACAGCATTGAACCAAATAGAACAAGAATAATGACATATTTTGGCCCAAAAAACCAAAACCAAAAAAAGCAAAGTTTTAGTGTCCTAAAATTAAATGAAAGTTTTATAATTACCATAGTATCGAGTCCATCTTTAGCGTCCAATTTTCTCTTGTTATCATTTGGTTCTTCAAACTTCCAGACATCGTAGCCCTTGTCGTTTGTGAGAAAGTTTTCGTTGATTGTGTCCACACCAGTTTCGTACAAACTGCAACAATAATAACTTATCTCTTGACTAGCTGCGCCCAGCGGATTTACTTGTTGTACTGTGGCCTATATGTATGTTATTCCAGGGTCTTAGCTATCTCTATACCGAATTTCAGCTCAATCGGTACACCAGTTTTGGCGTGAAAGAGTAACAAAACGAAAGACAGCCAGCGTTCGCTCCGCACGCTTAGCCTTTGCTAAGGCAACGAACCCCCTTTTCTTGCCGTTGCCGCGAAGAGGAACTAGATGTAGAGGTTTCCCAGTCTTCATGGTTTTTTTTAGTAAGTACTAGGTAGGTATACCCCGCCCGTCTTCGGTGGCGGAGTCCCACATACCGCCTTGCACCCCAGCAAAGTGTAATCATGCGCATTTTCCCCAGCGCCAAAAACAAAAGGGTTTGAGCAGTGTCCACATTTTGTGTTGGAAAACATTCATCTTATCGTATAACCATTTTATTATAATTATTCCACTGACCTGTCACAAGGCCTCTCATCAGGGAACAAAGACTTGAAGAGCTGTGTTAATCTCGGATGGGCGCGGAAGTGTGGTAGCACACGGGCCTTCATCTCCTCGCTGTTGCCGCTGTTGAGACCAGTGGTCAGTGTGCGGAGGACTTTACGGAGGACTGTCGGTTTGCGGCCGAATGTGTTCTGTAAGAATAAGTAGATAATAATGTATTGTACATAAACTAAGAATGCGAGCGAGCGCTTTAACCCGTCAGTCCCCGAGGGGCTCGATCTGGCCGCACCCGCGCATGCGAATTTGAACCTTATTTTAAAGAAACTAGAAATAATAACTGTCAATTTTGATTTGAACCGGAAGTGTTTCCTGGATCAAGGGGTTAGAGCGGTGGTAGCCAAGGGGTAATGTGGTGTAGACGTCATTCTGGATCACAGTGTTCGAATCCCGGCGCTAAACTAGGGACTGGTGGTAGGCTGACGTGTCTAGTAACCCCCCACTGGACAAAACCGTGTCGCCAAGCGGTCATGAACGTATTCTGGCATGATGTTCAGTCATGCCAGGGCACCACGGCCCGCATCTTCGCAGAAATAGAAATGAAACAACAAAAGCATCTCTTCCTCAGAAAGAGAGAGAACGAGAGAGTGTATATGTTACGGCTAAAGTCCGAAGTGAGGCTACACCTAGGTTTAGCCGGTTAAACCTAGGTGTAGCCGACCGCAGTCGGTCAATGTTTAATTGTTGTTGTATGATGATCGTCATAAAATTTGCATTAAGTATTCCTTAATGATGAATTGAGAACTCTGGAATAAGTACAAGTCGGATCTGGTGCATCGCCGGCTGCTGCCGCAGTACGCTCGCTTCGCTCGCTCGGCTCGCACGTTGTAATCACTGTTCAAACCTAACCTAACCAACTAATGTCGGTCTGCCCTGAATTCGTATTAAAAATCATTTTTTTATTTTATAAACATTTTGTTCGCACCTATCTTTAACCGACTACGATCTATACGGTATATATATATTTCTTTTTAAAAGATACCACAAAAAATAGTGGTTTAAAAAGCAGTATTGAGGAAAATATACAAGATAAATAATAAATATTAAAAAACCAATGGAAAAAGTAGGGTAATGATAACAAAACTTTAGATACTGGTTATATTCTCTTGCGGTTCATGATAAACATATTGCTCATCATTGTGCAATAAGTATATTTATTAATGCTCATCAGACACCAAAGTTTAAAATAGTAGTATATTATATAATGAATTTATAGACCCTTAGTGCTTACTCCAGCTCAATGCAGTGAACAGCCTTTTTTGTTGGTACTGAGAAAAAACGCGTTATGTTCCCTTCCGTCGGGCTGAAAAGGGTTATGTGTGACTCCCCGTGCAGGACGACTGCAGGGATACCCCTGGGGGTATACACCCACTAAAACAACTCAGCGGCATTATATTTCCGCATCGTATATTAGATGGAGGCCTGAAAAACCGGCATAGCCTTAACGTTGTCCTCCTCGATGACCGTTCGCCTTTAAATCGGCGGACCTTTTATGCTTATCCGGAAATAGCCCAGGATCGATTGGGAGTGCTCGGCAGTTCCCGCTGACATGAAGATAATGCAACCCCATGCTGCCGTCCGATCTTTAAAAGGCCGCTAAGCCTCATTTTTCCAAAATCGACTTTTTTATACCACTGTATAGAGTATTTTTTTCACTATCTTAGCTAGGTCCCAAATTTTTATCTCTTAAATTAGCTGAGATATAGATAAAATATCCAAAGCTTATTGCACAAAAAATACTGTTTTTTTATAATTAAAATCAGTTATATCGATCTGAAACTCTAGAATACTAATCAGTGATCACTATATGTTCATAATATAAACACTTATCTATGGTACAGAAATGTATTCTGAAGTATTTTGAGATTTTCTCGAATCGTAAATTTTACGTTTTTGCTCATATCTCAAAATCTCAATTTATCACTTAGCGGTCTTTTAAACAACGGACGGCAGTACGCCTATCACCTCTAAACCAAATATGTATGAATTTGTGAGTGATACTTTATCTTGGTTGATTTTTTTCCTACTAAAGACTCAAAGACGCAGGTATGGAAATCAAAAACCTGATCAAGAAATACAAAGGTAACAAACGCTGCCTTTTGCCTTGCAATCACAATTTGTAATGGCCACAACTTGGCGTATGGCCAAATTTTTAAGTGCATGCGCAATGCGCATACCTAGTAGTACCTAGTTGGATGTATTGCCAAACAAACCAAACAATAAAATACTGCTTTACATACATTTTGAGTTGATTTGTTTACTCACAAATCCAAATCAGGACCAATACCGTTTAGACGCTATTCGTCGAAAGCGCATTTGGTCAAAAGAGCAATATGTCAAAAGCGCATTTGGTCGAAGGAGAATTACGTCCATAGCGCATATGGTCACTGAGCAAATCGTCCAAAGCGCGGTTGATCAACTTTTTTATTTACCCTGTTTTTTAGCTGCACCTGAAGATTGTACATACTGATATTTACCAAATCATGTATTTCAGGATATAAGCTACCAAAATTTTAAAATACAGTCCAATCGGAGCAGTATTTTAAGCGTGAATAACTGACAAAAACATACTCATCTAGTCTAAAACAGTAAAATAAAAAAAGTTAACCAATTGTCTTTTTCATTTGACTAAATTATGCTCTTTGGACGATTTGCTTTTTTGACTAAATGCGCTTTGGACGAAATGCTCTATTGACGTAATGCTCATTTAGACATTTGCGTATTGGACGAAATGCGCTTTTGACGATTTGCAATTGGTTGTCCAATTGCACTTTTGACGAATAACGCCTGAACCGACCAATACAAGTACAAAAAATAAATCATCACATCATTACATGGTATAAAACTAGGACTAATGAAGTGCGCGCAGGTCCACTCGTATGTAAAAAAATAAGTTTAAGAATATGAATACTTTTTAACCACCCACTGGACAAAACACGGTCATAACACGGTTCTTTCATGTTCATTGTAGCCAGGGAAGCATTTATTCCGCCTTCTAGAAGGCAGAATAGATAGTAGCAGACTATAACCTAGACTATAACCACCTAGGTTTATACGGCCGCATCGTCGCCACGCAAGATAGTGGACAAAGGCTAAACACGAATTTATAAAAAATAATAGGTAATAAGAGTACTTACATGTAACATCTTAATAAAACTGGTCATTTGAGACAGCATGAATTTGTCCATGAACCGTCCAACTTGCAATGCTTGTCCCGGCTTCAAAAACATCAGAAAATCCTCCACAATATCCTTATGTTCATCGCCAAACAGTTCTTCAATTTTCCTATATAAATCCACTGGTGTTTCTACGTTTGGGTCAAAACTCCTTAGTATATTTTGAAATTGTACGAATTTGTTTGTAGGCACTGATGTGTTTGAGGAGAACCGGGATTGTACTCTCTGGTAATATGATTTTACTAAAGCTGAAAGGTAATACAAAAATTAAACATTACACCAATCTTACCAATATATTATAAATGTGAAAGTTTGTAAGAATGTATGTTCATTACTCTTTCACGCGGGTGGACCGATTAAGCTGAAATTTGTTGTAGAGATAGCTTAGACCCTGGAATAACACTAAGGCTACTGAACAGCGGGTGAAACTGCTGGGCGCAGCTAGTTATTTTTACTTTATTACATACCAAGTTACAGGAAATAGTTATAAATAGAAAGTACAAAAATACAATACAATAAAATAATACAAAAAAAGGAAAGGTAAACAATTAACAGTCTAATCGCATAAAGCAATCTCTTACAGACAAACTGAGGAATATAGAGAACAAAACATTTTGGAAAATATTCAAAAAAGAAATAAATCATATTTTTGAAACTTTAAGTTCTATATTGTAGAGAATTTTACGGAGAATAAACTTCTCCTTGCCATTTTTATTCTAGCTCTCATAGTTTTCAAGAAAAACTAAAAATAGGGACATAAAAGTGGGGGGGGAGGTGGAAACAGATAAACTTTCTTATGAACGGTAAAGCTATACACATGCCAAGTTTCATGCTTTCTGCCGCTCATGGAGCTAAGGAGCCGGACTAATGGTGTTTTCTAAGATTTTTTTTTATACCCAACCTCAAACACCTGAAACTTGAATAGAAAAGTATAAGTGGAAATTTTAATAGACACAAAATCTTAAGCAATTAGCATTTTTTAATGTCTCTTTTGTCTTCAATATTTTTTATGTCATTATTCTTAGCGTAGCTAGATTACCTATTAGCTGTAATTTAATAAATATTATACTTTACAATCCTAAGAATTTTTTAGCAAAAAATACTTGCAAAAGTGTTAATATGTCCTTCATCATAATATACTGAAGAAACTATAATATCTGATGAAGATTATAAAAAGAAATGACCTAGATATGTAAGTATCTAAAAATAAACCTCATGTAAATTTTATATGGTGCAGAATATGACATAGTATACTATTTATTGTTGTATATTCACCTTGAACTGAGATAACATTATTTTTTTATAGAATAGGGATGACAACAGGGAATAAATTTAATCTATTGAGTAACAGACTTACTCATATTTTTTGGTTTGTCAATAAATCAAGCGAGACAATCTAAATGCGCACTAGACTGACTGGGTGGCGCAGGATAGAGATGCGTGGAGAGATTTGGGGGAGGTCTTTGTCCAGGAGTAGGACAGTATAGACTAGAAAAAATAAAATAAATAACGACTGAGACATCAACACCCAAATTTTGGAATAAAAAAATAGACTGATACAGGCAAATTTTCATTTTATTTGTTCACTTCTCATTCTGGTTACAGAACGGGAAGTTTTTGAATAAAATTATCCTAGTAGAGCACTCCATCACATCATGTCAATATTAATTTGCCAGGTAGAAAATAGGTGTCTAGTGTTTTTAATTATCTACTTGAGACTGACTTTTTTGGACATATTCATATAGATTATTTTTCTACATTCAGTTCTTAAAAGGTTTGTTTCCAACTGTGTACTCATTCCATTCAAAGTGTCCTTGACCTAATTTGACGTGACCTAATTTTGAATAGATTACAACTAGAAAGAAATTACTAAATCAAATTCTCAAGGAAAAGCCAACAACTTGGAATGTTTATTTTTTGGTAGTCTCATCGAGGATTGATTATCATTTACATTATCTTTTAACACAGTTTTAAATAATGCATTGTTTTAATTAGTGCATAATTTTTTAAAAATCCTGGTTTCATAAGCCATTGATGAATGATTTGTATAATAACTACTTTAGGCATTCCAATAATAATATTTTCCAATTTACTAAGTTATAGATAAGCTATAGGCCTTTCCACCAGAGGTTTCTCCGGCAAGTTTACTGTAATTTATCATCAATCAAAACAATGGCTCAGAAAATATGATTACCGTCATAGAACAGCACGGTATCATTTAACATTACAAGTTAGTTACAAGAACATTAAAGTCTAAATAAGTAAGTACACAGTGCATTTGTTTGTTCTAGATATACTTCACAATCCTCACCATTTTCTAAAGCATCCTCATTAACATTAGGCGGCTCATTCTTCTTTTTATCCTCTGTTTCTTTCTTACTCTTAGCCTCATCGAGTTTAGGACCTTCCTGGGCAGGTTCAGGAGCAACCTGAAACAAGTAAAGTTTATGAAACACCGTGTAATATAATATCTTTGTGGACAATAAAAAATGGCGACTAACTAATTACGTATTGCAATATTCAGGCGCGAAATAATTAATGATTGTAAATAGCTACATGCATGATACTATGTGAAACGTGGATTTTATTACACAAATTATATCCCTAATTTATAATATCATGGTAAAAACGTGTGCAACTAAAATAAATAACAGGGAAAAGTATCGTAACTCGACTGACTCACCTTCGGTTTGTTAACAGGAATTGGAGTCGGATTTTGACTGAAAAAGCTCGTGCTGGGCTCTATCTTATTCCCGAATGCATCCTGACTCTCCCTCGTGAACAGAATCGGCATGGAAGGCAACATCTGGAAGATCTAAACTTCTTCGCTCCAACAAAACGAGCACAGCAACTTTACAACACAGCAGTAGTCAGCGGGATTTTACTGTTTTACATGATATTTAATGCGTTGTAAAACTATATAAAAATACTGTTGTAAAACCACCATAAAATAACATAATCTCCAAGTTATACACTCACTAAAACATTGTTTTTATTTTTATTTTGCACAAACAGAAGCTCTATCGAAAATATTAGAAACATTTTTGACAGATTGAAGACGCGCGATTCGCAGGAGGCGCGCGGGCGGCGGGCGAGGCGACACGTTTCATTTCAATATATTTTTCAACATTTTTGTAGAGTTTTTAAAATATCTCACTTAGACATATCAAAATTATAATTTATTTAATTTTACCACTTTGATACGGAAACTATAAGCAGTGGTCTAATCGTGTTATCATTTAAAACTTGAGTCAGAAAGTTACTTAGACAACTAAAGTGCGCGGTTTTTAAAAGTTATGTCTTATTTATAAATTATTATTTATTGTTTGTCATAAATATATCATTCAATATAATATGTTCTCAGGAAACTTATTGTTGATCACTGATCTATACATATTTAGGTACATTATAATAATTAGCTCTACATATGTTGCTGATAAATTTTATTTTACAGTACCTATTTCAAATACGGATACGGATAGAATACGATAGGAGGATGGGAGGGTAGGCTTCATAAAGCAACAGCTACACTTACTTTCCTGAAGCTGGGCTTTAGATCTGCCCCCGATAGGGCGTATCTAAATTTTTTTCTAAAATTGACTTACATAATATTGCCGGAATCAGTGAAAAAAGACGCATCTACTATTTTATTTTTATTTTCCCATCTCATTTAGTTTTTGATTCACTACAGTGAACAAGAGCGCATTTTCATTGCCTTATGTAGGTACTATAACTAAGAC
Organism: Hemithea aestivaria; assembly: GCA_947507615.1. Classification (NCBI taxonomy): domain Eukaryota; kingdom Metazoa; phylum Arthropoda; class Insecta; order Lepidoptera; family Geometridae; genus Hemithea; species Hemithea aestivaria. The sequence goes on along the minus strand of OX382339.1, from coordinate 12,573,061 downwards.
AAAATGGATATTATAAAATTTCATGAAACCACGCACATTTCCCCACGTCGAACCGTCCGAATCGGAAGTATATGCGAAGTTTCATGAGATTTCAAATGCACAGAATTCTTCGGCTCGGTTATAATAAGAATGCGTCCGTAATCCGTAAGGAGTAAGGACCCGGAAGCATTGTAGAATTACGAATTTTTGGCGACCTAAGTATACTCGTACTTCATACTCAATTTTTTTCTCGGCGTTCGCAGTAAGCTGCTCTTGCACATATTAGTATTTTTGTTACCGTTTAGAGCGGGTTAACCGCACACTTTCCGCAATAAGAATTATAATATAATATTACAATATTCTTGCCTGTTTGCAGACTCTGCACCTTGATGCGGCGTGCGGTGTGCTGATGTGCTGCGGCACTATGGCGTGCGGTGTACCATCGATTGGACAGCATGACAGCACACCGCATCTGTCGTCCTTGGAGGACTTGGAAACTCTGTTTTCTTGGTCTCTTTCAGCATCAGCATATTTCTATTCATAGAATCCCTGACAGGCCAGCGAAGATTGCCACACCGAGGCCCGGGGACCGGGGACAATAATATTATTATCTGCAGGAGAAATTTAAAGGGATAGGCTAGGGGTAGCTGTCAGCTTGGGCCGCGGACGAGTGCTTCGGCGTACCCGCAGCCCCGGCAATATGGCGTTCCGCAGGAACACCCCCAGGTTTTTTAGTGGGTACCTATCCCCGCCGCGCCCATCTTCGGCGGGGGAGTCCCACATACCGCCTCGCGCCCCCCGGCGTGGGGTGATCATGCGTAACGCATTTTTCCTGGGATAAAAAAAAATAAAAAAAAGGGGTAGCTGTCAGCTTGGGCCGCGGACGAGTGCTTCGGCGTACCCGCAGCCCCGGCAATATGGCGTTCCGCAGGAACACCCCCAGGTTTTTTAGTGGGTACCTATCCCCGCCGCGCCCATCTTCGGCGGGGGAGTCCCACATACCACCCTGCGCCCCCCGGCGCTGGGTGACGATGCGTAACGCATTTTTCCTGAAAAAAAAAGGGGTAGCTGTCAGCTGTAACTGTAATAATATTAGTGTATGTATCCATGGTCAGAATAAATTATTTTTTTTTAACTCGACACTGGCAAAATGCAACTGTTGCCATAATATTAAAAAAAAATATATTAGTGTACCAACGTTCTATATAAATAGGCATAGTTTTTACTACAATATGAGACAATATAGTCTTTTATGACTCTTGCCCCTCCTAGAACCCTGAACCTTCCAATAAATATAAGGTATAAAGTGCATGCGGGTATTTTTAGAAATACCTGTACTCAGTTTTTTTATTTTTTATTTATTTATTTTATTTATTTAATATCAGTACCACGTGGCACGTCGGTACTAGGTAGTGCTTACAAAACAGTGTTGTGTCGCTACGTTGTCAGGTAACGGTATCGATTTTACTAATAACCGATTATTTTTCCTTTAGAGTTGCTCCATTCGGCTACAAATTTTCATTCATTTTCACCTAAAAATTTAGTACTAAGTATAATGAATAGTGGCCGGCTTAGATCTTGTAGGGCAACGGGTAAAGCATTCATTTCGTTTTTCGGCACTCTTGCTACTTTATTTAAAATTATGAAATCGGATCATGCCCAGAGAAAAAAATGTGATATATACTTACATATTTTAATTTCTGCAGCTCATCATTCCACCTTTGGGCCAGAGCAATATCAGCATTACCTCAAGCCTCAAGACACCTTCTGTACTACTGGCATGAATTTTATTGGTTCAGAAATAATTTCTAATTCATCACAATTACTGTATGAAGAATGAAGGCGTAGGTTGCCTAACAGCGTATACACCCACATTCAGTTAAGAGGCGAAATAAAATTTTCGGATAGGGTAATAAATTAATGATGATGATGTGTTGTAATGATGGTTGTTTTCAGCATGCCGAAATGTGTAACGTATTTTTTTGGTTTAATGCTTTATAGTACCTACCAAGGGCGGATCCCCCCCCCTAAATCCGTTTATGGTACCTACTACCTACCTATCTGAATATAAAAGAGAAAAGAGTGGCTGACTGACTGATCTATCACCGCACAGCCCAAACCGCTGAACGGATTGAGTTGAAATTTGAAACACTAATAGGTTTCATGATGTAGACCTCCGCTGAGATAGGATTTTTCCGCGCGGGCAAAGCCGCGAGCACAAGCTAGTAATAGAATATAACGCCTTTGACCACGATCTCGCGTGATGTTAAGCGACGATGTGGCTACAGATGGTAGCACACTAAACCTAGAAGGCGGGATAAATTCTTCCCAGTCTTCACCTCATCATGCCGGAACCCGTATGCTCGTGTTATGCTTGAGCTTGAGCTTTATGTAGCGTCCGTGGCCCAGTGGTCGTCGGTCCGGCTTGTAAGCCGGAGGTCCTGAGTCTGGCAAAGATTTTCGCCTGGACGCTACCGTGTTTCGGAAGGCACGTAAAACAGTGAGTCCGCCTGTTTCCTACAAGATATGTAGGAGGCAGTCGTTAGGTCATGTTGCAGGCCCTGTAGTAATCTCGGCGACCTGAAACTGCAACATATAGGTAGGTCAGCCACACGACCTATAAATTGTGATTTGACTCTGTCAGTGTAAGTAGGGTAACCTGTTCTGTTGGAGTATAATCCCCAATTATTATTATTATTGAACTTCAAGCGTTAAGCTGGCATGGTGGACTGCTGTAAAGTCTGATTTATTTTGCCCAAAATCATACGGTACCCACTTTAATATTCCCCACTCAATTTAGGAACTCATTTCGCACGTTAAATAATAAACCGGAATAAGTCAAAAATTCACTTTTTTGGGAAATCGCAGTCAAAGTTTTGAGTCTCTACCTTGTTGATAACTTTATGACATTTTTCATGAGTTTATGGTGTTAGGTTTATTTTCTTCTTCTGAAATTGTAAAAAGATATATAGAGAATCTAATTTTCGTAATAATTAAATTATATTATTGAAATTTAATGAGTTATGAAGCTTTGTTTTCAAAGTTTTGACTTAATGTCCGTTTAGTAAAAAAAATTGAAATCAATCCTATTTTTTTTTTGCAAACTAATATTTAATCATTCAGTTTAGTATTAAATAATAAAATAATTTTATTAGATGTATAATATTTATTACACTTTAATAGTAAAACATTAATAAAAATACAGAAATTCCTCTATAATGATAATAAAAAAATAACTATTTATATAAAGTTTTATAATAGGTAACTGCTTTCTTTACCTAATTATGTACGTCTGAGTAATTATACTTAAAAATAACAATCAGTTGTAATAGGAACTTAATATAACTTAGTAATCAAAAATTCAATAGTCATCACAAAATGCTGTCGACATCGTTTAACGTAATTATTGTGGAACCGCTGATCCTATTGATCTAAAATTTGACACAGAGATAGCTTAAATCTCGGGAAAGGACATGGGATAGTTTTCATTCCAGAAATCTACCTTTAAAGGGGGGAAAATAAGGATCAAAGTTTGTGTGGGAAATTAGTAAAATATATTATGAGATAGAATATCTCTAAAATAAGCCTTTCAGGGGGAAGGGTTGAGTGGAAAACCAATAACTACTTGGCTACTATTTGGACACAGAATTTCCCAGGATACGACATAAAACAGTTCTGGCCCCAGAAATCAGTATTTAAAGGGGGCGAAATTTATGTAAGAAATCCAGTAACCGTTAAACAATTTCTTTTTAATATGAGTTTGAGGTCCAGTACGACAGAGGATAGTTTTATTCCTGAAATCAATCTTTTAAGGGGGTGGAAGTTTGTAAAGACAATCAGACGTGGAATGCTCTCCTAACTACTTATGTGGTATGATAAAGCCTTACAGTCATCTGCTGCCAACAAACTTAACAGTCTGAAAAGGACTGCATGCCTTATGGCCACGGGAGCAATGTCCACCTCCCCTGATGCGGCACTCCTCTGCATCTTCATATGCTAAGAGAGGCAAGAGCTAGCATGCACAGGAAGAAGGAACTAGCTCTCCAAGAAACTGAGGTCGTTTAAAGACTAAATTCTGGAACAATTACCGTTGTGTATGACAACTGATGCTATGCTACCACTTATGTGTTTGAAAAACGGTACAGCGTGGAAGTACCTTCTAGAGATGATTGCCTCAATAACCAACTACTCTATCCGGGACCCTGAGCTGGTTAACGGATGGCTCTGAAATGGGAGGTAATGTAGGCTGTAGAGTGTATGGAGAGCGACCCAGATGTAGCAAAAGCGTAAATCTGGGAAGGTTCGCCTTTATTTTCCAGGCAGATTTTCACTATTCTTGAATGCGCGCACATCAACCTGCAAAAGCACTACAGCAACCAAACCATTTACATTAACTCTGATAGCCAGGCTGCCAGAAGGCCCAGAAGGGTGCCAGAAAGCATAGGATTCGCAAGTTTTTACGTCCAGGCTAGCCGAGCATCATATGTTGCAACTCAATGATTTAGGCTCAAGGAACAATGTTGTCCTCTGATGGGTCCCGGGGCACGCGGGAATCAACTGCAATGAACGTGCCGATGAGCTCGCTTGCGTTGGGGTAGAAGGCAATCAATTCGGCCCTGAGCCTTTTTGTGGCATATCTAAAAGCCTAGCTCAGAGAACCTTAGTAAAATTATGCTTTGAGGAGTCAATCAAACTGTGGGAAGACTCTCAGGGCATGAGACACTCAAAGTTATTCATAAAAGCCTATGATACCACGTTCCACAACCAAATCACAGCGCTAAGTAGGGGAAATCTACGCATCGTAACCAGAGCTCTGACTGGACACTCGTCCAAACTAGGGTTATGCGACACTCAAACCTGCAGATTCTGCAATGAGGCAGATGAAAAGCTTCTTCATCTACTGGGGGAGTGTGGAGCACTGATGCGTAAACGTAGCTCTATTTTGGGACAGCACCTGCTCAGCCCAAATGAGTTTAAAGAGATGACCCCTAGGAAAATCTTGTGGCGCTAGAGTTCATCACCACATGCGTCTCAACTCTAGCGTCGCGCCTAGGGGTCATTCTCACCATAATAAGCGGCAATCACAATAGGCAAATCATAGCCGCAGTGATATCATAGCCGTACTACAAAAAAAAAAGTGAGTTATTATCATCAGAGCTTTATGGGATGAGTCTGAGGAATGTCCTTGACTTTCTGTGTGGCGGTGACCTTGATTTCTTGGTGAACATGATGAGCTCAAAGCCTTGTACGCTGTGCTGATGTTATCTTGGGCTTCATTTAAAAATCTCTTAAATAATGAATACACAACATTAACCCCTGCCCTTACATCAGACATTGCAGTGATAGACATGTCACTGCAATGTTTGTACACGTATAACTCGTTAGGAGGTATAAGTAGTCTTTTAATATGAGTGAGTAGAATGTATTTGTTATTTATTGTATTGTGTTATTGTTATTTTATCTATTTTGTATTATTTTTATGTGTGTGTATTGCTGTATGTATGAGTCTTAGTTACTTGAATAAAAATCTTATTATTATTAAATAAAAAGTTAGTCCTCAAAAATTTATTTTGAGAACATTACGAGGATTAGAGTAAAAGTAACAAGTCTATAACTATACTTAAACACGACTTTATTTACTTACTGTTATTTTGACTGGCTTACAATTTTATCCGTATCAGTACACTCATCTTATGAAGTTTTAGGCACCGCTGCTTCCTATTTGCAGACGTGATCTTGGATTAAAACTATGGAACTAGAAATTAATAATAATACTTTTTTAATTGAAACAATTAAATTGAGTTGAAATTTCGTAATAAACTGTATCAATTGATAGAGCACTTTTAGATTTAAAGAGAATTTAAAACGTAAACTGAAATAAACGCAAATATAATTTAATTTTACCAGAAGTTTCAGTAATAAAGTGATGTAAAATGAATTGCTTCTAGAAGAAAACAGATAATTTAATACTAAAACGCATTAATACGCAATCTTGCTTGTTTATACAATTACAAATAAATTATAAACTGCAGCAAGTCTTAATAGGTCGTGCTGCATTTCTACTAAAGTGAAATAAAACCAAAACATGCTAGTTTAGAAATAAATAAACATTTTAAGTCTCATCTGCGTTTGAAAATAAACCGAATTATTTTACATTACTCCAATCTAGTAAAAAAACAACGCCATATATTTCACATCGCTGTCGTTGCAAAACTGAATCGCACGAATGAGCTGTCGCGAGCTTTTGTAGAAAAGAGAGGGGTGGTCTAAAAACTGGCGATTTTGGTTTATTTTGCTGGGTGTGAAAGCGCCTACTGATTCTTTAATCGTATTTAGTGCGTTTTATTAACAAAAGTAGGAATCCTCATTTTTTGAGTTATTCCGGTTTATTATTTAACGTGCGATTTGATTCATTGTTGAGTCACCTTGGCCGAAAATGCGGCATTCTATCGGGCCATTCGGGCCGCCCTACTACGCACATCTCTACTTACAATTTTCATTGAGCATTTTGAAATGTGGACGTAGCGACGTGAAACAGTTTTTTTTGTAACAAAACATGCATAAAATATTAATTTCGCAATCAAAACTAGGACAATTCAACGTTAGCTGAAGAAAAGTGAGAAAAATTAAACAATGGCTGCTATTTTACCCGCGGGATTGAGAAATGGGGTAAGTAGTTTTTGTCTTTGTTCTGATTTCTGATGAATTTTAAAACAAGTTAGAAGAATGTTTTTTTTATTTTCTAAAATTCCATTGTTTCGTTATTTAAAGATTTATTAATTTATTTTATAGCTTTAATTTATTATGATACGACATAAAAAATCAAAATGTAATTGCTTGATTTATTAGAAAAACATTTTGTTTCGCTAAGAAATACTTTTAAACTAGTCTATTTGTAATTAAATATAGAGAAAACTGAAAAAAACCTAACAGTTAAATTACGGAGGTAATTAAGTATTATTATAGTAGTGTTAAATTTTATTTTCTTATTTCCGGCGCTGCGTGTCCTATTCAGGATACCGGAAATGCGCTAGCATCCGTTGAATCACTGCATTATCTTTAAACTTCCTGTTAATTATTATGTTTTTAGGACAAATATTTATGAAGGTTCATAATTTTACTAAACTTTGAATTGAAATGTTAAAAGTGAATTAACCTTTACATTACAAGAACAAAGGATGTTATGGGTCTATATACTAATTTTTTATAATGTTTTTTCATCTAATTAATTTACCTTGAAACTTTAAAAATTATAGGAATTTGAGTTATTTCTCGTATATCTATGCATTGTCTTTAAAATAAAATTGGTAAAATCAAAACAAGCTAAAACGACTATAATATGGGGGCTTGTAAGGCTAACCACACATTAAACGCATGACTCTTGTGGGCGTACCTATGTGTCGCGGCCAGCAGCAACCACGAAACATTACCGCGCTGTTATCGGCCGCACGTTCAGGTCCTGCTCCCCCTATGTGGGCTTAGCCTGAATTCGGTACTTATCTTACAAAGGAAACCAGATTTTCTCTTCGACCGTCAAATCGATTACTAAGCAAACGCATTGTTAACTGATCAAGCCGACCTTGTTAAGAGGAAGCATCCAAGTTTCTTCCGAACCAACCAGTTTGTGTTTTCACGCGATAGGAATCACTTCAAACCGTCCAAAATTGATCGCTACGTGCTCGGTCGTATTATGAACATGTCTGAGGAAAAAGAAGACAGTGATAAAACCCAAGACAGTATTGAAAGCTTTAAAAATGAAGCACCTACGGACATCGTGTGTGAAATTGTAATTCTTTTTAGATTTTTTTGTGGTTGGATGGACATGGTTGTTGTTTTGGAAAACGTCAAGTTGGTGTAATGCATGTATTAACGTATGTTGTGTAAACAGTACCTATTGTGGGTAAATATATAAAAATAAGAAAAATTCACTTAAATGGAATTGCTATGATGAGATTCAACAACAAATAGGTATCTCAGGGTGATAGGCGCAATGTAGCGTAGAATTAAAAACTGCGTCTTAAATAGGCAATCATGATGATTACCACAGACCACAATTCCTGCCCTGCTGCCATGCCTGTTTATCTTGTCACTACAAAACCTGAATAATTTCAATAACATAATATAAAGAAAATTAACTCATGGGTACAAAAACATATGACATCTAGGTATGTAAGATGCTCACAATAATATATTGAAATTTTAGGTCAAAGGACTTGACGCCAATCGCTATGCGACGAAGAAGACGGTTGCCCAGGGCATGCTGGACATCGCCCTGCTGACTTCTAATGCGTCTCAACTAAAATACGTACTCCAAGTGGGGCCCAAACACGAGTTTTACACTTTACTGGTGGTGCTGATTTCTATTTCTATTGTTCTACAGGTGAGGATTGCTTAATTTCTTAATTTTCCACAAAGTCGCCAAGCGGTCACTATGAATGTGTTGCACGATGTTCAGTGAAACCAGGAAAGGATTTAGACGACATCAGTAAAAAAATTCTTAGGTCTTTGAATTGCCTTGTGGTTAAAAGCTAAAATTGCTGCCTTCAGCAAGAGTGTGCGGCGGAACTCAACCATAAAATAGGCCTATGATAAAATGCGGAACAGGTACGTAGTATTTTACACAATACTTTGAAGACCTTTTGATTTGGCTTTACACAAATCAATATTGGGAGGGCAAGAATAATACTTATTTGAACTTTAGAAAAGCGTTAAGTCCATGTGACTCTGAACATCTGTCATCAAAGTAGACATAAAACAAAGTACCGGCATACTTAATAGTAACTCAACACAACAAATCAATAGTCCTAATTTTCGTCCCAGTTATTATAGAGTATTTCTGGCATAGACAGTTTTGGGCGAATCACTCAGCTACTCGGATTATGAAGTCTGCACCTGATGTTAAGTAGGTAGTTACTGACGCTTATGGACCCCATAAAGACCAGGGCGTTAATGGAACGTTGCCGGCCTTGGTAAAATTTATAAATACCCTTCATTTCGGTGGTTCTTACTTCTTTCAAGTGTTCACCCAGCTTCCTCTAGGTGGCGATGGGTTTCGTGCTGCTCTCCCTAAACCTGCTCCGCGACTGCATGTTTCACAAGCCTCGGTACAAGAACTCGGCTCTGAACATCAACTATGCCACCACTGCGACTGCCTTCGTTGTCACTGTCTTGAATATCATGGTGTCTGCGTTTGATTCCTCACTGGCTAGTTATCAGCAATTGCCTGGAGAATAGGCTAACATAATATTGTTATAAGCTTAAAAATACTTCAGGGGGTTAATTAAGCGCCAATCGCTTTTTGCTAACTCAAAAAAAAAAATGACAGTCGATCTAGAAAAATGTATAATAAAGACAGTCATCATAGTACATTTTTTAGCGTTAGGTACAAGCGATTGGCCCGTGCCTACATATCTGAGATTGCTGTAGAGTTACGTAGCTTTCTACACATGTGCCTATCTTAAGAATTAAAGAAGAAATATTGTGTATAAGCACAGCATTTACAGTCAGACCCTTATTTTTCCTTGCATGTAAGTTGAGATTTAAATAGTGTCCAAATTATGTGAAAAGGATCATTGACTGAGTCTCAGTCTGTCAACGTAGAGCTAATGTTGAACGTATTCAGCCGCTCATACAACATTTCATAACGAAATCGTAAAGTTGTGATCTTAATAGGCATTTAAAAATTATAATAAGGAAACATACATACTAGGGTAATTTATTATGTAATACAAAAGATCATTCACCTTTACACCCCTGGTTTACTCCATGGTTGCGTGTAAGCCATTCACACTGAAAAGCTCAACGTTCACTGAACCTAGTAAGCTATCAGCAAGGTCATTGACCATCTAAACTGCCAACGGCCTACACTACTTACCAGTTGTAAGGTCATGTTGGATTCGTGGCCTTTACCTTGAGGACCTAAGAAATAAAACAGAACTCTACCTAAATACCTATTATAGGTATTAGTCTAAGTCTTGTTAGTCCCTCTTGCAATGTAGTTAGGGTAACCCATGTCTCTCCTTTCTTCTGGTTTAGTACAAACTCGTTATTATATTAAGAACTATATAATTAACGGATTATACGTAGGTTGGCAAATAAAAGCGTAACTGACTGATCAATAACTCACAACAAACTGTTAAACGCCCAATCCGGGTATTTCAAATTCCAGGAAATTTGTCTGTCTGATGAAATAGATATTTGAAGTACTAAACATCCACTAAGTTAATATTTCTAAATGAAGGCAAAGCCCCGAGCATAAGCTAAAATACACCTATATCCGTTACTAGAAATCCAAATGTTAGCTTGCTTGAATCGTACCTTTCATGTATGTATGCATTTTGTTTTAGCTCCTAGTTGGTTTGTTATTCGTGGTGATTGGTGGCATGGATCTGAACGACCACCAGGATCAGCCGTCGGCGATCATCCTCAATGACGTCATCGTTATATTCATATTCGTCATATCCGTTATTAATGTCGTCATATCCGCTTTTGGCATAGAATATTCTAACAATCCACTAGTTTTGGAAAGGTTAAATTATATTAATAATAATTACTTGGCGAGATCTAATGGGACTTTTCATTAAAATTTGTCACTTAGAATAATGGAAATTGTATAAAGAAGCGACGCAGGGGGCACGCACTCTATAAAATATCAAGATTACAATTCGATATCTTATCAAAATTTGCTGACGATATATTAATACGTAATAACTAATATATTAATACCTAATAACTGTAAATTATGCGATTTATATCTCGATGACAAAATATCATAACCGTAATCCCTGCCCTAGACTGTTACCTATATGTGATATTAAATTAATCATTAACGAATTAATCAGCACATGGACTTAATTACACGTACCCATTTAGTAATTAGCCGCTGGGTGCATTCATGTTTGAAAGCGGATTTAGTCGTAGCCTTCACGTGGCGTGGCCACTAGAATCAGTATTTTGGCGTCGTATTTGACCTACTTACATTTTAAAACATATATTTATAATGCCGTATTTTAGTTATAAAAATTACTGTTATTTTATTTAAAAGACATTTAAAGAGACACTCAACTGATTCCTTGAAAAACTCTTGTACCGGAAACAGTAGAACTTCTTTTAATGTCCTAAATGTTCAAATGAGGATCTTTTTGCAGGCGAGCGCGGGTGTCTTAGCCCTCATAATTTCGTCTTTCGACGGCGAAGGTGACCAGCGGCATAAGAAAATAGCCGACTGGCTGTACCACACTTCCGTCGGCTTCATGACCGGGGTGGTATTTTGTGACGTAATCAAGATGACGTTTGGCCTAGACCCCGCGCTCTCCGAGCAAGATTCCGTAGGGAATAGGACCTCGACTTTGTATAATCTTTTTAAAGGTTTTTAAAATAAATTATAATAATCTGAGTACGCAGTCTATCATCTGAGTAGGTACATATTATACATAATCTAGACACACGGCAGCGAGTCAAGCCAAGTTCAAGCAAAGGAACTGGCGACCGCGCCGTGTGTTATATTACACGAACCGTCCAAAGCGCGTTTTGACGACTTTTTACACCCTCGTTATACAAAAACTATTACACATAGACTAGTCAAATTTGGCACATATACTTAAATATACGAACTATATCTCTGTTCCAAATTCCAATAACACAGCTCTAACGGTTATTTAGATATAAACATCCAGTAATCGGTGAAGTTAATACATACTGAGGGATAGATCAAAAGTAATATCCCAGTTCCAGATGACCTAGAAAGCTGAAATTTGGCATCCCGATAGGTAATGTCGTAGTAACAAAGGGAAAAATCAGAAACTAGTAATTTTTTTATCATTTTAAATTATTATTAATTTTTAAAAAATGTATGATAATAAAGTTTGGGACGCCTAGGAACGCATAAAGCAATACATGTTGCATGTTGCTATAATTTTTGTGTAAGCTATTTTTAACCCCCGACGCAAAAACGACGGGGTGTTATAAGTTTGACGTGTCTGTCTGTCTGTCTGTCTGTGTGTGTGCGTGTGTGTGTGTCTGTCTGTGGCATCGTAGCTCCCAAACGGATAAACGGATTTTGATTTAGTTTTTTTTTGTTTGAAAGTAGAGTTAGTCGAGAGTGTTCTTAGCCATGTTTGGTGGAAATCGGTCCAAGATGGCCGCCGCTACAAAATGGCGGATTACTTTTTTCTTCCACGACCCCCTCAATATGGATATCAAATGAAAGGGCTTGACGAGTAGAATACAGCCTACTATATAAAATTTAAAATCCAAGATGGCCGCCACCACAAAATGATGAATTACGTATTGCGTTGGGGGTTTTTTAAATGTTTAATTTAATTCACTTGTCTGTTAGATACTACGAAGTGCATGCGAGTCCACTATTCCTACTAATATAATTATAAATATAAATACAAACTTTATACCTACTGTACGTATGGATATATGTTTTTTACTTTTTTCACGCCTAAACGGATGGGCCGATTGACTTTAAATTTGGTATAATAAAAAATATAGCTTAGACCCCTGGAATAACATAATACCTATATACACTACTGTACCAAACTGTATAGCGGGTAAAACAGCTAGGCACAGCTAGTCACTAATAAAAATAGGTTCCTGGTACCTACGTAACAATTGTATATCCTATGTAAATACCTATCAATATATCGACTCACCAGCACAAGGCGGCTCAGTAACATAGAGGTAATAATATTAACATTGTTTACAATAAAAATAATGTATGTATATCGCCTTAGGTGCTAGTTGGTGTAAACATTTTAGATACCTACGTACCTGTAACGTATAGTCATAATATTATAGGTATGTGGCGGTATCTGGGGGCACGGCAGTGCCCCCGCCAAGTCGTCGTCATTACAAGTCTTGTCGGCTTAGGTTTCTTTTGATCGAAATTCTAATCCAGTTCCAGATGATCTAAAAAGTTAAATTTCCATCCAGGTAGGCGGTAGGTATAAGATAGCTGGGATAGATAAATTTATCAGTAACTAGTATTGTTTAAAATCAATTGATTAGGTACAATATTCAAATCAATAGTGCACATAAATGCTATATATAAATAAGTACTAAATTAATTATAGGTATAGGTATATCGAAGCACGGCGAGGCTCACGGGCCGCGGTGCGCGGTGCGACGGCCGTGCCATGGAGTAGTGGGGTGGGGGGAGGTGCAATAAAATAATCATTTGGTATAAATCTTATTATGACTGGGTGTCTTAAACCTATTACATACTAAAAAGTACTGTACAAAAAGCAATGATATCCCATCAAAAACATAAATGTGAAAAGAGAGCCAAGTTCAATATTACTATGTATGACTCATAGTTACCTATGATTTGGTAGTTGACTTCAACGACAAAAGAAGTGAGATCGAAATGGGTGCCAAGTTCAATGGTCAGTCCTGAAAAATATTTACAACAACATAAAATATTTTATTACAACTTAAAAGATTATTTCTTCTTATCACTTAGAATTAATATTATTTTGAAGCCCAAAGTTTGACTTGGCTAGTTCTCATGGGTACCATACGACGAAGTATCATTAAGATAAGACAATAGATACTTTATTGTACACCACATAATGTTACAGAAAATACATAATTAAAATTAAAAATTACAATGTACAAGTGGCGGTCTTATCGTTTAAGAGCGATTTCTTCCAGACAACCAATGGATGGAGGGGACTAATTTACACGATAAAAGACGATGGCGCACTAATTAGCATTAAGTGCGTTTAATAGTGATCAAGCTAAAGTTAAGAGAATACCTACCTAGTATATTATGAGAACTAGCCAAGTCAAACTTTGGGCTTCAAAATAATATTAATTCTAAGTGATAAGAAGAAATAATCTTTTAAGTTGTAATAAAATATTTTATGTTGTTGTAAATATTTTTCAGGACTGACCATTGAACTTGGCACCCATTTCGATCTCACTTCTTTTGTCGTTGAAGTCAACTACCAAATCATAGGTAACTATGAGTCATACATAGTAATATTGAACTTGGCTCTCTTTTCACATTTATGTTTTTGATGGGATTAATTTTAATCTATAAATTAATGTTTATTTAGAATTTAGACTAAAAATCATGAGGAAAAGTAAGTTTATAGTGTCAATTCGATACCTTAAAATATTATGTAATTAGATTATAAATAATAAGTAGCATGTACCTTATTTTAATTATAATTATTATTTTAAAACCCAAATTTGTAAGATATTAGAATAATAAAAGTTTATTATAATTTTATGCACCCGCTATTAACTTGTCGTAATGTATGTCGTATACATAATAGTGGTTTGTTTTAAATTTTATCTTTTTTTCAGTTATTTTATTTGTTCTTTTTTTTGCAGCATGCGATCGTTACATAATTTAATTTTTATTTTACTTTTTTGTTTTGTTTCAATTTGTTTTCTTTTGTTTATTTTTTACTTTTTTTTTTTGCTAGGTGGTATCTGCGGCAGTAGCAGTGGTATTGAGTTGCCTGTTCGATATTAACAAGCAGAATCAACAGCGGAGGGCTGAAATTCTCAACAACACGAGTCTCATGTTCAAAATACTCAGTATCACTGTAAATATACTCATTAGCATATTTTATTCTATGCAGTTGGATAGCATTGATCTAACCAAAATTGTGTAAAATAGTAAAACAGACTCTTTTTTATAAAATTATGTACATGTTGTATCCTAGCTATCTATTAGGACTCAATCACTATCATCTATGTAATTAGTTCTGTATTAAACTACAAAAACGAATTTGATATTAAATTTATATGAACACCAATACTTGTATTTTTATTAATGACAAGTACCTACTGACTACACCGAGCTAATTATAATAATTGACCTGCTGAAAAGTAATGCCTATGTATTATTCTAGATACATATAAAAGCTACCTAAATACAGCTAGTGTTTTTGTTGCTCTAATCTAAAAAAACAAGATTTCATCTAGTACTTTAGCAAATGTAGGTATCGTATAGTGTAATATCTGCACAAAAAAAAGTAAAAATGTGATTGCTGTCAACGTCACTTTTTTTTTTTTTTTCTTTTTAATAATATGGCAACATGTGCATTTTGCCAGTGTCGAGTAAAATTCGTGAATGTTCACGGGATATTAAATTATGGTCTCTACTTTCGTGTTTTGCCAGGTCAACGTCACTTTTTTTTTTTTTTTTTTTTTTTTTTTATAATATGGCAACATGTGCATTTTGCCAGTGTCGAGTAAAATTCGTGAATGTTCACGGGATATTAAATTATGGTCTCCACTTTCGTGTTTTGCCAGTGTCAAGTTAAATGTTATTTTTTAAGTAATAAGTTAGTTAGTCAGGTCAGAGTCAGAGTGAGCTTAATAGCTCGTCTAGTCACGTGAGTCTTCCAGTAAAATGGGTGGAATTTTACTGAAAGTTCGGAGGAGTTTTGGAGGGGGCACCAAAATTCATATTTCAGCACCATATCACTTGCCTACATCTGTGCACATTCAAAAACACTTAACACGCAATATTCCACCATTATTACACGCTAATAATCAAATTCTACACAATTATTAAGCAAAAGACGTGGAGCTAATGATATGATCAAGGCTTGCCGCCAAAAACTCCCCTCAACGTCACTTACCAGCTGACAACTGACAGCTGTCAGTGCAGGTCGTTGACCGAATCCGAATTCTGAATTGCAACTTTTTCTGCAAAAAATAAAAAAATCCATCATATTTATTGTGAATTTTAAATTAATTAAAATCGTCACGCAAAGTATATTCAATTTTGGTAAACAATAGATGCCCTTCGTGGTTCGCAGTTATTCGGTCACCCGTGCGGCTGCGCGCGGCAAAAAGTGAGAGTCGAACAAGGTTACCGCAAGGCGTCGATAACAAGTTGCCATTCTCCCGAATCCGACAGTTGGTTCTGTACTTTAGAGGCAGCAAGACGTGACAATGGCAACCAGCAGGATTGTAGTATACGGAGGAAGGGGCGCGCTCGGGGCAGCTTGCGTCAATCACTTCAAAGCCGCGAATTGTTGGGTAGCCAACATCGACCTCAACCCGAACGAAAGCGCTGACTTGAACATCACCGTGCCGAAAGACGCTTCGTGGGTGCAACAGGAGGAACACGTCGTGAAGGAGCTCGCTACAGCGCTTAACGGTGAGAAAGTGAATGCTGTTATTTGCGTCGCCGGAGGCTGGGCCGGCGGAAACGCGAGCAAGGACCTCAGCAAGCAGGCGGACTTGATGTGGCGTCAATCTGTATGGAGTTCTTCTATTGCCGCAACCGTCGCTTCCAAATACCTTTCCACTGGTGGTCTCCTTGCCCTCACTGGCGCTAAAGCAGCGCTGGAAGGCACTCCCGGCATGATCGGTTACGGTCTCGCCAAAGCAGCCGTCCACCAGCTCACAAAATCCCTCGGCGCCAAGGACTCTGGCCTCCCTGAAAACTCTCTAGCCGTCGCCATCTTGCCCGTGACATTGGATACAGAAATGAACAGGAAATGGATGCCCAAAGCTGACTTTGGTTCATGGACCCCGTTGACCTTTGTTGCTGAGCTGTTTGATAAGTGGATCAAGGGTACTGAGAGGCCGGCCTCTGGCAGTCTTGTAGCCCTCGTTACTAAGAACAATGTCACTGAATTGATTGTCCAATAACTTGCCACTTTCGAGTTTATCTCTGTGAGATTGTACAACTAAGTTATAGCATTTTGATTGCTTTTGCAATTACATGAGCTTTTATTATATTTTGTTAAGTGAAGACAATAAGGGATCAAAATCTCATATTTATTGTAGTTAAGAATAAATGTCTAATATTGTGAATGAATATAATATCTAGTTGTGATATATTAATAAGTAATAAATGTTGTTAAGCATGGTTGTTGTTTTAAATTTTTTTAGGGTGATAAAAAGTAGACAAGTGATAAGATGTAATATTTTGACCTTTTGTTAGCTTTATAAATATTTTATCATAGGGCATAAGTTGATGAAATACTTGAGAAAAGATTAAATATCTTATACTGACATTGTTAAAATTCCTATAAGATGTTTCTTACATTGTAGTCTTAAAAACAATACTTAATTATTTATATGTTTTTAGCAGTTGGTTGATTGTTTTTATAGCTTTAGGTTTTAATACTCAACCATTTTATGCTTCACAGCTCAATGTTTTAATAAAACAGATATTTTAATTTAAATATTTGAATTGGCTGGAGATTGTACCTCCAAAACAGAACTAAAACTAAAAAAAATAGAGTTATTGTTAGAGTCCGACACAAGTATTTTATTAATATAAGAGAATCATGTTAATATTCTCAAAATCCTTATCATTAATTTTCCAATCTCATATTTTGATGTTTTTTCGAATCGTGATAATATTCTCAAAATCCTAATCATTAATTTTACATTCTTTATTATTATTATTTGGAGGTTTTTTCCATAAACTCATTAATAAAAACCCATATTGCTAATGATTCACATAATAAGAAATAATGACTCACTGACGTCACTACCCACGTTTTCCTAAAATACCTGTTAGGTTTCATACTCATGGGTCTGGGGATTACCCACATAAATACTGAATTGAGGAAATCAAAATATATAATTTTACTTTACTTGGAAATAAAAGGGTGTTTCTGAAATGTATTGATTTTGATTAAGGTAAAATATTAAATATTTATTACTAATTACTTTCAGTGGTTTCACTCACAAAAAATTGTTATTCTAGAGTCTAAGCTACTTAATTGTATCCGTTTAGGCGTAGCAAAAAAAACATATTATATTCACTATAGCTCTGAATTTGTTGCGAAACACCTACAGAAAAATAAAGAGCAGTAACTGGAGTGCAAAAGATCGCCTGAAGAATATGTTAGAACATTTTATATTATGTACTTTATTTTACTTATTTCTATTTCTGTCATGCCTCATAAGTCTAAGTTTGACTGCCGGCTGGGGAGGCCAAGTGCTTCAAAAATTGTAAATTGATACGTTTTATGAGCCGGAAACGAGTTACAGTGAAAGTTTAAAAACTTATGAGTAGGTACTTCGATTTTGCAAAACATATTCTCTATCTTCATCCTTATAAACGTTTTGTATCCTTGATTTAAATTATTATTTTTTACCAAAAAAACTAAGTTTCGAAATTTCGTGTTGAATATGAAATTTCCATCAGGCTCTTCACGTTCGTTGCTAAATATAATCGTATAGGCGCCAAGTGCATTTTTGTTCATATCTCAGCAACCAGGAACTTTTTGAAATTATCGGTAATAATACCGAATCTATTATTATAGGTAGGTAATAAATAAAGATAAATATTTTCTGAACAATGGTGCAAATTAAAGTTCGGCACTTCCAAGAAGGACCAGTGCCAGAACTTGACACTTCCAAGTAGGACCAGTGTCAGAACTTGAGACTTTTGAAGTAACAGTGCCAGTTATTCTACCGCCCGAGCAAGGGTGTGCAAACATTAACTATTGTGCATCGCTACGAGGGTACCTACTGTTGCTAATGAAATTACTGGGCTGAAGAGTCTTGGACTCTTGAGTAAGAAGCCCTGGTTCAGTGAACCAAGAATTTTGCATCATTGTTAAATCCTGGGTACTTAGTACCTACCTACTGTACTGATATAATATATGGGCAGCGTTATCTCTTAACAGCTAGAGAGCGTCTTGCTCGTCTTCCTATACTGCTTTGCATGAAAAAAAAAACAACTGCCATCTGCTGCTTATAGCTATAGCCAACAACGCTTATTGCAAGCCAAAAAAAGACTTCCTGTCTTATTTTTTCTTTCGTAGTTAGATAGTATCAAACGGCATTGCTCATATAGGTAAATCAAGGATTAGTAAAAGGTAACAAAACAATGTTGCATATAAATAAAAGCATTTATTTAAGCCATCTTACGACTTAGTAGAAAATCTTAAGACTACGTCTCTTAATTAAATCTTATAATAACTATTAAAGTTTACGCTTAAAATAGAAATAATTTAACACTTAGCTCTTAATTCTTGAGATTTATAACTATTTATAATATCTTATTGGATTATATTTATTTATCTGATTTTCTCAAATGCATTAAAAAATTATAATATAATCTCATAGTCGGTCTTATGAACGCCCTGCGATTTCATCAGCTATTATACTGTCTCTCTTAGGGTCTAACTTACCTAAGTACTTACATGTACAAATTTTGCCTAATTAGCTCAGTAGTTTTAGTTTGACGAGGTAACAAACATCTACTGCCAAACTTTCACACTTACCTAAAAATTATATATTGAAATAAATGTTTTAATTTTGTGCTTTCTTAGTTATTTCCAAGGAGGCACAAAGATAAACATTTTTAAATTATACCTTCCTATATTTTGATAAATATAGGTAAACCGTACCTACTTTATTAACGTTTTAATAACGACATTTTAAGAGGAGATTTTTAATTCGATTCCTTTTAAAAAAAGTTCTAAACTCCATCATTTTTTAATTATCTACCTTACCTACTTATAAAATTAATATTTTATAAACCATCATGTCATAATAAATGACGTGTTTTGGACATTGCTTAGGGTATTTCCCATTTTAGATCAATTTATTTTAATAAATTTACGTAACGATAAAATTATTTTGTTCGAACTCCGAACTTCGATGTTTTCAGTAAAATTAATTACTACGATTTAAATATTTCGTCCATTTCCGACAACAGTGTGACAACTCAAAAATTTACAGAAAACTACGCTTGGTAAAAAAATCAGAGTTAATTTTTTTTATTCGTTATAGGTTAGTCTGACCACGATCTTGCCTAATACAAAGCGACGATGCGGTCGAAGATGGTAGCAGACAAAACCAGGAAGACGGGGTAAATTCTTCCCTGACCCCTTGCATCATAGAACATCGTGCCAAAACACAGTCGATGAAAATGATTGATGTAGGAATGTTGACTTGTACAATTACGCTTTTTTGAGATGTCACACTGTCATCGTAAGTGGACGATTTATCAAGTTCATCAAAGATGAAGCGATTAGCGAAAGTATGCCAAAATGTTGACCGATCAGGTTTTTATTTCCTTAGTAAGATGATGTAATGCTATAATGATTTGTAGAAAGTTTGGTTCAATCCGATGGTTCAATGTTTTACATAATGCCAATAGTGACTAGATATTTTAGATTGGAACCAATTTTAACATCGGGAAAAAATATAGTTTGTATAGCGATATGCACATATCGACCTATCCTCAGAAAAATAATTATTACATTAAAGTTACATCAACTTTTGTTCTAACTTCGACAACTTGAGCGTGGAGAGATTATGTCTATTCCGTATTCCCGGGTCAATAGAATAAGTGCAAAATTTGTGTCAACGCAAACTTCAAATAGCTATTCTGTAAAGTAGATTTTTCACATATAACTTTGTTCCACAGATAGATTGACACATCCATACAATGTTATATAGATCGCATGTCCAGGTACACATATGATATTGCATTATATTTTAGGAGTTCTTGTAAACTTTCGATAATCGTGTCATCTATGGCCAACTTTACATAACAGTCTAGACAAGCAATGGCTAGGACGAATATTAACTAACATGCTGGATCAACCAAACTTAGAAAAAAATAGTACCAGATTAGGTAGGTACTAGAGAGCATAAATGATATTATGATTATGATAGCCCTGGATGTAATCCGAATATGACAAACAAAAATTACACAAAAGGCCTATGCAATTTATGTTGATATGTATGGGCAAATTAAATTGATTTTAAATAGGGCCCAACTGTCTCTTCTCGCGTAGGCTGCTACAGTAGGTACCTACTGAATTGAAGCATCTTTACATAACAAGGATTTATTCAAATCCGGGGCTCTACTACGCGCAAAAGTTTGCTGATGTGCGAAGTTCTCATTTGAAAAGGTCTTTCTATAGTTTGTTTTCTTTGAGATTTTTTGTTGGCTTAGAAGTTTGATCGAAGTCAGCAAAAAATCTATAAGCTAGTTGATTGAGCAATCATAACTACCGTCCGACCACAGCTCTAACAGTGTTCCTGAGCAGATCGGTCACCAGCTCCGTCGTCCTGATGATCTTGTAGCCGATCTGGTCGATGAGAGTGATGGCGGTGGAGTAGGGAGGAGGCACGTCGGTCACTGGTCGGAGAGGGAACCGAGTCGCCATTGTTGCCGCGGGGGTAGGGGGAGTTGCTCTGAAAATAAGTAGGTAGTATTGATGTAAACTGATGATATACAGACGCGGAATTGCGCGGAAAAGCGGTCGCGATCTTCTTTTTGTTCCTGTCCGCGCCTCGTCCGTTTTATGTGTGACAGTAGTTCGAACATTACAAAAATTCCGTCCCGCATTCCCGCGCAATCCTGCGGTTATCTGGATTCACTTTAATTAAAGTGTTGGTCCAGAACACCTAGAATTTCATAATTGAAATCCTGAGTATAACTGTACTGATGATGCGCAGCGTTATCTCTTAAAATCAGGAGAGCGTCTTGCTCGTCATCTCACTTCATTGCATAAAAAAATACAAACTGGGATCTACTCCACATTTTTTTTGAATTTACTCTAGAAAATGTAGCATGTTGCAAGAGCAACGACATTAACTTATAGGGCGAAAACATTTTTAAAACTTATTTGTTGAGCCTTGGTGATATTCTTGTATGCTTATTCTACAGATAAATGAGAAAAAGTAACGTAGCAACCATTTACGTAACTAAGTATCTCTACACAGAGTTCTTAATGAGTAGTTATCATCTATATCGACTTACTACTCGTAAGTACAACTTACAACTATTGGTACTTTGTACATACCAATGATAAATGGTATATAAATAACTCGGGTCATTAAAAACTATTAGATTTAATAGGTGTGCTTCATAAAAACTAGTCAAGTTACCAACTCACAAAAACTGGAATACGCCGACTAAAATAACAATCATTACCGATCATAACATGCCAATAATTTTTATAGCCCTATAAATTATATTTAAGCCATTATTGTTTTATAACTTCTCAAAAATATAGTGGATTTCGCAAATGTCAAATCTTAAACATGTAATGTTTTTCCTCATACTAGTTAAATGTTTTTTTTAATCAAGAAGTAAGGATTTCTTCATATAATATCATGGCCCCATGATGTAAGATAGAGCGTATAACAGCCAAAGATAATAATAAAACTAAGACTAGCAGCTGCTTGTCCATTGGAAATATTACTGTGCTTTGGTAGGAGGGCACTGTAGCTAGTGAAATTACTGGGCTGAAGAGTCTTAACATCTTATGACTCTTGAGTAAGAAGCGTTGGTTCAGTTCAGTGTAACCAGAATTTTACGAAGTGAAATCCTGGATAGCATTGGAATGATATTATAGCAGCGTGGCAGCGTTATCAATTACCATCAGGAGAGCGTCTTACTCGTCTTCTTAATTTTTTAAATATGAATTTTGAAGATTAAACTTACCTGTTCTGGACAACAGGCTTCAAAGTGGTGGGTCTCATAGTAGTGGGTCTCATGGTAGTGGGTCTCATGGTAGTGGGTCGCATGGTGGGTGGTGCTGTCGGCCGATTGTTGCCCGATTGGCTGCCCATCATCAGGTCGCCTTCTTCTCCGAACCTGAAATTGTAAAGTAAAGATTAATAAAATAAAAAGTAAAAAAAAATAGTGGGTAAAGGTAAAGAATATCAAAACAAAATCATTACAAATCAAAAGTGGTTTAAGATTTAGGTAGGTACTTTGAAAGTGTGTCGATGATGGAGGTGCTTTTCGAACGAGTAAAAGAGTTTAAAATATAACTCAATAATTAAGTATAAGAGAACTCAATAATTAATATAAAATTGACTTGTGCTCTCTTCTCTTGCCTTGACTTGACAAAAAAGTGCTCTAGCCTATTTTTGAATAAATAAAGCTGTGAACTTATAATTTATTTGTAGAAGTAGCCTATAAGTTTGACGTTTGTTTCATATTTGCAGATCATCTGTGAGGCTGGCTGCACATGGCATGCGAGAGATGAATAAAATAAGAATCATATTTAAGTTATTGAGACAAAATAAAAGTACCTATATCCATAGGCGGATTTAGGGGGGGGGGGGGGGCAGGGGGCCAAGGCCCTCCCCAGAAGCATGGTAGAGTTACGAATTTTGCACATATTTCATATTCAAGGTTATAATTTTTTTCTCGGCTCTCGCAGCAAACTGTTCGCGCACATATCTTTCTAACTGTTCAGAGCAAGCTAACACACACTTTTTTCGTAGTAAAGCCCCAAGAACCCCCCCCCCCCCCCCCCCCGAACCAAATCCAGGATCCGCCCTTACCTATATCTCTAGTAGGAAAACATAATGTGCTGTCCGTACGTAGTAGCGAAGATATAAGCAAGGAGATGATTTCTAAGTCGTCAGTCGTCAGTATAATGCGCATAAGGCTCTTACTCTTCAGTTTCCTTCCACAGTGTAGAAAAATCAGTTTATTTTTACAAGCTTTATATTACTTTCACCTGTCTGTTGTCTGTCTGTCTGTCTGTCTGTCTGTAATCAAATCTTGCAAGTTTTATTTGACCCACTTTCCGGTTTCCAATTGAGCTGAAAATTTGCATGCGTGTGTAAATCGGATGACAATGCAATATTTTTATGACATCGAGCTGATCTGATGATGGAGCTGGAAGGTGGCCATAGGAACTCCGTCATAAAACAACGCAACCCCATCGAGTTTGGGTTCATTTGATTCGTCTTGACGAGTACTTTATGATACAAGACGATAATAATAATTAAAGCTTGTTTTTAAAAAGTATTTTTAATATTTCACTTGTTTTAAGCATATGTCTAATTCTTCAAGTATATTAAATTTCATTGCTTTAACAAGTAAAACCCATTACTTTCAACGTGTTTATAAAAATTTCCAATGAGTTGATCAATCACCGCCTCACTGACCTAGACGAATAATTTCAACACATGCAATGTTGTGAGAAAATACCTAACTGCATTGTTTCTGACATTCTCACTGGTACAGTCAACTACAAAGAGATGTATCCATGTTAGTCTTACAAAATGAAGGAACTTTTAGTATGCAAAAATTAATTACCCTTTACCCTTCGTGACATTTCCAGTATTCACCAAATCTTATACTATATTCGATTCATTTTAAATGCTATTATTATGTATCACCAAAGGAAAAGTAGTGGGATACATCATTGTTGCATATTAAACGAGTCGATGATAATATAAAGTTTGATTGCTACTAGAAATGTCACGAACCAAGGGTAGTTCATTGTGGCAAATGAAAATTTACTTCATTTTGTAAGCCTAACATGAATACATCTCTTTGTAGTTGACTGTACTTATAATTTAAACTGTAAAGCAAGCGGATCTTAAGCTCAACTGGCTTTATGTCTATTTAAACGACTGATTGATTTTAATCGTTGTCTGGAAGAGATTACTTCTAACAACGTAACACTTTTTCAAATATATAATTTAAGTTAATCTATGTTATTATTATGCTTTGTTAATCTATTATAATTGTGTTGTACAATAATTAAAAGTTATCTAATCTATATACAGATAGATTATTTATCATAATCATGACTGGGTCAGGATCATGACTTTGAACATTATTTACGGCGGTTGAAAGGGTAAAGAAGTCATAACTAAACTTAGAAAATGCTATACTAGCTTTATTCTAGACAGTCGCTAGACACAATTGCATAAATGGTGTAAAATTTTAAAGAAACCAAAAAGAAGTTATGGAAATTACCATAACCGCAATGTCGTAAGTGATAAAGTAATCCACGGAATAAATACGGGTTTGGAACGGTCAAGATAGGTTTTCACAAACGCCAGAAATTTAAACAGACCGACAAAAGTGTGCCTATGCCTATGAATACAAAGCCCCACACTGAGTTGTCAGAGCCATGGGCGTGCTCAGCATTTTGACAGGGATGGGATATTTAGACTATAAAATTATAGTAGGAAATTAAAAGTGTATAGTGCGGGTGCCATAAAAATTATAAAATTCAGGTAACAATAGTCGCGCGAGCAGCTTGCTGCGAGCACCGAAAAATTCTAAAAGTCTGACTATTCGTATATTTAACAGTTAGATGAACATAATATTGCTGCAAGTGCTGAGATTTTTTTAAAATTTTTACCGATGGGATCGAGTTTTGCAGCAGGACCCCTGCTTCTGGCTTGATCGTTCATTCTTCTTGATATGAAAATCCTATGATGACCGATCTATTCCTTTCAATTAATCTGCTCCGTAACCCACTGTTACTTCCATATTGTAACCAGTCTGTAACTTGTAACACGGTCAGCTGTCCGACTGGCACGCAAAACGAATTAATAACTAGAATACTATTAATTTGGTTTGTCTAATGTGTTTTATCACGCTCTGTAGTTAGTAGTTATTTGTGGTTAATATCATTATGTCAGTTCACGAGTGGAGTCATTAGGTACCTGCTTTATGGTGCTCGCACATCTGTGCGCATCGACCGCGCCGAAAGATTTTTTATCTAGGAATTAGAAATTCCGATTCGGATGATTCGACTCCGGCAAGTGTGCTAGGTTTCATGACATTTTTATAAATAATTCCAAATTCGATTCATTAGGCGCGGGGATGCGGATAGCTGTGCGTTCACCATTATCGACTATATAATTTGTTACATTATGTGTTTTGTGTATTATATTGTGTAATTATGGAGCTATCTCTTCTATTCTTCTTTCTTCAAATTTGCTGAGATTGCAATGCATTAATTTTTTTTCATAAAGAGAACGGGACTTTATTTCAATAAGTAAAAATTGAAAAAAATATCTGTTAGGTATGTTATATATGGCAAGTAAATATTATATACACGAGACATAAAAGAACTAATTCGTCAAGCTGTAAGATAGGTAGATAACCCTTTATTGAACACCGGAAACAGAATACAATACAATATTATAATAAATGTTAAAATAAATTCATTTTGGAGAGTGTGCGCAGGAATTACATGAACTAATTCCTCCAAGCCCACCGACAGACGTCACGAGTCACGGCAGACGGCAATGCGGCATCCTTACTAAGTGGTGCTACCAACTGCCCGCACCAAGCGTTTTGCTTCATCGTTTTTAATGAGAACTGGTCGCATTTGGAACACTTTGCCGGCATCCGTGTTTCCCGAGCGGTACAACTTGGGAATCTTCAAGGCACGAGTGAATAGGTACCTTTCTAGGCATCTTACGTGATCCATCGTCGACCGCATTTTCACTTTCCATCAGGTGGGATGTGGTAAAACGTAGGCCTATTTAGTATAAAAAAAATTTACTATTAAATAATAAAAAAATAAATTAACGATTACAATAGGCGATCTCTTAGCTAGATGCAATGTCATGTAGACAACCGATACATAAATATTCCACACAACTATGAATACCTACCTAGACTAGATATATCTAGACTAGGCTATCTATAGTTAGCAGTAAAGTGCACTAGTATTATTTCCGCTACGTTTAGTGCAAGGTTACGTTTTATTGCTTGTTGTAATTTGTGAAAAATACAAAACTGAAATTCTGGAAATTCCAACCGAGATTACAACCTTATAAGAAATTAGTCGTCCATGCCAAAATTTACGTAAATTAGTTTTTTAATGCTATCGTAGGTAAGTTACTAGGAGAGTATTTTTAAATTATAAGTTTAATATATTTAGAGGTTTTTGGTTTAGTTTTCTTAAAAGACTGCTTTTAGAGATAATGTCCATAATTTTTTGTATTTTTATAATGGGCGCGCTCGACGTTAAATATTTACCTGCCCTTAATTTTTTTTCTTACAGTAAAACAATAATTTTAAAAACTAACGTGAGAGTTCTACCAATAATAATATTATGAAACCTGGGAATTTTGTCCAAAGGCGTTTAGGTAGAGTACAAGTTTTATTAAAATTGGTTTAGTAGTGTTCAAGATATTATATAAGTCAAGACGTGACTCGCGCCCTTAACTTGTAACTCACTTTTACTTATTGTGTTGGTACTTCTTGTTAAGTTGTAAGTTAATAACATTTGTTTATTGTGTTATAATTATCATCTCACCTGTTCATAATAATCACAGGAGGGGCAGTAATAGTAGGAGCGACGGGCGCAGCAGGGACGGACTCAGGCACAGCCGCAGGCTGGGGCAGCGCAGGGGCGGGGGCGGGCGCTGGGATGGGGGCAGGCGTGGGCGGACGGCTTGGTTGCTGGGCCGGTGATGATAACGGGATCACGTTCACTGGACCTGTAACATTAGATATTATCACATTACGAGACGTTCTGAAGGACAAAGTTTACCAGATAAAATACTGGACATGACAAGATTCAACAACTAATATCTCAGAGTGACCGGCGTAGTGCAGTGCGTTTTTGTTCCTCAAGCCTCATTGACAGAGGCATTGTGGGCGTATGTGCCCGTTATACCCATCCTTGAATACTTGTACTTCATTAATTAATTATTTATGAGATAATAAAACTACCTAGCTGGTGAAATTATTTACAATTTATTTAATGTTAGAGACATACAAGCAGAAGGGCCCACCTGAAGTCTGAAGGTGAGCAGATATCGCCACTTATATTCGCCTGCCACATCATAAGTATAGCCCATGTAGTCGTCAACATAGGTAAAAGATACATAATTATAATGTACCAGAGTAAGAAATATTTAAGAGGCGTGGCCTCAATGGGGGCTCGCGGGGCATTGCCTTTACACGAGCCATTGATAATATATTTACATACATGACAAGAAATCTAGTCACATTTTAATTAAAATAACCTGTCAGATAGTTCCACTTATCAAGCTATTACCATGCAGGATTCTGGTTGTAAGTATTAATCAGTTCCTACGTATTTAAATATTGTTTTTATTACTACCTATTAATAATTATAGGAAATAAACCGAACGAGATTATATAGTTGGCATAAGCACTAGGCTTAGTAGGTATTATTATTTCATGTAACGGTCGTAATAAGGATAAAAAGGGGATATTGAATTTCTTTATGCTAATTTTGATTAACAAGTAATGTGGGGCTAGCGAGTTTTACGAGATATAGAGATCGCGTTCAATAGAGCACAGATAATATGCATTCTGTGAGAGAGAACAAAAAACTCAACATAGTTTCTAATGCTGATTTACGAGGACACGAATGACATTTATTCATTGCACCCACACATAGCCACCCAAGCTATTTTAGCTTTCATTTTAAACCTAGTTTTGATTATGATAAATATTGATTGAATTGACTGTCTAAAGCTAACGCTCAACTTCACGCAAATATTGGCAAAGTAACAATAGAAATGCAAGAGCATTTGATGTGTTTTTTTTGTTGAGAATTTGACAGTTGACTTGAATCTTTTCGCGATTTAGGGTTGGTCTATTATGTTCAATACTCAATACATAGTTTAGCAGATATTGATTATCACTTGTCTCGATGCACTATCTCATCTCGGGCATTAAAAATAGTACGAATTCCAAGCTTCATCATCATCATCATTAGCCCGTGTTCGTCCACTGCTGGACATAGGCCTCCCCCATGGCACGCCACTCAACTCGGTCCTTCGTCTTTCTTCTCCAACCACTCCCAGCGACCCTCCGGATATCATCACCCCATCTCGCCCCAGGACGCTCTACACTACGTTTTAATTCCAAGCTTAGTGACATTTTTATCGTCATGAACACCAAAGATCGTTAACCTCCGAATAGGATAAAGTCTGATTTCTCTAGGTTAAGCCTCATAACTGATTGGCCTTAGGCTGAGTAACATACTAATGACGCCCGTTATGGGACGCTGAGACATCTTTGTAATCTTTGTATTGTATTGAATCATAATTTATGCGCATCTGACGACCTCTCTCTTTTGTATGAGTTGCATTCATTAATCCAGTTTAATCTTGACATACTTAACATCTCTTTAGAGAAAATGTAAGCACTTGAACTTGATAGTGACGGTGTTTTATGTCAATTAAGAATAGACGATATTATCCAGTAGGGCTAATCGGTGTGGCGTGATCATGAGAAGGCCTAGACCCTAAAGCGGATATGGGCTGAGTAAACAGAATAAAAGACATTGTAAAACCTGTAATCCTCAAACTTCCTAATGTTATAAATGAGAAAGTATGGAAAACATGATTGTTACCTCTTTGCGTCTTAAATACCTATCTACTTTGGTACATAGCAGACCTAAAAATGACACATAAGTACTTTAAGTGGATAAAAACTGGGCACATTTATAGAGGTAGTAACTGCATATTATTACATTAAATTACTTCATTTTATTTCATAATTACGAATTCAAAAGTGTCATGTAATGACGCAATCGATCGAATAATATTCAGATTAATAAATAATGTGTATATTTTTTATTTGGGTTTTCAATAACCAAAATAAAGTTTTTTTAAACATTCCGCAGGTGTTACAATACTTTTGTTTTGCGATTCAAGCTATTTCTGTGTGGCCAGTTTTTTTAGTATAATTGACCATGCGTGAACAGAATTTCATTATTTTTTACTAGTGTATCTGTTGGAAGCTTTGGTTGAATATTTACTTTATAAATAAAATTCTGTTTTGGTATTTGAAGAGTTCAAGGTTTATATTTACGACGTTTGCCATGGACTAGATTCTAGTTTTGTATTGTCCTTAATTTGAAAGCTTGATTTGGAAGTTGTATTTAATTATAGAATGACACTAAATAATTCAACGGATAAAAATATTTTAAGATTGGTTTTTAAAGTTCGCTTCACTATATTGTTATTTTATTTTGATAAAGAAATTATTTTCGGTGCAAGAAACTCATTAAATTACCAGTGATGTATTTAGCTTATTCTTAAGTTGAGAACTTGTTTGGTTCGGGATATTTTTCAGTCCTTTTATAGCAAGAAGTCAAGTCAATGTTCGGGGATCAAAAAACATTGGCAATACATTACAAAACATTTTTATACAAACGAATCTTGCTGTTAAAGGGAACTTGGTTTAAAGCCAAGATGCTCAAACCAATTTGTCTATCTTTCTTTCACGTTTGCCTACGAAGGATCAGTGCCAGTAGCCGAGCGCAATTTACAGGATAAAGTTACGCAACGAACAAACGAAGGCAAACGAAGGGGTTCGTAAGCTATTTTTACCACTGTGCAGCGATTTAGCGAAAGCCAACGATCTCTATAGACCTAGGGGCGATAGGGACGCAACGTCATAACCAAGAAGCTTGTGGAGAGAACGCTTATCCCCTTCTTCCTTCGTTGGCATTCGTTTGTTTCTTGTACATTTATGGCAAAAAAGGCAAAAAAGTACGTACTGTGTATAAATATATTTTACTTACCAGACCCAGGGATAGTATTAAAATTCTCCTTAGCGAGAAACTCTTCAAAGTATCTCGTGAAGTCGCCAGTGGGGTCCCACCTCACAGACAGCTTGGCCCATTCATCGGGGTACTCATACTTCAGCCTCTTGATAATCTTCACAGCAGTGCGCTTCTGCCTCTCTGTGCAGCGGACGCATTTCGTTCGGAGAGCTTCTGGTAACAATCCTGGAAAGGGGGAAATAAAGTTAGTTTTTGAGACAGGGACGTATTTAGGACACGAGTAGGGGATGTCTTGGGGCCCCTAGAGTTCAAGATTTCCTGGTGCCCCATTATGGGTATTACTAGTTTTGATTATTATATGGAATGTATTTATAAATTATTACAATAATTGCTTGACAATTTGTATTATAATTAAGTAAATTATATAAAAATTAATATAAAATACTTGGTCATAATCGGTCGTTGACAAGGTTGATACTATTATTAAGTGTTTTTCTTACGCAAACAAAGTATAAATTAATGTTCAGGACATATAACATTTTTATTTTTATATCCTTAGATACTTTTAATCCGATTAATAAAATTTATAAAAGGAAATTTTAACTTAAGCACGTAAAGTACTTAATATAAGTTAATTCTGTATGTTGCGATAAACTGATATTAAAATCTTGCCTGAATTAATACGAGCATAAAATTAATTCAATGTTAACCTTCTGGCCCTTGTAAATTATCATAAATTAATAGATGATATTTAATCTATTCATATATCCTTCAAACAAAATGTACTTGGGTACATCCCAGCACGGTCATTATAATTAAACTGACGCTACTGGTTTTACAAAACCAGTTTGAACTATAATTTGGGATTACACTTGACCGATACAAATTAATTATTGGAATTATGATTTATTTTATTTAGGGATCTGTTAAGTAGTGGTATTGATTTTTATTTTTAGCCGTAAATTTAGGTTTAGTTATAGATTCATATCTATTGCCACTAAAATTAAATGAATTAGTTATATTATGCGGAGGGATAAAAATCATGTGACCAAAAAGTCCATGAATATTGTAATAAGTGGTAATCCAGGAAGGGGACGCCCGAAAAAGGTTTGGATGAACTGTGTGAAAGAGGATATGCGTGCTAAGGGAATGGATGAAGATATGACGGATGATAGAGCAGAATGGAGGAGAAAAACGTGTTGTGCCGACCCTACCTAGTGTGGGATAAGGGCAGGAAGAAGAAGAGATAGAGCAATAAAACATGTCGTGTGCTATCCACAGATCGGCCACATGCCAATCTACAGAAAATCCTAGTGCTACACTTTTGGAAGGCTGTGGAGCTGTGTGGGACTGTGGCTGTGGAGTTTTGTGGCTGTGTGTGTTTGCTTTTGTGGCTGTGTGGCTTTGGAAGGCTGTGTGCCCAGAACACTGGCAGCATGGCCCCTCTCTGCCCCACCTCCCCTCCCCCTCCCCCCTCCTCTGCCTCTGCTACTTGTTTTCCTGAATTAAAGGCAATATTACCAGCGAAATAACTGGGCATGCCGGATTCATCCACTAATATATTTCAGTGTGACAGGCGTAGTGCAGAACCGTGAGGTATTTTGTTTAATTTATATTTGTAAACAATAGGTGGCACTTGCACTGTTATGATGCTTATTACCACTGGGCACCGGCTTTGCTCGTTTTATCACTCATGGTTATAAAAATAGTATCTTATGAAAATTACTCGTATTAGGACGTAATTACTGGGGTTAAGAGTCTCAACATTATTATGACTCTTTAGTCAGAAGCGTTGGTGCAATGCACCTAGAATTTCACAATGGTGTGAAATCCTGGGTAGTGCTGTACTGATTTTGGGCAGCGTTATCTCTTAACATCAGGGGAGCGTCTTGCTCGTCGTTATGTAAACCAATAAATTGAGTATAGTCCAGTAAAAGAAGAAATGTGGATCGAAAAGTCGAAAGCAGAAAAACTAACTTAGTAACTTTGTTCGGACTAGTTAGGAGATAAACATACTAAAAGTCCCCACCCCTCCGAGGTGAGCCCGAGGAGGGGGAGGCCGAAGAAGGTCCAATTTTTAGGTTTTTTGCTTATATGTCAAAAACTGTGCGTTGTACGATATTTTCTTGTACTACATTATTAAACCTCATAAAATTTTCTACAACTTCCGCCTTAACACTTTTCATCTATCTCCAATCGTTGTCCAGCTATGAGCTTCCAAACATGGTCTATTTTGAAGACGCTTAAATTAGTTTTCCATACAAAGTTGGTAAAAAAATCTTACAAATAAAATTTGACCAACTTCTGGTTGTCGTATCATAATGAAACTTTGCAAATATCTAGAAATCTGACGACAGTTTAATAATCTGGTACCACTGAGCTGATCTGATGATGGAGCCAGGAGGTGTCTAATGAAACTCTTCAATGGCTATTAGTAAAACCGGCGAGTTTACAGGCTCATTACATTCGGATTGATGAGACGTAGGCACCCCCTGGTCCATTATCAGACCCTCGACAGCAAGTGTTATGAAAAAGTCTCATCGATTTGAATGTTATGTGCCCAAACTCGACGGGTTTACTAATAGCCATTGAAGAGTTTCATTAGACACCTCCTGGCTCCATCATCAGATCAGCTCAATGGTACCAGATTATTAAACTGTCGTCAGATTTCTAGACATTTGCAAAGTTTCATTATGATACGACAACCAGAAGTTGGTAAAATTTTATTTGTAAGATTTTTTTACCAACTTTGTATGGAAAACTAATTTAAGCGTCTTCAAAATAGACCATGTTTGGAAGCTTATAGCTGGACGACGATTGGAGATAGATGAAAAGTGTTAAGGTTGAAGTTGTAGAAAATTTTATGAGGTTTAATAATGTAGTACAATAAAATATCGTACAAAGCACAGTTTTTGACATATAAGAAAAAAACCTAAAAATGGGACCTTCTTCGGCCTCCCCCCCCTCGGGCTCACCTCGGAGGGGTGGGGACTTTTAGTATGTTTATCTCCTAACTAGTCCAAACAAAGTTACTAAGTTAGTTTTTCTGCTTTCGACTTTTCGATCCACATACCCTTTTTGGGCACTCATTGACTGGGCTAGTATGAGTATGAAGTAAGACTTCTTTACATAAAAAAAAACTAAATTTAGTTGATCTCCGGTAAAGACAGATATGCATTAACGCATAATTACGTAAACAGAGACTAATTGCTTAGATTATCCGAGATAATGGGTTACAATAAACACCTACGTCATAACAAGACGTTTAGTATTCATCAGTGCTGGCATCGTTGTCTAGATGATGTAGTCTATTTCCTTGTTCTGTGAACAGTGACTAAGATCATCATTTTAAATACAGGAGTCCTAGTCCTAGATAACCGTCTTAAACTAACGCTAAAAAATGAAGCATATTGATCTGAACGTAAAAAAATTTTTACCGACTTAATTGTCTGCGAGCTTACTCCGCCATGCCAGTTAAATAATACTAGAAAAAGAGGTAATACAATAAGGTAAGCACGTACCTTAACCTATGTATTGTATGGCTTGCCAATGTAATTTAAAATGGCTGAGACTGAGATGTAAGCTTATGAGAATTTTGGGGACATGCTAGATACGTTAAGTGACAACACGCCGCGCCACCAAGCTACTTGACTGAATTTTTGAATAAAATTAAAAATTAAAATTTTAAAATGCGAAGTAACCTGTGGAAAACGTTAATAAAATTATGTTAAAGTAAATTAAGCAGTTTCTGCTACAAGATAACCTAATAAAGGCAAAGGGACAGCTATTGAATC
The DNA here is from genome assembly GCA_947507615.1 of Hemithea aestivaria. Classification (NCBI taxonomy): domain Eukaryota; kingdom Metazoa; phylum Arthropoda; class Insecta; order Lepidoptera; family Geometridae; genus Hemithea; species Hemithea aestivaria. The sequence continues at coordinate 12,539,058 of OX382339.1, read as the reverse complement.
TATCTGCAAATTTAAAGTGATTGAACTCCACTTGCCTCAATATTTTAATTTAGGTAATTGATATAAAAAATATTATAGGGGTTTTAATAAATCAAAAACCTAAATTATTACATTTAATTAAATCATGTAGGTAAATTTATTATTAATTTAATAATTTATTTTGGGCTTGGTATTTATTACTATTGCTTCATTTCAAAATCAACACTGTCCTAAAACATAAACCTAAAATTATTATCATAAATTAGTGTCACCTATAGATTTTAGGAACTTGGTTATTTTTTAACCTTTTTGGGTATATTTTATCATTTATTTACGAACCTGACCTTGTCCAAACAAGTATCAGACTATAAATAAGTCCATTACTTACGTAAACGAAGTGATTCACAGCAAAAAACGATGTAGAGTAATTTTTATAGTCATAGCTTAGCGCGTCGTAGGACCACGTGCAATTTATTTATTTATTATTTATTTATTTATTTGGGAAAACAAACAGTTTGCTTATGTACTATATTATATCTATATCTTAATACTACATTGTTTTAATAAGCAAACCCATAACGTATTCCACATATTACTTAAAGAATTATGGTGTGTCTAAACAGCGTTATCGCAAACTACTGGAAAAAGGAGGAAATTTGTATACATACGTTATGCGTTATAAATCTTATAAGTAACTTACATAAAGTGTACAATAAATTTAGATCTTATACGAATAAAGTGTTATAATAATAATATTGCTAGTTATTTATCATGATTCAACTCAACAAATCCACTTATAGTTTAAAAACTGATCTTAGATAGGCAGAAGGAAAAAAAAAGTTATTTATTAAGTTTACGGTTAATTATGCGTTTTAATTTTTTTTATTCATTGTAGATAAGCTCGGCGTTGATGCGGTCGTAGATGGTAGCAGATTGTTTAGTCTTTAGGTTTCTAAAAGGCGGAATAAATCCCTTCCTGCCTGCCTTCACTTTATCATTTTTGATTCATCTTCATGTATGGGTGTAAAACAAGTTACAAAAATATTTTACGTCGCAAAAAATCACTAAGAGGCACCAAATATAGACAAAAAATAATCGTATTAGAAAGCTAAATTATTGTAATTTGTTTAGCTATACAAAAAAAATAACCCATTATTACGTAATTATTAATGTCCTACGCTTTATTCTTTAGACATGGAAAATCCTACAATATATAAAAATACCTATATAATAATATTATAATAAGTGATCGTTCAACACAATTAAAATTCTTTTAACATTTTATAGAGTTATTTTCCAATATACCATAACATTTATACCTACCTAGCTAGACAGCTAATATGATTATCCTTAAGTCGACAGAATGTATTTATTATTATTTATAGGACTGCTTAATAACAACATAATTGTTATAAACCTACCTATACGCTATACGTCTATACTCATATAATACCTATAGCTTATTTAATAAGTGCGTAACATTTCATATAATTATGATATATTGTTTTTTTTTCTCGGCAAACGTAGTGAGGGGGTGGTCCTTGGGCGAGATGGGGTGACGATATCCGGAAGGTTGCGAGGAGCGGGTGGAGGAGGAAGACGGAGGACCGAGTTGAGTGGCGTGTCTTGGGGGAGGCCTATGTCTAGCAGTGGACGAACGTGGACTGATGATGGTGATGATTTTTTTCATAATTTGCGTCGTAGAATTAATTGTTGCCCATGGATATAATTATAATATAAATGTCGCAGTCAACCAGGGGGCCTAGACAAGCGCAAATCGTCTGTCGCTATCGATAATCTGTCATCTCAGTACATTTTTTATCGATAGCGACAGACGATTTGCGTTTGTCTAGGCCGCCAGCTTAATCAGCCGTTCAATTAACAGCCTAGCCTCTTCACTTAAAGGCGCCGATAAACCAACTTCCTTAATGATGTTCAGCCATTTGATAGTTTTGGTTCAAAAAAGATTCATAAAAGTTGGCATTATGTGTGTTCCGCCTGTAGTTTTAAAGTGAGATTGAATTTAAATAATTTTATATAATAATATTATATAACACTGATATTATTGTGATCTAATATTGTGTTTTTATTTCTAAGACAAGACCACCGGGCTTTTACCGGGGATAGACTTCCTTTGCAGGAGGTCATCTAGGTGGGTACCCCAACAGTGCCAGTTATTCTACCGCCTGAGCAGTGATGTGCAAACATTACTGTGCTTCGGTAGGAGGGCACTGTAAGCTAGTGAAATTCTTGGGTTAAAGAGTCTTAACATCTTATGACTCTTGAGTAAGAAGCATTGGTGCAGTGCTCCTGGAATTTCACATCATTATGAAATCCTAGGTAGCACTGTACTGATTATGGGCAGCGTTATCTCTTAACATCAGGAGAGCGTCTTGCTCGTCTTCTACTTCATCACATAAAAAAACCAGCAAGTAGTTGTTAGTTCTTGTTACCAAGATAATAAAAAAACTAATTATGCTGGGCTATTTTAGTGCGATTTTTAAATAATGTCACATTGATTTTCGACAAAAAATTAATGACCCGAAAACCGTATATTTTTAATTTATTTTATATATTAAACACTTTAGAAGGCCACCACATGGGTGGTTCCAAGGTGTCACAGATGACTGAACTGGGTCTACCACAAGTTATAATAAAGTAGGTTTTATATTATACCTAAACTTAACCACAAAATGCATACGAGTTACCACAAGAACGGTCCATGGTGTTGCTTACATAATATTACATAATGAACAGTTTATTTAAATATTGTTTAATTATAATATTATGTATGTCAGATAGGTACAGTCCTTCAACTTACGTAATAAATATATCTACCTACTTATATAATGGAAGATAATATGATCATTGATCATGCTTCTATCGAATTTATAAAATCTTTTTTAATGTATTAGGCATTAGGTACGTCCATCTATTATTTTATTAATCGAACACACCTCAACTTACGATAAAATTCTTAAAAACTTTAATTAAAAAATTACATTATTATGCAGAATACGCCTATATCAGACGAATACATATGTCCTTTTAAGTATATTTTATATCTATCAAAATAATAGATATTATACCCTTATATTAATGTAAAAATATATCTTATAATATTTTTATACCTAAATAATTTCTTGTAACCATTTAGTAATCAATACCAATACATTTTATGTGTCTACATTTTTTCATCATCATAAAACTTCACCATCTCTCGCTCTAGATGTTTCTATCGTACAATTTACATGGAAATCATCTATGTATTTACATATTATATGTATATTATGTTGACAAAGCAGGTCCAGGTTCATTGATCTAAGCTAAGCGGTACATATACTATAATAGGTACCAGGTACCTAATACCTATATAAAATCTACAGAACAAGAAACTCTAGTCTTCCAATAAAGGCTAACCTGTTTGCAATCTCTTTTCTGTATTAAATAAATACCTGGCTCTTTATGAAACACCATAATTAATTACGAAACTAATTAATTACATTTTTGGAACGAAGTTCCTTATCGCGCGTTGTGAAAGGGGGCTAGACGGAAAAAATTCTTACGAAAAGTTGTCACGACACTTGTGCGGCGTGCGCATGTTTCTCTGTCTGTCTCGCTCTCATTCTCTCTCTCTCTCTCTTATAGAAAGCAAGCCAGATATTTTCATTAATCGAACTTCGTTCCATTCGGGTGTCCCTTGACACCTCTCAAGTTTTTATTTTATACAAAGAAGTAAGAAGACGAGTATGACGCTCTCCTGATGGTAAGGGATAACGCTGCCTTAATCAGGACAGTGCTACCCAGGAGGACAATAATTAAAAAATCTGGGTGCACTGCGCCAACGCTTCTTTTATCTAAGCATGATTTGTTATGAATATTTGTTTGAATGAGCTACAAACCTAGAAAAAGATGAACCGATAGAAGGGCAAAGAGATATTTTACCATGCCCATGGTTGAATAAGACCAGTCATTTCGCAGGTGACGTTGCATTTATTTTATTTTTGACTAGCTGCGCCCAGCGATTATACCCGCTGTACTATGCCTGTGTGTTATTCCAGGGTCTAAGCTATACCAAATTTCAGGTCAATCGGTCCACTGGATAAGGCGTGAAAAATACATTCTTTCAATCTTTCACGTTATAATATTAGTAAGATTATATGATTTTGTTTTATAATAATGATGAAAGTGTGTTATTTTTTTTATATCAATATGCAAGATCTATACTTATATTTTTTTGACCTTTAAAGCACAAAAAAATATTTTTAGGTACACCTGTAGAATATTCTCTATTTCTTGACGAGTGCGAGTCAAACCAATGTTAGGCAATGGTATAACGGTCGGACGTAGTCTTATAGAAAACAACATTTAAAATAAAATAATAAAACCTAAATTTAATTAAAAAAACGCAGGTAAGAAATATAAAATCGAAAATAAATTAAAATCTGCCAAAAAAAATACCATCCCATTTTTTGTCCAATTTAAAGTTTTCAATTATAATTTGAAAACAATTATTATTCTACAAAAGAAATAAAAACCCCAATTCCATTAAATATTTTTAAAACATTAGCTGTGATATTCTAGAACAGTTCAGGACAAGGTGACTTATTATATTTTCGTTTAGTTATGCAATTAATGTGTCATTGGCCTTCCAACTGCATTAAATGCTTGCAAATATATGCGAACACACTTAAAGGTTAATAAAAAAAATCCCCCCTCACTTAATCTTAATCCTATTTGAAATTAATAAGATGTGATAAATAAGTTACATTGATTTTGATGGATCATCTGTACATTGGCGTGTGGCCGATCTGTGGTAATAAAGTGTTATTTACTGATTTAGTACCTATTGTTTTCTTGGTTTTACTCAATAAAATAAACAATATTTATGTAGGTTCTAGCTGCGACACGACTGATCTGTGAGCTGCGCCCAGGGGTATTAACCTGTAATTAATTTAAGAACGTTGGGCGCACGCTAGTACCTAACTACTGTAGTTACTGTTGCCTATGTGCTAATTTAGGGTCTAAGCTATCTCTGTACCAAATTTCAGCTCAATCGGTCCACCCGTTTAGGCGTGAAGAAGTAACAAATATACATACTCACTCACAAACTTTCGCATTTATAATTTTAGTGTGATAATACTTTTTTCATTCATGACTGAAATTATGTCTGTTCATCCGCCAAGCAGTGCATGCGCAGACATTACTGAATTCCAGAATGAAGGACAATGATACCACTCTAATTACTGGGCTGGGATTAAGGTTATCTGGAAGAGATCGCTTTTAGCGATAAAAAAAAAAATATTTCAGGACAATACACACAGCGCCACCTAACCCCATACTAAGCATCTTAATGCTTGTGTTATGGTGGTTAGGATAACGGGTATAATACTTATATACTTTTCTTTTGTAAATACATAGGTACTTATAATACATATTGAAAGCCACCCAGACCAGAAACAAATACCTGTGGATCACACAAATATTTGCCTCATGCGGTAATCGAACCCGCAACCTTCTGCGTTGCAGGCGGGTATTAGCCCACCGCGCCACAGAGGTCGAGGAGGAGAGGAGGTAAGACCGCCAATTGTTACACTTAAGTTACGAAATTGTGTTTTAGTTTTAAGATTCTCTGCATATTTGTGGTGTTACAATAAAGAGTATCTTCTATCTATCTATCTATCTATCGTGACGAAATTCAACAGCTAATATCTCAGGATGACAAGTGCAGCATTGCGCAGAATTTTGTACTTATGTCAAATTTCAAAACACGGGGCAGCACTGTCTTATCTAAGAAATCATGATAACTATAGAGCATTTGTTTTTTTTTCCATTTAGTCACTCATTGTTTTTAATTAAGAGGTGGGAGGTTGGATGTGGTTAAAAGGTGTGTCAGCATCGTACGAAATGGAGGGAGAAACTACCCCAACGGCAACCAGGCATGTACGTACCTATATATGTTTTATTTTTAATGAAAAGAACTCGATCTTTCCCTACGACGTGAAATTTGGCAGCCAAGTTTTATGATGTAGACTTTCGCTAAGAATAGATTTCAACGCGCGGGTAAAGTCGTGAGACAGGTTCTAAAATAAAAAAAAAATAATAATCTTTATCAGTTCCTTATTTTTGTCCAAAATTTTCCATACATAACAAATAAACCCGTTTACTGACTTTATTTTGGGACTTCACCTCTGAACTTTAATTAACTAATGATTTACTGTAAATATGACGTCAGAGTTAAATTTCCATTTTTTTAAAATTTATTATGCTAGTGACGTAACAGGTCATGTTTGAGTATCTAGAAATCTAGTACCGATCGATGTGTTTTACATTTTGATAGCTTATTGCTAACAAATCTTTAGATGTCGTTTCTTTCAAGTAGGCATCTCTATTAATATTTTTATTGTCAATGTATTAATTATATTATGTATTGTATTAAATGTGTATGTGTATTACAGCTTTTCTGTTAGCCTGTAAAGATCCTCTGCTATGCAATTTGTAGAATTTGTGAATGAAAAGAAACTTATACCGAGTTCCGAGGAATACCTCTTTTACATTACAATCACGTATGAACCAAAATGAATCAGTGACCTCAAAATTACAGGGAAATAATTGAAATTCTTTCGGCACTACGGTTCTAATAGGGCTGGTCATTCAATGCGAATGTTTGTGACTGGTCAGCCTTCCGGGATAACGGTTCCGGATTAAAGGATATTTAGCCCATTCCATATATAAAATTGGGCTAAAAATTTTCTATTATTCCGTATAGTTCCTTTAGACAGTTCCTTCAAAGGAACTAAGGGGACTTTTTATACAGTATAGACCACGATCAAACTTGATGTTAAACGACGGTGCGGCCGTAGATATAGTCAAAAAAAGGAACTACTGGGAATATAATATAAACGAAATTATTATAAGCACATAACATGAAGAATGGGCTTTTTTAGACAATAGTTTTTATGTCTGCTAAGTTTATTTTTGAAGGGTCTTCAAATAGTTACGCTTCATCTATTTACATAGGTACTAAATTTCAGCGCAATTAATCCAGTCGTTTACGCTTTAAAGACTAACAAAAATCCATCCATACGTATATCCTCACAAGACTTAATTACTTTATGCCCATTTCAAAAAATATACATAGGTATATAACGAATTCAGAACTTTGCGACTTGTTACGTAGTTTAGTAGAAAAATAGAATTAAATTTAGGTTATTACAAATATTTTATTCCAATTATAGTTGTTTACGATTTATCTGGACTTTTCCATTCCGAAAAGGCATAAAAACTAGGGTTTTTCGTTACAAGTTACATCTGCTTTAAGATGTAAAGATAAATGCAGTTTCCTCCATTATTCATTAATTTCAAGTATTAATTAAGCTGGTAAATTATAATCAAGCGAGTTGCTTGAATGCGCTTGCAATTAATTTTTGTGGTGAAGAGTTTTGTAAAATTAAGTTTTCCGTGTTTTTAATGGTTACATGGTCTTTTATTCATATATTGAGATAATGTGTTTTGAGATTAAAATCATATTGCCTAAAATTACATAAAAATGGCATCCTCTCCATATTTTTGAACTTATTTTTTTACTTATTATATTTTGAATTTAAATCCCCTCTTCCTGGAAAAAGGTTGAGTAGAGCAAAGTCGACGGCGAAGATACGAAAAAAAATATGGGTCCTAATATTTCACTCGGTCAATATTTTGCCCAGTCAAGGAACTGCTCAAAATACTTAACTGATCACGGCTCAGTGAAAGCGAGATTATGAAACAGCAAGCCTCCCGACTCTGCGGGCACTTTCCATTCCACTATATTTATTTTATTACGTACATTTGAGTGATTTAATGGACCATCTACACCCGCATTGGATTTATCTCGAGGTGACTTTCCAAAATTATTAAAAAAAATAAGCTAACTGTGCCTTGTGGTTTTGTCCGAAGATACATTGCATAAGTTAGACGCCCTAACACCATTTTAGTTCTTTGGTGTTGGTATTACACTGTTACATCACATTAAGCGGCTAAACTAATTCAGCTGAGACTTCATATCTGGGCTTAAACTCCAGAATAACACATATTGGTTACTTTTCGGGTATAACTGCGGGGCTTAGCAGGTATTTGAACTAAGCAAAGTGGATCAAAGAAAATCAAAGAAAAAAAACTTTGCACGAACGATTTCGAGGTATTTTGACTCCTTGATACTAAAAAAACTTAAATAGGTACTTGTAATGTATAGGCATATGTGTACAGTGTACAGTACAGTTTTTTTCTGAGGATTATTTTATTTATTTTTTATTAATTATTATAAATAGGTTAGCCTTGGCCGTAGCGGTAAAAAAAAGAATTTAGCCAAAACAATTGAGCCTAACGAAGTTAATTCAATTAAAGTGTATCCAAACACATTGTCAATAGTTTCTCGTACGTTACAGATGTGCATCAAAGCGGTTCTTTGTTCTGTAATGAGCCAGGATGGTCGTAATGCCGTTTATTGTCGCGATCAATGGATCCGATCGAACCGTGACTCGACTCCGTAACTTCGGCCTCGCACGATCTGTGCCACTAGAGTTCAAGACTGGTGCACATTGGGAGATACGATGGGCATAATATGCCAAAAGGAATTAAATACTTTTTACTCTACATTTTGATTTTTGGTAAAAGTTATATATACTCTTTCGTAATGGTCACAACGTAAATTAATTTTCTTTTTTTTTCCCTTATCAATCCCCAATTTCGTACCATTTTTTTTATTGATACAAAATATGAGTCCTTCGCATGCAATCGAAGAGTTATGGAAGATTCATGTAAAGCTTAATTGAGTCGATATCGTCATCGACTTCAACTACAAGGCCACTCTCTTAAACCCTTAGGGGACACCCTTAATAAGGGTCTACAAAAACACACACAGTATTATACAATCCTTTATAAGTTTCTTGCTCGTTCTTCTCAAAGAGGTGCTTTTCCAACGAGCGGTAGAGTATTAAAATAGAAAAATGTAAAATTGACTTGCAAAAGTGCGCCAATGTATTTGAGTAAATTTTAAGTTTTAATTTGACATATTTTTATTTATATTGTAGTTGACACTAAAAGTGTAAGCCGCACACAAAGAACATTATCTCAGTGTGCCCAGAGCTTTACAATGGTGAAAATATCAACAATGACTCAATGACAATATAGTCATGCTTGCCACCGATATGAGCCATATTTGTCAAGGTGTTAACATTAATTTCCGTAGGTATATAATATTGTTTGTCTATGTACATAATATAGTTTTATGGTGTCATTGACCTACGAGTACAGTTACCCATTTTCCATTTCTATCCCATAATTATCAGCCTGCGTATGTTCCATTCTGGGAAAAGAGCAATATATATCTAGCTTAAGTTACCCTTTTTTTTTATACGAGATAGGCCTACGTTTGACGACATCCCACCTGATGGAAAGTGAAAACTCCCCCCCCCCCCCCCAATTTGTTTTTATCATAAACTAGATGCGCCCAGCGGTTTTACCCACTGTACTATGTGTTATTCCAGGGTCTAAGCTATCTCGCCCCTTGAGACGGTGGGGTGAAATACCTTTTCACCCCACCGCGGAGGGGTCCTCCTACCAGTGAGGACCAAACGCCGTCGGAGCCTCGGATGAGTGCTTCGGCGTACCCGCTGCCCCGGCATTATAGCGTCCAGCAGGCACAACCCCAGGTTTTAGTGGGTATCCCCGCCGCGCCCATCTTTGGCGTGGGAGTTAAAGGATAGATTTAACACTGGCAAGCAGATCTGTAAAAAATACTTGCAATACTGATCTATTAATATGAGTAGGTATAGCCTATTTGAATAAACGTATTTGAGTTTGATCAAATTTCTATTTGAAGACCACTCGCTGATATTATTTGAAGGTTTTGGCCGCGCACCATCATAAAAAAACATAAAAAAGTCGAAATTATTTATTAACATTTCCAGTAGGCGTACTTCCTTAGATGTTATTATTACACCTACATCTTTTTGTAACAAGTTAGCAACAAGTGACCATTCAAGTTATGTATGTTAGTGAAAATGTAAACATTAGAAGTGCCACTGACATTCTGACATGGTTTCTTTTGACTGGCATAAACTGCTAAATATTTAGCATAACATATTTGCATAAAACTTCAACTTCAATTTTTGTTATTTTTATTTTTGAACCAGGAAATAAAATAGTTATTTTGTCTGACAAAATGACTTTATTTTTTATAATTTGAATAGGTGATTAATTCTTTAAATTAATTATAAGATAGGTAATATTAATCAAATGCAATTAAAATTAGGTATAACTTTTGTAGTTACGTATTTCATAGAATTTAAATTCCTGATTAAATTTAGCTAAGTAATAACATAATTGTTTTAAATATTAAATATGGAAACTTTGTAAATAAAAAAAATCCATAAAGTTTTATTTCTTAGTAAAAAATATAACCTTTGTCTAACCTTTGAATACATAAAATGTATCTAATTTTACAAAGTAAGAAATACATTTAAAATATAAGTTCATTTTCAATTGATAATTTTTAAAATTGTACATTTTACTTGGTAATTAGAAATGTACACAACACAAGCATTATTGTGAATAATTAGAAAAAATACGAATTTCTAAATATTTTGTACAACTACACAAAATATTTAGAAAGGGAATATGTAGAACATCGTCTTATAATACTAATAAAACATTAAAGTAACAAATTTCAGTTTTAACAATTAAGACAAATTTTAGAACAATCGTAAGAATTAATTCATCCTGGTGACTGCGACTTAAAGAAACGGGGTCTTTGCCCACTACATTAATTAAGCTATTTTTGGCATAAACACTTAGTATACATAACAATTCTGTAAATCGCCAATCACTGTTTATTTTAAGATCACATAAAATGGTATTATGTATGTCTCTCACGTCACTGACATGATTTTCTAGAATACATATTGCCCATTAATATTTTTTGTAACCTGACTTTATTACGTAGTAATTCGGCTATTTTAAAAATATTCTATTTGTTTCACACGTGCCCCTGTTTTTACATTGCAAACGCATAAACAACGTTAGGTATAGTTTTTATATGAATCGTTATAATTACTCTATGCTCAATTATAATATTGAGCATAACAGACTGAAGTTAAGTGCATCTAATCATTAGGTAGGAATGAGCCAAATCATATATACATATGTTTTATGTTTTCTTATTACTTACCTAAATATTGCCTCAGTAGGTTTTTGGGTATTTTGAAAGTATACCATTTAACAAGCTTTTATTTTTAATTTCACTTGTCTGTTGTCTGTCTGTTTGTAATCAAATCTTGCAAGTTTAATTTGATACACTTAAGACTTTGATCGGTTTCCGATTGAACTGTAATTTTGCATGCATGTATAAATTGGATGAGAATGCAATATTATTATGACATCGAGCTGATCTAATGATGGAGCTGGAAGATAACCATAGGAACTCCGAAATTCAAGACGCAACCCCATCGAGTTTAGGCTCATTTGATTCGTCTTGACGATTACTTTGGAGCTAGATGATAATAATAATAAAAGCATGTTTTTAAAAAGTTTTATTTTAATTTTACTTGTTTATTAAAGCAACCCCTACTGATATATTTAATTATTTTTTAAGCACTGACTGTGCAAACAGTGATATATGTATACCAAGGTTATAGAGATTCAGGCAGTAAAAAAGATTAAGAGTAAGGTTTAGTAAGTATACATATAATATTTTATCAACAATCAAGCTGAGTCTATGGATCTGATTATAAATGTGTTATAGATGTTCACTATATGATCATAAAAATAATAATGCTCTGTATTTACTATTAGTCAGACAGTTGTTCCACTGTACTCATACAGTCAACTAGGTATAAAAACTAGGTATAACTAGGCCTTAAAAGGTATCTTTAATAAGATTGAACATTTGTAAATAATAAAGCATTAATCCTTAGAACTGCATCATTGACACAAAACAGGTTCCTAGCTTATCTATGTTTTGACCTAGGTATGAAGCCTAACCTAGCTGATAATTAATTCCAAAGCTTATTATAATATAAAATAATTTAATATAACCTCGTTGAATTTACCACACACTTCTGCAAAAGGTGCGGACGACCCTGCAGTTCCTGTGTTAGTCTAAAAATTATTATGAAGTTTATTACCTAGCATCATCCAATTTGCCATTTATGTGATCCAATTGGCAATTACATCAGGGGCAAACGCATGAATCATCACTAAAGTCCAATATTCTCGCTAAAAATATTTTAGGTATAAAACTTACAAATCAAAATATACACACACATCACATACATCTTTGTGATATCCTAAGTATCACTGTACTGATTATGTCTTAACATCAGAAGAGCGTCTTGTTCGTCTTCTCATCTCATAAAAAAAATACAGCTCACCTATTACTGTTCGTGAATGTGTAGAAAATCCTAAAGTTTTCATTTTATTTGTGTTTATTTAAAAGGAAAGCCATTATTTAATCAATTTTATCCTGTTTTTCTCTAAGTAACGAAAGCCCTAAGCTCTAAGTAAGTACTAGCGCACTAACAGAGAGACAAAGAAATTTAAAGATATTACTATCGTAACATAATGGCTGAGAATGTTAATAAAATTCCTCAAAATTATGAAAGATGAAAGAGCTATACGAGTAAATGATGATTTATTATAACTTATGGTTTTATGATGTAGTTCTACTAGTTGGCGTAACGTGTAATATTTTTCTATAAGGTGCAATCACTTATATCTTCTGCAAATGCATTTTTAATGAGTCTTGCGCACGCAAGTTGCTTTATTACAATTTATAATATGCTCTTTTAATAAACTAGAGTGAATTCAACAGCTCTACACATTTTCTATTCCGTAATCATCACACAAATATTATAAATGCGAAAGTTTGTGAATGTGTATGTTTGTCACTTCTTCACGCCTAAACGGGTGGGCCGATTGAGCTGAAATATGGTATAGATATAGCATAGACCCTTAAATAACATATATAGGCTACAGTACAGCGGGTAAAACCGCTGGGCGCAGTTAGTTATAAAAGTAAGCTAAAGTTATTACACATACTACACAGCCGATCGCGCAGAAAAGCGTGACGGAATTGTAATGTTCGAATTCATACGCAACCTGTCATACATAAAGCTGACGCGGGCAGGAACAAAACGAAGATCGCGAGCGCTTTTCCGGGCGATCCCGAGTCACATATAGACACACATATATATATATACAGACCGAGTTGGAGAAACTTATTATCGGAGGCAAAAACCCACATTGGGTTCTCGCCCCAACCCAGGAAATAAGCTCTCCTTTTCAAGTAATATCTATTTATACATTTATACGGATCAAAATATTTCATAAACTCTTTTGTGTTTTACGCCGTCGACCGTGTTATAACATAATATATAATTATGCGGTTATTGCATAACATTGCAAGCATTATGCCAAAAATATTTTAGTGTATTATATAGGCATCATTATAGGTCAAATTTGCATAACAGACTATGGTATTATCAATGAATGCACGCATAAATAATAATTTATAAAATGAATTATAACCTTCCATATCAATCCGCACGCTAATTAATTCAAATCAATCTTGAAATTGCATCAAATCCAATAATTATGCAAAGTAAGCTACATTTTTTATGAGAGCATTAACTTAAGGACTTCGCTCATTACACTGTAGTACAAATCTATACATACATTATATATTTTGTGCATTTTTTTAAGATATACTCGTATATAATTAAAATACCCACGTTGGGATTAGCATTGTCTACATTGCATTGTGATAATATAATAATATCTCATATTTTAAATAAATAAAAGCTGTAGAAAGCAGTGACGGACCCCGAAAACAAATTCTTCATTTACGAGTATTTATGCCGATTTAGATCGATTTTAGGTTAATTTAATAATAGTATGTATAAAATGTGTATTGTATGTGTATGAAGCAAGCATTTCTTTTTAGTTTTGACTAACAATATTGAACTGTATCTACATAACATTACACTTACCTCTAAAGAGATTTAAGGTTCGATAAAGAGACGACGTTTGTCAGGTCAAAGTTCGCATAATAATAAATTATCACGAAAATGATACCAGCCATAGCCACACGGTGTAATGGGCGGAGACCTCAATAATTATAGATAGCTATTAGCTAATATTTCATTAACCTTGTACATTGGATACCAGGTTATTGCCTAATACAGCGTTATCAGGAGGATCATATATTTTTACTTATTTGTATACAAAAAACTGATGTCTAAATGCCAAGGCTTAAAATTGTATTTTTAATGAAATTCGTATCGATTTTAGAGGTCCTGGGAAACTGCGAACAGGCTAGCTTATCGCATATACATCAGCGGATAGCGACATGCTTCATTTTACCCAAGAGAAGAAGAGAAAAACATTAAAACAATTAGGAACCCTTATTAAAATTATTAACCTTTGGTAATTATTAAATCAGGTTTTTTAAATCGCATTATGCCATTTTTAATACATCAAACTGAAAAAACTTTTATAATGTGTGCAATAATATTGTGCAGGGTTCGGGTTAAGGAATTTTCAAAAACTTAATTCTATGAATTTATATTGAAAATGTATCAAATAGCAAGAAAGCGTCCAATTGTATAAGCGCTCTTAACTGTTGAAGTTAACAATATATTTAAAGAAGGTATGTACCTATTTATTAATTAAGGATATTAAAAATATTTTTTGATTATATCTGTCATACGTGCGTCAACAAAATTTAAAAAAATATGATACATAATTTTAACTTCCTCAAAGTAGCTGCATAAATAAATAATAATATTCGTTATTAGAGGTAAGTTTTTCTCATACAGAATGGTATATAAATAATGTTTATTTATTTAAAAAAAAACAATTTGTATTTAAGTATTTTTTGTGAGAAAACATTAATTTTATTGAAACAATACATAATTTACATTAAAGAAGTCTAATAGGCACATTTTAATTTTTTATTACTTTTTATATTCAAAATAATAACTACTAGTAGGTAAGATTTCTAATTATGTGTTTTATTTTGTTTCATTTTCTGTTATTGTAATTATTATGGTGATCAATAATGTAATGGGTAAATATTGTATATATCTACATCTATATATAATAAAACGCGCTTTAAAGTTTTTACAGTGCTATTAAAATCAAATTAGATATGGTGTAGACAACAATTAGGTTTTCCAAATGAACACTAGCCGCAAAAATTACGTGCAATTATCTTCACTTCCTACTACGGATTTAATTATTATGAAGTTATTTTTAATTTAGGAAACCCACTTTTTCACCTATAACGTTTTAAATTTTGATAACATGGTAATGTTACTTATTTTGAATTTTTAAATAATTAGGAGATATGGAATTGATTTTACGGATTAGTTGAAATATAATATTAGTTGAAATATGAGATTAGTTGAAATAAGAGAAACCTATTAGTTTTAAATTATCTATTTTTAAATGCCCCTTATCAGTATAAAGATAAATTATATTTAAAGTTTATAATTTAATTAGGTATACTTTAATATTAAAATTAAGATACATAACTTAAGACGTTATAAACTTATTAATAATTAAAAATATATTATAATTAAAAATCGATATAGCAGAGCAAATTCATTTAAATTTGACTAATAGCTATATATGTATGTAATAAAATAATTAATTAAAATTGAATATTAATATTATCGCTGTGAATTAAAACTAACAAGTATGCAAAACCGCAGCTATTTCCAAGTTTCCTGGTTCGTGAACATTTCCTGAAGTTTAATATCTTCGAGATACTAGGTAAAAAATAGATACTAAATTAAATAAATAAAAATAAAGTATATTCTGTAGAAATGCATTTTTTTTATTCACTATGTTGCATTGCATCGAATACAATAAGGCCTACAATACTCACGTATTCAGTCTTCTAAAAGCCTCTTAAAGGCTATTATTTTTAAAACTTTTTAAAAAACAATTTTTACATAAGATTTAAATCTTTAATGAACATATTGTATTTACAATAGAATAAACTTAAAATTATTGTACATTTGGTAAAAAAGTGTTAGATACCAATTATTGACGGTCTTATCGTTAATAACGATCTCGTCGATTTTTGTGTTTTTCTTTTCAGAGAGAGTACATACTATACTTATTAATTTAAGATTTTTTTTAAATCAGTTTTCATAGATAAGCAGCCTGATTCCTCAGGATATTGATGCACCCACACGTAAGTGTATTTGCCACTATCAAGCTTTAGTAATATTTTTAATATATTAAGTGCGATATTTTAATCTTACACCCAAACCTTACATTTATATAAAAAAAACGGTGCTTAAAAAGTTTAATCTAAGTATAAAAGTATTCAATCAACTTACTTTTCAGCGCTTTTCCTTCAGGCGTGCATCTATTAGAATTAATCAGACAATCCACATAGTTCCTCACAAGTCTTTTATTTGTGAAAATAGCATCCACGTCTAAGTAGTCGTATCTAGAATCGTATTTAGGCATAGTAGACATGTCATTGAAGTCTTGACACACCACTGCACCGAATAGAACACATAATGTGAGCACTGAACGCATTTTTGATGTCACTTTTTCACAAGAAAAAAGTTACGCCATAGATAAGTTTTCGCGGTATTTTAAATGTCAAAGTTGTCAGATTTTCGCGCGTTTTCCGCGGTGATTCGTGCGCCCGCGCCGACAGCGTGCGTGAGATTGCGACAGACTCGACCGTAGAAACGCTGTTATAAGTTACTCTGTTTTTATTATGTTTATAGTTTTCTTCTGAAGTTACTCGTATCTTGTGTGTTGTTCTGAAGTTACTCGTATCTTGTGTGTGTTACTCGTATCTTGTTTTAGTTTTGATAGGTGATTCGGAAAAGTATGATGCGTGAATTAAAAGCTGTTCTGAGTAAAACTGAGTAATGTATTTATCCCACTTTCCAGTAATATTATAAATTGAGAATTTTATGTGGATATTATAGAATGTTTATTCTTGGCAAAACAAAACTATTAACGAAAAGACATTTTTTTAAGTACACATGTCCTAGGAAAGTAATTCCCTTTACCTACATTTAACATTTAAAAAAAACACCCTTATTCCTACTAATATAAATGCGAAAATATGGATATGTGTGCTTTTCGCTCCAAATGGCTGAATCATAATATAGAGTCTGGAGTAAAAGCGAAAAGCGCTAGCCGCTAGACGCTACTAGTCAAAAAGTCAAAGCAATACAGAACACTTTTGAAACTCCGAAAAGCCACGCCGTTTTCCTTTTTGTACAGATACTACGCTATCAAAATTAACTCAATGGTACTAGTTAATTTCAAGGCCAAAGATGAGGTTAGCCGATTTGATACAGAGATAGCGAATAAGGTAGACGAGATTCACTCAATCTGGTTGGTTTATTGCGGGATGATAACCATCTGTTTGCGAATAAAGACGTGTTTGAGCTAACTGCCTGTTGCCTATTTTTAACTAGTCTCGTAAATCACTCTCACTTTCTAGTTAACCGGCGCGGTCACACGATTGAGAATCGCACACCAAAATTCTTGTGTTCTTAATATGTATTTGCAAATTGAAGGACAATCTACCGTGCGCTTGAGAACCAGTAACCAGACAAATAATTAGGGTGGATACTCCAACACATCTGGTATCTAGTTCTGGCATTCATCAATGCCTACTCAAGGATAACATCGCAGCGATCGCAGGAAAGATCTCGTTGTGAAGTGCTCAGGGCAGAGTTGTATGGGACGAGTCCCAGCAGTGGAATAGAATATGGGCTGACAATGATGACTCCAACAGCTACAAATCTCTTTGTAATGACGGTAGGAGTAGCAAGAGGACTCTTGCTACTCTTGACGCAAGATAAGAGTTGATTAGTTTTTAGATTAGTTGGCAGATGGCGTCATGTGCTATCAATATAAAGTCGTTAAAATAGTCAATCAAGCACATGTGTTAACGTGCCAGCTGCAATGCACATAATTCATTCAGTAATGTGGACAATAGAGGTAGAGATACTAGGCAATGTAGGCACGCTGAGAATGGCCAAGGTCTAGCTCGGTTTATAACCTAACGGGGCTTGATCATGTGCGTATCTAATAGTATAAATGAGATACAACATAGAACCATTTTTTTCGGGTAAATACTGTGGTAACAATACTATACTATTTAGTAAACTTGACCTTTATTGTTTTTCATATATTATTGTTTGTAAGATCTTTTCTATATATTTTTTTTTACTTTCTAAAACAGGGCAATAGTAGAGGAAATGAAGCAATGTTTATATTTGGTCTTTGGATGGTCCCCCCAAGTGTTTTTTAAATAAAATTGGTCGAATTCTCTCCAAGTTAAGAATTAAAATGTGAGCACAGGCCTCAGCCCACAATAATGGAGATAGGACAATAAAATCAAAATATGAATCTCACCCTCGCTTAATGAAAGCTTAAAGGCGGTAACTTTTTTTAAATTCACTTTTGTATGGTAAAGATGAGATAAAAAAAAACTGTAATTAGCTTGATTTGTCTCAAAGCGCCATAATCACCAATCGTGTAAAAGTGTAAAATAACTTAGGTCAATAACGTTTCATTGCACCGTGCTCAACGAATCTGATCATAAAAGGATTAATGGTTTTAAACATAATTTGGCAGGCGTGAAAATTTTATAACATCTTCCTTATTTCCTTAGACCTTCATAATGTAAAAAAATAAATTAAGAAAAAACGGTTTACATTAACGGAGGCTTAATCGAACTGTTAACGCAAACCTTTATCTCGATTAAAAAAATTAAAAAGTTGTATTTATAATATAATACTTTATATACCATTAATTAAGTGAAAAGCGCAAAAAATTACTATTGTAAACTTTGATATCAAATAAAAATAATTCACATTTTGCCTGTTCATTATGCTTTGATACGTACTAAGTATAAAATTACAAATATTAGGGAGTTTTAAAATTACTCTAATTGTGTTTTATTTACTGTAATAAATGATGTCCCAATTTAGTCCACAACGCGCGACCTTATCCCTTAGAACGATCACTTCCAGGCAACCAGCTAGGTATTTGTTATTCAGAGGCTCTGATGCAAAAAAGATATGTGAAGAAACAATAAGCTCGTAATTTCTATGTAGCCTGGGATTGAAGCTGAGACCTCGCTACAGTTAATTAAAAATGTTTCTCAACTTCGTAATGATTGCTTGAGGACTTCGGAGCCATTATAAATAATCATACATTTGCTATAGATGTAGTCGATTGCTTCTCTGTCTGGTCGTGTAATCGCAGGAGACGGGACGATGGATGCCCATTGTGTGGAGCCACCCATTCGGAACAATGTTCTTACTACACCGTGGAGAGCTGTCGACAATCATAATGATCTGCTTTAAAATATAAAAAAATAAAATAAACGAATGCTATTAAGCGTTATGGTAGACCTTCATCTGTGACCTTCATGTTAAGTCTTCAAGAAGACAAGGCGTATTTGTAGCAAAACGATAAGAAATGTATGACATATACACATATATTATTTATTTAGAAACAAAGCGAAACTACTAAGGCTTCCTTGTTGACAACGGAAGCCTAAAAACGCCACTTTTACAACATTTTAAAAAATGAAGTCGAAAGCAAATATATTACGATTTCTTTCTGGAAATTTGCGAATGAATCAAGCCCTTTGAAAAAGGCTTTTGCTGATTTCGGTGATGGCTTTGATATACTCATAAATGAGGTAATTACACATACATACACTGTTCAAATTATAATTATAAATTTACATTCAAGCACCTTAAAAATATCGACAGTAATCTCCTGATAGTTTCTCATAATGATAAGCGCATGCAAAGTGGATGTTTCACATTTCGACATGTAAAATGGTGCCATAAACTTTCCGGTCGCGATTTAACAAACATTTTAACCTTATAATTTATAAACAGTTTAAATATAGAGTATTTATCTAAATTACTGGTTATACAAGCGGTTTAGGAACGGTATTGTCACGACTCTTATCCTCCTATTATAAAAAATATATAGGTTAAAGTTTGTATGTACGTTTATTACTTTTTCACGTAAAACAAGGCACTGAACCGATGGCGATGAAACCGTATGTTTTTTTATAAATAGCAGGAAACCTAGAATACAACATAAATGAATTAAAATTATATCGAAATCGGTCAAGGAATTTGCCTCATTGATCTAATCTTTGACATTTATTGGTTAAGAATAAATCGACATGCGGGTGCTCAAATAACTTTTTTTCAAAGCATTTTTTGTCAAAAATAAATTTAGGCTAGTACTTATATATTATCTGTCAGTTATGCTTAGTGTAATACAGCCTTATTTTTTGTCCTAGTTCATATAACAGGATTAGGCATAACGGTCGTATGCCAATACCAAACTAGACTAAAAAAACGTTTAATGTTGTCTAGAAAATGATTAGTGGAACTGTAAATATTATTATGCGAAATGAACTTAACCATACATTATAAGTTATTGATAGGCGTTCAAAAGATAATGATTACATTTCGTTGGTTTACATGTATATTTTTTATGGTAATGAGTGACAAGACAATCAAATCAGCGGGCCTATTGGCTATCGCGTGTCAATGACTATTAACCGAAAAAAATAAAATTTTCTTTGAGACCAAAGACATTGTTTCTACTTTGCCTCATAAACCACTTTCACGTCACACGACCAATTTTAGATTAATATTTAGAGCGCTAAAGGAGTTTCCTTTAGCGCTCTAAATCACTCAAAAATATTTTTATTTTATGGGTCAATAGTGCGCTATAAGCCCTCAGCGGCCAGATGATTTAATATATATGTATATTTAGCATTATGATTGCCCATATCAAACACAGTGCCAACCAGTGTTTTGAAATACAACATTCTGCGCCTGTCACGCTGTGGCCGTAGCATGGCGTATGGGACATGGGATCCCGACGAAACTCCAAGAGTAGAACTATCATTCCATACATTGTACTTTTGTGAATGTATGGGATGACAGTTGACTTGACCGCAAGACAAGTCTACGCAGCGTAGTCTGTGCTTGAGGGACTGAGATATTAGTTGTTAATTCTTGACATGCCCAACTATTAAGCTAGTAACATTGAAATTGAACGAAGTGCACTTAAACAATGTTCCAAACCTTAATTAGATTGATAAGCAATCATGGAAAAATATATCAAGTATCGAGGTAGAGTTCAACCACTCTTAAATTGCAGGCCGTTCTTAAAGACTTAAGGAGCATTATGTTAAGGTGACAGATGCAATTTTAAAACGTGTTATCTCTTTTTATGTGTTTGATTTGAAGGTTTGTTTATGTCCAAAAAAGGGCAATTAAGTAATTAATTAGCATAATCATTATTCATTTATTGATATAACTAGCATATGCTCACGGCTTTACCCGCGTGTAAAGTCCTTTCTTAATGGACATTATTATGTACATCGTAAACCATGTGTATTTTTCAAAATTTGTTTGTTTGGGCTGTTCATATACCTAGGAGTTAATTAGTCAGTCAGTCACGCTTTCCTTTATATTTAGATTAAAACATCATCATAATATCATATTCTTTCATTAACCAGAAAATAACTTTGGTTCGTTAAAATAACCGGTTAATAGATAATAAATTAGCTATTCTTATTGCCTAGTTAAACTAGAACAAAATCTTCCTATAATAAATTAATAAAAAACGAAGGATGCATTATATAATATAAAATTACTATGTAGTTACGCCTAGGGGTTCTACCCGACCTGGGTCGAGGCGGCGAGTACGGGGGTACTCGTCGCCGCAAGCACAGACCCACGAGGTGGCGCGCGCGGTGTTTCCGCGCGCCCCTTGAGAGGGTGGGGTGAAACTCCTCTTCACCCCATCGCGGAGGGGTCCTCCTGTCAGTGAGGACCAAACGCCGTCGGGGCAGCGGATGAATGCTTCGGCGTACCCGTTGCCCCGGCATTATGGCGTCCCGCAGGACACCCCCAGGTTTTTTATGACTTCTAGCCAGACCTTAATTTCATTTATTATATCGGTCAAGCCGTTTCGGAGTTAGTTCTCTACGAAACTCTCGAAGAAAAAGCGGCATATAAGCGATCTATTATAATTGATTGCCTAGCTATCTCTAACTTATAAACACTAGTGGCCCAGAATTTATTTATTACTCAATTTAAAACTACTAATTTTGCTTTCGATACTTTCATCAAATTCTGTCTGCTCGCTCTACATTCCATTAATTTTTGCATTAACATTTTTAATTATGTGGGCATTAAATCTTATAAAAATTTGACTAAACTTTCTCTCACGTACACGACATTTATTTAACCTAGTAATAAAATATGTTTAATGTAACTTGAACTGTGACCTACATATTTTGACCCACATCTCTAACATAGTTTAAAAAAATTGTTAGCGTTTAAAAGTTTTTTCTCTGCGTGCGATTCGCTCGTTCGCACGATGCGATGTGACGAATATTGAACTATAAATTCGTAGAATGCTTTTTGAAAATGTAAGGTTAACACGGAAATATGTTGGTAGGTACTTGTAAAACAGATAAAATCGACGGTTCTTCAAAAACAGTTCGGATAAAAAATCTACGTCATTTCACGGGTTCGAATCGGACTCTGGTTATTCACTTATCCGTCAGGGAACCGAACCGAATACCGAATTGTCAAAATTGTATGAAATGACGTGAAATGTCACGTCAAGTTGATACGACATAATACGTCAATTCATACATTTTTGACAATTCGGTCTTCGGTTCGGTTCCCTGACGGATAAGTGAATATCCCTGGGATCGGATGTAATATAGAGTAGTGCTAGAGTGCGGAAGCACGAGTGTTAAATTTTATAAGATAAGTAAAAAATAAAACAAGTTTTATATACAGATTAAAATCTTATCGTAGAAATACCTGCAACACGCTTAGATGACGGTCAGGAAGAACATATTATATGTAGTTTAATATGACACATATTTATTAAAATCCATGACCTAAAAATATAAAGACGCCATACGCCTTGTAAAAACTGGAAATTGGATTTTCCTTTCGTTTGACATTTCCTTAAATCATTACTACAAAGTTTATAAAATTAGTTACATTCTAAGAATAAAGCTATGAATCGAATGTCCGAGAAGCGAGGCGTCCTTGCATATTAATACTGTAATTATTTTAATTAAAACATAAGAAATATACCACTAATATTATACTCGTAAATTCGAAACCTATGATATATATTTTAATCTAGGTGTGTCCTAGGATACCGGTATCAGAGGGCCTATTGGCTATCGCCAAACGACATGTACGACACTAGAATTCATAGACAATTTTGCGTACATTACTTGCTTAAACCTCCTCATCAATATGAGTATAATAACAAACGCAGCGATGTACATCGGAGTTGTCATCAATTGTAGTGGTCGACAATTAGCCAATAGGCCCACTGATTGCATTAGAAAATGAAACTGCGTAGTATCCATCTACGACGGGATCAGTTTCCAAAATAAAAATAAATAGAAACTAACCCCACACTTAAATCTTTATCATTAACATTTCAGATGCTCGTATTCACTTCCACTCCGCACTATGTATGTTCAACCTCGGGTTTAACCTTAAGCCTCATTTTTGTCTGTCCGTCCGTCCCTCCGTCCGCGGCTTTGCGGAGAAACTTAAAAACCTAGAAAGCTGAAAATTTGCACAGTGGAGGGTAATAATTATCTTCTATTTGCTAATTCGATTTGCCAGTATACTACGGAAGCCTACATTGCGCGTAGCCCGACTAACGATTATTTATTTCATAAATCCGTCGTCACAAAGAGCAGGAACGCGCGGAAAGCATTCGCAATCCAGGAAGGAATTTTCTGTAGTTTGAATTTGTACGCACCCTTACCCATATAAAGAGGCGCGATCCGGCGCGGTCAGGTAAAACACAGAAGATCCTCGTGTCCCGGCTCTATGTGTCATCGAATTTATTTTGCTGTCAGTTGTTCTATTAAAGTATCATTTATATTTTCTTGCAAAATAAAAAATATTGAACATGGTCCATATAATTTTAATGGCTCAAACATTTACGTGACTAAAACAGGATCTAGGATGTCACGTATCACAACAAAGTAATAAGTAAGTACCATTTTATTTTTTAATCGTATCTCAAACATTTTTTTAAACTTTAAGAAGTACAAAGTACAGCCCATTTCGTGTTATCACTGACATTTTAATAAGTAACAATGATAAGTACTTTGTCTCAATAAATAATTGTAAAGATCTTCCCATACGAGAAGAAATCTCGAGGATTTTTGTTGCGCAAAGATTGCTAACTTTTTTTGTTAAAGTTGTGACGCGCGCAATAATTGTGATTTTTTTATCAGGGCATGTTTCATTGTCATTGGTATCTTTTGTATCCCACGCAGATTTTTAAGTGAAATCTATGTTTTAAGGCACAGAGATGGATTTAAAATGATATTTATTAAGAAACAAGATTTTTCTTAAAAGCCTTATTACACTGGACGCTCTCTCGCTCGCTCTATTTGATAATTTTCAAATACAAATTCATATAATTAACTTTATTTCAAAATGTATTTAATACTGAGAGCGAGAGAGCGTTATAAACCCTCTTAATTATTATGATTTCCTGTATTTAATTTGGATTGCCTATTATTTAAGTGCGACAAAAAATTAGTGGTGTTTACACTCCAACAGAACAGCAGGGTTAGACAAGCGAAATCGTTCGAGACTAACGTTAAAAAAATGTACTAGGATGACAGTCGTTGTGGAAAAACAAACGATGGCGACTCAAACTCAAACTCAAACTCAAAATTCATTTATTCAAATAGGCTACAATGGAGCACTTTTGCAAGTCAATTTTACATTTTATTTTAATATTCTACCGCTCATTCGCAAGGCACCTCTATGAGAAGAATGAGCAAGAAACTCATAGGGATTGCTTTTTTTAAATATGTGTTTACAATTATTATCTTGGTTACATAATTTATTTACAGGTGGTTGCAGAGGTTTCCAGGCATCTTTGTCTTCTATGTATTGGCTAATTTTATAATAGGCTTTCTTTTGTAATATGTCTTTAACACGGCTTTTGAATTTACCTTCTGTGAGCCCCGTTATTTCATCAGGGATTTTATTATAAAAACGTACACAATTCCCTAAAAATGATTTATGGCTCGTTTTGGACAATCTGAATCGAGGTACAGCTAACTTATTCTTATTTCTAGTATTAAAGCTATGAGTGTCACTATTTAACTTGAATTTATCTAAATTTTTTCTGACATACATAATATTTTCGTAAATGTACAAAGATGGTAGGGTCAGTATATTTATCTCTTTAAAGACCTCTTTTAAAGAGTCTCTTGGGCGCATCTCATAAATGGCACGAATTGCACGTTTTTGCAGTATGAAAATAGTCTCAATATCTGCTGCCGACCCCCACAGTAAAATACCGTATGACATTAGACTATGGAAATATGCAAAGTAAACTAATCTAGCTGTAGCTACATCTGATAGTTGCCTGATTTTATACACCGCATATGCTGCAGAGCTTAATTTCCCTGACAATACGTTAATATGATTACCCCATTGTAACTTAGAATCTATATTCATGCCAAGGAATAAAGTTGCATTGTCAAGCTTTAGTATTTCACCATCAAGAACTACATTCGATTCTATGTACCTAACGTTAGGTAATGAAAATTTCAGGCATTTAGTCTTTTTCGCATTCAATAACAGATTGTTAGCTGCAAACCATTTAGATATTACTACTAAAGCGTTATTTACATGTACAAGCTCACTATCTTTCCTATCCACTTTGAATATTAGCGAGGTATCATCGGCAAATAAAACGATGTCTGCTAGGTCTTTAACCATGTAAGGGAGATCATTTATATATGCCAGAAACAAAAATGGACCAAGTATTGACCCCTGTGGCACTCCCATTCTAACAGGATGGCTTGATGAAATGACACCGCCAATATCCACTTTCTGCTGTCTGTCCGACAAGTAAGATTCCACCAAGTTCGAGGCATTTCCATGAATTCCGTATACCTCCAACTTCCTCAGCAGTGTGCTATGATCCACACAATCAAAAGCTTTGGACTAGACTGTCGATGTGCGCAATATGACATTTTGCGTCGAAATTTCATTATGTGACTGACCAAGTGCGCCTGATCCCAAATTAGGATTTACCGGGGGTAGACTTCCTTTGCAGGAGGTCGTCTAGGTGGGTACCCCAACAGTGCCAGTTATTCTACCGCCTGAGCAATGATGTGCAAACATTACTGTGCTCCGGTAGGGCACTGTAGCTAGTGAAATTACTGGGCTAAAGTGTCTTAACATCTTATGACTCTTGAGTAAGAAGCGTTGGTGCAGTGCTTCTAGAATTTCACATTAATTGTGAAATCCTAGGTAACACTGTACTGATTATAGGCAGCGTTATCTCTTAACATCAGGAGAGCGTCTTGCTCGTCTTCTACTTCATCACATAAAAAAAAAACTCTGGAACGCGTTTAATACAAGTTTTTTAAAATCTAATTTAAACTTCTTCTTTCTCCTTTTAGTGCCTTCCCACTACTGGAGGTCGGCAGTCATCTTCTTGAATTTATCTTGTCCAGAGCAAGCCTGACAACAGATCTTCCACCTCTTGATCCCGGTTCATTGCCTGATGTTGCGGAGCCACGACAGTTTGCGCTTTCCAATGCATCGTTTTCCTGAGACTTTACCCATCATTATTGTTTCCAGCAGTTGATAGCGATAATGTCTCAAAATCTGACCTTGATATGTCAATTTTCTCTGCTTCTCAATTCTGACTAGCCCGAGCTTTTCAAGGCTCATACGATTGAGGACTAGCTAATTAAACTTATTTTAATATTAGCTTTCAATGCGTACCTGCAACACAGGAATATGTCGTGTTTTAACAAAGTGTTGAGAATGATCGCAAATGCTCCCGCAAATGCTGGTATGTCAAAAATGAGAGACTACACAAGGATACCAACAGTAGAAGCAGAAATAAAATAAAATGCCACCAAGTACCAAAAAAGTTTGTCTTGTCACCCAAATGATCTGCCAAAAACATTAATGTCAAGAGAACCTCTTAGAAGACTCAAACGAAAAATCCCTCAAGACTTAACAAAATAAATGACCATGAAGAAGGATGGGCCAATGGGCACATTCCTTACAAGACGTGCTATACTGCAACAGCTACAAACAAAGCTCATTGTCTCCAAGAGACAGATTGCCTTGGAAAAAGAATATAAAAAAAAATAAAAAAAATATTAGCTTTCAATGCGTACCTGTGTTGCAGAACTATGTCATACACTCAATAGTGAGTAATAAGTGCAGTGAACAATTGCGGGCGGGTTTCGGTTCTCACTTCCCAAATCACGACCGGTCTATACCATCGCTTCCGGTCCTTACGTAAAATGTCACTTGCATAATATCGGATTACAGACTTTTTCGTATGTAATTTAATATTATGCATTGCACTGTAAGGCCGCCACACGCTGGACGACAGCGACGCTCGACAACATCGCTGCGACATCTCAGCGTTGCTTCGCGGCTCTCTGCCGACCTACAGGGTTATTCCGGTACCAAAATCGCCTCTCTTTTTGCTATCGTTGACTGTCAAATTTTAACAAAATTAAAAAAAAAAAATCTTTAACAACAACTCTACTAATTAAATTACATACTAAAATCTCAGGGCGCAGTGTAGCGCCGCGCAGAATGTTGAATTTTAAAACACTGGGTGGAACTGGGTCTGATAATAATATGATCAATCATAATGATCACCTAGGTACCTGATTTATTACTCTTCGTGTCAATAATAAATGCGGCTTTCACAACAAATTCGAATTCGCGAAATGATGGTCCGGCCGGGGTAGTTGTAGAACATTTATTTTGGCGTGAACTCCTGGTGCAGGACACCGTAATCATAATGACGTAATGCATAACACACGGTAGTTTCCAATATCGTAAATATAGGTACCTTTATTGGTATACGTATGGGTACGGGTAGGTGTACCTACGTAATAATTAATCAACCAATCACGTCATTTAACTAATGGGCAGGTTTTTCGCATAACAACATTAAGCGAGCGCCAGAGCCATCTCGTTCTTAATGCATATTTTTTTTATCATTATAATATCGTTTGCGGTGGAAAATGTTGTTGGACAATACTCGTAGTACAATATAATTTAATTCTAATGTCAATTCTAATTAAAACTAGTTTTTTAAATGTTAAAAGATTAAATTTGTTGATTTAGATAAGACTTCGCAACGCAGACAAGAATTGCATAATATTAATTACAATTTATATGTGACTGAAAAAAAAATCATATAAGTGGTTATGTATGGGTTATGGGATATACCAGCAAATTTACTGGGTATGACGACATTTAACAACTCATATTGAGATATGAGTTTCTGTTTTTTGAATTATATAATTTGAATTATAAAACACTGGGAAAGCAATACTGATGCTTGCTATCCAGGTGTACGTAATTGCTAACAATTCCGCCGAAAAACTGGCTCATCGAGAAATCACGTGACTAAAATTTAAAAAACTAATCTTATCAAAATATGGTCTTGATTGGTTAAAAAATAAATTGTGCGGCATTTTTATTGGGAACTGTAGTACGCATGCTCTGCATTTGTCAACACTCCATTTTGATTTTGACAATTATCCATTTTGACAAGTTTTAAGGGTTAATGACGTTTTTGAACATTTGTGTAACAATATTATATTTTTTATATTTTTGCGCTTATTTAACAGCAAAAAGTGATCCCTTAACACACTTCAGTTATGTGTGGCTCCTGCACCATATCATAACACATCCTGGTATGATCAATAAGACATAAAACGAAAATATTTTCACATAGATTTGACGTTTTCACTTGAAAGGTAAATAACAGACTGAAGCCCGAAATTATAACATTTTAAGCTACCACCTTCTCCGGCAACATTTCTTATATGTCTTATATGGATCGCAGTTACTTTTCCCGACTTATTATTTATTCGTAGTTGCTATCACGAACTACCTACTTATTTACTTGCTATTTTCATTTTTTAAAGTTTTTTTTGTAAGTATCAATAAATTTTAAAAATTCGCTTTAAAATTGTTTTTATTACTGAGTAAAACAAATTAAAAATATAATTTTTTGTCACATACACATTTCACATGATTTAGAGTGCATGTGAGAGTATTTTAATGCACGTAATAAATTATAACGGCACAAGTGTTTTGGGACGACGGTTAGATCTTGTCGCAGGATTCCTTGAACTGTGACCCTGGCCTTAGGGTTGACAAAACAAATATAAGAAAAAGCGAAATAAAAAAATAAATTGAGAAAAGTAGCACTGCTACTGTAGCAGGGTCGATTTTGAAAACTAGTAATGTCCAGATGAAATGATAAAAGTGAATAATACTGGGAGGTGTTGCGTCGTCAAAAAGAAGCTTTCCAACCTGTTAAATCAAATAACTTTGATGAATAACAAGCAGACGAACTAAAATTCAGGGATGACAGTTATTGGCTCTCGTTTTCCACATCTGTTTGTTGGTCCTTTTAGTATCTAGGCGTTTGGCTACTTCCCAGTCCTCCGTCACAAAGATGATGCGGGAATGCCGCCGAGAAGTTTTAGTAGGTGTACCTATACCGTGCAGTCGCACTGAACGGGGAGTCCCACATAACTTCAAAATGTATTACGCGTATCCTCCCATTCCCCCGTAATGGAGGATACGCCTAATGTGTTTTTACTCGGCGATAACAAAAAGGGTAGTTAGTGTCCAACAATTGAAGATTTTTAATTCTTTTCTTTAAATTTATTTTTTCTCTTCATTCGTAGAGTCACATGATCTAGCTTAAATTTATGTAGTGTTTTGTTTTAATTAAAAGTTGCATCAAAACTTTCGACATCCCATAAAAAAAACGCGTCACGTCTCATCGTGTCGCTATAATTATTAAATTATTCATAAAGCAAGCTATCTCAGAATCCGACCTTTATGTTTATATGCTAACTGTTAATTGTGCAATTTTGTTGGTAATTAGAAAATATTATATTACCTTCTGAGGTTAATAAACTTGTTCTTGAAAACCTTTTTTAATTTTCTAAAGGAATCTTTAAAACTTTTGGGGGCACATCGTGGAACTTGAAATTGGCATAAGGTTAGTAAATTATGAAATACGATACTTAATGGTATGAGCATAGCTGCATTATAATATGTGTAATTAATAAAAATCAAAATACATATAATTCTGTATATATGATAGATGGTTTCTAGGTGCACCATATTTTTAAGTAAATAAAAATATGCTCAGCAAATGGAGCCAAAATTCAGAATAAATAGGCCTTCAAACATATTCTGTATTCTAAGAAAAGTCCTAAGTATCAAATAAAACGAAAAAATCTTAATATTTTTACAATAACGTATCGTGCATCCCAAAAACGTGTAAAATTTCGTAAGGTCATAATGAAATGTATTATTTAACCTCCACGGTTTCATTGATCGTGCCTAATCAGTGCAGTTTTGTGCAACTTGGTCTTGATTCTTAACTTCTTGTGGAGGTCACATCTTTATTTAATAAAAACCGATAATATTATGTATCTATCGTGGGAATAGACTTCCTCATATTTTACGCCGTCTTGCGGTCCTTTGCGAAGCTCATCCAGCTCCATCTTTGTTTTGATGAATCTAAATACTCACGAATACGATTAAATATTTCACGAGAAATATTTGATGACCCTTCAGCTTGGAAGTAAGACCTCCCGGACAATCCTTGCTAGGCTCACTATATGAGAGTGTCATTAGAACAGAGTCTTATTTTTAATAACAGACATAAAGGATATAAAAGATTGTGTACCTAATATTCTACACGTAAAATGTAAAGAGAGAGTTATCTACTCAACAAATCATAAAGAAAGTTGGTCAAACGTGTGTGGGCTCCATGCCAGGACTTTGTTCCGGTTTGACACGTACTTGAATATCTCTTGGATATCTACCAAGGGAAATTTACTAAGAGCATAACACGACATAGGTACGCTGTTGGAATTTCTATGTAATTTTTCACTATTTGCCGCTTGTTCGAAATAATTTTATAAAAAGAAATACCACACATTTATTCTAAAGCCTGTGTTCATTTCATTTTTTTACCCGTTCTTAGCTGCCTGCCACTGTTGAGTGTCGGCGTAATCGCAGCCAAGGCATGACCTCCTGCAGAAACATTCAAAGTTTTTAGTCGGTAAATAAAAACCTGGGGGTGTTCCTGCGGGACGCCATAATGCTGGGGCAGCGGGTACGCCGAAGCACTCACCCGCGGCAGGATCTTCGAACCCTTTGCTAACCTGTCTCATTATGATATCAAGTAAAGTAGATGGTCCTTGCAATAATTATGCAGTGCAATGATGGAATCATAGTGAGCGAATAACCGGCTCACGCAGTGCACGGGTGCGCGTGCGCCGACCACGATAAATTAATTGCTGTTCAATATGCACGATGCTATTGTACACCTAGATTATGTTATATAAAGGTTCTTGTTATGATCAAAAAGAAAAAAGATATAAAAAGGAAAAGAAAAAAATGGAGAAGTAGGAGAAAGGGGCAGGGGAAAGGAAGAAAGGTTTGTAATTTTTTTTTTTGGAGGGGAAAATGTTTTGCTCTACCCTTCCGCCGCGGGGGTGACGGAAGGGGAAGCGTGGGACTTGCACACCCCTCAAAACCCCCCGTGAACAGTCCTCCGCTCAATCGAGGCGAAATGGGGTCGCGAAGGCATTCACCATATAAGAAAGGTTTGTATCTATATTATGACTTATTATATTTTTTTATTAGGATATATATCTAATTAGGATATATATTAATCACTTTTACTTATCTATCATCATCATCATCATCATCATCTCAGCCGTAAGACGTCCACTGCTGAACATAGGCCTCCCCTTTGAACTTCCATATGTACCGGTTGGAAGCGACCTGCATCCAGCGTCTTCCGGCGACCTTTATAAGGTCGTCTGTCCACCTTGTGGGTGGACGTCCTACGCTGCGTTTGCTAGTCCGTGGTCTCCACTCGAGCACTCTTCGACCCCATCGGCCATCCGCTCTCCGCGCTATGTGGCCTGCTCATTGCCACTTCAGCTTGCTAATCCGCTGGGCTATGTCGGTGACTTTAGTTCGCCTACGGATCTCTTTATTCCTGATTCGATCACGTAGAGAAACCCCGAGCATAGCCCTTTCCATAGCTCGCTGTGCGACTTTGAGCTTCGAGATGAGGCCAATAGTGAAGGACCACGTTTCGGTGCCGTAAGTCATCACCGGTAACACACATTGATTAAAGACTTTCGTCTTGAGGCACTGAGGTATGTCGGACGAAAAGACGTTGCGTAGTTTCCCGAACGCTGCCCAACCGAGTTGGATTCGGCGGTTAACCTCTTTCTCGAAGTTGGACCTACCTAATTGGACTACTTGTCCTAGATAGATATATGAGTCCACAACTTCGAGTACCGAGCCTCCAACAGATACTGGGGTGGTCACAACATTGGCATTTGACATAAGCTTCGTCTTGTCCATGTTCATTTTTAAGCCCACCCGTTGGGAAGCTCGGTTGAGGTCATCGATCATCATGCTGAGTTCCTCCATCGACTTTGCCATGACTACGATGTCGTCGGCAAATCGAAGGTGAGTGATGTATTCGCCGTTGATATTGATGCCAAGTCCTTGCCATTCCAGGAGCTTGAAGGTGTCTTCCATTACGGCCGTAAACAGTTTCGGAGAGATAACGTCTCCCTGTCTTACGCCTCTTCTTAATGGAATCGCCTTCGTGCTCTGCTCCTGTACTCGGACTGACATAGTGGCGTTCTTATACAAGCACTTCAACACTTCAATGTACCAAAAGTCAATATGGCATCGCTGAAGTGACTCGAGCACCGCCCATGTTTCCACCGAATCAAAGGCTTTTTCATAGTCCACAAACGCTAAGCATAATGGCAAATTATACTCTTCGGTCTTCTGTATAACTTGCCGCAGCGTATGTATGTGGTCTATGGTACTATAGCCTCTTCGGAAACCGGCTTGTTCGGGAGGCTGGAAGTCATCAAGTCTGTGTTCGAGACGGTTCGTGATGACCCTTGAAAACAGCTTATAGACATGGCTCAGAAGCGTAATGGGTCTGTAGTTCTTCAATAGGCTGTTATCACCTTTTTTGAAGAACAGTACCACCTCGCCTCTGCTCCACGTCTCAGGCGTTTTGCCCTCGGACAAGACGGAATCAAAAAGTTTCTGGAGGACTTTAAGTACCGGTGTTCCACCCGCTCTCAGAAACTCTGAAGCTCTGAGCTCTGACTTATCTATCACTCCTGTGTTATGTATTCTGAAGTTATCCCGGGAAGTCGGTTTCTAAAAACCTATTTCCCACTTTTCCTCTGATCGCACTAAAATTTAAATATGGCAAAGTATGTACTTTGTTTTTGTTACGGCTAAATCTGTCCTGACTCTCAAGGTTCCAAATGATGTAGATAAGTATGTTCAGCTGGTAAATCCACTGGGTACATCTACTTCTCGTTTTAAAACTTGTAGCAAGTGAGTTTTTTAGCTATTTATATCATGTTTAATATTAATTCATTAATATTCAACGTAGGCATTATTTGTGTCTTATCTAGGCTGTATCACTATTCTATGACGGTAGCACCTGCATAAAATTGCAAGGAATCTGGCCGGTCTATGCCGACATCAAGGCAAACATGCAGCGTTCGTTCCACTCCATATAAACTATGTCCTTAACATTTGCAACTTCTGTCGTTTTGCTTCTCTCCTAGTACTTGAACCCTTTAAAGGTTGGAGAGGGTGGTTAGGGCAGTTTGTGGAACCTGTTTTTGTGGAATGTGCTAATTTTAGAAGCAAACTGCGCCTAAGTGGAGCCAGGCAGTCGCGACGCCAGTGGGCGGGAGTACGAATCTTCTTTTGTTTGTTCGTGGCGCCTGGTCTGCCTGTTTGTCATTTCTCAGTTTCGAGTTTCAAGGCATGTTAGGTATTCTTATTGTATTTTCAACGACTCATTTAGCACTTGAATATTTTATTTAAAATATGACTCTTACAAGGTCAGAAAAGCGATCACAGTTATACATAGGCGGATTTAGGAGGGGGGCCAGGGGGCCAAGGCCAGAAGCATTGTAAAATTACGAATTTTGCACATATTTCATGGTCAAGATTATAATTTTTTTCTCGGCTCGGCGTTCTCACATTATTAATATTTGAACTTTCTAACTGTTCAGAGCGAGCTAAACACACACTTTTCTTAGTAAAAATTATAAAATTTTTGCCCGTCTGCACCTTGCCCCCAAGAACCAAATCCTGGATCCGCCCTTGGTTATATATAATATAAGAATAATAGAGATAGTTAAACTCAAAGTTATATGTATTGATACTTAGCACATTTGTAAGCGTATCATAGCTTAAAAGCCACTTCTCTCTTCCTTATTTAAGTTTCTCTCTAGATGATTCCTATATAATTCCTTTATAATATAAGTGGTAGCTAAGCTATGATTTGTCCGCATAGAGTCGTGGAGAAATCTATCTTAGCTTTAAAATAATTTCAAACTTAAACAAGTATAAATAAAATTGCAATTGCTGTAAAAATACGTTTTGAGTTGACCCTGTATTGTACTAGGTGTGCGATATGATCTATCTGTGTTCGAAATTTCAACCCGATCCGTTCAGCGGTTTAAGATGTACGTTGATAGATCGGTCAATTAGTCACTCTTTCCTTTTATAAATATGGATTTCTTAATATCTTTGAATTGTATTTTTTTATACAGCGAAGTAAGAAGCCGAGCAAGACGCTTTCCTGATGGTAAGAGATAACGCTGCCCATAATTATTAGTACAGTGCTACACAGTATTTTACAATATTTTTTTGATGAGTGGGTGTTTTATAAGACTAATGATTTGTTATTCAACAAAGTGGTGTTTAACGATAGCCAATTTGCCAATTAAAGTAGGTTCGCCGCTAACTGTACTTTGATTGTCACAGAGTAACAGTCATCTCCATAAAAGTTACTTCGAATAACATTTGAATAACAAATTAAGGATCGCTTTTGTATGTTAAACAAACATCGCATAAGGCAGTGTTCGACCACTATAATTTTGCAGATCGTTCTTATAAGTATTAGGAATATTTTGGTCTGACGAAAAATGCAATTAAAAAATGGTAAAACTGTATACTTTCTTTAGCGTCTCCAATTTGTGATGAATATTGGATACAAACATCAAAACAAAGGATTTCGGTTCTACTCATTATTAATATTCTGAATGTCTGGATGTGTGGACTTTTATTTCAAAATCTTGGCAAAATTACTGAACGAAAGAAAGAAATAAATATACTTAGGTAATAATTGTTTATAAAAAAACCTATATATTATTTGAGCAAAAGTTGAGGGGTGGGTTATTTGATTGATTTATTTGTGTATTATTTTATTATATTTTGCCTTTTTGTAATTTTGACTTTTCGAAATAAATATTTCAGCACAATCGATTCAGCAGTTTAATGTGAAGGGGTACACATACACATACACATACTACATACAGACACACGCACACACACATCCATATTTTCGCATTTATAATATTAGTAGAACTTCTAATATTGTAGGTGACAAGTACCACCGAAGGGCATACTTAGTATTTTATATATGTGTGAGAGTTAGCGAAAGTTGCTAAACGCAAGTGCTAAGTGACACAGCACTTCAAAATACATTAAAATTGTGCGAAACCGCAAAATAAATGTTTAATACGAATTTAAAATTTAAACAGTGCTTGACCACCGGTTTTTCTCTGCCCAGGAATGCGTTACCCATCAGTCGGGGCACTACATACATATGTGTCAGACCGATTTGAAACGAAATTTTATATTTTACTTAGGAAGCGGCTCTTGAAACAAAAAAATAATTACCCTAATCGGTTAAAGGAGTAAGGAGTCTTTCGAGTAGGTAACCGGTGAACATTCTTAAAAAAGAATCCGATGAATTGTAACTATCCCTGAAATGAATTAAACTTTGATTGATTTAAAATAAAATACGGAAAACTTTATTTTGTTGGTGCAATTAATTATATAACAGTAAAATGAAAAAAAAAAACAAAACATGTTTAAATAATAATAATCACTCATTTGACAACTAGCAAAGGCTTTACTCCAACTTTGGCCGCTAACTCGTTGGTAGCGTCGATCTGTCCCTGGGAGTACACTATTGTCCCTCGTTTTGCAGTCAGCTGTGCATTGATGCGTTCCTTGTCTCCTGGTGCTAACACTGGTAGGGAGGGGTCCACCTGAAACAGAAGAAGCAGAGATTAGTAGCTAGTGAAATTACTGGGCTAAAGAGTCTTAACGTCTTATGACTCTTGAGTTTGAATATAGAAGCGTTGGTGCTGTGCGCCCAGAATTTTACATTACTGTGAAATTCTGTGCTGATTATGGGCAGCGTTATCTCTTACCAGCAGGAGATTCAGGGCGTCTTCATCGTTTTCTTACTTCTTTTCATACAAAAAATCCTTGAGGAGTTGTTCAGAGGCCCATAAAATGAGATATCATAATGCTAGGTACCTAACCTTTGCAAGAGAGCAAGAGAGTGTCTTTTAGTTTTCTGTACAAAGACAATATTATAATTGTTAAGCAAATTTTTTTAAGACTTTACTATCGATTTAAGCTATGATTCTGATAGATACGTATCTGAAATCAAATGTTTAGAGTTCAATTAAAAGTTAAGAAATGTTGCAATAATCTGAAGCTGCAGGCTTAAATGTATATAACTGTGGGTACCTACTAGCTTACATTCCTTTGGTAGAGTGGTAGTATTATTTAATTTATCCACCACACTACCCACCCGATACAATGTAATACAATAACTAAACAGCGTCTTAAGAAATCATTAAAAGTTTTATGAAATCGTAATTGTATCGATTTTCAGATTGGCAAATCATCTGACCCGGGCATTATCCTATACGCTGCGCCATTAGAGTAAGGAAAATTAAAAGTAATTTTATTTTTCTCAAAGTTTTGCAAGGATTCTTTGAATCAATTAGCGCTTGAGGCAACAAAATCAAAAACTAACTCATGCATCGATTGACGCACAATTCCCAAAAAGAGAGAACTTTTAAAATCATTATGCCAATCAAAGAACTCAATTAATATTACGAGTTACGACTAAGTCTAAATTAGTCTCTTTTCCAGGCAATTTATAACAGGTAAAATTGAAACATATTCTTATTTTTTACGACACCTATTTATAGCAGCTATCGCGTTTATATCAGTCTTATTAGTTGTTTTTCAATAATAATGATACAACCTGTTATTTGCAAGCTATACTTAGGTATCTACTTACTTATGCAGAATGTTCGAGAGACCAACTAAATTTTATATCAAGGCATTTGACACACCTCCTGAAAAAACGCAAAACGCTTGAGGCTAGCGCTAAAAATGTACAGAGATGACAATTTTTGGCGATCGTCTTTTCACAATCTTTCATATCCCAGTGGATAACAGTCATACTTCTACTAACTACCACTAGTAACATACTGATACTACTACTTCTCTACTCCACTCGTATTCTACTGGTACCAACTAATAATATACTGATATTTTTAGAGCGCTTCGCTGATTAGTGGTCAGCGGAGAACGCAAAAAATGTACTTTTGGCGTTCGGAGGTGCGACCCCTGTAGAGTTGCACTTCTAGCCAAAAATATATAAGTATTATTGATATTGTCATTATAATTGTTATTATATTACTAACGTAATGTTATTGTTGATATGGCTATATTTAATAAGACCACACAGTTTCGCCCGTTAGTAAAATTAAGTTTTAATACTCGGAACAAAAATAATGCCGTTTTAAGGCGGAGCTGTGTTTACTGCTTATAATAACGCATATTTTAAGTATGAAACCGATCACTAACATTAGATGTTCTGGATTTAAAGACCCGTTTTAAAATGCAGCGCATTGGACATCGACCTTACAATTTGCATCTAAATATAGGATCAGTAATGATGAGAAAAAAGATCATTACGGTGTAAGGTGCTTATCCACTTGGGTTGTGTCCATCAATCTTCTTGCCCATCAAATAAAAGCTGTATATGGAGTAAAAAATCCATATCGCAAATTTTTGTTAAAGTTATTGAAAAAATGCATATAGTTTTTTATTATTTAACTATCTGATCTGAATGTGAGACTCCCGTCTTGGACAGATATCCATATTTGTACATATCATTATGTCGCGATTGTTGTTGTTGAAAGGGCAGGAATATTATCAGTGGGTGATGCGTAATAATTTACCAAAGGTGGCAATTACTTTATGTATGAGCCGACTAAAATAAAATATGGCTATAATCATGTAACTTTTGAGTACTATGAGAACAATTTGTACAATTTATTAATTTTGACTTAGAAAAAGCTTTAAAAAGGTAGATCAAGCAATTGGAATAACCGCTTGATCGAGATATTAAAAGATTGAGGGGGATGAGACCACTGTACCCTATTCACCACAGATATGAATATAATATCACTTTTTTTTATTCAACAAAATAAGAAGACGAGCAAGACGCTCTCCTGATGGTAAGAGATAACGCTGCCCATAATTAGTACAGTGCTACCCAGGATTTTACAAAAGTAAAATTCTGGGCGCACTGCGCCATCACTTCTTACTTGAGAGTCATAAGATGTTAAGACTCTTCAGCCCAGTAATTTCGCTAGCTACAGTGCCCTCCTGCCGAAGCACAGTAATGTTTGCACATCACTGCTTAGGAGGTAGAATAACTGGCACTGTTGGGGGAACCCACCCGACCTCCTGCAAAGGAATTCTAGCCCCGGTGACTATAGTGTATAATAAAATAAATTAAAATATTACCGGTTCCATGCTCCTATAGTGGTTCAAACAGCTAGCCACTCTATCCCCGCAGCCAGGCGCGAAGAACTCAGGGTCTATTGCTATGAAACACTGCCCGTTGTCTGGTGGGCCACTTTGTGAGTCCAGTTCCCAGCCGCGGATCTCATGAGTCATTTTGGACCCTAGAATTGAAGTTAAAATATTAAGGGAAGATGTAATTATTTTATATCATATCGTAATTCTTTTCTATCATTAATTTCCTACTTTGATGTTAAGGGATCAATATTTTTTAGACTGTTTTACATCGGATGAAGTTATTTAAGATCTAGGTGATTAAATTGCCAGGGTGTAGAATTTTACACCTGTTAGAATGATATAAATCCGCCGGGACTCTGACACCGTGTTATTACTTAATGATTATACTAGGGCCAGGGGGCCATGTCCTTACTACCTTACTTACCGTACTATCGTAAGTCTGCGTTTTGTAATACGTCGGGAGTCTCCTGCAACACTGCGCTTGTCATTTAGAAATATCTTATATTTCTAATTAATTCTTCTTTAATTCTTCTAACAGCAATAATTATTTATAATTAAAAGTGCAAAAAGTACCAGGATATCAGAAGATATGAAGAGATATGTTAGGTAATACAAACCAGAGAGCCCGCTGCATAAGACCTCGACGAGTGCACTGAGCGCGTATCCCTTGTAACCGCTTGTGTTTTCGAAGCCTCCGAGAGGTAGCAGCCGGCCTGCTTCGAACGCCTACAAGAAAAGTCATATCAAATCTCAGTTCAATCTTTTAAATCCTACTAATATTATAACAAGTGAATTAATTTAAAAACCCCCAACGCAATATGTAAATCACCATTTCGTGGTGACGGCCATCTTGCATTTTAAATTTATCATAGTGCGTTGTATTCTACCAGTTAAGCCCTTTCATTTGATACCCATATTGAGGGTGTCGTGGAACAAAAAGGACCGGGGGTAGACTTCCTTCGCAGGAGATCGCAGTGATGTGCAATGTGCAATCATTACTGTGCTTCAGTAGGCATAGGAGGGCATTGCAGCTAGTGAAATTACTAGGCTGAAGAATCTTAACATCTTATGACTCTTGAGAAAGAAGCGTTGACGCAGTGCACCCACAATTTTACATCTTTGTGAAATCCTGGCACCTGGCAGCGTTATCTCTTACTCTTATGTAAGTATATAAAAATTGAAAAAGGGTTCCAGAGATGAATGTACCTATATGGAATTAATATGTAGCAATGCTGCCTGCATTCTGGGCACGCTGCCATCTGACAATGGTTTGGAGCACTTGGATTTTCTGTAGATTGGAGTGTGGCCGATCTGTGATAAGTGTGCTTTACTGCTCTAGTAATATATTTGCTTATTTTTCCTCTCTAAAGGCATCTGCCAGAAAAAAAGTAGAACTCACCTTCTCAGGGTCTGTAGCTACTTTCCCGTTCATTCCTAAAGCCCAACCTTCCGGGATCGGCTCTTTTTTGTGCATTTGAACTTCTATCTGTAACAAAAATCCTTACATTAAAAAGAAGAAGAGAGAACTCAAAGTACGAATCTTCTCTAGACCTTATCTTTGCCCCCATAATCACCTGCTGGCATACCATAGTTGAACACCAGAAAAAAACATCATCACACAAGATATTTATTAAAAAAATTTAACTTTAAAATCTGACTTTAAACATTAAGTCATTTCATCTAAGAGCCTTGAACATCGCTAAAGGGTCGCCTGTTTATCGATTTCCTCCGAGCCCGTTCTATCTACGGACGTCGTTGACTGCATTTTTCTGCACTTTCCATCAGGATTTGGTCACACCCAGGCCTATTATGAAGTCATATAACAGAGTCATAAACTATAAATTTATATCTTTAATGTTACCTTTCCCATAGCAACGACAGTGGAAGCCATGTCGACTACGAGGGAATCTCCGCCCGTCGCTGGTGCCGCCATCGATATGGGATTCGTTCCTAACGCTCTCTGTAACACAAAAAAAAAATGTTATATTTTCAAAGAAGCAGATCCTAGATATTCGCCATATGACCCTGGCTTTACTGAACATCATGCCGGAATACGGTCACAATCACAATTACCACT
Organism: Hemithea aestivaria; assembly: GCA_947507615.1. NCBI lineage: Eukaryota > Metazoa > Arthropoda > Insecta > Lepidoptera > Geometridae > Hemithea > Hemithea aestivaria. The sequence continues at coordinate 12,498,105 of OX382339.1, read as the reverse complement.
TGACGACACGTTTATTGTCCAGCCACCGCCGTTGCCTACCACCAGTAGGTATAGAGAGTGGAAAAAACCGCACAGAACTTCGCTTTAAAGGTACGATTCAAAGATTTTTAAGAGCTTAAGAAAAATCTTGAGCTTTGAACCTTATAGAATAAGAGCTGCTTTTTATTGTTTTAGACATGGAACGTCTTCAAAAAGTGTAAAAGTATCCAAAAGATTAGGAAAGTAACTTACGTCTTTAGCGCGTGTAGGTACCATAATAGGCGAACTGTTGGTGAAAGACATGCCTATAAGTCCTTCCTTCTCCGCCTGTATCGCCCAGTACCCAGCCATGCCGTAGTGATTGCAACCTATAATGTGAAAGTGGTTTTACTTTATAAAGATGTGGCTAAAACTCGAGTTCTCTAAAATTAGAGGGCGAAAGGTATTAACTCCGAATACATATATGTGACATTCGTCAGCAATGACATGGGTTCTGGCAGTGCAATATATAGGTGACGGTAATCGCCTAGGATACCTACGCGTATGCATCAGGAGGCCCATCTGCTGCTTATAACTGCTATTTTATAGCAAAACGGTTCGGTAGTTATTTAAAAAAGAACATATATAGGACTACTGAGTTGAATTTGGTCGGATGTTAAATTTACCAAATTTCACATTAAATTTACCTCGGTTTTTTTAGTAGGTACTTGTTAAGTAAGATAGATTTATATTCATATATCATTTTGCTTGGAGGAGGAAGACGGAGGACCGAGTTGAGTGGCGTAAATAGCTTATGTTCCAGCAATAAACCAACGTGAGCTGTCGATGATAATTCATAAATCGATAATTTTTTTTAGTATTACGTTTAGCAGCAACAATCCCAATGCCAGCTTCCTTAGCCTTCTTCACAGCGAGATCCATGCAGAAGTGGCCCACCGTGGCTCCGAGCGCGTCCTGACCGTCCACCCAGGCTGACGCAGCCGCCTCCTTCAGGATCACTGGCTTGGCGTGAGGGTTGGTCGCTTTGGAGCGGATGTCGTTTATGTACAGAACTGAAAATAATAAAGTGGCGAATATGAACGTATTTGCCGTCTAAGAAACCGGAGGTTCGTAACCAGTTACGAGCTAAATTTTAACTGGTATCGTCCTCGTAAAACAAAATGGTTTTATGAAAAGACGTTGTTTTCTTTACGAATAACTAATATTTTGTTTTTTTTTATGTGATGAAGTAGAAGACGAGCAAGACGCTCTCCTGATATTAAGAGATAACGCTGCCCATAATCAGTACAGTGTTACTTAGGATTTCACAATGATGTGAAATTCTAGGAGCACTGCACCAACGCTTCTTACTCAAGAGTCATAAGAAAAAATAAATATTATCAATAAATATGTCATGTGTATGTGTGTATTATTAATAAATATGTCATGAGAATAAATAAATATTAGATGAACAAGAACGACTAATCCAAACCACGCCGAAATTGACACCCTCGCCTCACTGTCCAATGCACCCGCAGCAACCAGCAATACCTTGAAGCTCGGACATACATACAAACGTACGACGTACTCATCCAAACGATGCAGCCCATGGCTATAATGCCCAGTTATATCAGCATGCAGTTATAGAGCCGCATGGGCCTTCGCCTCAATGACCGAAGCACCCAAAGCCATTAAGCAGACATTGGTACCTCGCACATCGTACTTACCCAATCGATTCAGCCCATGGCTATAATGCCCAGTAATATCAGCATGCAGTAGTAGACCCGCATGGGCCTTCGCCTCGCTGACCGGAGCACCCGCAGCCTCCAGGCAATCCTGCATGAATCGCCGCGACTCTTCTACTTGGACCTCTGGCATGGTTGTGGCTGGGGAAAGCGGTGTTAGTTGTATTTAATACCATGTGGGGGCGTACAGGGTGTTGAGTAACATTGTTTACTTAATTATATATCATAGACCAAGATTTTTCAGATTCTATCGATTCTGACTATTACTCGTTTATTCATGTGAGTACATAAGTATCCTAACAAGGCCTGTGGGAATGGTAACTGATTTTCAGCTGAAACATCTGGAGGAAGAAGATAAGGTATCATATTAAAATACACGCCCTTACAGTAAACGATTTATAATGTGGTGAATGGTGAAAACTCTATTTTATTCACGAATTCCGTCACAAGCTTACCTTTGATCACTTGAACTCTATTAAATTGTGCCATGTATATTACAAGGGCAGTTAATATTATCTTTTCTTAATTATTAAATTAGATCACCCTATAAGATCTAGGCCCTAGGAATATTATCTTCCGTCTATGATCAAATTTCATTACCGTCTCAGTCTAGGTGACAGTTACTATTACCACAACACACTTAGATTAGATGAAATGTTTTCCTTTATTTACGTATCTTCAGATTGGACTTAATGTACCTCTATATTATCGAAAAATCAAGCGTTGCTATATTATTATAGCAACGCTTGATTTTACCCATGTAATTCCAGATACCGAGGGAAAATCGGGGCATATATTATAATTATTCATAAAAAACCAAAATTTTCGTTTTAGGGTGATTCCTGAGAGTCAAAATTTTACGTGTCTGGGGGAATAAACTACCCGTTACATAAAAATTCTACCTAAAGGTATTTTTTTCCTGTTAGTCTAAGGTTCAATCTACTTAATGCATGATATACATCAGGTTATATTTAGCTGCAAGTATCTAAAAAAAAATGTAAAAGCCCTGAAATTTGATTACCGTGGGCTGTCCCTTACACATTTTCGGAACAAAATATATTTTTTACACTAATTTATAAAAGGAATTTAACTAATTCCTGTGATCAAAGCTGTAAAGGGTGAACTGTTATATGATCAAAAAATACGCGAAGGCTGTACTCAGCGTAGTTTTAGAAAAAATAACAAATTTAGGTTTGTCCCCGGACAAAAAGTGATTCCCATGGCGCGCGACATAACTACCCACATTTCACAAACCACAATACTTAGAAGCTTGTACGCACGCTATTGGCTAACTTCGAATGCACTCTAAACATAGTGAAGAGAGGCTCCTCCTCTCGATGTTATAAACTGGATTTACGAAGGTAAGAAATTGATTACCGTGGTTTTGGTTCACTAGATTATTGATTACCTTTTCCATGTTTAAAAATATTTTTTTATCCATTACGGTTTTTTGACTAGGGTGTGCAGTTAGGAAAAGGGTATTGTTTATCATATATTTTATTAATTTTGGTCTATAATTATGGTATTTAAAAATATTGACAAAAAACTATACAATTTTGATTTCCATGGTATTGATTCTCATGGCATTTTACCACGGTGATCAATTTTCCCCTGAGTTTTCTTGCGCATTCTTTCACTTTTTACCCAACTACAGCGAAGCCGCAGGTATGGAAGTGATTTTGACAGTTTATATTTGTATATTTCATTATTTCAGATATTTTTTTATATTGTATACATCAGATTTTTTTATATTGTACTATAGTAGACAGCCGCTCTGACTTATGCGGCACCATTATATCCCCACATTAAAAAGTCGCTCAGCGAGCTATGGAGAGGGCTATACTCGGGGTTTCTCTATGTGATCGAATCAGGAATGAGGAGATGAACTAAAGTCACTGACATATCTCCGCGGATCAGGAAGCTGAATTGGTAATGGGCAGGCCACATAGCACGTAGAGCGAATGGCTGATTGGGTCGAAAAGTGTTCAAGTGGTTACTACAGGCAAGCAAACGCAGCGTAGAACGTCTACCCACAAGTGTGGCAGACGACCTTATTTAGGTCGCTGAAAGACGCTTGAAACAGGTTGCTTCCAACACCGGTGTTATATATGGAGGTCTAAAGGGGAGGTTTATGTTCAGCAGTAGACGTCTTATGGCTGAGATGATGTATGATGAAAAAATAAAACGAAACTATGGGCTGACTGCAACTTTCAGTCCAGATTAACCTAACTAATGATAAATGTACAATCTGATGACAGCTTCTGGAGTGAATCCTGTCAGTGACTGTGACTGAGAACTTAATCTCATATTCTAGGACTATATATTCAATATTTTTGCATGTTTAAGACTGCAATACGTTGATTTTATTTAGTTTACATGATTATTATATAGAGAGCCAATATAGACCTTTTTAATACTTTATGTTTGGTGTATATCTGTTTGGATCACCGTTTTTAATCATTTCTATTTTATATGATTAGTATGTAGAGGTCAATATTTAAATAATAACATAGAATTCAAACAAAATAGTTTTAATTTTGATTCCCATGCCACACTTTATTGATTCCCGTGGCACCAAAAATTTAAATTTAAATATCTTCTGAACAAAACAAGTTATAATGATGCCTATTTGATTGATGTGCTTATAATTATGGGAAATTTGATGTTTTACATGTAAAATGCAATAATACTTTGATTTAAAATCTGCCACGGAAATCACTTAAATACGCCCGATCTCAGGATTTACCCTTTAGACAAAAAGAAAATCTGATGATTACTCGTAATTATTTTCGTCACCTTAATTAGAACCAAATAAAATGAAATGAAAAAAAAATGAAATTAAATAGGTACTCATTCTTTTCATTTTACTTAGAACCGTAGACCGTAGGAACCACGTTGAAAGAATACAACGTCGAGTATTTTACAATTATTATCACAATGCCAGAGAAAATGTTTTATTATATAATACATAATTATAATACTTTTATACTCACTCTAAGTTCACAATACCAACACTAATAAATAACTATGTCCGCATTAACTACAAGAGCAATCTTGCAACTACATAATTGGCGTTCATTAGCATTTTATTTAAATATTATTTTACGATGATATTATTGTGTGTGATAACAGCTAGAGGATAAGACATTATACGACACGTTTTTATCACTTTTTACATAATTTAATTTAGTATGGAATATTATAAACTAAGAATAATTAGGTAAAAATACGAGTAGCTGAATTACTTCTGAACGATTTTTATGATTACATTAACAGTAGCGTATCTAGATTTTTTCTTGGAAAGAGTGTCATTCATAATGATAATTATTCAGTTGTTATATAAGAGAGCAAAGGCCAACTTTAAAAAATTTTAAATGTTAGTTCGAAAAAACATTATCAAAAGGATTTTTTTTAAGAAGTCATACAGGCTACTTCCTTTTTGGAAATGGGTAGGTTCTCTTACAAATTTCACCATTTAATAGGTAGAAACAACTATTTAAGGTAGCAAACTGGGAATACTTTTAAAAATTGTATAAAAATATGAGCTAAATTTTCAAAGTATAAACAAAAGAACACTTACATTAAGTATTTTAAAATTTATAACGCCTCTGCACTGAACACTCTCACAAAACTATCTGATGTTTATCCGAAGCTATTAAAGTAAACAATCGAACTAAAATATTATGTTTATATATTGTAACTTACTTAAAGGTACATTTACTACTGTTGCTATAGCAAGAATGGAATATAAAAATACCGATAATCAAAATATTTATCGCTAGGTAAAATATACTCTAGCAGCTCTACCTATACTTACTCTACTTACTGCTTTAACTCTACTATTTACTAACTACTGTTTAGTTTATATAGGTAATTAGGTGCGTCCAGAGGTTTTATCAGCTGTACTGTAGCCTAAGTGTTATTCCAGGGTCTAAGCTATCTCTATACCAAATTTCAGCTAAATCAATCCACCCGTTTAGGCGTGAAAGAGTAATAAACATACGTCCACACATCCATACATTCTTACAAACTTTCATATTTATAATACTAGTAAAAAAAAGGCACGTGGCGGTATTTAAAAATCTAACCATCCAGATCATTTGTAATTGAATACTTTGTGCAATAAGATCACCTTTTTGTGTTGTGTATTTGTAATAAGTACGAGTATCTTCTCAAACATAGGGTGCAATATTCCCTACATTTCTCCGACAACGCAAATCTCGACGCATCTTTCACTTTTCCCATTATTCTTAGAAGTCACGTACTCATACTAAAGCTGTGGAATGGAACTATCGGATTAAAGGCATCTCCATTAAGTTAGAGTGGCTTTTCAGTTCTCCTACTAACCTGCCTTTTTAACCCATAAGTACATAATATGTACCATATAGTCGGTGGGATAAAGTTCATTTCATGGGTTTTTTTTTTGTGAAAATTGACTTTGGACAAAAATTTCAACCAACTAAATAAACAAGTGAAATTAAAAAAAAACTTTTTTATTATATTACCATCTAGCACCAAAGTAGTATTCGTCAAGACGAATCAAATGAGTCCAAACTCAATGGGGTTGCGTCGTTTAATTACGGAGTTCTTATGGCCACCTTCCAGCTCCATCATCAGATCAACTCGATGTCAAAATAATATTGCATTGTCATCCGATTTTATACATGCATGCAAACTTTTCAGCTCAATCGGAAACCGGGAAACGGATCAAACTAAACTTGCAAGATTTTATTACAGACAGACAACGGACAGATGAAAGTAAATTAAAGCTCGTAGCCATAATTTTTGAAAAAAAAAAATGAATAATATGGCAAAAATGCATTCAACTCATTTCGGCATGGTTCCGGCTTTAATTTCGTACATAGAGCTACTTGACGAAATTCTGATATGATTATAATAATATAAATATTATATTTTTCCATCGCAACAAAACAATCTACGTAAAAAACAACCGCTCATTTTAGATCTTGGCGGTTAAAATCAGTATTTATCGTAATATAGTGCTATCACATTTGTTTACTTAGGGTTTGACTCCACGAGCGTGAGCGTTGTAGCGATTTTATCATCGGTGACATCTTTGGGTAAGACAAAGTTATAATAGTACAGTTAGCAAGGGCGGATCCAGGATTTGTTTCTGGGGGGGGGGAATATTTTTTACTCCGAAATACGTGTGTGTTTAGCTCGCTCTGAACAGTTAGAAAATTCAGATATCCTTAATAATAAGTGCGCGAGCAGCTTGCTGCGAGCCCCGAGAAAAAATTATAATAAATATGTTAATTTAGAGTTTGTAACTTAGTATTTTTTGTGATTATATATCTTTAAGTAGGTATACTGTATCTGTAAAGGCGTGACTTGAGTTAGAGTTAGAAAACTGACTCCAACTAGGGTAAAGGCGGGATAGATGCCTCAGTAGGATAGATGCCTCATTTTCAAAAAACCTAACTTCCCAAACTCGCAACTAAGAAACAATAGCATAACTAAAAGCCGCAGTCACCCCGCACTTCAGTTAGCCACGGGCCGTCGTGGTGTGAGGACACGTTTTGTTCGTGTGTGAATTCATCTCCGCGGCGAACTTTACAAACACGTCAAAGTTTTAAAGGTTAGTATTTGCTGTTGTATAACTTTATAATTAGTTATTAATTCTGTTATATTTTTTATTACGTCAATATACTGATTCATCAAGTATGCATCTAGATGGAAAAGGTTGCTCATTTGTTTTTTATTTATTAAAAAAAATACTTGGGCATCTATCCCTATCAAAAAGGATAGTTGCCCTGATTTTTCGAGGTATAGGTGCCCCTTGGGGCATCTATCCTTCCGTACACTATGTATACATATGTGAGGTTTCAGTGTAGATATATTTTGAACATATTCTGTGTTCTGTTATATTTTGTGTTGACGTATATTTATATTTTTACTGGTTGTAGCAGAATCATGCCACGAAAGTATAAAAGAAAAGAAGGAGTGCGAGCTCGAGTATGTTCTTGGACTTCAGAACAATTGCAGTCGGCTTTTGAGGAAATGGACAGAAATACCATGGGGATAAACGAAATATCCCGATAGTTTGGAATTCCATCAAGAACATTGCGAAGACGTTATGCTGCTAAAAATACAACGAAGCAATTTTATTGTTATTATTTTATTTGATCTCATATGATAATTCTATTCTAACGATGACAATTAAAAGATTTAAGAATCTGCAAAACGCTTTTTATTATTATGACCGTGTTTCTAGGAGACAATTTCTATTTTAGGAGTAGCCTTCTACTGCTAAAACACCAATTGTCCTCAAAACATAATTAAATTTGGTTGATTTTTTCGTTTATACAGTGTGAAAGGCTTCTATCCCGCGCCGCAGGCATCTATCCTTCATAGTATTTTCAAGGTGGGGCAACTATCCATACCGGTAGGCATCTATCCTCAACAAAGGAGTTCTATAAAAAGCTAAAATCTGCAAAATCTGGAACTGATAGGTCCAAAAAAACAAATCACAGTTAAACATAAAGGATTAAAGTAGATAAATTCATAGACATTATTTATATAAAACTAATATTTTCAAAATTAGGAGGATATTTTAAAAAGTGAGGCATCTATACCGCCTTTACCCTATGTCTCGACTTACTTGAACTTTGGTAAAACGTGGCACTAGAAAATACTTTGAAGTGTGAAACTGTACACTGTACATGTCCCGTGATGATATAATTTAATGTTATGTTTGGAAAAACTAACTTTTTCACAAAACGAATAATTAATTCGACTTTACGAAGACGCAACTTTTGGATAATTTTGTTGCTATTGGTTTATTCCAGCTCGTGGAAAAGATTCCTTATATGAAATATATTGTTTCTGTTATCAAAACACATTATTTACTTACACTAAATTAAATGTAATTACATCTTACATAGTTACAGATAGGGGTTTAGTAAGAAATTGTTTTAACTTCAGACTATTTCTCCTTCCTACCTTTGAAATTAGTAGACCATCGATTCATAAAATTAATCATGATAAAGCTCTTTTACATAATATGAATGTAGTCTACTTTATCCATTATGTACATCTACCTTAAACATGTCAAGTTTGTCTCGGTAAAACTAGTTAACGAGGGTCCTCAGCGAGATTCAGCGATGTTTGAAAGCCCTTATTTCTTTTGGAGGAGTTATTAGTTATTGTGGAATTGTAGAGGAGGAGATAAATATCCCAGAATGCATTTTTTACCGTTAGCCACTAGCGTTTAGCTAAAGGGATTTTCAGGAGTAGCGCTTTGGGACACACTTCCAAGAACTCGAATCGCCTGCTTTATAAAGATGACACCCTCTCGCGGCTCCTCGCTACCTTGAGAGGACCCCAGTCTTGTTGCTGGATACTGGAGCAACGGGATAATTCTACACCGGATCGAAGTGCAGTCTACTTGCAGGCCCAGCACACTTTGAGGCTTGAGGTGACCCTGAAGTGGGCCGAGCTCCAGGCGGAGGGGCCTGACTTGACCTCACTTGTCAGGCCGTTTTTCTCGGCGTTAACCAAAAAAAATAGCCTTATCTTACTAATATTATCCTTCCTACTAATGTTATAAACGTGAAAGTTTGTAAGAATGTATGGATATCTGGATGTAGGTATGTTGGTTCCTCTTTCACGCCTAAACGGGTGTACCGATTGAGCTAAAATTTGGTATAGAGATACCTTAGACCTTGGAATAGCACATAAACTACTTACAGTAGGTACAGCGGGTAAGATCGCTGGACGCAGCTAGCTTGATAATATCACATAAGTTGATATAATTAGTGAAAGATGATCATGATGAATCAAACTTTAAAAATTAAAGACATGTTTTTATTGCAGCCAGAATTTCTGTGAAATGTTTGGTGTATTACATTGCTTCAATCACGTACACATTCTGAGTCATCTAGTCACCTGTCCATCTTTGGTTTCACATTTAATAGCAATGATACAAGACTATATTGCTATGTCAAAAACGCAGGTAGGGGGAATAATAAATAGGAAAATAGAATAGTATCTTATTTTTCTGATATACTTATTTAAGGAAAATGCTCTTTCAAAATGGTATATAGCGATATGTTATATAAGTATACTAGCTGTGCCCAGCGGTTTTACCCGCTGATATGTAGCCTTAAATTTGGCCTTACATACCTACCTACTTTTAGAGGTAATTTAATCATTCTTTAAATTTAGCCCATAACAATATTGTTCCAGGATGTAAACAACCTGTTTATTTATACCAAATTTTAGCTCAATCGGTTCAACCTTTTTTTTATCGACCGCCATAATTTGCGCCAGCCTCAAAGCTGACGACAGACAGAGGCGGGACGGAGCGGTAAAGCGGTCGCAATCTTCATTTCGTTCCTGCCCGCGTTCACTTTTTTTATATAAGACAGGTTACGCTACGAAGAAAGTTCCTTATTCGTAAAGGTTACGTACAAATTCGAACATTACACAAAAACTTCCCACACCGCGAGCGCTTTCCCGCCGGTGTGTGGCGTTAGCTTAAAAACCCGACAGGTGCAAATCACAATGAATGCTTTAATGTTCACATAACCGGTTAATGACTGATTGGACAGAGTAAACATTTAGCCTTACAATAACTAATAGAGTTATAGCTCATCGTCCTTGCAAACGTAATCTAGCGCTCGTCTAAAATTAATAATTGCCGGTAGGGTTGGGCAAGCATAAAAAAACTATCGATAAATATTAATCTAAAAAAAATTTTTTTTCGGCCCGCGCAACTTCGACTTATCTCAGACCAACAAAATAGTCAAGTAGGTACTCAAAAATTTCATAATCGATCAAGCCGTTTCAAAAGAGTTCAATAACTGATAATAAACAGTATGTGGCACCAAGACTTTCCTAAAATATGTACCTACATAAAATTTTCAATTAAAATTTTGTTTCTTACATAGTTTTTATTTAAAGCTTTTATACAATAAAATGGTCAGGTCAATATTATCAAGAAGTGGAATTATGAAGTGGCATTTTTTTATGAATTTGAAAAGAATTGGTCCAAAATCTATTTTGTTACTATCACTTTTATACATATACTCATTTAAAAAAATGAAGTCAAATAAAATTAATAACGACTTATAATTATCGACTATCTCTATAAAAACGGAGATCCTACTTGGTTAAAATATTTAAATATCGACATTTTAGATTCATAATGTCGATATTTAAGTATTGCGCATCCCTACGTCGGCAGTTAGCCGGGTCCTGCGCAGAGCGGCACACGTGTGGATTTAAAAAAAAACTAGTTTCTTTTTTTTACGATCGAGGAAAGAGGTCGCATTGAATTAAAAGAAGGTTTTACTATTGCATTCTCGTTTGGTGAGTTTCGATTTAATCTTGGCTTACACTTTACTTTCCTAGAATATTTTTTCGTATGTTTTTATATTGATGGGTTTGCAGACGTTTGATAACAAGGACACATTTAATAAATATACATACCTACTCGTACTGGTATCTACCGATGAGTTAGAGATTTTTAGATGATATCACTGGTTGTTATGTTATCTTTTATTTTGTAGTTGATTATTCTGATTTTTTATGTTTATAAATGGATTAAATTTTGAGTTGGTCCTATTTAAAGAGTTCATGCCCGTCGGCCCCTCTAACAACGACTATCACCCCAGTATTTTTTTAGCGTTAGGTATCCAAGAGCGTTTCTCGCATGGCTAAGGGAGCAATTTTGTAAGTTTAATGGTTTGAGATATTATATTATTATTTTAAAAGTACGAGGAATATATGGAAACCCGCTGTTAGATACTGCCCTAGAAAACACATTATTTATCTTCCTAAAATGTTTAACAAAACTATTTGATAGCTAATATCTCTTTATCTCTATTATAACAACACACTTAAATATTGTACAAATAAATAATATTGTTATCATTAAAACTACTTAATTCGCTAATTAGTGCTAAATGTACTGACGTAGTTCAAATCAAATCAAATCAAAAACATTTATTCGCTAGAATACACACAAAATAATCATATACAAAAGGTCTTAAAATTATATAATGTCAATGGTATTCAGCCTGCAAGCAGGCGTGCGAAATTTTTAGATTTAAATTATTAAACAATATCAAAATTAAAATACGAGTAATTACATAAAATGTCCCATCAAAATCTATCAATTAATCTTATTATGTCATTTGAAATCAAGATATTCCTTAATACTATAGAAACATTTTTCAGTTAACCATTTACTTAGGTGGTGTTTAAACCACAGATAAAAGAATACTAGTACAGATACCTCATCTCATACATTGAAACCGGACCGCCCTAACTCGGGCTATTCTGCGGGCTATTTAGTTTGACCTCTGTTGTCGCGAGATGGCGCTACGACAGGATCGATTTGCCATCTATCGAGGTGCCATCTATCGCGTGCCTATGGATTTACTAAACCCTTAATAGTAAGGGGCCAACAGATGGCGCTAATTTCATCGAATACAGTAGAGTAGGTAGCTGAGCAAGGATTAAGGAAGAGTAGGTAAACGCTATTTTGTTTCAATATAATATTATTATCTGCGCGTATCTCTCGCCGTTAGAACCATAAGGTTAATTGATTAGGATGTATGATTTATCAACTATTGATATCGAACCTTATGGATAGGTAAGTATCAAAAATAAGGTCGGATGTTAAATAAATCTTACTAATATTTACGTAAAAATTTGTAAGAATATTCGCACACGTAGTACAATACCGGGTCAACTCAAAAAGTATTATTACTGCAATTGCAATTTTATTTATACTTGTTTATTGTAAAAACCATAAGAAAACTAAAAAAAAAACATGCAATTTCGGTCCAGTTTTTGAGATACATTAACTGCATAAATAACTTTGTAATCCCATATAAATGTATAGGATTACAAAGTTACATTTGCAGTCAACAGTAAAAATTGTATAAAATCCAAATAATAATGTCATAATATATATGCCGTAATAATGTATAAAGCCAGGGAGGGATTATCCCGCCTTCTAGGTTTAGTCTGCTCCCATCAAGGGAGCATCGTTACATAAGATCAGGCGATATTGTGGGCAAAGGCTAACTTATAAGGAATAAAAAAAACAAAAAGTAGTGAGATACCTCCAAAAACATAACTTGTAAAAAATACCAAATCTCCTAACTCGCAGTTCTTCTACCGTAAAAAGTTGTGAGATCCCTGTATTACCAAGACGGTAAAATCTTTTGTGTTTTAAATTGGACGTAGTTAAGCGAAAATGTTCCAACCCACAAGTCGTCCAAAAATGAGTTAGATAGACTAACCCACTCAGTTTGATGTCTTCTTTCATTTGGGAACAACGTTTTCAGGCTACAAGTGACATATCCTGATATATGTTTTGTCGATATGTTCCATCCAACATTTTACTAAATTAAAATGGTTATTTATTTTATAAAATGTATCTATCCCCTTGATACATTTTGTTAATAATATTTTACCACCATATACTTGTCTTAAATGTTCCGATCATCTTGAAACATTTTTGCAAAATAACCATAACAATCATTTTACTAGATGATGTTCCAATGTTTTTGGAATGTTTTAAAAATATAACATAGTCAAAATCATCACTTTATTTTCTTGAGAAGAATGTTCCAATATTTTTGAAATATTTTAGCAAAATAATATTATAATGATCTTTTCACTTGAGTAGTTTGTTTCAAAGTTTTTGGACCATTTCAGAGTACTTTTGAGATCAATTTTCTCTGCCACTGTTTTCTGGTCTATAATAATAACTTTGAACTAGATATTGTTGGATATGCAGGTGACAGCACGGTAGTAGAGCGCTAAAGCCATTGGAGAAGAAACCCAGATAATATTATGTAGGGAGTGTATGGTTAAATAGAGCAGTTGATATTAATTCGGTTTAGTTAATTAAAAGAAACCCACAGCTAAAAGGAGTTCATTTTAGTATTAAAACTCCATTCTTTTTTAAGTGTATTCTAACTATTACCATAAACTATAAAATAAAGAATAGACCTAAAATAAATATATTTCTACTGCTTAATGATTCTGTGTTACATCAACTGAATTGGCTATCGGGCAACTGAATATTCTGGTAAAAAACGAGGCAATACATGAAGTGTAGGATATAGGAGAGTTACTTATTCTCTATCTCGTACAAATCTAGTTTTTAATGTAGTATAGTCCTCATTTTTGGGATGGTACTATCGGAGACGAGCCATAAAGCTTGTGGCGACCTAACAGTGACCAAATGCTCGTGGAATGTCATCTCCAGAGCTTTGAAAACCGCAGAAGAAAAAGTCTTTGACTTTTTTCATAAGATTCATTTTGGAGGGTATGCATAGAAATTACATCAGATCCGATTTTACAGCATCAAACGGCAATGCGGAATTCATACTTATTATAGTGGATGTAATGTATTGAGCGTTTTGCTTCTACAATTTTGTCATATTTGAAATACATGGCTGTCATCCGTCTTTTTCTCGCGATACAAATTGGCCATCTTCAAGACATGGGTTTTTTTATAAGTACTGGCTGCGTGTTGGGTCACCCGGATATGTTACAGAAGTTCGGCGGATATGTTACAGAAGTTCGGCGTTTCATGATATTAGTAAGATAAATAGTCATTTTCATAAAAAAAAACCGCACATTATTTTGTAAGGGTTGCTTCTAACAAACATAATTTACGACGTAAGTAATACCTTAAACTATCAATCGCCCACTAATTAGTCAAACAGTGTGTTTGATTCATTTTTCCAGTTAACTCCTTTAATGAAAGAAAATAAAATGTTTATTTCATTTACTATTTGATCAAAGTAATAATTAAATGTAATGATTTAACATGAATTTATGTTTAACTTGAATTTTAAAATGTTTCATTAGTTGTGGATTGTTTTTGCAAAATTCATAACCTACATATTAGTAATATAGCGAAAATGTTCCAGTACCTATTTTTTTAATTACTAAGCTAAAATAAATGCTATTTCAAAAAAAAAATTACCATTAAAAAATACTGACATATTCCTACAATAAAACTCATTATTATTTTTCTAAAATATTTCATAAATATTGGATCACTCTTTTCAAGAAAATAAGATGATGATTTTGATTTTTATATTATATGTTTAAAACAATCCAAGAATATTGGAACATTATCTAGTAAAATGATTGTTACGGTATTTTGCAAAAATGTTTCAAGATAATCGAAACATTTGAGAAAAGTAGGTATATGGTGGTTAATAATATTATACTAAAATGTTTCAAGGGGATAGATACATTTTAAAAATTAAATAATGATTTTAATCTAGTAAAATGTTGGATGGAACATATCGACAAAAAATATATCAGAATGTGACATATTTCTAGATATTTATTGTAGTCTGAACACGTTGTTCCTTAATGAAAGAAGATATAAAATTGAGTGGGTTAGTCTATCTAACTCATTTTTAGACGACTTGTGGGTTGGAACATTTTCGCTTAACTACGTCCATATTAGAAAATACTACCTACCTAGCAAATGTAAAGCACGTAGGTACATATTATTAGGTTTTTGAGTGGTCGCCCCTTTAAGTTTAGGTTACTAGTATTCTTTTATCTGTGTTTAGGATTTCACATTAAATGAAAACAAAATAGCAGCAAACTTTAAAATTTCTTGCTTCTAGTTTTATCTACCTACCTTTTATGATATTAGCGCGAAGCCGCGTGACAAGCAGGTTCGCATACTTATATAGGTAGGTCTATCGTAGATGGGAAGTGAGGTAAAGAAAAGGAAAATTAAAAGAAATAAAACACAATAGTCGAGCAAAAATTAAATATAGGTATATTTAAACAATTAAATTTAAGATAAAACCGAAATTGAAATAATATCATTTTTTTATAAGTACAAGTGCCAGCAACAGCAAATTGGTAAATTACCTATTTCTAGTCACCGAAGTGAAGTCGAGAGTGTAGTTGCAAACGATATGCGATAATAGCCAATGGGCCCTCAGGTCACTTCTTTGCGATAGTACTCAATGAAAATCCTTAATTTTTTTATTTAACTGTAACCGAACATATTGACGTGTGACACAGAAAGACACAGAAAAATTAATTCTTTGACTGGTGATATTTTTTTATTTATAGCGAAAATAAATTTATAATAATAATATGGAAATCAAGGAAAATAATGTTAAATCTTTTTTAAAGTATTTTTGAAGAATGTCATAACAATTTCATATTATAGTTTAGAGTCCTTTTCACGAAAGAGGTCCTGCGGAATTTTGCGGAACTAAATTGAATTATTTCGATAATTACCGGACTTTATGTCCTAAATATTTTTTATTAGTTAAACAAATTTAATAATAAATACATATTTAATTAAGAAATTAAATTTGAGATATTATGAGGCATTAAAAAGTTATAAATAAACTAACTTTTAAAATTTGCGATAGTGGCGCCCCGCAAAAAGGACTCCTTTCGTGAAAAGCACTCTACTTAATTTATTATAATAGGTACGTACAAAAAACGCAAGAAAATTAGAAACAGCGCCACCTACATTACGAGACAACTATTTTGAACTAAGTGAACAGTGCTTGTGTGCCAGTCTCAACGTAGTACAAAAGAATTTCCGCCAGGGTAACGCCGATAATTATTGAATTTTGTTAAATTATCGAAATTTAAACTTAAAACAAATTATTTTCATTTAACTATGCTAAGGGGATTTTTTAAAAGTAGTAAATACATTATATATTAGTCTGTTCTAAATTTTTCTCAATCGTTATTAATAAATCGATATATGTAACGCCATCTAGCGAAATTATTTTGAACTAAACTGCAACTGTTCCTTTTCGGTCCCCATGGTTTAAACTGAGTGCATTTTAAAACTTTAATACTATCAGGCAGTTTGTTATAAATAGTGATGCACATGTTATATACATTTCTTTTGTAGATATCTTTCTGGCAAGTGGGTTGGAAAAGAAGGTGTTGATATTTAGCTCTTTTTTGCCTTGTTATGACTTCACTCCGCTTCTTAAAATAGTTTGGATGGTTTCGAACGAAGATACATATGTCTTTAATATACATACAGGGCAGTGGAAGGATATTACTTTTCCTAAATAATGGCTTGCAGCTATCTAAAAACCAGGCTTTATTTATGACTCTCACGCATCTTTTTTGAACTCTGAAGGCCTTGTCTATATCTACAGAGTTGCCCCAGACTATTAAACCATAGCTAAGTACCGACGATACATAGCCGTGGTAAGCAGCTAAGGCCGCCTCTGCAGATACAGTTTGCCTCACCTTCTTTAATGCGAAAACAAATCGACTAAGCCTCTGACAAACATTTTCTACGTGCAATTTCCAGTTAAGGTGTCGATCTAAATATATTCCCAAAAACTTAAATCTATCAACTTCCTCCACTCTCTGATTTCCGTAAGCTATATCAAATGGTATTATCTGTGTGTTATACGAATTAAACTGCATTATTTTGGTTTTGTTGATATTTATGAGTAAATTATTATATTCAGTCCATTGAATTATATCCGCTAACGCTTCGTTTATTGTTTTCTGCATTGATTCTTTTTTATCACATTTAATAACTACCGTAGTGTCATCCGCGAATAAGATACATTTGTGGGATGTAACTTCTGGTAAGTCATTGATATAAACTAAAAAAAGTAAGGGACCCAGAATACTTCCCTGTGGTACACCTTTGTGATTTATAACTGATTCTGACCTAAAGTTTTTCTTAGTAAAATCTCGTTTGCCGCTACTGCTTACTACCTTAGTTACTTGTGTACACTGTCTTCTATTTTCTAAATAGCTGCTTAACCACTCTAAAGCTTTCCCCCTAATACCACAAGAGTCCAGCTTACTTAGAAGTTTCTTATGGTGGACAAAATCAAAAGCTTTTTTCAAGTCTAATAGTAATGTTACTGCAGGATTTCCGTTGTTTATAGTCTCAGTCACATTTTGTAATAAATCGAAACATGCCAAAGCAGTGGAACTCCCTTTACGAAAACCGAATTGCTCATCCCTCAATATATTCTTTCTAGTAAGAAAACTATTTAATCTAATCAACATAGCTTTCTCTAAGACTTTTGATAAAATTGGAATTATTGAAATTGGTCTGTAATTGTTTGGGTCTGCCTTGTCACCTAATTTGAATAACGGCCTTACAATCGATACTTTAAGCTGTTCGGGAAAAACACCATCCTGAAATGAAAGATTTACAACATGTGCTAGTGGATGACATATTATATCAGCACAGTGTTTCAGGACTTTGGTAGTGATTTCGTCATATCCACAAGCTTTGCTATTATTGAGAGACAATATAATTTTATAAATTTCATTCGCGTCCACAGGGTTAAGAAAAATTGAATCTGCGTTATGAAATCTTGTACTACTTGCATGTTTATTTAATGTGGTTGGTTTCTCTACTTCTAAATTATTAGAAAAATAATTATTGAAAATGTTGCTAATATCAATTGGATTTGAATATGTCTTATTATTAAAATTAATATAGTCAATATCGTTTTTATATAAATTATTACTAGTCACAGCTTCCGAAATTGCATTCCATGTCGCTTTACATTTGTTTTTGTCTTTTTGTATACGTTTTAGATTTATGTTTTTTTGTGATGTTGATATACACTTCTTAAGGATATAATTATATTTTTTAAAATTACTTTTATTAATAGCTTTGTCAGATTTAACTTCTCTAAATTTTCTATAAAGACTGCGCTTCGTCTTACACGATTTTTTTATACCCTTTGTCAACCATCTTAGTTTATACGGTTTATTAATTACTTTTACTTTAATCAAAGGAAAACACAAGTAATAAAATAAACAGAAGTCATTATAAAATAATTCAAAAGATGTGGTTGCCGATTCAGACTCATAAACATTAGAAAATGATAATGAAAATAAAGATTCATAGAACTTTTTCACATTATCGATGCCATAATCGCGTTTATATTCAAACCAATGAGATAAAGCTTTGAATTTCTTAGCCCTCAATGTCACTGATTGCGCAGTTTCATGATCAGACAGTCCAAGATGATGTATTTCAGACTTCACTTCGCCCACATTAGTAGCAATTTGGTCAATGCATGAGCTCAATCGCGTCGGTAAATTTATGTGCATCCGAAAATTATAACTGGCTAGTAGATTTTCAAGATCTTTAGATACTGGATTTTGTTTAAGAGTATCAGTTGAATGACCAGTTAATAATATGAACTTTAACTGTCACATTTATCAGTCACAAAAGGTTATTATGTAAGAGTTTTAAAGTACGCTCACCGACAATAAAATATGGATAGAAATCAATGCTGAAAATTTTCCGCGCCGCAAAAATTGACAGTTTTACACACAATATAATATAATATATTATAATGGACGAAGAACGGGCTGTGTCCAGCAGTTTTACCCGCTAAAATGTAGCTTAAAGACTAAATGTGTTATTCTTATGCTAAGCTACCTTACACATATTTCAGGTCAAATCGATTCAGCCGTTTAGACGTGAATAAGTAAAATACCCCGCGTTCGCTTATTTTTAAATACCCGTATGTTTAAGTAGTCCGGCTTCTTAGCCCCATGTATGACCCCGAGCGGCAGAAAGCATCAAACTTGGCATGCGTGTAGCTTTACCGTTCATAAGAAGAAATTTTAGTAGAAACACCCCCCACGACAATGTTTCCACTTCTCCCCCCCACTTTTATGTCCCTATTTTTAGTTTTTTGAGTTTTTCTTGAAAAGGTACTTAACATAGGTACGGAGTACGGGGCTTGGCCCCCTGCAAAATCCGCCTAAGGCCATTGTTGCTATACTTTTCCTCAAATTCCCCTCCAACCTGGTTGTCTGTAAGAGATTGCTTTATACGATAAGACTGACGATTGTTTACCCCTAGTTTCATGTTTGTCATATTATGTTCATAACTATTTCTTGTATTTTGGTATGCAATAAAGTGTCATTCTCTTCTATTTTATTCTAATAATAACATGAGGAAAAAGGGTCAATTTCAATGTTATGGCCGTTTCGATAAGCGCCAGGAAATACGTTAACCGTTACGAGGTTAATCTGTTTCGGAGAACACGACATTTTTATATATAAAATACCTCTAGAAGATCAACCCTATGTAAGTACAATCATAAAAACAATTCTGAATATGGTCCTTACCACAGTTTGTCCAATTTTACAATTATTTTTTACAAGAACTTAATATAGCGAGAATAACCTATTCATTATTTTCCTATAAGGCTTACAATTTACAGTAAAAAGTCTAAAACTATTTTCCAGTGTCACAATGGGGAAAGTAGCAACATCAGAAGCGTACAGATTCATGACGGACTGCCTCAAGGTGGTGGGAGCGGCGGCGCGAGCAGCCGAGCAGCAAGCAGAGCTGCTCGTACAAGCAGATCGGATGGGACATCCCAGTCATGGACTAAATAGACTTGGTAGGTATCATGGCCTTAAAGCTTTCATTAAAGACTGCCTCAAGGCAGTAGAAGCGGCAGCGCGAGCATTCGAGCAGCCAGCAGAGCTGCAGATCGAATGGGACTTCCCAGTCTTGGACTTAATAGACTTGGTATGTATGACCTCTTCAGAAATGTAGCAATACCAGAATTTAGAAGCCGTCAAACCTACAAATCGTAATATCCAAATCAAAATTCAGATCAATCAACAGTATAGAGGTACTCTGATGAAATAGCCTGAAATTTAATATATCATTATAATGAGTGTGTTCCAGGCCAAATCTGCTCCAACTTAGCAAATATACCAAGCATACAAAATGACCAGGTTGCGGGTCATTTTGAACGGGTCTCAGAAACTACCAATTGAGCCAATTGACTCAGATTGTCAGAGTAAAGTTGAATCTAAAACTTGATGATGTAAAACATTCACAATGATACATTGAATAGAGTTCATTAAGATAAGCAAATCAATATCTAAAATAACTGATAAAACTAAAGAACTTATTAAAATACCCCTCTATATTAACGATGTTTTTGCCACTTTATTGCAAAAATAACAATAAAAAGGGCTTATCATACAAATGAGACTGTAATCTGCCGTACTCGACCTATATTATTGACTCGTATTTGTTTTCGATTCTGATAGAATTGCTAATTTTAGACGCACTCTCATCTGTTATCGATTCTTCGTATTTTGATATATTATTTTGTGTTTATTTTCAAAATAAATCCAGAAATACGCTGTATCTATATCTAACTTGATCATAATAACCATTATACCTACCTCTATAGAGGTATACTCAATGAAAATTTTATAATCTTAAAAATATTACAAACGTGAAAGTTAGAATGGATGGATGTGTGTTTAATACTCTTTCACACTTGAACGGGTGAACCGATTGAGCTGAAATTTGGTATAGAGAAAGCTTAGACCCTGGAATGACCCATAGGTTACAGAACAGCGGGTAAAACCGCTGGGCGCAGCTAGTAATCTATAGTCTAGAAATCAATAAGTTAAACACGTTTCATCATTAGCAAATAGACGAGACGACATTATGAGTTGTAGTGGTAGATCTATAGATATTGTTGAGCTCGCCTGGGAAATTCCACACCTTTGTCTATTATCTTTATACCAAGCAGTAATGTACATACCTTATTGTATTCTAGACTAAAGGGCAATCTTGTCATACTGACAATAATTAGGTACGGAACGATTATAACATAGGTTACCTTGCGTACAATATCTACCTATTCCCTACCACTTTTAGGGCTTTTTTTTTATTCTAAATAGGCCTACGTTTGACCACATCCCACCTGATGGAAATTGAAAATGCGGTCGACGATGGTTCACGTAAGATGCCAAAAATGGTACCTATTTACTCATGCCTTGAAGATATACCCGGGCTATTAGTGTGTGCCCAAGAAAACAGAGACGATAACTATTTTTATATCTTTCCTAATAATCCCAAGAAATCTTTAAAACTAAGCCTTACCATTCCTTCCAGAAATGTACGTAAACGACATCCTAGCCGGAGCGTGCATGCCCAACAACCAGCCGACAGTGGTGAAGGAAAGTCAGTCCACAGCGCTGGTGGATGCTAACAACGTGCTGGGTGCCACTGCCAGCCACTTCGCCATGGATATAGCTATGAAGAAGGCTAGGGAGACTGGCGTTGGATGGGTTACTGTTAGAGGTCAGTTAATTTTTTATTCTATAGATACCAAACATGCTGATATGACGGTACGCCTGATGGTAAGCGCTTATTATACCCACGGTTACCTATGGATAACTGCAACACCAATGATTTACCACCATTACTTAGATTTTTTTTGTACTTGTTTGAAATTTTTCCCAGTGCGTTGCTAACCCTTTAATACTCTATTTACTCGTCATTTGAATAACCCCATGTTGTAGTTCTACGGGAAAGAACTGAAAATACGTACTCAAAGCGTTAGCCAATGTAAAAAAATTTAGGGATACAAAATTATAAATTGGCGTTTTTACCTGCAGACATCATGGAATTATCAACAATCTATTCTTATCGTAACATCTGTCGACCTTTCAAAACTAACGGCAAAAAGGGTCCCAAGTCTTGCCCTTACATTTCTTGATGTAGGGACATTTTATCTTCCCGTTGATTATTGCTCTACTTTGTTTTTTATTTAATTTTTATTGTGTTAATTAAATAACAATACTATTTCTCAACTCTATCCCACCAAAAACATTCTGTAAAAAACTAGCCAAGTCTCGATGGAGCTGCTTGTTTATCTCTAAAAAATAATGAAATCTAGACAAAGTCGTGCCAAGTCTAAGATTTCTTACTGCGATTTCTTTATTATTATAGTTAATGTTGTGTGACTTGGCCGTTGAAGGGTAGACAAGGGTATTTATATTATTATACCAGGTGCTCCATGACACCATTGCACCAATCTGTCCGCTAACCATTCATGATAGAAAATTGCCACTTGGAAAACGTTGATTGAATAACCAGTCAATTGTAGGCTTGATAAAGCTGCGTATTTCAATAATACTTATGTTTAGGCGATCCAAGTGTCATGGAGCATCTGGTTTTGTCCCCTTGTGTACCCTTCAAAGGCCAAGTCACACAACATTAACTATAATAATAAAGAAATCGCAGTAAGAAATGTTAGACTTGGCACGACTTTGTCTAGATTTCATTATTTTTTAGAGATAAACAAGCAGCTCCATCGAGACTTGGCTAGTTTTTTACAGAATGTTTTTGGTGGGATTTCACTTCTTTTTGTAGAAACGCTATATTATAAGGTTACTATAAGGCCGACAGACAGACAGGTGAAAGTAAATAAAAGCTTTTCACAATTTTAACCATTGACTGCAAATGTAACTTTGTAATCCTATACATTTATATGAGATTACAAAGTTATTTATGCAGATGAATTATCTCGAAAACGAGACCGAAATTGCATGTTTTTTTAGTTTTCCTATGGCTTATACAATAAATTCTAAGTATATACCAAATTTCAGCTCTCTGAGTTTATGGGAAGTACTAGTTCTATTTTGATGATCATGAGTGAGTGAGTGAGTGAGTGAGTGAGTGAGTGAGTGAGTGAGTGAGTGTCGAAAATGCGAAACTTTGCTTTCGCTTAACTTCAGAACTTAATGACCTACAGACTTGAAATTTTGGATTTTAAGTATGTAATTATAGCTTACTGGATGACGAAAATTTCTGTGTTCTGGTCTTATTCAGAGGTTCTCAAATAGGGGCCTGAAAATGCGGCGAAATGATTCCTGTAAAGGATGGTACGGCAGTGCTTGCTTCGCGCTCGACTTGGCGGGGGCACTACCGTGCCCCCAGATAATTTTATTATAAGTAATTATTGTTGTTTGTCTTGTGATAGAATATGTACTGATGGTGTAGGCTTCTTGAGATTCTAGTGTGCAAGTCAGTTAGGCCCACGACCCAGCTCACATAATATTACGCAGCTTCCCGAGAGTTGCGATTCGCGATGGGTCATCGCGAATCGCAACTCTCGGGAAGCTGCAGCGCCCATATTATAATAGTAGTATATTATTGGGCATTCTGTCCCACCTATCGCTCGGCATCATGCCTCGCGAAGGTGGTACAGAGCTGCCCAATAATATACTACAACCAGTATAGCTAGAAGTCTGTAATAGGTTTTCATTGAACACAGATATCATGTATGGAATCATCGGAAGAACTTATACCCGTTGCGTTCGCTACCGCGCTTGGGTAGGAACAGATCAACGCTAAGTTGGAATACCGTTATTTCTGTTGAACGGACTTCATAATATAATATCGGAATGAGTCTGTTACGTTTACGTTATTTTTCTGTTAAATAAACTGTTGCGTTCAAATTTTAAAACAGCAAAACTACACCTCGGTGTAGAAACCTCTCGGTTTTTTGGTAGGTAGGCTACTAGGGGTTCGCTCGGGACCTCGGTTTGATCAGGACTGAGGCCCGAGCTACTGCCCGTTTGCCAGTGAATTTGAGTATTTTGCTAGATACTGACTACTTTGAGGCCATCTTCACACCGCCCGGTGTACACTGTACTGCTAGTTCGCGGCCTATGAATCATCAGCATCTAGCGCGGAGGAATCGGCTTTCGATACTAGCATTTCACACCGGGCGGGTATGCTACTTTGCGTTCTCTAATGACCAACACTCCACACGTTTATCTTGAATAGTTGTATATAAGTCGAATGTAACAAAAAATGTCGTTTGCGTGTTTCAGGAAAGTGCTGAATTGCATAATTTTATTGCGCTCGTGAATTAGCACTTTGAACTTTATTTGTGTCGACATAAAAATCTAAATAGCAAATTATAAGTGTTGAGTAAGTTTGTAATCGTGCATTTTTATATAAATACGATGTTAACGACATCTAGTTCTTCTACCTACAACTTTTATTTCAATCAATATAATATATTTGTATAAACAAGCTAATCCAACAAAAATACCTAAAGCGCACTAATGCATAACACAACTTGGTTTACTATAATAATTATGCAGATGTGATCAGTTTCATACAATTCTATAACCAATTTTATTATATTTACAGATTGATTTATTATTAAAGTATTTATTATTATTAATATAGATTTATTATATACAAAGTAAAATTTAATTTTGCTCTGTAGAGGTAAATAACCGAAAGAGAGCGCGATATAGTAATAGTTTGTATAAAATGTTAATGATGTACAGTACAGACTCATTATAAATTCAACCACGTCACATTTATCATGAAATTTATCAAACAACCTCAAACATTGCACATAAACACAATTTGTGTAGACGCACCGAATACTAGATTTAGACATGGTGAATTATTACCTAACTCAATACGATGTATCATTTGTGGGCCTTCTAACTGTGGAAAAACTAATTTGTTAATTGGCCTTCTTATACATGAAAATGGTTTACAATTCCAAAATGTTTTTATTTATTCAAAAACGGTGTACCAACCTAAGTATATATTTTTAGAAAAAGTTTTGCAACGTGTACCAGGTATTTTTCTTCAAAAGTTCCAGGGAAATGAAGAAGTGTTAAAAGTCCAGGATGCTAAACCAAACTCGGTGATGGTATTCGATGACGTTGCCTGTGAAAACCAAAATATTATTCGCGATTATTTTGCTATGGGAAGGCATCGACACATTGATTGTTTTTATCTAAATCAAACCTATAGCAAAGTACCTAAACAACTAATAAGAGATAATGCTAACTTAATTATCCTTTTTAAACAAGATGATATTAATTTAAGACATGTTTATGATGAACATGTTAACACCGATATGACTTGGTTTGAATTTCGAAATATGTGTTCAAAAATATGGAGTGAACCGTATAATTACGTTGTTATTAATAAAGATTGTTCCAAAAATAGTGGGTGTTATAGAAACAAACTAGATACTTTTGTAATTTTTGATTGACAAAATGAATATAAGATCATTTCACATTGTATGATGTTAGTGTTCATCGAAAGGCTCATCATAAACAATCTCTACATAATTATGGAAAAAATACTTAAACGACAAATTGTGGATGCAGCAGAAGCTGTAAAAAGAAAAATACGAAAACTAAAAGAAATTGAAATAGATAAACAACAAGAACTTGAATCAATTTTGAAGCCCGTAACAGAACCACTAAACATAATGGCTAAAAATAGTAAAAAAAATGCTCTTCCCCATTTCCAAAAAGAAGAAACAGATATTCCGCTTGCTAATAATATAAAAGAAAACATCAAGGACAATTATTCTTATGAACACGCTTATGAATCAGATACTGACCCCTATAACACCTCATATGAATCAACAATCGAAGCAGACAATGATGATATAGATGTTTCATCTTCGTGGAAAGTATCTTCTGATGTTCCCTTTGGAGTTCGAATAGAGAACAAACAAATTATGTTAGGCTCTGCTCGCATTACATTTGACAATGATTTTATACATGTGGCAGGACGCAAGTATCGAAACACTCCTGGGTTGAAGCAATTGCTAATAAAAAAAGATTTTGATTTTAGCTTAATAAAAGATTGTGATTTAGAAAATTATAAGAGTATGTTGATTGACACAAATGCTCATCGTCGAGACTTTGATCCTAGTAAACCAATAAAAAGTAACAAAGGATCAAAATACATGCAAATAATAAAACCTCTTTTTACACCGCAAAGTATTACAACACATTTTAAAGGAAAGGGATTACCAGTGAAAAAATTGGTAAGAAAAAATATTGATTTGGTGTACTGGAATGACCCGAATGAACTAGTAGAAAGATTAAAGTTATTGATCGCGTCTCGAGATGCTGGTAATACTGGTTTAGACAATGAAATTATATCTATTATTGAAGAATTGCGTGAATGTAAAATTATCAATAAATAAATGTAAGTAAAAGAAAGAGTTTCATTTTATTTTCAACCTTTAAATAGAAAACACCTTTAAGTTTTAAGATGAATGTAGATAAATTTGGACATTATATTCATAAGAGATTGCGTTTGTCTGAACTGTTTGAGCTTAATGGTAGCTCGTTGACAAAATCAGACAACGGAAATTTTGATTTGAAATTATCCAGACTGATAGGATTAAGATATCCTCTAGATGCAAACGAAGCTGTGAACAAAGAATATGTAGATCAAATTAGAGA
The DNA here is from genome assembly GCA_947507615.1 of Hemithea aestivaria. Taxonomy (NCBI): domain Eukaryota; kingdom Metazoa; phylum Arthropoda; class Insecta; order Lepidoptera; family Geometridae; genus Hemithea; species Hemithea aestivaria. The sequence goes on along the minus strand of OX382339.1, from coordinate 12,471,337 downwards.
AAAATTAATACTTGAGTTAAATGAAGTGTTAGCTACCAGACGTTCTAAGATTTTAGCAGAAATACAAAATACAATGGATATTAAGATAAAAGCAGAGATATCAAAGGTTTTCACTCATTTAGAAAAAAACTTTTACTCGAAAACACATATAGATAATTTAATTCTGATAAAAAAAACTCCGTAATGACGAAACAACAGGTTGTCAATGAAATACATAAAGCAGCAAGAAAGAATTTCCTTCGACGATCTGTTATCCTAAAAGACATAGATGACTTATGGCAAGCCGATCTTATGGACATGCAAGCCCTAAACAAATATAATAAAGGTTTTAATTACGTATTAATTGTGATTGATTGTTTCTCAAAATATGCATGGACTGAGGCAATAAAATCTAAAGATAAACATAGTGTAACTTTAGCGTTTGAACGAATACTAGTTACAAGTCAACGTAAGCCAGTAAATTTACAAACAGATATGGGAAAAGAGTTTTATAATGAAAAATTCCAAAAACTTATGGATAAATATCATATAAATCACTATTCTACTTTCACTGTTAAGAAAGCTTCAATCGTAGAGCGATTAATCAAAATATTAAAAATAAATTATACAGAAAATTTAGTATGAATGGAAACTATAGGTGGGTAGATTCGGAATTGAAATCTACAATAGAAATTTATAATAACACAAAACATCGTACTACTAATTTCACACCCTTTGATGTTAACAAAAGGAACGTTCCTTTAATAAAAGAGAATATAAAAAAATCTCATAAATACATTCTAACGCAGTACAAACCTAAGTTTAAGGTTGGGGACAGTGTGCGTATTAGTAAATACAAACAAGTTTTTGAAAAAGGCTTCACACCTAATTGGTCTACGGAACTCTTTACAATACGACATGTCAACAATACGAAACCAATAACATACCATATAGAAGACCAACGTAAACAAACTATAGCAGGTACTTTTTATGAACAAGAACTTCAAAAAACCCATTGCCCTGGTATATATTTGATAGAAAAGATTTTGAAAAGGAAAGGAAATAAATTGTATGTGAAATGGTTAGGTTTAAGTAACGAAGAAAATAGTTGGATTGATAAATCTGTTATAGTTAGTTAATATATGAATATTATATAATTAATATTATGTCTTTACTGATTTCATTATACTTCAAGCGATGCAAGGAGGAGGACTAGTAAATGGATTGATCAACAAGTTACCATTTGAACTACATTTACCGGGCTATAACTATTGCGGGCCGGGAACGAAACTTGAGAAACGATTATTACGCGGTGACCGAGGTGTAAACAAACTAGACGAGGCTTGTATGCATCACGATATTGCATACGCGAATCACACTGACTTAGATAATCGACACAAAGCAGATTTATTATTATTAAACATGGCAAAACAAAGATTAAAATCAAAAGACGCTGGAAAAGGTGAAAAACTTAGTTCCTGGTTGGTAAGCAAAGTAATGAAAGCCAAAATTAAGTCTGGTGCAGGAGTCAAATCATTTAATAAGTTTATAACTAAAATAAAAGCTAAAATTAAAAACCTTAAATTAAAAAATAGCAAACATTTAATACACGCTGCTTATTCAGCTGCAAAAAAAATATTCCCTTGCGTTTCTCAAGTAAAAATACCTAGAATTATACCTTTACCAAAAACTGGTGGAGTACTTCCATTAATACCTATTTTTGCTGGATTGTCTGCTTTGGGAAGTTTAGCTGGAGGTGCTGCAGGCATAGCAAAAACCGTAAACGATTACAAAACTGCTCAAGAAAGTTTAAAAGAAACAGAACGACATAATAAAGCTATTGAAGCTCTAAGTATAGGTAACGGGTTATATATTAAACCGTATAGAAAAGGAAATGGTTTAATTGTAAAACGTCAAAAAAACTGATTTGTAAGCTACCTAATCGTGCCTTAACTGATATAGACATCAAAAAACATGCGTGTGACATCCCTCACTTTCGTGGAGTCTACATGAAAGATCAGTTACCGATATCTCCTCGACGTATTGAATGTGGTATTGTCAACTTAGACAATTCAATCAATGAAGGAACGCATTGGGTAGCGTATGCAAAAAATAACAATTATTGTGAATATTTCGATAGCTTTGGTGATTTAAAACCACCGCTAGAAATATTGCGTTATTTAAAACAATTTAATGTTTTCTATAATTATTCAAGATATCAAAAATTTAATAGTGTAAATTGTGGACATTTATGTTTAGAATACTTACAAGATTTTTGGAATAAAAACATATAAATTTTAAGTGCTTCTTTTATTTATATCATTTTAACCATGTCATTCACCTTGTCAATTACTGGTAACTCATCACATCTATCTACATACTATCCCGAGACAATACAATTATGTGGTCAGTACGAATGTGCTTTGTTGCATTTATCAACATATAATTCTATCCCGAACATAGATAAACATAATAATAAGTTTTACTATGGATCTAACGAGGTTATCGAAATACCTGAAGGGACTTATGAGTTACAGGATATAAGTGATTATTTGAAAGCTGAAATTAAAGACGCAACATTTAAACTAAGGTGTAATAACAATACATTGAAAACATCCTTATACTGCACTAAACAAATCAATTTTGAAAAAACAAACACTTTTAGAAGTTTATTAGGATTTAATAAGGAGATTTTGGAAGCAAATAAATGGCATATCTCAGAGTTTCCAATCAACATTTTACCGACGACCGTGGTCAGGGTTGAATGTGGGCTGGTGAGCGGTTCCTATATAAACGGAAAACCCAGTCATATTTTACATGAATTTGCTCTTAATGTACCACCAGGGTATAGAATAGTAGAAATTCCTAATAACGCAATATATTTTCCAATAAATCAAAATAATATAAGCGCCGTTAACATTAGACTACTAGATATTAATAATCAGTTGATTAATTTGCGTGGTGAAGAAGTACAATTATATCTCCATCTCAGAAGAATAAAAATATGATTGACTACAATAAATATGATCAACGACAAACAACTATAGACAGTAGTATTCGAGTCCTCAAAGAATCAAGAACTCCTTTGAAGAAGAAGAAGATAAAATTAACTAAGGAAAATAAGGCATTTCTGAAGAAAATTGGATTACGAAAATGAATATTTTAGATGTTTCATCTGCTCCGGTCTATGACAATACCGTAGAAGGAATTGAGTACCATTCATACAAACCATATGTGACAAGTTTTAACAGAAACGATGAGATTCGTATTCCTATTAACCAACAAGATTTGTACGTTTTACCGTATGCAAGCACTTTGTATTTAGAAGGAACTGTTATTGTCAAGAAAAACGATTCAAAAGATATAGTTAGCAGCGTAAATTTTACAAATAATTCCTTACTCTACTTATTTCAAGATATAAGGTACGAGTTAAATGGGGTAGAAATTGATAAAATAAAAAATTCTGGAATCACGACTACTATTAAATCGTTAATATCGATGAATGAAGCTGAGTCGAGAGTATCTCGTGCTTGGGGCTGGGATATTGAGGGTATAAAAAATGTTCAAGGGGGTAGTTTTACTGCTTCAATTCCACTCAGTAATATCCTAGGTTTTGCAGAAGATTTTAAGAAAATTGTTATAAATTGTAGACATGAACTTATATTGTTACGAAGTAATACAAATCTCAATGCTGTTATGTTAAACACAGGAGAAGTAGTGGAGGACATTCAGATAAATAAAATCATATGGCGCGTACCCCACGTAAAAGTGTCAGATAGAGAAAAAATAAGTTTACTTAAAATCTTAGAAAAAGATCGACCGCTTCAGATGATTTTTAGAAATTGGGACTTATACGAATATCCGACTTTACCTAAAACTTCTAAACATACATGGATGGTAAAAACAGCTAGTCAGATAGATAAACCGCGTTTTGTTATAATCGGCTTACAAACAAATAGGAAAAATAATTCAAAAGCTGATATGTCAAGGTTTGATCACTGCAATGTTCGAAATATAAGAGTTTACCTTAATTCAACCTATTTTCCGTACGAAAATGTAAATAATACCTTTGCGGAAAACAAATTTGCTTTATCTTATGAGCAATATGTGAATTTTCAACACTCCTATTATCGACACGGAAGAGAGCAGGCGTTAATGAGCGAAAAACAATTTAAGGATATAGCACCTTTATTTATCGTAGACTGTTCAAGACAGGTGGATAACCTAAAATCAGGCTCTGTTGTAGATGTGAGAGTGGAAATTGAATGTGATACTGATATACCAGACCAAACTTCAGCATACTGTCTTATATTAAATGATAGTATAATTGAATATAAACCATTGAGTAATACCGTAAAAAAATTATCATGACGCCTGATACTATAATAGTAGATGTTCAAGGTTTTAAAGATTTAAACAATTCATTTATAATTAAGGAGCTGGCATTAGCTACATGTCATTACACGCAAACATTTTTAGTAAAGCCTCCATATTCATTCAGATATTTAACAAATGAAGAAAAAAAGACTGTTAAATGGATAGAAAAAAACAGAGGAATTTATTGGAGTGAAGGATATATTGATTTTAGAGAATTTCAACGTTTAATAATAAATTGTCTAGAAAATAAGAAAATAATTGTAAAAGGTTTGGAGAAGATTCAATGGATAAAAGATCTAGGCGTTAAATGTAATATACTAGAAATCGAAAGTGATCAGTGTCCTACATTGTCTGTTTTGCATAAAAACTATCAAAATGATGCTATGAATTTTAATTGTTACAAACATTTAAATCAATGTGCTCTTAAAAATGTTTTATGTTTAAAAAAGTATTTAGATGAACTAAGAAAATAATACTATTTGATTATTAGATTATTAATCTATGTGACCTTAATACATAAGTTTTAAAATAAAAAACCACTTATTTAAGAAAAATTGTTTTATTTAAAACACAAAATTTTTAAAATAATTATATTACTTTTTTAAATTTGCCTCGTTAAGGATTATGTAAATAGATCCTATATATTGTATTATATAACAGGATTTAATAAAAAAAAATAATATTAAACCCAGCACTTCATAATATATAGAATCTGTTAACAAACAATCAAACCGCTGGTTTTGTGCAAACTACGCATTTTTGCAGTTCATTAACTTAACCTACATATGTGGTTGATTGTAGAAGTAATGTTATTTCATAATAATATCATTTTATAGGTTCTTATTTACTTTCACCTGTCTGTTGTCTGAATTGTATGTGTATGAAAATTATTGCAATCGAACTGCACAGATAGAGGTAGGATAGAAAAAAATAAAAGTAGGTATATTTTTCAAAATTTATTTACAGATTACATTTTTACAATAGTTATGTACATCTTAAGCTAAATATCTTATTTACAGTATTCACAACGATTTATTCTAAAATAAATGTCTTAACAAACAATTCCATATGATATTATAGACGTTTTAACAAATAAAAGTATATCAACAAGTAACATAATGCTTAATGCTACAATAAAATATTACCATAGGTACCATACATAGGTACCATATTTCATCAAAATCCGTTTCGTAGTTTATGTGTGGAGAAGGAACAAAATATACCTTTATTATTTCATAATAACTACCAACGTTTTTACTCTTACTTTAATAAAGATGCGTGTCCCCAAGCTAATGTTGATACTTTATCTACTGATATGACCCGTTTGTCATCATTGTTTGATAAAGCAATTTTATTGACACTCTGGGTAAAAATCTCGTGCTTTATAGATTTAAATATTATATTTTTCTTACGAATAATACTATCTTCAAACAGTACATTTTCGTAATCTGAAATTTTTATTTCTTCTATTAAATAGGATTTTACGCCTTTTGCTTTTTTTATTATTTTATCAGAGGTCTTAATAGAGTAAAGCTTTGCTCTTAACCCTACAAAATGAGTAATATACTGACCTCCCATTTCATCTTTAAACATTCCAGGAATTTTTTTGTTGTTTAACGGAATTTCAAATTTGTTATTAGGATTAAAATTACTTGTGTCAAAATACTGTAAGAAATTGTGTTTCAGGTCTTGATAAAAATCATTAGTGTATATTTTGTAAACAAACGAATCGGTGTCTGTGTAACATAGCTTTACTCTATCTTCATAAAATGGTTTAATTATATTATAATGAAAGTTATACATGTGTGCTTTGGAGAGTTCTAACACTGTGAATCCTATATAAATGGGTTTATTTAGTATGATCTGGTCTGGTTTCATTTGTATTGCAACTAAATTTTCGGATAGAATGCAGACACTATGGAAATAAGGATTTGCTATGAGTCTTTCAGCAGATAATGTTTTCTTTGTTTTATTATTTTGGTCTATCCATTTATTAACTAAATGAACAGTCACTCTGTTTTCCGTATTTTCCAAAGTTTTACCAAAGACACTGTTATTTAATAATTTAAAAAAGTCTTGTTCAAAAGAACTTTTTGCATTTTTTCTCAATTGTGTATTTAATTCTATGTACTCCTTTAAATAAGGACTTTGACGAAATGTGATGGCTCTATGAATTTTACGTAAAATCAATCCGTGCTCTAGACATTTTTTTAAATAAACATAGTGAATTACATAGTTATATTTATTATACAAATTAGCAATTAATTTCTTCGTTTTACCTCCTGGAGGTGTACATTTTTCAGGACAAAAAGGTAAATCGTTGTGATGTTTATGTAAAGAATCAGGATACAATAAGTCGACTTCTAAAATGAAACCCCAATCAGCATCATTTTCTATCTTCCCGATATCCAAATTAACGATTTCATTATCGCTTAGAAATCTAAAATTAGCATACGGCAAATAAGACGAAAGAGAAAACCCATACAAATTGCATGCATCAGCGTAAAATATAAAACATTCAGGGTTTTTATCATCATATTCCATCATGTATTTATTATTAGCTTTAGCATAGCGATGTGAACAAACACATAAACCACCTCTAATTCCACTTTGAATCATTCTTACAATAGCTAGATCTGAGACTAGTTCCAATTCAACGCCTGTCTTAAGTAACATAGCATCAAAGGACAAGCTAGGTGCAGTTATGTAAAAGGCAGGATCTAGTTTGTAATGTATTTTGCAGGTCTTACGAAAATTTTCAAATATATCTGTTAGTAAAAGTACGTCTGTTTTTAGGTATAAATCAGTATATTCACCCATATCTGATATGTTAAATTCATTCCAAACAGATTGTGCATGTTTGTAGTCTTCATCTGAAATATTTTTGTTAGTCAAGGAGTTACGAAAATAATGCTGACATGGTAATGAGGTTTCATCATATTTAGTCCAATGTGACATGAAGTCATACGGATATATTCCTTTACGTGTAAGCAAATTGAATTGTTTTTCATCAGGAAAATGAGACCGAAGATAAATAAAATCATCTGTTTGCATAGTTGTGGCAAGCTTATCTAAACTAGATGGTAAAAAATTAAAAGAATCCAAAAATCTTATTTGTATAAATTCATCAGTGCTAATAGGTATAAACTTTGTAAATGTTGTATATTTTTCTTTAGTCTTAGGTATAATTTTAATTTGACCTGGATATTCCGCTAATTTTTTTATGAATAAATGACAATCATACCCACTCAAATTATGAAAAAATATGGGAACAAATGTAGGTAATTTATATTTTATATTACAGTGACGATGTGCTGCACCACGGTATTGGCCGGTTATGTGACAATGGTCTCTGACTCTATCATTCCACAATAATTTTTCACAAATATGACATATGACAGCTTTTTGAAAATCCTGAGCATCTTTTTCTGTGATTATCATAGGCTGAGTTTTGGATAGAGTTCTATGTAATGCTTTAACATCTTCAATCAGATAATTAATAAATTTTGTTACACAATCATCCCCTCGATAACTTCTAAAATTGTCTATTGAAATATTATTAGATGATGCAATATTATAGGCAAAAGCGGCTGGCACGTGTCGCTGCAAAAGTGACGTATTAGCAGTATCTAAATTAAGGTCATTGGTAGGTTGAAGCAGCGTTTCGAAATCTGCATAAATTACGAATGGAATAGATTGTTTCCGATCATAATTATTAAATTTTAAAACTGATCCTTTTTCAGGAAGAGATGTGGAAACTCCTCCACACAAATGTTTTTCAATTTGATTCAAAGTAGGAAAAAATAATAGACAAGTTTCACATAAAAATAATTTGCCATGATGCTTGGTTATTTGACATCTAACTAGACGCGAGATGTTGGTTATTAAACAATAATGAGAATCAGTGTCATTTTCCAAATATAATAGGTGAATGCTCTTAGATTTATTATTAAACGTTTTATACAAAGGACCGATCACTGTTCTATTATTTTTTAACCCATAAACAAAAATATTCAAGAAAGGATTATTTTTTTCAAAAACTTCTATGTCTGAAAATGTGATGGGAAATGATAGGTCATTGACATTTAAAACGTTTCGGAAATGAGGATAGGATGTAACTCGCTCTGGATGAAGGGCTGCAGGATGTAACGCAGCTACAATACTCCACAGAAAACAATATTTATCTTTATTTTCAATATTTAAACAAGCTTTTTTATTTTTTATATATTTAGGGAGAGGTACAAACTTGGATCCCCCGAGAGGTTGATATTTACTTAAATTTAATTCCAAATGCGAATTACACAAAAATGTCCAACCACTATCCCTTTCCTGAAACTCTTCTATTTTTTTTAAAACTATCTCAATTGTCTTTTTATACATAGAATCAAAGTTATAATGCGTATTTATGACCATGTTTTTTGTCGAAAACGATTTTAATTCCTTTTCATCATTTTTAAACAAAAGAAAAAAAGAAAACAATTCAAAATTAATTTTTAGAGATGTATGTGATTGTAATGACAAATCTATAAGATTTTTCACTTGTGTCCTGATACTGTTTAGAAATATTTCGGGAAGAGCATTTATTTGTTCGTTAGGTGCAGATATTCTATAACTTGAAATTCTTCCTTTGAAGGAAGAATTAATGTTTTGTACATAATCATACAGTGGTGTTACACTGTTATTTTTATGTGCATTACTACGTAAGTGAGCCGACCATCTACGATTATCTATAAATACTTTACAAACTGAACACTCAGGCATTTTACTTATTTTAGTAATTAAACTTATTTAATAAATATAGCCTTAATAAGATGAAGCTACAATACAAATACAAAAACTCTTTATTGGGAACCAATAAAAAAGAAATAGGAAGAAAGCTAGTACGGGGTAATGCAAATTTCGGTGTATTCGTATATTTGTACTCTTTACGCAAAAACAACGAAACGGATTTTTGATGAATTTGACACGTATTTTCTTTAGATTAAAATTTGAAATAATATTACATACGTAGATATATTTTCCCAAGCGTGTAAGTCAAGGCTGCAACAGTTTCCGCTGAGTTAAAGATTTTGTCTAATCACCACACCAAACCCGATTTCTTTTCTGGAACAATAAAAATATTCTTTAAAATATGGATACCACAGATATTATATTAAAGAGATAATTTCCTATTTAAAAATGAAATAAAAGATTAGATATAAATTATTAAAAAGTAAAATTACCTGTTTCTTTATTAATGTAAAAAACGCCACTATATTATCGAACTAATTTTGAAAATAGTCTCTCCAAAATAATTATTCTGTAACAAACAAACACATTTATTATAGAGTGAACACCGAATATAACATAAGTGTATAAATATATAATTATATTAAAATAACTGTTTTACCTGATTGTGTCTAAATTTCCGCTGAATTTCGACCTCGTTGTACAATAATAATAAAATATTGTAAAGAGCCTTGGTAGACAACTATTGGAATTGTTCACATTTCACTTTTCGCTAAAACAAAAATGAAATCCATTATAATTCTTACTAAAATAAGTTTGGTAACAACTATTACGAATAATAATAATATAGAACATATTTAAAATAGATAATAAAATAAATTACCTTCAGTAAAAAGAATTAGCTTCCAATCACTGAAATTATATAAGGTAAATATTAAAACGTTTTTCTGTTAAAATAACTGGATGAACACTAACAAAATATAAGATGTGACAAAACTAACCGCGATGCGAACAGTTCATTGAACCTATTTTATCTAGAACGTAGTTCGCGTGCCAGCCGATTACTGAAATAAGCATAAGCATTGGTCAGCTATTTTTTTCCATGTAAGAATGGCACACATAATAATATATTTAAAATGCAAACTGAATGCAATGTCTTGGTAAAGGATGATCTATTTTTACAAATTGTTTACACAATATTTGAAAGTTTAATTATATGTTTCGCAAATTTACAATGATGAATTTGATCTCTAATATTTTTAACCCCGACTCAAAAACGACGGGGGTTATAAGTTTGATTTATTTCATCATACGATGTATCATCGTATGATGTCTGTCTCTTAAGATGCATAATATTTTTATACATTTTTTTAATTTCCTTCTGTAACTCATTGTGCCATCACACTCTATAAAATTTTTGATTAAATAAATAACATTTAGAATTTAATATAAAAAAAAACATCCTTTATAGTGTACATAATATATTGTTTTGTCATATGTGTTTTTATAATATATACTTACCTACTACATAGGTACCTACATACTATTTCTGCTGTTAGCAACGTTGTCAATTCTTCACTTTGATTGAATTTAATATACTATCATTTTAAAAAGTAATTTAGCAGTATTTCTTTTTACTGTAATTAGTGATTTTAAATTTAGTTGGGTTATCGATATATAAACGGTCTCTTTTTAACTTAATATTAATATCGACGAAAGCATTTGGCGCCATCGCTAACAACCTAGCGAGCCTACACAATTCGCGAATCATCCGGAGGAACCAACTCATTGTCATCTGAAAATGTAAGTCTTTTAAAAATTCTGAATCTCAATCGAGTTTAAATATGTGAATAACCTTTTTTTATTTCAGGTCTGATTCAGAAAGTTATGCGAGCGCCGAGGAGATCAAACTGAACAAATCCTCGAAGAAGAGGAAGCTGAGCGCTGCTGCTGCGTCAACCTCGAGGTAATTAAATTAAATTTTAAATATTCATGTTTGTGTATTTATTACTAACATTTGTTTTTTATTAATTATTTATTAAGAAATTATTCTGATAGAAGACTTCCGAAAGATTGTTAAATAATAATATTTCTTAATGTAACTATTTTTTCCTTGCAGTAAAAAATCATCTGACGATGATGTCTTCGGATTACGACGGAGCAACAGCAGTGCTTCTGCGACGTCCTCCTCCTCTTCAGAGTTGCCAGCCTACTTCGTCAACCGGGTCGCGAGTGGGTCGGAACGACGAAGTGCGACGACCGAGGGGGAGTTTTACGTAGATGTTAAAGTCTACAATTCCATGGACGTGCGTGGAGCGGATCCCCTAGAAGTCTGGAAGAAGGCGCTCGTTAGGATCAAATTTCAGACGAACGCCGACTCCAAGCAATGGGGGGCGGTGCGTAAATTAGTGAAGTCGGTGGACGATATATTCACCGACCCTCCTAAATTTACGCAAAAATAATGAATTATGTATATATGTATACTTATTGGTGTTAATAAATATAGTACCTACTTAATGTTTGTTTTGCTCTAATTTTTTATTTTCCTAAGAGTCTCCTCTAACATTAAGTTTAAGCTTAGGTAGGTACTTAGTAGGTAACTTACAATTTATTATTGTAGAATTGTAATTGTTCTACTATTCTATTGCTAACTTACAATAGATTAGGTAATAGTGGTTATTTAATTTATCGAAGCGCTAATGCACATGTAAATTTACTAAATCAAGTTTAGGTTAACACATTTGTTCAAAAAAGGTTCTGTTTCAATTGGATGCAAGCCTTAGTTTAGTTAAGACAGCAAGGATAACATAATATAATAAATAAGTGCTAAAGCCTAATCATTTTTAGTAGCAACGAACTTTTGGGTGACTTTGATATCTTATATTATAAGGTAAACCTCAAATATTTCGTAGGTATAAGTTTTTGTATATCTAACTAGTAGGTAGGTAGGAAATCAATTTCCGAACTTAGTTCAAGGAGACAAGCGATAGGTATATTATTATAGGAATAAGCAAATAAAACAATCGTTTTAATACAGTTAAAATAATTTTAATAATGAAAACATAACATAAGTACCTACACATAATTAGCCTATTTATAAATAATTAGAATTAATTCTATTAGCTATCTTAACTAACAAACACTCAGCCATGTCCTTGATTTCGTCTATTGGTTCAGTCACTAGATGCTGAGCGCGCACTGAAACATTTTCACAATCACTTTCACTATCACTTGTTATTAATGCTTCGGGGGTCTCCATCAAATCGTAAATTTTTATTTTTATGAGGTGAGTTCCTTTTTGACGATTTTTAAAGGAAACAAATGATTTTATAGACTTCTTTCTCTTCAAACTTAACTTCTTTGTTTTCTTCGAGTTGGTCCTTCCATGATTTTCTTCTTTAGTCGAATTCGGTTTGTTCTTTTCAAACGGCTCCTCTGATGCCATGAAGGTCAGATCGTTGAGATCCTGTGCATCTTGCAAATAACAAGATGCGAATATATCGGGCGATACACAGCGGTTACTTTCCATGTTTATTCGCAGATTGAAACAAAGGTACAATAATAATTATTGAACAAAATTTTATTATATATGTATAAATAACGCTTACTAAACGAAATCTTGTTATAACATGCAGACCTTTCTATGTCATTCACCTCTTATTCACTATTACTTCGTATGCAAAATATCTTAATTTCATCGAACTCGAATATTATTTTTGTTACAACTACTAGCGACATCTTGTACTTTTGCATTGCATTAATTCATAATTAATTTATTAGCAGCGTATAATAATATTATAAAATATAATAATATGTTTTGTTTTAAGTCATAAAAGTTTAGGTACAGCGCATAGATGTCGTTAATATATGAAATTACACGATTGCAAACTTAAGCGGCACTTATAATTTGCTATTTAGATTCTTATTTCAACACAGTTAAAGTTTATAGTGCAAATTTACGAACGCAATAAAATTGTGCAATTCAGCAGTAATCTGAAACACGCTAGTGACATTTTTTGTTGTATTCGACTAATATAGAATTATTCAAGTTAAACGTGCGGAGTGTCGATGACTAAAGATCGCAGATTAACATTTGGCCAATGTGAAACGCCCTCGAAAGTCGACTGTCCTTGCTAGGTGTTGATGATTAGAGGGGGAGAGTAGCAAGCACAAGTGCAAGCTGGCCAGTGTGAATTAGCCCTCCAAAGTAGTCATCATCTAGCTAAACAAAACCACAAATCTATGGCGAACGGGCAAGTAGCTCGGGGCTTCAAACGATAACAGAACTTCAACCGAAGTCTCGAGCAAAAACCCTAGTAACCAATCACCAAAAAACCAGAGCGGTTTCTACACCGAGGTGTAGTTTTGCTGTTTTAAAATTTGAATGCAACGCATGAACGCGACAGTTAACTTAACAGAAAAAGAACGCGAAATGAAACATAAAGATTGTGATATATGAAATCCGTTTAACAGAAATAAAGGTATACCAACGTAGCGTTGATCTGTTCGGACCGAAACGAGGTAGTGAACGCAACGGGTATAAGTTCTTGCGATGATTCCATACATGATATCTGTGTTTAATGAAAACCTATTACAGACTTCTAGCATACTGGTTGTAGTATATTATTGGACAGCTCTGTTTCACCATCGCGAGGCATGCATGTCGAGCGATAGGTGGGACAATACAGAAAATCTGTGTTCAATGAAAATCTGTAACAGACTTCTAGCACACTGGTTGTAGTATATTATTGGGCAGCTCTGTTTCACCATCGCGAGGCATGCATGCCGAGCGATAGGTGGGACAGAATGCCCAATAATATACTACTTATAATGTCTGTCGCCGTAACATCAAGAACCCGTGGTCGCGACTTTTCGACGACTCTCATTCGCAGGGACGCTGTCGTAATATTATGTGAGTTGGGTCGTGGGCCTAACTGACTTGCACACTAGAATCTCAAGAAGCCTACACCATCAGTACATATTCTGATATCTGTACATAAGCTGATGCGTAGTGGTGCCATGTCGTCGATAATCGCTATGGCTCAAATGTGGGGGCGAGCTTCCATTTAAGCTAATATTACCCCCCGCAGATTACCCCCTGGTACATTCTGTGGCTTATAGGTACTTATAATATTAATAATTGGGGTTTATACTCCAACAGAACAGGTTACCCTACTTACACTGACAGAGTCAAATCACAATTTACCTATAGTTTTTACCTTTGTTATCTTCAGGTTCAAATCACAATGGTATGGCAGGATTCTGGGCTAACAAAGCAGCCGACAAGGGGCTAATAGGCATGGCATTTACTAATACATCACCTCTCATGGCACCTACTAGAAGTAAACAGGTAAAGACATGATATTATTACTTTCACATCAGTGTAAAATCCTGGGTGGCACTGTACTGCTTATCTCTTATGATCAGGAGAGCATCTTGCTCGACATCTTACTTCTTTGAAAAAGCTTGTAGGAGGTAGGAGAATAAATATGTATTGCAACTCTGACTCTGTTCGTATTAGATGTACAAAGGAAATAAACTGAGATCATAAAAAATCTGACTAATAAAGCTCTTCTAAAAGACTTCTGGGGAGTTTTAGGGGAATTTGCACTGATGGCAACCCTCTAATCGATTTTGTACTCGTACTTTCATTTACAAGAAATTACCTGAGATTTATATCATCGTAGCATTTCCTTATTTCAGTCAGCGCTCGGCACTAATCCATTGTCAGTGGTAGCGCCGGCAGCCAACGGTGAGAAATTCTACCTCGATATGGCGACCACTGCAGTAGCTGTCGGAAAAGTAAGGGTATTTTTATTAGTTTTTTTCTTGCTTATTTTGTAAAAGTACGTCCAATTTCTTTCTCAATGCATCCGATCCGCATTCTTTAATAAAATAGCGGTCTTACGAAGCTCTAGAATTTAAAATATTTTGTATGATAGCTTACATGCACTACGGCCAAATTACTGATATATTTCTTAAGGTTGTGATATGAACGCAGACGAAGATTGCATTGTGATCAACATGAAAATTTATTATAAAAGATTTAATAAAACCTGTAATTCTTCCCTCTCTTGGAAGAAGCGAACATGTACGAATAGCTGATCGTTTGATGAACATAATTATTTATTTTTCAGATAGAAATGCAGCGACGTAAGGGCGAGCCACTCCCACACGGATGGGCGCAAGCACCTGACGGCAAAGAAACCACTGATGCTGAATTGGTAAAGATATCGTCTCAAAATATCAATTTACTACTTTATTAATGTCGTTATTGTTTGATTGGAACCATCCAGGCACCATTATATCCTGGATCGTCCAGAACTTATGCATTCTAATTGCTGATGATGTTTCTTCCAGGCGTTTAACACCAGTTGCCTGATGCCACTGGGCGGGGGAGAGGTGAACTCTGGGTATAAAGGGTTCGGACTCGGAGCAATGGTGGAGCTCTTTTGCGGGATTTCTTCAGGTAAATTGTATGATATACGACAGTATGGTTTCTGGGAGACTTCTGGAGGAACTTCAACTCTAATTTCCTTCCATTGACGATGTTTAAATGTTCATCCGGGATCTAAATACGGCCACCACGTGCGACCATAATCGCACAAAATACTTTCTGGGAGACTTCTGGAGGAACTTCAACTCTAATTTCCTATCATTGACGATGTTTATATGTTCATCCAGGATCTACATACGGTCACCACGTGCGTTCGTGGTCGCACAGTGGTGCAGGTGGTCCGGCCAACCTCGGCCACTGCTTCATAGCGGTGGACCGCGAGTGTTTCGCGCCCGGCTACGGAACCTAGAGAAACATTGATAAGGCTCTGTTGGGCGCTACGAAGTGTGCGCGGGTCTACTAGTGTTATACATTCGTACCATCCTTTGACGATGTTTATATGTTCTTCCAGGATCTAAATACGGTCACCACGTGCGTTCGTGGTCGCACAGTGGTGCAGGTGGTCCGGCCAACCTCGGCCACTGCTTCATAGCGGTGGACCCCGAGTGCTTCGCGCCCGGCTACGGAGACAGGCTCGCTGAGAGCATACAGCATTGGAGGCAGCTCGAACCGGTGAGGATATGGCTTATTAGACCTTAGTGCTTACGTGTGACACTCGCTCACAATACACATAATCTTTTACAAGCTTTATATTACTTTCACCTGTCTGTTGTCTGTCTGTCTGTCTGTCTGTCTGTCTGTAATCAAATCTTGCAAGTTTAATTTGACCCACTTCCCGGTTTCCAATTGAGCTGAAAATTTGCATGCGTGTGTAAATCGGATGACAATGCAATATTTTTATGACATCGAGCTGATCTGATGATGGAGCTGGAAGGTGGCCATAGGAACTCTGTCATAAAACAACGCAACCCCATCGAGTTTGGGCTCATTTGATTCGTCTTGACGAGTACTTTATGATGCAAGATGATAACAATAATTAAAGCTTGTTTTTAAAAAGTATTTTTTAAATTTCACTTGTTTACAATCGTACTGGATGTCTGGACGTATGTTTGTTACTCTTTCACGCCTAAACGGCTGGGCCGATTGAGCTGAAATTTGGTATAGAGATAGCTTAGACCCTGGAATAATACATAGGCTACAGTACAGCGGGTAAAACAGCTGGGCGCGGCTAGTATAACCTATTTTGACGCTACCGTATTTCGGAAGGAACGTAAAACTGCGGGTCCTGGCTTTTCCCATAAGATATGTAGAAGGCAGTCGTCAGGTCATGTTGCAGGCCTTGTTTTAATCTCAGCGACATAAAACTGCAACATATACTATAAATTGTGATTTGACTCTGACAGTGTAAGTAGGGTAACCTGTTATGTTGGAGTATAAACCCCAAATAAAAAAAAATGGGTTTATACCCCAACAGAACAGGTTACTCTGTTATCACAGTGTTACGTGCCTTCCGAAACAAGAAAGCGTCTTGGCGAAAATCTTTGCCACACTGATATTTGAACCCAGAGCCTCCGAATTATCCGACTACTGGACGAACACTAACATTTTCTTAAATAATTCGCAACCCTTTCTTATGTTTTCCAGACGGATCCATCTCTACCAGTGTTAGCTCCAGGAGACAAAGAGAAGAAAGCTGCAGAGGAAACTGACAGGAAAGGAACGGTGTCATACGTGAGGCAACAGATCGACTCCAGCGCCGCCTTGGCCAAGAGACTCAGTGTTAAACCTATGGATGTAGAGCTGGACTGAAAATGTTGGATGTGTTTTTAACCCCCACGCAAAAAAGACGGGTGTTATAAGTTTGACGTGTCTGTGTGTGTTTATGTGTCTGTCTGTGGCATCGTAGCTCCCGAACGGATGAACGGATTTTGATTTAGTTTTTTTTGTTTGGAAGTAGAGTTAGTCGAGAGTGTTCTTAGCCATGTTTGTTGGCAATCTGTCCAAGATGGCCGCCGTTACAAAATGGCGGATTATTGTACAGAAGGTTTTTACTTACTATAGTAGTTAAAGCATTAGTTATAATTATCTTTTACTAGCTGTACAGCTAGCCTATATGTTATTCCAGGGGCTGAGCTTAGTTAGAGTTAGTCCGCTAAGGCTTCTTTACGATATGTTTTGGTCATTCTTAATTCTTAAGTCTTAACATTTAGTTGCTAAGTTCGGTGCTAACTGATCACAAACATTGGATGTATCGCTTTTGATGGAAGCTGGAATAAAGAAGTAGTGTTCTCGAACAAATAAGAGCATATGAAATTTTCCAGATTTAATTTAATATATGCAAATAATAGACAGATATTTTTATATCACTTTTTAGATTGAACGAACTCTACCTATAGTGTAGTGCCTTATTTTAAAACAGTACATTAATTTAATATCTAGCTGTGATAAATATTAAACAAAATCTATTGAGAATATTAAGTGTTTTATTTTCACTTCTGTTAAACCTGGCCATGGTTTTTTTTTTTTTTTTTTTAATGACCTACGCTGTTGGTCTCAGATTGAGACCTCTACAGCTTTACCGGGCGTGTGGACCTGGCCATGGGCGTAGCCACGGTAGGGCAGAGTGGGACACTTGCCCCAATCTGGCTCTGACATGTAAGGTATTTCGAATTTGGCGCTCGAAATAAGCTGATCGCACATACTTCATGAGTCACTCAGAGGGCTTATTGGCTAATTCTCACCCACTACGATTGATGACAACTTCGATGTACATTGCTGCGTTTGTTATTATACTCATATTAATGAGGAGGTTTAAGCAAGTAATGTACGCTAAATTGTCTATGGATTCAAGTGTTTTACATGTCATTTTACGATAGCCCCTCAGTATTGTTGTTTTCTCGGCGTCCTATGATTTGCCCACCTGTTTTGTTTATTATTTAGTTACATCATGTTATTATTTAAGACTGCTGCCCTACTCTGAACCCATGGCTGGCTACGCTGATGTACCCGGTTCCTTCGTTTTGGCTCGAAGCGGAGTATGTTTAGAGTCATTGTAAACCACGACTTTTACAGTCGGCCTTACAGACACTTACAGGTAGAAAAGCGTGCAGTCAACGAACGTTACTGAAACGCGCTGCAAAAGTCGCTGTCTGAACAGGCCGCTCTTGGTCTATAAGGTATATAAAAATATTTATATATGGGCCTGTGATACTTTACTATATCAGAGTCTGAAATAAATCTTTTTATTATATTAAGGTTCTAGGGAGAGACCCTTCTCTTCGGCCAGTTCATTCTCAGGGTAAATAAAGTAAGTTAACATCTGCTTAGCTCGTCTCTTCATCCAGCTATAGAAAAACAATGGTACCAACTTACCTTAATCAGAAATGAATAATGACCTCTTCTTGCAAATGACGAGCGCTGACTTCTATCAGATCTTGTTGATGACATTTTAATAATAACAAAACCACTGAGCATATATAAAGAAACAAAACATTCTGAGAGCAATTTTCTATGTTATTTTACTTGAATATTGATTATTTTTAATCCAGGTTTTATTTTATCTCTTCACTTATAAATAAATCATTTTTGAAGAGCTTTAGTTATAATACACCTACGAAAAGTCGAACGTGAGATAAAAACGGCAGAAATCAAATCGATTTCTATTCTATCAAAATTTTAGAAAAAAGACATGGCAAGGGTAGCAGTAAAAGAATCAGTGAGGTTTATGACGGACTGCTTTAGAGCAGTTGGTGTAAACGCCGAACCAGCCAGGCAGCAAGTGGAAATGCTCATATTGGCAGACATGATGGGACATCCAAGTCACGGGCTGAATAGACTTGGTGATTTTGATTTTCTCTTTGTAGAAGTAAAGTTAACAGAAATTATAAGTTCACAAAAGAAGCTTAGAAAGGGAGTGGAAAATCAAGTCAATGCGAGAGCTGATGATTTTAGAAAGCAAAAGCCCTGTTTTTAATTTGACCTACGTTTTATATTATTGTTTATTTATTAGGTAGGTATAGGCTAGCTTTTTACCACGATATAGCTTAATCTTAAGCGTTAATGCGCCCGAAAAGAGTTAGCAAACTTAACCTAAAAAGTGGGATAAATCCCTGCCTGGTTTCACTAAACATCGTGTTCGTGGAGATCGTGTTATTGATCTCTTATTGGGACCTGTTCAGCTTTGACATTATTATTTCTGGCTATTTTCAGAGAACTATTTAAAAGATGTAACTACAGGACTATGTTGCCCCAACAACACCCCGAAAATAATCAAACAGGGTGCGACCATTGCTTTGGTAGATGCTATGAACACTTTTGGATCAACTTCTAGTCGCTTCGCTATGAACGTTGCTATAGAGCTGGCGAAGAATACTGGAATCGGATGGGTTCCTGTCAGAGGTAGGTTACCATTTACCATCCAATTTATTGCATGAATTATTTATTTATTTGCTTGCCAGAATTTACTTGAGAGGACATCTGGATTTGGGTGTTGATATTCAAGTTCAGTAAAGGTCTTTTTCAGCTTTTTCAGACTTTATGGAGGTCTATTATTATTTTTATAGTTTAGCCATCGAGAATGATGGTTGACCTTTTGGAACTATTTATTTTAGATATTCCGAATTTTTCAACGTGACACCTTACCAGGAGCTGTATTATAATCATTTCAGTACACCAATCATTTTTTTAATTTCCCAAGATTTCCCAAACACTCATGTGTGATAATTTTATAATACGTTCTTTCATCTTATGTTTTTATAAATGTATTTGAAGGTGCCAACCATAACGGCATGGAAGGAATATGGGCCCAACAGGCAGCCGATCTAGGCTACATTGGGATTGCTCTCTCCAACTCTGCGGCATTGCTTGCACCTACCAGGAGTAAAAAGGTTTATAACTCTTTTTCACAGTATCCTACTACGACATACCTTATTATAGTGTTAGGATCCATACCTACGTCTTGCTGGATAAGGACAATAATTAACTTTTAGTATATCGTCCACCCATCTAGCTGCTGGACGACTGACATTTCGTTTGCCTATACTTGGCCACCATTCAGTCAGCGTCTTTCTCCATCTGCCATCACCGCGCCTAGCCACGTGTCATTTGATATTGGTATAGATAAAGGATATTATATAGATATGGATATGGATATTATAAAGATTCTGAATATGTACAGGCCGCACTTGGCACCAACCCGTTAGCAATTGTGGCGCCAGGCAGTGACGGTGAAATGCTGTTCGTGGACATATCTACCACTGCTGTATCATTTGGAAAGGTAATTTGTTCAATACCACGTAATCCCTTTATAACACTTACATAACATTACAAATTTAAAATACTTGATACCTATCTAAAATTGTGCACAACTAAGGTGACCATTTATTTGGATCATTTAAAGCGCAGTATTTTTGTTTCCAAAAAATCAAAAGAGCCATCAGCATCATTGCTAGAGCTAAATTGTAAAAGCGGAACAGAGAGCCTGAAAGCGGGACTTCTTATCCTCAACGGGACAGTGAACTTAAAAACGGGACTCTGCCGCCAAAATCTTTACGACACTTTTAATATTGTGTAGTCTAAATAAGTCCAGTGAACAAACTCACACAGACTCTCAACAAAATTACTATCAGGCAATCAGTTATTGAACAAGTCGCTTTGTTACAGATTGAAATTCAAGTACGTAAAGGTGAACCAATACCCCCAGGTTGGGCACAAGGACCAGATGGAAAAGAGACTCTTGACGCCAATTTGGTAATTTGTAAAATTCTGAATTAGAGATTCGCTGAATTTGAAATTTACAGTTAGTTTTTTTTACCTTTTAAAATTGCACACCTGTAAGCCAAACAATAAAAATTCGCCTTTTAGGGGAAGGACCTTCAGTTTAGGGCCTTGACGAAGACTGCAAATTTCCAATTTGAATGCAGTAGTGCGGGAGTACGCATGCAATAAAACTGCAAACCGGACCACCGGACCGGTGCAGACCGGATTTGTGCAATCGGGGTGTAGATCCAAAGATGGCCAGCTAAGAAGGTCGTGCCAATGAAAATGCAGTTGGACCTACAGTTGTAGTATTGATATCTATATCTCCTTTTTCTCTAATAGGTACATATTATATCTGATTTACTTCTAGGCGCTTAAGACCAGCACCCTCATGCCTCTCGGTGGTGGAGAAATGAACTCCGGGTACAAAGGATACGGCTTAGCTGGTGTTGTGGAGTTGTTCACCAGCATAGCATCAGGTCATCCTACTATCCTTTCACTTACTAAAGAGTTATAAAAAGTTTCTTATCTTACTAGGTCTTTATTGCAGAGGCCGTCTGCAGAAGTACCACACCTTTGCCAATTCAAATTTTATTTTACTTACCAAATAACGAATTGACTTGGATTTAATTATTTATCCGCCAAGCAGTAACTCTGTGCATTACTCTGTTCCGAACTATAATGCAATTTCAAATTCAACTAATGTCTTAGAGTGACGTGCGCAGTGTAGTGCCACGCAGAAGTTTGAATTGGGCGGCACTGTGACATGGATGATCATAATCCTTACCATCAGGATTTGCTTGTCTTTTCACTCAATGTCATAAAAATACCCATTCCATAATGACCGAGGAGACGGAGGACCGAGTCGAGTGGCGTGCCATAGAGGAGGCCTATGTTCAGCAGTCAGCAGTGGGTTAACAATGATCGCGGACGAGTGCTTCGGAGTACCCGCTGCCCCGGCATTATGGCCGCAGGAACACCCCCAGGTTTTCTAGTGAAGATGCGTAATGCATCTTTCCTGGAATAAAAAAAGGCTGTTGATGAGATAACAATTAACGATAAAAAAGTCTACTGGTGTCTTGGTTAACAGGGTCGAGCTACGGTCTCAACGTTCGACAATGGCCTCGTTGGGACACAGGGCAGACCATGAACCTGGGCCAATGTTTCATGGCTATCAACCCTACCTGCTTTATGGAGGGGTTCGGTGATAGGCTCACAGAGTGCATACGTTATTGGAGGAATCTTGAACCGGTTAATACTATCTACCACTTAATTACCTATTATTTTTGTTATGACTAGCTGTGATAAGCGGGTTTACCCTGTGAAAAGTAGCCTACGAGTGTATTCCAGGGTCTAAGAAACATGAAAAAATTCAATTCTTTATGTTGTATAGAGCCTATGTAGCTTCATCCGTGACGAGGTAACACATCCACTAAAAGATATTTTAGCAAGAACTGAACCAGTTTCACAGCTGCATGAAAAGAGACTTCCAGTGTGACTTCTTAATAATATCCTATACCAACTATATTCTATTCCAGTGCAACCTGAGGGCCTATTGGTTAATTCTCACCCAATGTGATTGATGACAACTTCAATGTACATTTCTGCTTTTGTTATTCTATTCATATGAATGAGCAGGTTCAAGCAAGTAATCCTACGCAATTTTGTCTATGGATTCTAGCGTAAAATGCTAGAATCCATATAATGCTAGATCCATGTCGTTTCCAATTCGCCCTCTGAGCAATTTGCAAGGAAAGTTTAGTTGGTAACGCTTATCTATTCACCACAATATGGCAAAACTCACAGTAGCAGTACAATAAGTGACCACTAATTGCCTCGATAAATATACCTAATACCATAATATTTTTATGACCTCTTCAGACTGACCCCTGTTTACCAGTATTGGCACCAGGGGACCTAGAAAGAAGAAATTGTCAAGAAGCTCAGAGAACTGGAACTGTATCATATGTGAAGCAACAAATAGAATCCAGCGCAGCGTTAGCAGAGAGACTCAAAGTTAAACCTATGGATGTGCAGAAGAATTGCTGTTGATTAAAATTAACATTTAGGAAATATTTCTATTTTAAGGTTGAAATATAATATTATATTTTGTTGATTTTAATTAATTTTATTTGGAAAAACCAAACTTCTTTAATCATATACCATACTTCTTTGATGATATATCTGCAAAATTGAATGCTGTCAAAGTTGTCGGAAGAGACATTGATTTATTGAGAGATACTTAATTGTCAAATTTGTTATAAATCGATTATTTTTAGTGTTATACAAATATAATATAAATATTAATAAATAGGATTATTTTATCATGGGGAAGGTGGCTACAAAAGACGCAATGCGATTTATGCAGGAGTGCTTGCAAGCTGTTGGAGCTTAATGTACACCAGCTCAGCAGCAAGCAGAACTGCTCATACAGGCGGATATTATGGGACATCCAAGCCATGGACTTAACCGACTTGGTAATCTTATTATATAATATCATCTAAAAGTATATTATAAGTACTATATGCGTTATCTAGCCTTAAAACAACCATTTGTTCAGTTGCATGGATTGTAATAAGTCTGAAAAGATGTTATACATTGCGCCTTACAACTTTTACCTTTTTCGTGGAGGGGAAAATGCTTTCGCACTATCCTTCCGCTGTGGGGGTGGTATAAGACTTTGCACCCACTAAAAAACCCTCCGTGGTCAGTCCTCCGCTGAAACGAGGCGAGATAGAGTCGCGAAAGCATTTACCATCCCACCATATTCAACAATTTAACCACAAAACAATTTTAACCTGAGAGCCTATTCCAAACGACATGTTAAACACTAAAATCCACAGTCAAAATTGCGTACATTACTTGCTTAAACCTCCTCATTCATCAGCAAAGTACATTGAAGTTGTCATCAATCGTAGCGGGTGAGAATTAGCCAATAGGCCCTCTGTTCCCATTAGTTTCAAGATCTACAACTCGATTATATTATACTATACAGCTCTACCTACCTACTAGTTACAATTTCTTTAAATAAAATGCAGTAGATATTGTCACCATTTTATAATTTTTCAGAGATGTACGTAAACGATATTTTAACAGGAGTGTGCTGCCCCAACAGTACTCCAAAAATAGTGAAGCAGGGCCACGCTATTGCGGTAGTAGATGCGATGAACACTTTAGGAGCAACTTCTAGTCATTTCGCCATGGAGGTTGCTATTGAAATGGCTAAAGCTGTTGGAATTGGATGGGTTACTGTTAAAGGTGGTTAACAAGGTTTTTTTAATGGTAGGTTTGATCTTGTCTAGGAGACCATCTGCGTAGGTAGGTAGGTAATAATGTTAAGGGGTAAAAAAATAGTAATTGCTTTATTTAAAAAGTATTTTAGAAAGAAAGAAAGAAAGAAAGAAAGAAAGAAAATATTTTATTTGTTACACACACATATAAAAATTAAATAATATTAATAATATTTTATTTTTTATTTTTATTGAACGTTCTTAATAGAAATAGGAATGCCTTCATTCATTTGCAGAAAAGATGGTGTTTACAGGTGTTTTTTAAATTTTAATAAAATTGATAACTTCACCAACTAGCAAATAAGACTAAACCCGCATTAGACGTGAGCGACGCTCGAGCGTGTTACCAACAACACTGATTTACCAGCCTGTGCGCCGAGTCAAAGAGAAAAAAAAAAGAGATTACTTTCTGTGGCCGAGTGGTCACCAGTCACCGCGACAACGCAACATATGTATTGGTCGCGTCTTAGGTACTCCCATGAGAGTAGTGCATGCTAAATGTGCTGTGAGCCTAATATGTAGGAATAATTATTATAATCGTTAGCTACGCTTAATTACATATTATGTGCACACCACTCTACACACTTGTGGACAAATTATTATGTACACAAGTGGTTAATGTCATAGCATCGACCTAGCTCGGCATGGACGTAATTTGCTCCTTTGATATTGTACCTTACCATTCTTTACTTTTATAAAACTTATTTCACAACTGAGAAATTAATATTTATTGAAAAAACATTTTTAAAGCAGTTTATTGGGTAAAGTCTAAGCAACTACGAGTAAATCGTTAAAACGGCAATACAAGTCACTCTCATTGAGCGTCGGGTACCGCTACTACAGGCGTGAACTCCTGATGAAGGACATCGTAATTGTTCGAAACCGTGGTTGAGGTATTCTCAATTACCATCATCATCAGCCTATGTTCGTCCACTGCTGGACATAGGCCCCTCCCCCCATGGCACGCCACTCAACTTAGTCCTTCGTCTTTCTTTTCCATCCACTCCCAGCGAACCCCGGATATCATCGCCCCACCCCACCTCGCTCATGGGCGCCCTACACTACGTTCTCAACAATATTAGACGAGAATTGCCCGTTTTGTTGATATAAGTATAGCTATGAAAAAACCGTAGTAACTCAGACGCTATCTCGCATTGAGAAACTATATCACATCATTTATAAAGATACTAAAGACTCATTATAAGGGTATGTTCTTATATCTGGCATGTTTCAAGGTGCAAACCATTACGGCATAGCTGGATGGTGAGCTCTGAAGGCAGCCAATCAAGGCTACATCGGAATGTCCTGCACGAACACCTCTCCATTAATGACGCCCACGAGAAGTAAAAAGGTTAATTTTTATCAAATTGTATGACTGTGAAGCAAAAGCTGATAATGTGAAGGAGTTGCAGTGTTCTGGACTGAAGGGCACCAGCGAAATTACTGGACATGATGAGATTTTACAACTAACATCTTGTTCTTAGGGTGACAGGCGCAATGCAGTGCTGCTCAGAATGTTGTTTTTAAAAACCCTGTGTTCCCTATTTTGTTTTCTTCTACTTAATTTTTTTTATCAAGCAGCGTCTGTCATCTGTTGTCCGGGCCCGCATGCTCACATTCTTCGGGCATATATCGCGCCGTGACGGCCCATCTATCGATCGCCTGGTAGTAGAAGGACGAGTAGAGGGACCTAGACCACGCGGGAGATCTCCAATGCGGTGGACTGACCAAGTGAAAGCCCCCGTGGGCAGTCAATTGCACGAGTGTTCGAGAAAGGCTGCAGTACGAGACCAGTGGAGACATATTGTGAAACGGGTCACAACACAGACGTCGTAACGACCACGACCACTCTGTCAAGAGCGAAGCGACAAAGAAATAAAAAAATAAAATAAATAAATTTATTCAGTAAAAATGCATTACATGAATACAGAATGTTTAGAGAAACCTGTAACCCAAACAAGGCTCTAGACCCGTGCTATGGGCAGCAGGACTTCCTCGCCAGAGTTATACATGTACGACTAGCATAGTATACAATATCAGAATAAATTTAATTTCTTATATAATAAGAAGAAGAAGAAGACTTAATTAAAATATAATGTGATAATATGAGCAATCATGATTGCTTGCCATCGGGCACCTGATTTGCTCGCCTTGTCACCATAAAATAAATATTTAAAGTAGATATTAAATTTGGAGTGGACAGAACATCACGGTGTAAAAAAAAGCTGATGATGATGACATTGTATGTACCCAGGCTGCTCTCGGCACCAACCCGTTGGCGGTGGTGGCTCCAGCTGATTGCGGCGAAATATTCTATTTGGATATGGCTAGTACTGCGGTAGCTGTAGGAAAGGTGAGACCCTCAGATTATTGAAACGTGGAAGTATAGAATAAAGACAATTGAATACTCTTTATTGCAACCAGAGAAAAGTAGAAGTATCTTCGTTTGATTAGTTTTCTTTTCTTCAGTAGGTATTTTTTTTTCGTGATGGTTCTTTCTGGTTATATTATGTGCACTGACCACTGAGCTCTTTTTGTTCAATGGCTATGATAGTCCCAGACATTTTAGTATTTTTACCTAAAAGTTATAATAATTTACTGTGTTATGTTGGTTGTGAATAACGTCCAACTCTTACATTTCGTTTGGCGTGTTTCTGAAGTGTTACGACTTACGACTCACTATGGTGTGTGTGGCATACGGTATAGCTTCCATCAGTTCCAAGTTCAATGAGCATTTCCATCATTACTCTAAAATATGATTTCCAGATAGAAATGAAACGCAGAAAGGGTGAACCGCTGCCCTCTGGATGGGCACAAGGACCAGACGGAAAAGAAACGACCGACGCCGAATTGGTAAGGAGTATGGACTTTTGATTACTGGTAGGCTGACGTAGGCTTCGGCCGTGGCTAGTTACCACCCTCTGGACAAAAGCGTATAGCCAAGCGCTCATTACAAATACAAATAGTTTATTTTGGAAAAGTTTTACAATAAAACTTATGCTATGGAACGATGATGCCTGCGATAGTCGTGAGACTGTGTTGCAGACACCAACGCCCTCCTCCGGGTTTACACTTGAGATACAAACAATCCAAAACAATCCTGAAGTTAATTGTATAAGGTGAGTTGAAATTAAAACAAGGTTAGAAAAAAATAAAATGAATAAGCAGGTTGGTAAGATTAGTAAAATAATTCAAATGAAGGGTTTAACCTAATGTTTACATAATCAATGTAAGATTAGCAGGTGTGTGTGTATGTGTGTGTGTGTGTGTATGTGATTGAGTGTGAGAGTGTCTGTTTTTGTCATTATGTCCGGGCATGATCTTCAGTGAAGCCAGGAAGGGATATATCTAGCCTTTCTTCAGCAGGGCTATTCACTTATCCGTTAGGGAATCGAACCGAAAACCGAATTGTCAAAAATGTGTAAAATGACGCCTAAACGAGTGGACCGATTGAGCTGAAATTTTATATAGAGATAGCTTAGACTTTAGACCCTGGAATAACACATAGGCTAAAGCAGTACAGCGGGTGAAACCGCTGGGCGCAGGTAGTAGCTGCATTGAACATGAACACCGATAATGGACGTTTCTTTAATATATATTAATATATAATGACGTTTTCTTAAATCAGTTTTAATTTCCAGGCTTTTAAAACCAGTTGCCTGATGCCCCTCGGTGGAGGTGAAAAGAATTCAGGCTACAAAGGATATGGACTGGCAGCTGTTGTGGAACTGTTCTGCGGGATATCGTCAGGTTCTTTACATCATTTACTATCAATTTGAAACTAGCTTATATTCGTGATATTTTTAGCGTTCCTAATGCTTCAAGGTGCAGCAGCACCCTCAGGTCTTTTAGAGGGTAAACCGTGCGGTTCCGTCCCTTCCCTCTCAAAAGGTAAGGCCTTTGTCCAACAGCGAGAGAAACTATTTAGGCTGAAAAGACCTTCTGCGTTCTTTTTCGTGGGGAGATTTTTTTTAAACGGAACGTGCGTTAAAGCCATTTTTTATGTCGGGTAGATAGAATTTTATTTAATTTGACAACGGCTCCGAAGATTTCAAGCTTATGTTTGATAGGTTCAAACTACGGCCACAAAGTGCGGCCATGGGGCCATAAAGGAGACGGTGGGCCGGCGAACCTGGGCCAGTGCTTTGTAGCCGTCAACCCCACCTGCTTCGCCGAGGAGTTCGGCGCGCGCCTCGCAGACTGCATACGATCTTGGAGAAATCTCGAACCGGTAGGTGTTTATACCGCCAAATACATGTGAAAATGGGAGAAAAATTACTATTTTACAAGCTTTTATTTACTTTCACCTGTCTGTTGTCTGTCTGTAATCAAATCTTGCAAGTTTAGTAAGTATCCACTTCCCAGTTTCCGATTGAGTTGAAATTTTGCATGCATGTATCTATTAGTCGGATGACAATGCAATATTATTGTGACATTGCGCTGATCTGATGATGGAGCTGGAAGGTGCCCATCGCAATTAAACAACGCAACCCTATCGAGTTTTCCGTATCGTGGAATCGTGGACCACGACTTAAAAATAGTGTACCTATGTGTAATCTGTAGTTTTCTTATCCCATTGGCCCCAGACTGATCCATGCAAACCAGTAATGGCACCGGGAGATAAAGAAAGAACTCACGCCCATGAAACAGCGCAGCGTGGAACTGTCTCCTTCGTTAAACAACAAATCGAATCTAGTGCAGCGTTAGCAGCAAAACTCAAAGTTAAGCCCATGAATGTGATTTTAGATGGCGCAGGTTGCGGCAGCAAATGTCCAAAGTGAAAGGTTTTTTACTTATTTTATTGTTGAAGCCAAATGTTATTTTAGATGCTAATTAAAAATACTTTAAAAATATATATTAATATTTTGGATAAAAGTAAAAAATGGCAAATAGGCTATTCGTGTAACGTCAATAAAAAAATCTTTCACTGACTGTCAAAATGAAAAGGTTTTTTTAATCTATTTTGGCGGAAATTGGAAACACACGAAAGTGTGTTTTCCAATATTATTTGAATTCAAATTAACTTTACTTAGACTTATTATACGCTGACCATGCTATCATTTATATAGTTTACAAGTGTATAAATTCTAAAATAACAAGTAAGTAAACCAAGAGTAAAACTATTGTGCATTGGCTTCTGCATACACTTTATGCAATGTTAGCATACTTATCAAAATGTTGCATTATCATGTAATGTAGCATCAGTAGCTATTTGTTTCTTTCTAGCAACGCAAAACCCTCCTGTTAGAAAAAGAGACGTTTGTTATGCTAGTCAATGAAACGCCGCGGTAATGTGTGTATTTTTTTCTATGCTTTTGCCGGCTGAGAGGCCGCGCTTATTCCAGCGTTGCCAGTGCGTAACTTTTGTAACATTTTGCGTTACTTTTTGACCCTTTGCGTTACTTTTACGTTACTTGTCCTAAAATGTTACTTTTGCGTTACTTTTTGGGGTAATGATTTTTTTTTAAATGAACTAACAATGGAAGAATATAAAATAATAACTAAGAAACGGGACGCAATCGAAACGGAAAACAAAAATTTAAAAAAGTAAATAATATTGTCAATGTCATGGCTCGTCCACATATGCCGGTCAATGACTCTGCGAGTCGTTGGTCCAATGTTCGCCCGAGCGCACAGATTATAAATACATGCACTTGAGGCACAGATTATATAAATCAAAAAATAAAGAAAATTTAACTAGTTTAAAGTAATTATTCACACAAAATGGCTTCAAATGGTCCATGATTGATTAACATTCAAAATATAATTAAAGTCGTCAGCTATGGAGCCCAAAATGTATACCAGAAATTTACTGAAAAAAACCGTAAATATCCGAAGACATTCGTCTATAGACAAAAACTGTTCATCCATAGACAAAACACACACTCGGCAAATCTGTGTCTCGGAAAATATGTGGACGAGCCATAGGACCAACGACATCGATTCGAATGTAATGTGCCCAAACTCGACAGGTTTACTTATAGCCATTGAAGAGTTTCATTAGACACCTGCTGGCTCCATCATCAGATCAGCTCAGTGGTACCAGATTATAAAACTGTCATTAGATTTCTAGAAATTTGCAAAATTTTATTATGATACAACCAGAAGTTGGTCAAATTTTATTTGTAAGAATTTTTTACCGACTTTGTATGGAAAACTAATTTAAGCGTCTTCAAAATAGACCATGTTTGGAAGCTCATAGCTGGACAACGATTGGAGATAGATAAAAAGTCTCAAGGCCGAAGTTTGGAAATTTTTATGAGGTTTAATAATGTAGTACAACAAAATATCGTACAACGCAGTTTCTGACATATAAGCAAAAAACCTAAAAATGGGACCTTTTTCGGCCTCCCTCCCCCCCTCGGGTTCGCCTTGGAGGGGTGGCGGGGACTTTTAGTATGTTTATCTCCTTATTAGTCCAAACAAAGTTCTCAAGTTGGTTTTTCTGCTTTCGACTTTTCGATCCACATACCCTTTTTGGGCACTCATTCACTGGGCTACTACTGAAATCTATGAATAAAAAAGTATAAGTACCTATATTTAAATTGAGTAAGTAAATTACATTGTATTAAAAATAGTTTTTTTAATGCGTTACTTTTATTGTAAATGCGTTACTTTTCGAACCTACCTGCGTTACTTTTGAAGATAGGGCACTGGCAACACTGGCTTATTCCCGTCTCGTTCAGTTCGGTCATCGGTCCTAAAAAAGTAATCGCGTGCGCGAAATTGCGAAATATCAATTATTATTTACTATTTTTATAATACCTACAGGGTTTTACAGAATGATAAAATATGTTATTCTAATTTACTAGGAATATACGCAATTTTCTTATAATACTTCGCGATAAGTCGTAAAAATATAAATAATATTATTGTAAAAGTTATTCGGGAATCGGGAATATCGGGCTGAGGAGCTGTCAAACTGGTCAAACGTCAATGTTTTGAAAAAAAATCCCATAGATTTTCCTAACTTTTCGATTCATTTGTTTATTTTTACACTTGCAAAATAGATAACGATTAACGATAAAACAATCTAAATTAGTGCTAACATAACTGTGTTGTTTGGAGCAGTGATATTGGATAACAAGAAAATATTTTGGAGCTACAAAAGCATCAGTGTTAAACGTGATTATTTATCACAGAAGTTATTTTCCTCTGTGAGACTGCGAGATTTTTATTTTGGATTCAGTGAAAGTTCGAAGATTTGGCAGAGATATCAAGGTGCGTACATTATTACCGTTATTTTACTGTAGGTACGAATATGTAACTATGTAGATAAATACGAAAGAGAGTGTTATTTGACCTATTTAGTGTTAGATATAAGAAGTCAGAGTAATTAACTAAAACCTCTTAATTCCAGATTCCTGATCCTGTCCTAATCCCAAGTTTCCAAGAAAGAAGCTTTCTTTTATCTACCCTAAGAATAAAAAAATAAATACAGATTATCCTCATTGAAAAACTGAAATTAATATAGTTTCTTTATTTTCTCATTCCTTAATATTTTCTTAGAAACCATATTAAATCCTAATCTTTTACTGGTAAATACCCTCAAGAGGTAGTAGTTTTGTCCTAAAAATAAGTACTAAAATACATGATAAATTTAACCTAATGTTAGAGAAACAATGCAGGTCTGATCTTAGGTGAATATAATGATTTGATTTGAAAATTATTGCACTATTTTTTATTTATTATATATCACATAATCAATGTCAAGAAACCTATGTGTGTATCTGTCAATGAATACTTAATTGGGAGTATAATCTTATTATTTTCTAACACAATGAGTTTCCATGCTGCTCAAGTATACATTATACCTATTATCCTATGAGAAACAACTGTTACTACATGTCAACAAGCCATATTTTAAATTCTAGTATTTAGCGTTTGGTCAGTTTTAAATTGTGCTTTCTCGTCTAAACTAAGTTTCGAAGTATGCTTTCTTAACCTGAGGGCTATTGGCTATCCACCAAACAACATGTAAAACACTAGAATCCATAGAAAAAATTGTGTACATTTACAACAATTACTTGCTTAAACCTACTCATTAATATTAGTAAAATAACAAACACAGCAATGTATATTAAAGTTGTCACTCAGGATAAACAAATGTAAATTCCACATGTTAACTTTTTCTTAAGATTACAACAGTGGACATGCCTGTTAGATACTGGACTAAATAGTTTTATTGATTTTTATTTGTGTAAATTCTTTGTTATTAAGTCTTACTTGTGTTAAAATCATCAACCAAAGGTACACACTTAATATTGGCCACATGCAATTCGTTGTTCCTAACACAAAATGATGACTGTTCTTCTACATGTACCTATTATTCATACGAACCTTCCTCTTGAACCACTCTATTTAAAAAAATCAAATCCAAATCTGTTGCATAGTTTTAAAGATTTAAACATACATAGGGACAGACGAGACATGGGCATCAACTTTGTTTTGTACTATGTATTGATATTGAGTCCCTGTCTTAAAAAATCTCAGCCCATAAACGGCAAGAAATCCCTCTGTCCGTAGGCGCGATTTGTTTGCCTTGGTTGGGAACAGGACAGAGCTGGCGAGGCAAGCTCCTGTGCCGCGGGCGATGCGACTGCTTAACGCGGTGCTGGCACAAAATCCAGGCTTAGATTCATTTACTTGTACCTTGAATGAGCTTCACATACTGGCAATGAGGTTTGCCGAAAATAATACGAACATCATTTAGCGAAATGTATAAAAACGTTATTAATTGACTATCATAATGTATTTTATTGAAGTTAATATTAAGTATTGCCTTTATATAAGAAAGAAATAAAAATAAGAAATAATCAGAACAATCATTAATTATTATCAGTACATACAGTAGCTCAATATGGCTTGCCATCACACACTTCTGCCAGATGACGCATGTTTGTAATTATCTCTGTTATAGAGCTCACAGGCTGATAATTATGGCTACTGTGTTATTTTTAATGATTGCTACCTACGTGAATACAGACTGAGATCTGTAAATCGGTATTTCCATTCAGATTGTGTAATGTAGAGAGATAACATTTTATTGAAAGACCACAACTAATGTAGAATAGAATAGAATACTCTTTATTGCAACCAAAGAAAATTACAGTTTTACTTAATATTAGCACTGAAATACAATTTGGTCCACAATGGGCGGCCTTATCGCTGTGAGCGATCTCTTCCAGGTAACCAACCTACCTACCTAATGTACCTACAAGAACAAGAATTAGGTATCTACATTAGGTAGGTAGTTATTATTAATTCTTGTTTTTTTGTAGTTATAATTAAATACTAGTAGGTAAATATAATAAGTAATTGAATAATGTGTCTTGTATTTACAATCGGCCATCGGCCAATATTGTGCAGCGGATCTCTTCAGGAATTTTCAAAAAGTTTATTCTATGAATTTATATTTCAAAAAGTGTCAAATAGTGCGAGTGAGAGAGTGTGCCGCGGACTAACTGCTCTTAAGTCTTTTTAAGTTATTTTTATGGTTGCAATAAAGAGTATTGTATTACATTATCTTTTATGATAGGAAATACCCGACAACCAGATTGGTTGACTTCATAGGCGGATTTAAGGGGGGGGCCAAGGGCCAAGCCCCCCCCCCCCCCCCCAGGAGCATTGTAGAATTACGAATTTTGCACATATTTCATGGTCAAGATTATAGTTTTTTTCTCGGCGCTCGCAGCTAGCAGCCCGCGCACTTACTATTAAGGATATTTGAACTATCCAACTGTTCATAGTGAGCTAAACACACATTTTTCGTAGTAAAAATTATAATATTTTTGCCCATCTGCACCTTGGCCCCCCCCAGGACCAAATCCTGGATCCGCCTATTGTTGAGTTTATTATATATAATACAATCATGTTTATTAATATACCTAATGATTGTGTAGATTCAAAAAGAATACAAAGTTTTATTATATTTGCCTTGATAATAATGTTTACTACCTCGAAAGTATGCAAGTTTTATGTTGCAGTAAACCAAATTGTTCTTTTATTGCAATTTGTGTTTCCACTTGTGTAAGTAGGTTGATGAGTTCATTGTGATAACGTTATTTACACGGGTGGCCTTTTTTATATTACATAATATAGGAACATAGGTATAGGTAGCTACGTAGGACCAGGGGTGTATTTAGGATTTTTGTTTGGGGGCAACTCTGACTGACAGGTGGATTTTGAAAAACTTTTAAGTTTCTGTTCCTTTCATAGGAAATGTCTCATTTGTCCCAATATCTTTAGCATAGAGATTAGAGATACCAATTTTCAACTCCAATGGTCAAATTTCTACAACCAATATTAAAGCGCCATCTATCAGAAATGATACAAACTATGGAAGTTAAAATAGGGTTGCTACAATAACGTTTGCCTGCTTTTAGGGTGGTACAACACGAACCGAAAAGCTTTATGCGGAGCTTCAGCTCAACGCGGAGTCGCGAGCTTTAGCGCCAAGTTCGCGTGCCACAAACTAGGTGGCGTTTTAGCTATTCTGATTACAATTTAAAAGGAAATGGGTGAGGGAGCTAGTGTCTTTGTGTTAAATGTTCCCGATATTTAAGTGAATTAATGCGCAGCGTGTGCGATAAAATTAAATGGAACACAGGCATTTTATTTACAGTAGGTACACAATAATAATATTGGCAGTATATTAATAAACAAGTGAAATTTAAAAAATATTTTTTAAAAACAAGCTTTAATTATTGTTATCATCTTGCATCATAAAGTACTCGTCAAGACGAATCAAATGAGCCCAAACTTGATGGGGTTGCGTTGTTTAATGACAGAGTTCCTATGGCCACCTTCCAGCTCCATCATCAGATCAGCTCGATGTCATAAAAATATTGCATTGTCATCCGATTTACACACGCATGCAAATTTTCAGCTCAATTGGAAACCGGGAAGTGGGTCAAATTAAACTTGCAAGATTTGATTACAGACAGACAGACAGACAACAGACAGGTGAAAGTAATATAAAGCTTGTAATATTGATTTGGAACGGTATTGTTTAAAATTATTTATGTATAAATAGGTATGTCAACCGTGAACCATATAAAATAATTTTTTTTATACCTCTATTGTTTGTCTGACTTAATGCTTAACCTTTCGTTAATATTTGATTTTTTATGTAAAATTTAAACATTTCCGTTAACAAACCCTTCAAATACCTAAGAACTTAAAGGAGTAAGTTGTGCTTAGCAATTTACTTGCTGAAAAGTAGCCCTTAATATTATTCCAGGGTTGCAAATATACACACACCAAATTTCAGCCCAGTTGGTTCAGCCATTAGGCGTAAATATTTAACCAAAACATTTTTTTTTATTTGTTATAGGTTAGCCTTTGACCACGACCACCATAACCACAAGACCGTGACATAACCATAAGTTCGCATATTTATAATTTAAGTATTACTAGCAAGTAGAGTTCGAGTATTAAAGATATAATACTACACATAATAGGTACCTACTTATTATCAAGAAATAATTGATAATAAGTAGGTACTAAACGTAGGTTGAAACGCTAAGCGTTATTCTTTTATTAGCGTAAAGGACGCCCAAGCCATCACGTATGATTGAACAATCTATCACGTCGCAAAGTCACAACCTATCGAGCTTCGATTGATCACTCGATTATACAACGGTTCATTGATGATCGAGTTGGCTAACGTTAATTTAACAGCAAATTAATAAATGCCCAATCCAAACACAGTTCAAGGAAAATACTCAATGTTGATCCTTCCCAAAATTTCCGTCTAAGCAGTGAAAAGTTTACGGAGTAGTCCGATTTTTACCTTTTTTTTTTTTTTTTTTTTTTTATCCCAGGAAAAATGCGTTACGCATCATCACCCCACGCCGGGGGGCGCGGGGCGGTATGTGGGACTCCCCCGCCAAAGATGGGAGCGGCGGGGATACCCACTAAAAAACCTGGGGGTGTTCCTGCGGGACGCCATAATGCCGGGGCAGCGGGTACGCCGAAGCATTCATCCGCGGCCCCGACGGCGTTTGGTCCTCACTGACAGGAGGACCCCTCCGCGGTGGGGTGAAGAGGAGTTTCACCCCACCCTCTCAAGGGGCGCGCGGAAACACCGCGCGCGCCACCTCGTGGGTCTGTTCTTGCGGCGACGAATACCCCCGTACTCGCCGCCTAGACCCAGGTCCGATTTTTACCTGAAACAAGTCTTAACCCTTGATCGTATGAAAAAAATTAAAACGGCAATGCTGCATCCAGCCACCATATTGTACCTTAGTAGTTAGTAGGCTTTCTTCGCTCACATAAAATCGAAGTAGTTTGAAAAAGAAATTTATTAAAAGGCTAATTACTAATAAGATGCGAATAAAATAAAAAAAGTTAAGTAGAGCGAAAAAGTTGCCAGTCCCAGTTGCTGAAATTTACTTATAATAATACACACGTATCTTATAAAGGTGTAGTATAATTACATATATTTTTGCAATAAAGGCACTTAGTAGCAAATCAAATAAGTTCAAAATTAATAGCTGTCAAATTTTCTATAAAACGTGCAAAGTTAATTAAAGTTTTAATGACATTCTCGCGTAGGGGTGTTTATCGCACACTGGTCACTGGACTGACGCCATCTAGAGCTGAAGCTTGTGCAAAATGAGAAGATCCGTCATATCACGCCGAATTTACACTATCTTGTTGGGTTTCTAATCCACAATATGATGGTGGGGTCAGCCTTCTTTGTCGGTTACTTATCTGTGGTCCACCTTTTATCTAATTTTTGATCCAGTATAATGCGTTACGCATCGTCACCCTCCCGTTCCGGTATATGGAACTACACTGCAGAAGATGGGCGCGGCGGGGATACCCACTAAAACCTGGAAGTGTTCCAGCGCGACGCCGGGACAGCGGGTACGCCGAAACACTCGGTTCGCGCTTAAAAGCCCGTGGTAGAATAAAGGGGGGGGGGGGGGGGGCTTAAGCCCCCGACCCCTGATCCTTGTCTACTTTAGTCATTGAAGATCTTGCACTCCTTATCTTATGTCCGTAGAATGAGGTAGGTAGATACATGTTTCTGTCGTATTTTGGATCTGCCATGGCGAATCACCACAAAATTTCAGTGTGACCACAAAAGTAATGAACTAATGTTTAAATTTGTATCAATATAAACGAGACAAAATAAATAAAAAAATAATGTAAACTTCTACGACAATGCCCTTATTTTCCATGAATCTTCTTTTTAGCACAGTCTAGCACGGTAGCTAGGCTGTCGACCGCAAATTATAAAACTTATTTTGTGAGTGCAGTTTCGACAATCCCGTGAGGTTTTCTGCCAATTGGAAAGTGACCATTGTTTGTTGGATTGAATATTAATTATGAGTTTCGGTTTCATTTAACCTCTGATACAAAGTCTATTCCACGCGTAAGTCCCAATCTCGTAAAAATATAAAGTAATTTTTGTTAACGCCGAAAAATAAAACGCGTTACGCATTA
The DNA here is from genome assembly GCA_947507615.1 of Hemithea aestivaria. NCBI lineage: Eukaryota > Metazoa > Arthropoda > Insecta > Lepidoptera > Geometridae > Hemithea > Hemithea aestivaria. Next base: position 12,433,354 of record OX382339.1, on the reverse strand, counting down.
CCCTCCCGTCGTGAGTACCAACATGAGGGTTAATCGGCACTACTCATGCAGGAAGACTGCAAGGGGTATACCAACTGAAACTACTCGACGGCACTCCCGGATCGTCTTTGTGATGGAAAACTGAGTATAGGCAGTGCCTTCACATCCAGTACCCAGGGGAAAAAAGCTTTCCTCCAGATTTTGTCCTCTTTCAGGTTTCCAGCTATCTGTTTATCGCAATTGGTTCAGTCATATAGTTTCATCGCAATTGGTTCAGTGGTTTTTGCGTGAAAGGGCTTTTGCCCTCAACAACTTCTGAACTCCTATTACATACAAACTTCACCTTTATAATATTAGGAAGGCTTTTCAGAATGGATGCAGCAACTTCGGTTTGCGTGTTCAAAATGTTCATTTAGCCCAGTCAATGAGTGCCCAAAAAGGGTATGTGGATCGAAAAGTCGAAAGCAGAAAAACTAACTTAGTAACTTTGTTTGGACTAGTTAGGAGATAAACATACTAAAAGTCCCCACCCCTCCGAGGTGAGCCCGAGGAGGGGGAGGCCGAAGAAGGTCCCATTTTTAGGTTTTTTGCTTATATGTCAAAAACTGTGCATTGTACGATATTTTGTTGTACTACATTATTAAACCTCATAAAATTTTCTACAACTTCGGCCTTGACACTTTTTATCTATCTCTAATCGTTGTCCGGCTATAAGCTTCCAAACATGGTCTATTTTGAAGACGCTTAAATTAGTTTTCCATACAAAGTCGGTAAAAAAATCTTACAAAGTAAATTTGACCAACTTCTGGTAGTCGTATCATAATGAAACTTTGCAAATGTCTAGAAATCTGATGACAGTTTAATAATCTGGTACAACTGAGCTGTTCTGATGATGGAGCCAGGAGGTGTCTAATGAAACTCTTCAATGGCTATTAGTAAACCCGTCGAGTTTGGGCACATAACATTCAAATCGATGAGACTTTTTCATAACACTAGCTGTCGAGGGTCTGATAATGGACCAGGAGGTGCCTACGTCTCATCAATCCGAATGTAATGAGCCTAAACTCGCCGGTTTTACTAATAGCCATTGAAGAGTTTCAGTAGACACCTCCTGGCTCCATCATCAGATCAGCTCAGTGGTACCAGTTTATTAAACTGTCATCAGATTCCTAGCCATTTGCAAAGTTTCATTATGATACGACAACCAGAAGTTGGTCAAATTTTATTTGTAAGATTTTTTTACCGACCTTGTATGGAAAACTAATTTAAGCGTCTTCAAAATAGACCATGTTTGGAAGCTTATAGCCGGACAACGATTAGAGATAGATAAAAAGTGTCAAGGCTGAAGTTGTAGAAAATTTTATGAGGTTTAATAATGTAGTACAACAAAATATCGTACAACGCACAGTTTTTGACATATAAGCAAAAAACCTAAAAATGGGACATTCTTCGGCCTCCCCCCCCTCGGGCTCACCTCGGAGGGGTGGGGACTTTTAGTATGTTTATCTCCTAACTAGTCCAAACAAAGTCCCTAAGTTAGTTTTTCTGCTTTCGACTTTTCGATCCACATTTCTTCTTTTACTGGACTAATTGTTCATATTAAAATATGTGTGACGCAATGGCAAGTATTACCATTAATCTATACATTATCCTACTTTTCGTCGATGAACAATATGGGAATTTGCGAACATCGCTCGGTGATAATATTTCATCTACTTGGATATTTTTGACTAATTTAGGCATATTCCTAGAATAATGTAAACCACGACTAAACTTGAGTTTGTTATTTTTAGTTCTATAGTTTGCCTATTTTGTTACAAATGATCTAAAGTTACGTGCCTTTTGTTGCGATGCTAATTCACTCCTTATTATATCTTATCTATATGCGAAATCTAGCTCTGTAAGTTATTATTGTAAATTTGTAGTTAACACTAAAGTATTATTCTATTCTTATCCAATATTTACGTAGTAAAGACCCCACAACTAAACATTTGTATTCTCCGTAAACGACATCCATAACTTCCGGAATCCAGGGGACCCATTAGAGCAAACTTTTGAAACCCCTTGCTTTAGAGTTTAGTGGTCCACTCACAATGTCATGATTATTCAAATACTTAGCCCGGCTTGCAGGAAAGGCGATTATTCTCCACTCACCGTGAGCTCTGGGAAAAACATTGTAAATTAGCGATTGAATATTCATCACTTAATTGGTACATCAGTTTTAGTGGATTTAACTCTTAGACTACATCGCATCCACTTTATGTCTAATGGCTAAGCGGTAAAATGTTTGATTGTCAATTCCCGAGAATTTTGCTGACTGGAATCGTAGATTACACCAAAGATTGACTGGACTGTTTTTGAAGAACCGATAGTGGACCGAAGTGAAGGTCTATGATCTATCCAACAATGGTCTCTCATTTAATTTGACAGATTCGAATCGGACTCGGATCAGTGCCAAGCGCCAATCGTTTATGGCCAACTATGTCCTTGGTTAGGAGTACAGATGTAGTACGGAAGCACTATAAAATTTAAAATTTTGCGCTTAATCTTACTAATATTATACGAGTAAAACGTGAAACTTTGTATGAATGGATGTCTGGATGTTTGTTACTTTTTCACGCCTAAACGGGTGGACCAATTGAGCTCAAATTTGGTATAGAGATAGCTTAGACCCTGGAATAACACATAGCCTATTATAGTACAGCGGGTAAAACCGCTGGGCGCAGCTAGTAATTAATATAGTGGACACATATTGATGATGTATGCATGAAAAGTAGTCATTTTTGTTTAAAAATAAGTAAAGTATTCCACTGAGAAATATGACGCATTGTCTAAAGAAGGATACTAATGCGTCCCTCCAACATTATTACGTTATAATCCCAAGTTGCATAAGAATCTTGGTGTCAAAGCAAAGTGAGATGCATCGCCGTTGGCTGTTCCGCTGCAGGAGACACTAACTCTTTATTTAGGCTAATTAAATGGGACTGCGCTTTGCACCTTAGCGCTTATTTACTTACTTTGTAATGACTTACCTACGCGTGCTGTGGTAGTAGGTACGAGTGACGAGTCTTAGCTTGGTAGTTGGTAGATAAATAGGTATTATTAAATACTACTAAATACTTATTAATAAAAATCTTCTTTTAATATCATCAACGTAAAAGTTTTTAAGAATGCACGGATGTCTGTTTGTTACTCTTTTACGCATATAAACAGGGGACGATTGAGCTAACATTTGGTGTAGATATAGCTTAGACCCTGGAATGACACATAGGCTACAGTAAAGCGGTTAAGACCACTGGGCGCAGCTAGTATTTTATAATTTTTAAAAAATTTGATTTCGGAGCGCTAGGTTATAACTCCTTAAAAGTCAGACGGGAGAGAAACCAGTTGATTTTAATGTGCAAAATCCTCCGGGGCAAAATTGACGCTCCCGATCTGCATGAGAAGCTATGCAAACTCTTTGTTCCGGATAATTATGTCCGCAATAGGAGACATAGATTGTTCCCGGTGCCACCAGCTAGAACTGTAGCCAGGGCTAACTCGCCCATACCGCGCTCGCTCTCCTCGCTCAACGCCCTCTTGACTGCTGCACCAACTTGTAATTTGTTTGCGGATAGATGGCAGAATATATTGTTAGAATTATTAAATTTTTGTGAGAAAAACGATTAGGTAATAATTAGGTATGTTAATGTCACGAAAGATAATCTCAATCAATGATAGATACAAATATTAAGTATGTCATTTAAAATTTCTAATTTATCCTGTTATATTATTATGTTTGAAATTTCGATAATTGTATACTATCGTCATCTAAATGTTATATTATTACCATACAATATTGTGTAATAATAACATTTAGATTACTATAAGACTATTGTTTTAAATTTATATAATTATCATCTTTAATTATTGTAATTAGCCTCGGCTGTTATAATTAAAGTAAAATAAATAAATAAATAATAAAAATAACCAACCTATAAATAATATGTATAATGTATAAATCTATATTATTTAACCTATGTATATTATAAGGATTTGTATACTGATATAAGATTATTTGCTTGAGTTTTATTGGTCGTAATATCCGGTGGCTGCCGCTCTCCACTAATAAAACTCAAATATCGTAAAAATATATTCTGACCCGTAATGTACCCAGGAATAGTGACGTATTAGATTAGGTACTAAACGGTACTTATATTCTTCTTAAATATATAAAAGGAAAGAGTGACTGATTGAATGACTGATCTATCAACCTACAGCCCAAACCGCTGAACGGATTGGGTTGAAATTTGAAACTATAGGTAGATAGGTACTATAGAAGATAGGTTTTATGATGTAGACCTCCGCTTAGAAAGGATTTCACCTTTCGGGCAAAGCCGCGAGCGTAAGCTAGTCTACGTATAAATTAATTTCTAAATTAAAATAATTGGGTTTTAAAAAATCCTCCAACAGAACAGGTTACTTACTCTACGTACCTACTGTCAGAGTCAAATCACAATTATATGTTGTTTGGCCAACATTATATAATATTATAATAATATTATGTATTACTAGCTGCGCCCAGCGGTTTTACCCGCAGTACTTATGTAGCCTATGTGTTATTCCAGGGTCTAAGCTATCTCTATACAAAATTTCAGCTCAATCGGTCCACCCGTTTAAGCGTGAAAGAGTAACAAACATCCAGACATACAGACGTCCCGACATCCAGACATCCATTCTTACAAACTTTCACGTTTATAATATTAGTAAGTTGTATGTATTATAATATTATGTTGAAGTTGCATGTACATTTACGAACTGGCTGTTTTCGTAAAGACGAACCAACATTTTTTTAAAGTAGCGTGCGACAGATATCCTAGGAATACTAAAAATCCCAACAGACTGGTCCATGATACACAAAAATATCCTAGAACAAAGCTCTGCAGTAGCCAGTCTTATACAATGTGCATCAAAACGTACAATGCTATACCAAGTTCCATTAAACAATTAGATTTAAGACGTTTCAAAAAGGAACTCATAAAATGGTTATTATGTAAAAATTTCTACTCAATTAAAGAATTATTAAATAGAATATAATTATTAATGTATAAAAACTGGATTACTACTACTATAATAATGCCATCTTTAATTCAAATTTGTACGAGTATTATTGCATGCTTAGAAGTAAGTTAAATGTGAGGAGACTTTATATAATTTATAACACCTTATTTGTATACCACATTTAGAGCAATAAAAAATTTCATTTCAAGTTTCAGGCTGAAACAAGTGAAATTTAAAAAATACTTTTTAAAAACAAGCTTTAATTATTGTTATCATCTTGCATCATAAAGTACTCGTCAAGACGAATCAAATGAGCCCAAACTCGATGGGGTTGCGTTGTTTTATGACAGAGTTCCTTTGGCCACCTTCCAGCTCCATCATCAGATCAGCTCGATGTCATAAAAATATTGCATTGTCATCCGATTTACACACGCATGCAAATTTTCAGCTCAATTGGAAACCGGGAAGTGGGTCAAATTAAACTTGCAAGATTTGATTACAGACAGACAACAGACAGGTGAAAGTAATATAAAGCTTGTAATTAAAAGAAATGTATGGTTTCTGGCTTCAGGTCAAGATTACTACAAAACATGTCCTAACGACTGCCTACTTCATAATAATATACCTATAGAAAACAGCCGGGACACACAGTTTTACGTGCCTTCCCAAACAATGTGCATATATAGATATTAGGATGTATGAAAAAGGGATCTATCGGATAGACATTTTGAAAATAATATAAAAAAAGAAACCGTTAATTTCCTGTGCGACCAAATTTGGAACAATAGGTGCCCCAAATATGGAAGAGTGGAAGAATTATTAACTGCCTTATTTAAACATCTAAAACTTATCGTTTTAGAATGCAAAGGATAACCGCCACACTAAATTTAAACGATTAACATTCCAAATACGGACACGAATATTGGAAAATGCACCTAAGTCGGACTCGAGCATCGAGGGTTCCGTACAAACCCGTAGGTATCTATACCAAATTTCAAAATTCTAAGCTCACGGGAAGTACCCTGTAGGTTTTTATTCCCTTGAGAGTAGCTGCGAGTTTAAAAATGCGGCTAAAATTGCAGTTTCTTTTGATTGCGTTGACATAGAGGTTGGATTTTATTACAGTTAAAGGTATTAAAGAGACTTGAGTTTTTGATAATGATAAAAATGTCACATCGTTTGGATTAAATCTATGCCAGTAGATATGCTAAGTATCCCGTCCACAGATACTTGTTTTAACCATTTATTGTTTTTGTACGTTTTTATCGCAGGGGTGAACGCCTGCCGACGTTATCTTATCATAATATCACTTATCCGCTAAATTTACAAGAAAATACCCATTAACAAAGGATAAAAGATACTAGACTCTGATAAATTCCGTTCATATACGATAAAAAATATTGATTTAAATCTATGTTATAGAATGCTGACTTCAGGACCAATTTTTTTTTCATAAGTATTTGATTTATATTAGGCGCCATCAAGAAGTTTACCTCTAATAATTTCAACTATCTTATGGTCGCGGATTTTCCCGCGTGGAGTAATCCTTTCTCAGCCGACGTCTACGTTATAAAACCTATCTGTGTTCCAAATTTCAACCCAATCCGTAAAGCGGTTGAGGCTGTGCGTTGATAGATATCAGTCAGTCACTCTTTCCTTTTATATTTAGATTAATATATTTGTGTGGCACAACGAAAAAATTTACTTATATAATTCTGGAATGATATTATTTCATATCCATCTTTGATTTATTACACACCTGAATACCAAAGTTAAGTTATTAAAGCGTAAGGCACTCGTTTAATCATTACATCATAATGTTAAGTGTATTATACCCATAAAACAGCATATAAAACACTCTTGAGTAGGTATTTCACCTACGAGTGAACGCTAAACGCTAATTAACCCTGAGTTGCTCGTCCGCACAATTTGACTTACGATCGTCGACAATCAACGCGCTAAACGGAGTATGAGGCTTAGTGCACTCTGTACCTTAGGCATGAGTTTATAAGTACATTGGCACCCGCCGGCGGGTTTTGCAGCTGCTAAGATTAGAGGTGTGATTCTTCCAAGTATGACCACGACCACGAAAGGTGATAATGTTTTTTTTTTGCGATTCATATCTGCAGTGCCTATTGTCTCTCGTGTGCTGGTGAAAGAATATTATGTAATTAGTCATAGAGCGGTAGAGTTAAGAAATGTTTCATAAATTTATCGTAAAGTGGTTGAAAAAAATGATTTTTTTGCCTACATGCTAGATAGTAAAGCAATAGCGATCCGTATGGATATGTTACTCCCAAGGATTTTCTACCTTTCTCCCAACAAAAAAATGTAAACTTACAAGTCTATTTTCGATAAAGGTATTATGTCGTACCTATCCTTTAAAAACATCACCCAGTGTGTAGAGAGAGATACATAGGTACTTTATATATTCAGAGTTGGTACCAATGTGCCGCTTGCACCGAAAATCTAGCGGAATGTTCCTATCTGTATCTTAATATTTGGTATTCTGGAGCAGAACTTTTAATAGCTCATTAAGTTGATAGCCCCCTATCAGCGAGATCAGCTGCTCGACGACCGCGACCCGGTTTCCTGTTTTTAAACTCTGATACTTTAGGTTTAATGTTAGGAACATAACTCAGCGAGACGCCTTGATGACGGTGCTGGAAGTTTGGTGGCGTCGTCAAATATGTGCCAACTCGGAAGATGACATTTAAAATATGGACTAGGGACTAGTATATAGTCCATTCAACGAAACTAGTCTTTCGTTTATGCACTCCATTTCGACTCATCAGTTCGACAATCGAAATAGTAATCTTTTTTTATATTAACTTTCATTTACTTTCACATATCTGTTGTCTGTCTGTCTGTAATCAAATTTTGCAAGTTTTTGATCCACTTCCCGGTTTCCGATTGGGCTGAAATTTTGCATGCGTGTATAAATCGGATGGCAAAGCAATATTATTATGATATGGAGCTACTCTGATGATGGAGCTCAAAGGTGGCCATAGGAACTCCGTAATTAAACGACATAACCCCATCGAGTCCCCGTTGAGCCTAAGCTCATTTGATTCGTCTTGACTATACTTTGGTTATAGATGGTAATAATAATAATAGAAGCTTGTTTTAAAAAAGTTAAAATGTCACTTGTTTATTGTACGATTCTGGAAATGACTGTGCGACCTGTAACTCTGTAACGTAAGCACAGCCGTGTCTTATTTGTAAAGAATTAGGGTTTTAAGGGGTTCGTTTTTTTTAAGAACCCCTTGGCCACGTTGTTGCTTACTATGCGTCATATTAAAAGTGGTCATTTTACACAGAAAAGATATTACCCGTAGTCCTTAAGTCCTCAGTATTGCTTCTCCGAGAACTCCAATTGATATAAAAATCCGTTAACTACATAAAAGGCAACAAACTTAACAAAACTATCCACTCGAGCGCTTTGAGTCAGATCGCAATCTTTCAATCGAAGAATTGAAGAGACGGGAATCTTTGTGACGACGGATAATGCAGGACGCTTTGAGAAAGGCAAGTGCAAAGATCCTCACCTATAGGGTACATCGGCAATACACCTAAATAGATTTAACTTCAGAGATGTTTGTAGTGGTAGGTTCTATCTTTTGCAGAGGCTGTCTGGAGAAGTACCATATTGATAGAGTTTATATTGGTGGATTTTACCAAGCAGTGATGTGCAGGCATTACTTTGTTTCGGAAATGTTAATCTAAATATATAAAAGGAAAGAGTGACTGACTGATCTATCAACGTACAGCCTAAACCGCTGGACGGATTGGGTCGAAATTTGGAACATAGATAGTTTTTATGACGTAGACCTCCGCTGAGAAAGGATTTTGACATGCGGGAAAAGCCGCGAGCATAAGCTAGTAGTAAATAAATGCGCATTAAGGGATTTAACAACTAAAATCTCAGGGTGGAAGCGCATAACTTTGTATTGTTATGTAAAAAACTGAGTGGTACCATGTCTGCCATGGGTTATCATTATGCAGCATAATTTATGCTTATGTCTTAAAAGAAAAAATATATTTCGCACATGTAGTAGTAGTAAGTTGCAATATGTAGGCGCACTATTAATAGAGAACAAAGGAAGATTACCTTAGGTTAGACATTTTACATACATTTTTTAAGAGCTGAAAGACTGATGAATAAAAGACTCAGTAACCGACGATAAACCCTCTTTGCTTGGATATCAATGGCAAATCCAATTACTACGAGCTTTATAAAAAAGGCTAAAACGAGACGTGCATTTATCCCGTTAAAACCAACATAATATAATTTTTCAACTTCGTATTTATTTTAACAGATTTCGCACGTAATCCTCGGAATATGTATTTGCATTTTCATGTAAATAATGACGAAGGCTGAATAGAAATTATAAATAGGATGTTTTGCTTTATTTTACACACTGGAAGACAATGGTCTCTCTAGAGCGAGGCATATCAATTAGTTTTATATTTTTAAACTGCGGAAATGTGAGGCCGTGATGCTAATAAGCATGAAGGATTCACAACATACATAGGTAGGTTCAGTAGCTCCAAGATACCTACAAAAAGTGCTCAGTTACAGAATTCTATTTTTACTTGTTACTCTCCAATCAAAAACATTTTCATCATCATCATCAAAAACTCTTCGTATATTTCTATATTATGGCAAATGCATTAAACGTGCGGTTCCAGACTCCTATGAAGTAGTTGAAGGATTTTTTTTTTTTAAATAAAGCCGGGTACACGCCAAATAAACGAATTACAATAATATTATAATATCAGCGTTCGCTCCGTCTGTTCATTGGTTCTGTAGGCATTCTTTTTACCCAGGAAAAATGCGTTACGCTTCGTCACCCCACGCCAGGGGGCGTGGAGTGACAATGCACACGCGGTATGTGGGGCTCCCCCGGCGATTATGAGCGTGGCGGGATACCCACTAAAAAAACCTGGGGGTGTTCCTGCGGGACACCATAAAGCCGGGGCAGCGGGGTACGCCAAAGCACTCATGATGAGTGGTTCTATAGGCCTAAAGCCGTCCACACATCGTCAACGATTGGCAACGAACCCCTTCGCCATTGGTTGGTCTGTAACTGGCTTTAGAAAAAAATCCGCCACTACTGGCCAGTATTTCTACGAATTCTGTAGAACTAAGTACCTAAAACCAATTTGTTTAAAAGTGGAGAAATAACGTTCGTTGTAGGTGTCCGAGATGTTTTGATTTTCGATTCAATTTCCTGACATTGTCCATAACTTTGAGGTTTGCAGTTCAACATCTGCTGACTTGAACAACTGCTCTTTTGAAATGTATGATTCAATATTAGTTTTTAGTTCTTGCAGCATAAAGAGTGGGACGCTTTTTCTAAAAAAAAATGTTGCGGCAACATAGTATGAAATCGTCAGATATGATAAAAAATCTGGGATATGTTCTTAAAGAATTTCGTATTATATGTGTGGGCTATGTGTAAGGTCGTATTTAAGTAATCATATCATTAGAAAAATTTTAACTGACTTCACAAGAACAATTTTTAAAACTCGAAGCTGGCAAATGCATAGACGTGCGGCGCCAAACTAGGCAAAAACATATTTGAAATTATCTTTTGTGCTCGAAATCGGTTTAACCCTTGGACTGCTTAAGCGCAGATATGCGCCAATGCATTAACTGCTTAGGCCCAGATCTGCGCTCCGGTCACTTACGACCAATTTTGTTTAAATTTGATATTAAAATATTGCACAATAGAGTCTATTTTACTTTTTCACTATTCCTCGATAATTGAACGAACCCACAAAATCATAATTGATTGAATGAAACGTGTAGAACCGTTATTACGACCAGTTGAAATGACGAATGAACCAAATTTTTATCTCGATCTTTGGTAACTTTTATTTTATCTTTATTGTATTGGGACAATTATAGTACGGCACATGAAATGAAAGGCCATTTTGTCTACTATGTGACACAATCTTTTCCACAGAGTAAAGAGTAAAACAAACCTAGAAATTTATTTATGAAAACTTGCTTGTCAAATGGCTAGCTGTTTCGATTTTCCGTCGACATAGCTAATTATGTTCATATTTTAATTACTTTTATGCTTTATTAGTGAAAAATAATAGTACAATATCTGTCTTGAATAAGAACTCCATCACAAATTGCGTATAAAAGTGCTCACATACAAAAAAAGTTTGCTATGAGGAAGTGTAAAATGGCGAATTTGTCAAAGTGATTTACGAATTGATTTATTTATGAGATATTTTATCAGATATGTCGTGTTTTTCATATTATTAGATGGGTTCATTATTGAACTTACGTCGGAAATTAAAAAAATAGTAAGTTTAACAATATTTATTTAAAATATTCTAAATTCTATACACTTGTGCGCTAATTGTTGGATTGGTCTAATTGTTTTCGAAAAATGAAAATATGTGAAAAGTTAAAATAATCAAATATAACTTTAAAAGGTGCATTGGTTATTCATCTTTCAAATAAAATCATTTGATAATTACCTACTATACGTTTTTTTGGAAATATGCGTTAAATTCCGAACGCTTACGACGCACTCGCGAATCGAGTTTTGTAGCCGCAGACGACGGTTCAGATTTCCGACCATTCCCGCATTCCAAGGGTTAATTCTATTTACTTTATTATTCGTGACTATTTTTGCGATTTCCTTTGTCATTCTATACACAGTTAACTTCGTAAAATTACATTTTAACTTGATTAAGTAAAACTCGCAAGAGAACGCTGACGCGCTCGGATGGTATTAGAGCAAACGGATATGAAAGGGATATGAGATATTACTTGCATTTGCTAAATTACATGTGAAATTACTTTGAGAAGTGTTTTCCTTTAATTTTCGATTTACGTTTCAAATAAACTTTGTATGATATGCATTTTATCCCAAACACACATTGTCCTAGATAAATGAAGCTTAATTCGTTCTCTTTTGTGTTGTTAATCAAATTAGGTTTAAGAATTAAAATACGAATACGGAAAATGCGCGATCCAAATAGTTTGAATAAAATTAAATTACATATGTGTGTAGGTAGGTACATATATGTTTTAAGGAAAATTCAAATCCGTTAATAAATGTTTAATAATAAGAAAATAATTTTTACACATATAAAACCCCAAATAATCACAAATTAATAAAAAAAAACACAAATTGATACGTAATATTATTGCTCACGTGTGTAGGCATAAAATACAAACAATTTGACCCTTTTTAAGTCTTACAATTTTAAAATCCATCGACTTTTCATCGGAAAAGGTCAATATAAAGTTGATTTCAGTACAAAGGCGTTCCATTACTATACGAAATGAGCAATCGGGAACGGTAAGACCAATTGTTTACAGGTCCGATTCGCTGTCCATCGCCGATGCATCCGTATAGAAAATTGGCAATACACTGTGAAGCCTGGTCGAGATCAGACTGTATGGCACAGACACACAGGGTAAAAAATGCCAGTAAACCAATGCCCCCTTTTAACAAACTTTTATTTACTTTCATATATCCGTTATCTGTCTGTCTGTAATCAAATCTTGCGACTTTAATTTGATCCAGTTCAGTTTCCGATTGAACTGAAATTTTATGAATGTTTAAATTGGATAACAATGCAATAATTATTATGACATCGAGCTGATCTGATGATGAAGCTGGAAGGTGGCCCTAGGAACTCCGTAATTAAACGACGTAACCCCATCGAGTTTTGCCTCATTTGATTCGTCTTGACGAGTACCTACTTTGAGAATAGATGGTAATAATAATAAATTTTTTTTATTTTATTTCACTTTGGCAAAACTTTGATTGTGTATTTTGCCAGTGTTGAGTAAAAAACCAATGCCCTTTACTAGCTGCACTTGACAGTTTCAGCGTGGGCGAAAAGTATCTTGTATCAAGGTCTGATCTACCTACGTACCTAATTGGTTCAGCCATTGCATTGACGCGAATAGTGGAATTTATGAATGTTTAGGTCATACATAGTATGTATGTATGGCCTAGAGGGCCTATAGGCTATCGCCAAACAACATGAAAACATTAGAATCCATAGACAAAATTGCGTACATTACTTGCTTAAACTTACTCATTTATATGAGTAAAATAACAAACGCAGCAATGTACATTGAAGTTGTCATCAATCGTAGTGGGTGAGAATTAGCCAATATTATGCCCTCAGATTGGCACAGGACAGGGTTGAGTGGCATAACATGAGGGAGGCCTATGCCCAGCAGTGGGATATCTGCCAGTGCTAAATTTCAGCTTAATCCGTCCAGTGTTTGTGCTGTGTGTTGTTGGATCGGTCAGTTTTTTTATTTGTACTTATTTTTTACGGCTTAAGCGGTTGAAGCCATAACAAATAAGATATTAAAAATATATTTTAGATACATAAGTGGAATAAAATTTTGTGCAAATCTTTTTTGCAGGAAAATTCTCCGGAACCTTGTGTGCCTTATCTGAAATCTTTGAGCTTATCTCAGCCACGATGTCGCTGATTAATATTGTGAAAGTCATCGAATATTGTAAGTTAAATTGTCAGCTAGCTAAGTAATGATAAAGAAAACTACCTTAGTAGTTTAACTTAAAAATAACTATAATATACTTAGACTACGCAAATGTTTTTTTTTTTTTTTTTATGTGATGATGTAGAAGACGAGCAAGACGCTCTCCTGATGTTAAGAGATAACCTGCCCATAATCAGTACAGTGTTACCTAGGATTTAACAATTATGTGAAATTCTAGGAGCACTGCACCAACGCTTCTTACTCAAGAGTCATGAGATGTCAAGACTCTTTAGCCCAGTAATTTCACTAGCTACAGTGCCCTCCTACCGGAGCACAGTGATATTTGCACATCAGGCTCAGGCTCAGGCGGTAGAATAACTGGCACTGTTGGGGTACCCACCTAGACGACCTCCTGCAAAGGAAGTCCTCCCCCGGTATAGGAAGTCTACCCCCGGTGTGTTCAGCCTAAGCAACACCAACACCCCAACATGAGCCTACTTTCCAACATGAATTCGTTCTGACGCTTCGCCGGGCGCTGCCGCGAATCTCCGTATCTATTTACTATTATAACAATGTTTAAATAATTGTAATCATTATACTTCAATACTTGAAACGAGTATCTATCATGTTTATCCATTGTCACACCTTTTCATTTATTCCAACACAGTGCATGAGTTCACTAAAATCGGCTTTCACGGTACGAATTCAAGCGTGCGTCTCAACTTAAATTACTAAAATCGAGCATTATCCATACATATAATAAGAATGGAAATTTCTCCCCATTCATTGTGATCCTTTACTAAGGTGAACTGTGAAAATACGCATATGAACAAAACGACGCGAAAAAGTCGCTTGCGCGATCTAGATCGTAAAACATTTTGTCAATTTTTCCTAGGGAAACGTAAAATAAAATAATAAAATAAATAATAATCATTTATATCGGACACATCGCCCCTAATTTACATCAAAATTTCGAAGTAAAAGTAATAGAATATAAAGTAAATTCAATTCAAAAAAATCAAAAAGCAAAAAGTGCGACAAACTAAAAATACGCCATCTATCGATGTGGCCATAAACGAAAATTTACCCGAGTAGTTTTATTAGGCTTAATTTGTAAAAAGGTTATTACTTATGTGTGATAAAACGGCACAACCGAATTGTATGCAGTTTTCGCTAAAACGTTGCAAATTTCTCTAATTTGTAAATAGTATTGGTTTTATTTAAATCGGTTTTTAAATAAAAGAGTTATATCTATCTAAAGATTTACTTATCTATTATATAAAATCGTTCGTACACTTTTGTTCTATCAACGCACAGCCCAAACGGCTGGACGGATTGAGCTGAAATTTGAACAACGTATTCGTAAGAAGATTTCATCGTGCAATAAGAAGCGATTTTTTAAAATTCCCTCAGGAACAGGAATTATTCCCGAAAAACGAATGTATGCAAATCCGTAACCGCTGAACCGATTAAGCCGAAATTTTGTAAAACGATAGTTGGGATTGTGATTAGAAACATCAAATAGTTTTTTTGTCAGAAATTTACTTTAAAGGGGGGTAAAGGGGGGTCGAAGTTTGTATGGAAAATTTAGAACCGCTGACCCTATTGAGCTGAAATTTGGTACAGAGATAGATTGAGTCCTAAAAAATTGAATGGTATACTTTTTATTCCAAAAATCAACCTCTAAGGCGGGATAAAGGAGGTCAAAGTTAGAATAGGAAATCGGTAACCGCTTCTTTGTTTAAGCTGAAATTTAAACCAGCGTATTCTTTAGGTAACGAAGGCGACGTATAAAAAGGGATTTTTGCAAAATTCTTCCGGGAACGGGAATTATTCCCGAAAAACGTTTGTATGCAAATCCGTAACCGCTGAACCGATTAAGCTGAAATTTTGTAAAACGATTGTTTAGATTGTGTTTAGGAACATTAATTTTTTTTTTTGACGAAAATTAACATTTAAGGGGGAGTAAGGGGGGGTCGAAATTTGTATGGAAAATTTAAAACCGCTGACCCTATTGAGCTGAAATTTGGTACAGAGGTAGATTGAGTCCTAAAAAATTGTATGGTATACTTTTTATTCCAAAAATCAACCTCTAAGGCGGGATAAAGGAGGTCAAAGTTAGAATAGGAAATCGGTAACCGCTTCTTTGTTTAAGCTGAAATTTAAACCAGCGTGTTCTTTAGGTAACGAAGGCGACCTATAAAAAGGGATTTTTGCAAAATTCCTCCGGGAACGGGAATTATTCCCGAAAAATGTTTGTATGCAAATCCGTAACCGCTGAACCGATTGAGCTGAAATTTTGTAAAACGTTTGTTTAGATCGTGTTTAGGAACATTAATTTTTTTTTGACGAAAATTAACTTTTAAGGGGGGGGTAAAGGGGGGTCGAAATTTGTATGGAAAATTTAAAACCGCTGACCCCATTGAGCTGAAATTTGGTACAGTGGGAGATTGAGTCCTAAAAAATGATATGGGATACTTTTTATCCCAGAAATCAACCTTGAAGGGGGAAGAGGGGGGGGGGGGGGGGGGTAGAAGTTTGAGTAGAAAATCAGTAACCGGCCATCTTTTAAAGCTCAAATTTGAACAGCGTATTTTTTATGTAACGTAGATGACCGATAAAAAGGGATTTTGCAAAATTTCCACGGGAACGGGAATTAATTCTAAAAAACGTTTGTATCCAAATCTGTAACCGCTGAACTGATTGAGCTGATATTTTGTAAAACGATTGTCTGAAGTGTGTTTAGGAACATTGAATAGTTTTTATGTCAGAAATTAACTTTTAAGGGGGGTAAAGGGGGGGTCAAAGTTTGTATGGGAAATTTAGAACCGCTGACCCTATTGAGCTTAAATTTGGTACAGCGGTAGATCTAATCCTAAAAAATGATATGCAATACTTTTTTCCCAGAAATCAACTTTTAAGGGAAAAAAGGGGGGTGCAAGTTTGTGTAAAAAATCGTTAGCCGCTTCTTTGTTTTTGCTGAAATTTGGACAGCGTGTTCTTAGTTACATAAACTAAGACGACCGATAAAAAGGGATTTTGTGAAATTCTTACAGGAATGGGAATTATTCCCAAAAAACTTTTGTGTGCAAATCCGTAACCGCTAAACCAATTAAGCTGAAATTTTGTAAAATGATGGTTTGAGTTTTGTTAAGGAAATTTTTAATAGTTTTTATATCAGAAATTAACTTATAAGGGGGGGTCAAAGTTTGTATGGGAAATTTAGAACCGCTGCGCTGACCCTATTCAGCTTAAATTCATTTAGTGCAGAGGTTGATTGAGTCCTAAAAAATGGGATACTTTTTATCCCAGAAATCTACATTAAAGAGGAGGAAAGGATCGTTAACCGCTTCTTTATTTGAGCTGAAATTTGGATAGCGTGTTTTTAGGTGGTTTTGGCGACTCACGAGAAGGGCTTTTGCTAAATTCCCACTGGAACGGGATTTATTTACAAAAAACAATTGTATGCAAATCCGTAACAACTAAAATGATTGAATCGAAATTTTGTAAAATCATGGTTTGAGTTGTGTTTAGGAACATTAAATATTTATTTTGACAGAAATTAATGGGAAATTTAGAACCGCTGACCCTATTGCGCTTAAATTTGATACAAAGGTAGATTAAGTCTTAAAAAAAGATATGGGATACTTTTTATCCCAGAAATCAACCTTTGAGGGGAGGAAAGAGGGATCCAGTTTGTGTAGGAAAGGTAACCGCTTCTTCGTTTTAGCTAAAATTTGGACAACGTATTCTTTATGTAACGTAGGCGACCGATAAGAAGGGATTTTGTGAAATTCTCACCAGAACAGGAATTTTTTCACAAAAACGTTTGCATGGAAATTAGTAACCGCTGAACCGAAAATGAGCTGATATTTTGTTAAGTTCTGTTAATGAATAGTTTTTTTATGTCAGAAATTAACTTTAAGGAGACTAAGTATTAAAGGAGGGGGAAGGAGGATCAGAGATTTAATGGGAATTCAGGAACCATGGAATTGATTTGAGTCGCGGGAAGGATGGTGTGAGAAATTAGTAACGAATAATAATTTAGCTGAGGTACATTACAGTAGAGATAAGTTAAAGAGTTACCGGGAAAGGACCACAAATAGTTTTAATTCCTGAAAAGAGGCGTGAAAATTTATGAAGGCGATAAACTACCGCTCAACTGAGATAATTTGACCTCTGGGAAAGGACATAGGATTGGTTTCTACGGTAGCGAACAAAACTGCATAGAAATACCCAACCCGATATTCTTCGCTACCCACAGCGGGAGCAAATAATATATAGCCATGCCTTATTTTACGCTTACAAAGTCACGGGGATGGAAATACTATCATAGTGAACATAGCAGCACCAAATTCGCTTTATTAATTGACTCTCACGCGCAACGAAGTGCGCGCGGGTCAGCTAGTTTTAAATATATTTGTTACAAACTAACTAATAAACTAGTATAGTTATCTGTAAGGCGCGAACTTTACCTTCTGTAATCACTCTGTCCAAAATTTAGACATGCATGGAACTGTCGGCACTCGGTACCTATTGCCTATTATGTGTTAGACATGGCTCGCTCCTAAAAAAGGCCCTTTGTCTGAACGTTGCCTGAACTAATACGTTTTGGGGAAATTCTGCTGCATTTTTAAACTCGCTACTGGCCCTGACTGGTAGTTATTTCTAGTCTAATAAAAGGAGGGCGCTGTCATCTATGTTTTAGAGCATACTGACAATGATTTAGTTTGAAAGACGATTAGTTCCAGCTTTGGCCGTTCTATTTGTGTTATAGTGCATTTTGTGTTTAAAATTAGAACAGGAAACTCATTGGCGGTTTCTGATAACGTTAACTGATAATCCCCTATTCGGAGACAAGAATAAGAAATCTTAACAAAACTAATAGTCAGCTAGACAAACCCAATAGGGATTTTGAGTAAAGAAAAAAAAATCGTCCATTTAGTAGATTATTGGAAAATATTGGATAACGTATCTTTTTTAATTTTATGAAAAACGTGTGAGATACAACGCAGTTCCTAGGTAGTAACTGAGCACATCTAGATTATAATAAAACTTCTATCTACTAACTAAATCCAATGTGTATCATCTGCAACGACGTCTCAGTCATAACAATTTTATTTCCCTTTACGATTGCATTATTTGAAATCCTGTTGTTTCATCAGCTGATGCACCTCTCAACTCCCGAGAGACCTCCGTGCTGTTCTCTTCGATATTAAAACCTCTTTGGTGACTTTATTCCCTCCAAAGACAATTTAATTATGCCTCTTTGTTTTTTTTGTAAGTACATTGCCTTCTGTGTATGGTATGGTACATTAACTTTTTGTTTTTGCCAATATCATTAACATTTATAATTAGTTTTTTTTAAATTAATTATATACCTATTGGTGAAGTCAATTTAAATAAATCCTTGATTTAAATATACTATTCCATAAGTGTGTAGTGTGTTCTGACTCAAATTTTGTCATTGAACTAAGTAAACTTTTAAATAAAATTACAGCCTCGTCTTTTTTTTTTTAATTTCAATGCTTTTAAGGAAGATATTAATGGATTCACACGTAAATGCATTTTCCAAAATGTTATTCCTCAAGGTAAACTAGAATGCACCTACGTTGCTTCCAAATAATTGTCGCAAATACTTCGAGCTGACTCCAAAATCCCAGCAATTTCTCGAAGAAGCTCTTAAATAGGAGGAATTTTCCATCCTTCAGTAAATACACAATAGACTGAAGAAAAACTTGGCATTGACAAAAAATACCATTAAAATCATGACCGGAATTTTTTCGTCATTTATCAAGCTTTGCGGTTTGATTGCGGTTAATGGGCCCACAATAGATGGCGCTTATTAACGCATTTTTTAGGAAAATGAATGTACATTACGACCATAGTCAAAGATTACTGGAATTAACTTCCTGAAAATAGAAATGAGGTACCCATAGTAAGCCCTCATAGTAACCCATAGTAAGCACTCATTTTTACAAGCTTTTAATTACTTTCACCTGTCTGTTGTCTGTCTGTCTGTCTGTCTGTAATCAAATCTTGCAAGTTTAATTTGACCCACTTCTCGGTTTCCAATTGAGCTGAGAATTTGCATGCGTGGTAAATCGGATGACAATGCAATATTTTTATGACATCGAGCTGATCTGATGATGGAGCTGGAAGGTGGCCATAGGAACTCCGTCATAAAACAACGCAACCCCACCGAGTTTGGGCTCATTTGATTCGTCTTGACAAGTACTTTATGATGCAAGATAGTAATAATAATAAAAGCTTGTTTTTTTAAAAGTTTTTTTAAAATTTCACTTGTTATCTTAGCGGATCAGACAAGATCGTGGTCAAAGACTACTCATAATAAATTTAAACAAGTGAAATTTAAAAAAAAAACCTTCGTAAAACAAGCTTTTATTATTACTATGTACCATCTAGCACCAAAATACTCGTCAAGACGAATCAAATGCGTCGTTTAATTATGGAGTTCCTATGGTCACCTTCCAGCTCCATCATCAGATCAAACTCCATGTCATAATAATATTGCATTGTCATCCGATTTATACATGCACGCAAAATTTCAGCTCAATGGGAAACCGAGAAGTGGGTCAAATTTAACTTGCAAGATTTGATTACAGACAAACAGACAACAGGCAGGTGAAAGTGAATAAAATATTGTAAAAACCTTACCGCGCTCAGCCTAATCTCTATAACAACGTTGTTGGTCTGTGGGTAGGTGTTCGTGCATTTGTACTAATCTTACATTGGTGCCTATATTTTATTTTAAAGAAACTAATTCTAGTACTTTTTTCATATTTGATTACCACCTAAAAGTCGCGACTTTTTCAAGAGTTTTAAATTGTGAAATCATTTCCTTCGATTTCATTTACTGGAATGAAATTGAATAGCCGTATCAGGTGTTCTTTCCAATAGAACCTTAGGAAGACGAGCTTTAATATACTTACGAGTACTTCCAAGTTATATCATTGCATTTTTCCTTGATTAGAAATATCTCGATCAATAATGCCTCTGATTTTATTTTTATAAAGTTAACTGTGTAATAAATGATTGTGTGTAGCCAGTACATGTACCTATATTAAAAAAATATATGCTGTTCGATTTTTAATAAATGATCTATTTTTCTTTATTTTTTGTAAAACCATAGAGTACTAAAGAAAGTTAGACCTTCATGATTATAAACTACTTAGATCTGTCAAAACGGTGACATACCAAGTATTGCCAGTTTCCAAAAACACCCTAAACAATCAGGAAAACATAATTCTTGGAACAAACTGATTTAACTAAGTAGGTATAATGTCGTATTTGTTTTGTACATAAGTAGATACGGTTGTATTTATTCGGGACGGCAGCCATATATTAATGTTTGTTTTAGAATTTAGAGCACAGAAGTACAAATTATATCAGTTCTATAAGTGTTTGTTTATTAATAAGTTTAATACAGATATAATTGTAAATAGTTGATTACTTTAAAATGTAAGAAAGATTTTTAACAATCCATAGTTTTAAATACAGATATAATCGTAAATAGATTACTTCAAAATGTAAGAAAGATTTTTAACAATCCATACTTTCTGTTTGTTACATCGTAACTTGCCCGAGACCTGTGATAAGACCGTTAATTTTTTTTTTTTTTATATTAAATGTTACGATTTTTTTTAATTGTATAATATCCAGAATACCTACTTGTGTTAAAAAAAAATTTAATCTCGTTAACGTAAATATATGATCCGCTTTACCTTTCTTTATATGAAGTCATTTTGTGATAATGATTAAGGCATCCACCTTTCGTGGATATGTTTCTCCTAAAATATTATGAGAGAAATTCTCCGTAGCAACGTCTTCCTTGAAAGTGCACTCCGAGCAAACGAAGTGCCCAACTACCTAACGAAATTACCTCTTGCCTTGAGTTCGGGACATGTTTCACAAATTAAAAGGGGCAATTTTAATTAAAACTCCATTTGTGATATTGTTTTGACCCATTACCTATATCACTGTGGGTTCCTAAAACAGTTGTTTTGATACAAATTACACAAATATAATTTTAGAAAATAGAAAAAAAGAATACTGTTTATTGATACCAAAACAATACAATTTGACTTAAAACTAGCTAAACAACAGTGAATGTGTTTGTTACCTCTTTACACTTATACGGCTAAACCAATAGAGCGGAAATTTTGTATTGGTATAGTTTAGACCCTAGAATAAGAATATTCGTATCAACTATCTTTATTTTGATGTAACTTCGTCTATTCAAAAAGCTTTAATAATCACTATTGCAAGTCATGAAATGACGTCATTGTTTCTAAAAATATACTTCCATAATGAGAAGAATAACATGGTGATTCAATATTATATTATACTCCTAATTGACCTTGTTATGTATGGTTAAGTTACTTTGTATTGTATATGTTACAATACAATACTCTTTATTGGGACAAAAAATTACAAAATAGACTTAAAACTAAATAAAAGTACTAATATTAATGTCCACAATGGGCGGCCTTATCGCTCTATAAGGCCGCCCATTCTATATGTTCTACTTAGGTAATTACCTCATTTAAATTAATAACGATTTACTTTCTAACTTTCTTCTAAGTAGGTTAGTATCTATTATTTATTCTCAAAATAATATTCTACGAGAGCAAGCTCTTCCGATGAAACTCGCCAAATATATGGAAAATAAATAAATATTTTCCATATATTTGGCGAAAGAATGAAAGAAGTCTACTTGGTTATTGTAATTTCATTAAATTTTCAGAATTTCAATATTGACAATGTTTACGATTCGTTTCGCTCCTTCGGGTGATATTTAAAAACGAACTGGCAACATTAATTAGGCAAGCTTCTGTTGCAAATGAAAGCAGCGCCAAAATTAATTATGTAGAGAGCCAATCTACACTGTAATCATTAGTTAGCAGAAACACCTACTGTGTGCGGAGCGTAATTTTTCGATTTCGGGATATTTACATTTTCTATTTTCATCTAGCAATGCCCGTTGAAAATAACCATTGTTTAGGTTATGTTTCAAAGTGTACTTGTACCTATAAGCTTTTAGAGTTTCTTATCATTTGGACCAATCAGCTATGCAAGTCGCATCTTCATCATCAGCCTATGTTCGTCCACTGCTGGATATAGGCCTCCCCCATGGCACGCCACTCAACTCGGTCCTCCGTCTTTCTTCTCTACCCACTCCTAGCGACCCTCCGGATATCATCGACCCATGACGCCAACGGGCGCCCTACACTCCGTTTACCGAGACGTGGTCTCCACTCGAGAACTCGTCTACCCCAATGGTCAACGGTATGCAAGTCTGTGCAATAATAAATATTGAAAAGTTTCTAATTTATATCACAAGCTTTTATATAGCAAGATAAGAGAAAATATTACTTATCAAAAAGCCCAAACAAGACCTTTTTGTTTTTATCTCGTTTGACAATCAAAATTTGGTGTCGCACGGCAAATGCATTTTTCATTCATTATAATTTACCTTCATTATTTTTAATTGAGCCGTTTATCCGTAATGAGATAAGAAAACACATCCATACTTTCGTAGTAGGTAATATGTAGTAGGGTTTTAGAATAGAATAAATAGAAAATTCTTTAGTGAACCCCATAAATACAGTAACTAAATAATATGCTTAAAAAATAAGACTACGGAGGAAAAAGTGTTACAATTGACGGTCTTATCGCTTCATCTGGTAATTTCTTATGTTATAATACCTAGAAATATATCCAATATCCAGGTATTATAAGAAGAACTATCCACCCCTAAGAGCCGATGAGGTATGGAGACAGACTGAGCGCTTCATATTGTGAGTCGAAGGCACTCGACTTCACTCGAGTGGTTCGAGGACGGATATACCTAGGGGTCTCCCCATTCAGTGAAAGCACCAAGCTGCAAGCTAGTATAAAATATTATGATCTGTTAGAAAGAAAGAAAAAACTTGAGAGGTGTCAAGGGACACCCGGATGGAACGAAGTTCCTTTCATTAAAAATATCTGGCTTGCTTTCTATAAGCGAGAGAGAGAGAGACAGACAGAGAAACATGTGCACGCCGCACAGCTTACAATAGCTTACTATAGCAAAATGTGTCGTGAAAACTTTTCGTAAGAATTTTTTCCGTCTAGCCCCCTTTCACAACGCGCGATAAGGAACTTCGTTCCAAAAACTTTATTTATGGCAAAATACAATTCGGTTAACGTGTAAGTTGATGGTACTGTATAATACGATTGCCAGAAAAAGTCCCCAGCTCAGCATAATGTAGGTAAAATAGACCTACGCTGGACTTCCGCTGGTACCATCAGCGGGTACTCACGGTCAGGTATGATCAGAAGGTCAATTATGATCAAAAAAATAAACAAAAATTTTCATATTCTGCATTCAAAACCAACCTGCAATAAAACCTAGTAATATTTTATATATTCAGGTATAATATGAAGAACTATCTACCACCAAGAGCCGATGAGGTATGGAGACAGTGAAGCGCTTCATATTGTGAGCCGAAGGCACTCTGCTTCACTCGAGTGGTTCGAGGACGGATATACCTAGGGGTCTCACCATTCAGTGAGAGCACCTATATCTACCGGCATCTATTCATTGAATCATTTCTGTATTGGCTGGGAATTGGCGCTGTTGGAATTCTTTATTACAGATTTGTCTTAAACATTTTTATTTGTATCTTCAGTTTTGCGAAAATCTGGCACGCGCGATAGGAAATTTGCCAGCAATAATATATTTTCTATTGCTTTGTCATAGATTTTTTAGAGACGTGTCTGGTATGGCTTACCTCTTACGGAATATCAAGACTTCAACTTTCACCCCATACATTCTCAAAAGTAGAATGTACAGTTACTCTTGTTAGCTTGACACCACTACACCAGTGGGCCTAGCGTGGACAATGCGTAGACTTGTCTTACTGTCAAGTCAAACTGTCATCCCATACATTCACAAAAGTACAATGTATGGGATGACAGTTCTACTCTTGACGTTTCTGCAGGATCCCACACGCCATGCTACTGCCACAGGCCCACTGCTGGTTCTCACCTTTGCTATCCCGGTGATCGAGTTTGAAATAAAAACAATATCAACACATTTAGTTTTTATTTTGACTATTCTAAAAAAATATTCTTAAGCACACAATATGTAATTTGACTAGTAGGTAACCCGACATTATTACATGTTCATGTTTTTTAATACCTCGTAATTTACATCTTTTCAAATTTATTCGCTTATTTCATTCACACTTATTTTCTAATTTTACACTTATTTTCTTAAGTTTTATTTCGTTAACATATTTCACATACATTGCATAAATTTTACAGTACTTAACTATTATACATATAGGTTTTTATTGTTAAATACCTGCCTTATTATCCCTAGTCATAAGACCAACTCTGAACTTGATATTCTTATGAGGTACATTACAATTTACTTTATTACGAGTACATACATCAGATATTTTTACAGTAAGAAATGAAAGTAAGCTCAGGAATAGGATGTGCAACATTTCTCGTGATAGAGACGCCATAATAATTTGTAAATTATCTTCTGCTGTGTACTTTTCTGCGTTGAGTTTTTTTTAAAAATTTATATTAAAGTCATCTTGGGTAACTTTGAATTTTTTTGTTTAACTTTGAACGAGGTTGAATTACTAACAATTTAGAATAATTATTACTAACATTTTTATGGAATTCTTATGTTCTGCAGTAAACACATTATATGACATTATATAGTTGTTTGAAAAAAAAAAAACTGCGTATAACGGATCCCTAAAATATTTTCTAAATACTTTAACGGTTCGTCCATGTAATAAATTAATAAACCATTTTTACAACCTCGTTCAAAGTTAGACCAAGATTCAAAGTTACCCAAGATGACGTCCTTTTTTTTTGTATCTTTTCCGTTCCTGGGAAAATGGCGTATCCCACGTTGTTTTAAACTCTAGACCAAGGACCTTACCGAGTACTCAGATCAAAAATTATTTGCTCTAGGTCTATTTATATGCACTTTCGTAGTCCATATGAAATCTATGTCGTCACATAAATAAATTATTAATAATATATTTCTCTGCTTTCCTTTATTTGTGAAAAAAAAAACGTGCTTGGCCCACAAATATTTCAAATGATTCCCTGTCACACAGGATACAATGTACTTCGTGTAATCCAAGGAAATCTGACGTTTGATGAATGACCGTTAAGATGAAGTATGGAGTGGAGTGACGCCTCTCGGGATGAACGGACCTCTGGGGTCACTGATCTTATATAATCCTTTTTGACGAGGATGCGGTGAAAAATGTGGAAAACCTGCTAATTCACACTAATGTGACAATAGTAATTTTTTGTTACCACTTCACCCTTGAAATTACTGAAGATTAAAATAGGCTTAAAGGTGAATTTGGTCTTGAACTTAAAGTAAGCTCAAACTAGAGCGGGTGCCGCACAACTAGAGCACAGAAAAAGACGCACGTACAACTTCCGGACATTTTATACAAACCAATGAATTAGTTAGGGACTAGAATCAGTTAGAGCGGGAAATATAATTTAAAAAAAAATACGCCAGCTTTTAAAATAAATTACAAATTAGTTGCTGGGTGGGAGCGGTGATGGTTCCAGGCCGGTAAATACATGATCTTACGTTGACTTCCTTTAATTACAAATTAATATGACTTCGTAATTAACTTTCACAATTGGTGTATCCTCTCAAACATCGTCGTGATATTTAGGAAATATCTTAACACTACAATAATAGCACACCATGTTTACTCACTTCAAATACACAAGGAAAAGACGTGATTCAAGTGTCCCACCAAAGAAATAAGAATATAATTAATATTTACTCGATTAATAAAGCTGCAGGCTTACGATCTAATTATCCCTAATCTCTATTTTGATACGATATAAAGGCATTTTACTCCCTTGGAACGATTTCGCACTACATCCTATCCGAATTCTTAAGAGCGTATAATATCGAGTGACGCTCTTTCGATCGCACAATTTGACGAATTTTTAAATATAAATTGATGGAATTAATTTATTGAAAATTCCTCTATACCAGCCCTCCATAATATTATTGCACACATTTTAAAGTGTTTTCAGTTAGATATATTTAAAAAAGCATAATGATATTTTTTGGATTTTTTTTTTCAATATTGATCCCCATCCCATTTTTTAATATATCAAACTGAAAACACTTTTAAAATGTGTGCAACAATATTATGGAGGGCTGGTATTCTGGTATAGAGGAATTTTCAATAAATTAATTCCATCAATTTATATTTCAAAATTCGTCAAATTGTGCGAGCGAGAGAGCGTCACCAGATATATACGCTCTTAAGAAATTAATTAGGTAATGATCTTAATTCTTCTTAGTCTTGCTTGTTAAAGCAAGACTTGCATTTAACTTACATTGCTTACATTATTTATTCGTTATTGGTTAACCTTTGACCACAATCTAGCCTGATCTTATGCGGATGCGGGCAAAGATGGTAACAGACTAAACCTAAAAGGCGGGATAAATCGCTCCCTGGCTTCACTGATCATCATGCCGGAACACAGTCACAATGACCGCTTGGCGACACGGTTTTGTCCAGTGGGTGGTAACTAGCCTTTGCTGAAGCCGGCCGAAGCCTATTCCAATACGGCTAGTTTTCTGCATTCCATTTCAAAACATTTTTAAAATTAGTGCAATAATATTTTGCAGCGACCCTCTTCAGGAATTTTCAAAAAGTTAACGCTATGAATTTATATTTCAAAATGTGTCAAATAGTGCGAGCGAAAGAGCGTCCCGCGGGCAAGCTCTCTTAACAATATCTATGAGTCTATGGATTTCGGACGACTGTAGTGCAAAAGCGCTCTCAGTGTAAATCTACATCTAAAAATGGCCAACACCAATTTTTCGGCGCGCTCTACAAACCATAATAATACACATACATATGTATGTTAGTGTACATTTTCTCGCCTTCAATGGATTTCATCTGTATTTAATCGGCCGGTTATTATCAGTTAACATCCCCCGTATGGGACTTTAGTCATTAGTCCGTAGTCTATGAAGTCATCATATTGAACAAATTTTTCTAAGAACAACTCTGCTGTAGGTACTCAACACAGAAAATACATTGGGGATATTAGTATCCAAATTTTTGTAAATAACAACTTTTCAGCACAAAAATCTAAGCACTCCTGAGTCTCTAACTTCAGACTTCAGACCTATCTCTTTCTATTGTTTCATGTATGCTTATTATGATTAGGCCAAAATTTTCTCCTAGTAATTCTATGTAGCTGAACATATAACAGAAAATAGGTGTTTATGTTAAAGAAACTCATTGAAATGGCTTCGTCGCAGAATGTCAGCCTGATACTACTTGACTACGCTGATAGCATGATTTCTATCTCTTATAGAACGATTTACGAAAATCGAAAATGTTAAAGTCAGATTATGTCATACATAGTTATATTTTATATCTCTTTTTAATATTTCACTATATAAAAAATCTACAGTCTAGGTGAGTACACGCTATGTAAAAGGAACTCTACGAAATAAAAAAAGGACTTCTTAATAAAAAGTTGTTCAAATTCGTAACTACAACATTAAGTCTAAATAAGCACCTTAACTAGAGTGTTGGTGAACCTCTATAACTTAGTGTCCTTCAGTAGGACGGCCGCTTCGTAGGTCGGCAGCTCCGCGTCACGCGAGGTGTGGCATCGGGGGCACGCCTCCGTTACCACTTCCTGGAATTATTGGGCAATGGTTCAATGGATGATGATAATGCAGTTTCTCCACAATAATCCTATTTCATATGTACCAGAACCAGAAGAGATACTGGTTTAAGCAGAACTGTATCCAATACTACGGTCAATTTATACTTTAACTCCAATTTCCACTTCAGTTTTTTGAAGTTTATGAACTTAAAGCATACCAGGATAACATTATAAACTCAAACGGAAAGTCTCGATGACTGTTCCTACCTGTAATGGTACCTGTCCCACCTAAGGCGAGAAAACGTGTAACTATCGGGTATTTTCAGGCTCATGAAACTTGTTTCTACATTCTAGCTCTACTCGTTACTCGGTCAACGTTGGCGGTGGGACAACTGCCTATGTTGGTCAGTCAACAAGTAAACTAAGAGCTCTACTAAGAGCTCTACAATAACAACGATTTCGGACACTAGGAAATATTAAAATTTATAGACTGATCACTGATTAAACTACATTGTTTTTTTAATCTTTGTTGATGTAGTCCCTTTAATATTGGGTTTACCTTTTGTAAATACAAATAACAGTATTTGTAGACCAAACAAAAAACATTGTAGAGTGTTCAACTGTTCGTTTGCGTGCATATCAGTAAAATCTACGCTCATGCCAACATAAACATGCTAGGAAGGTCAATATACTTAATTATACAATAACTGTTCCCCAATTCTAGTTTTACAAAATAGTAAACCTACAAAATAGCGAAGGTTTAATTATTTCACGATAGCATTTTCAGTTTCCACATATAATGTAAATTATTTTATAAACGCATAATTTTTTTAAAAATAATTTTGAGTTCTGAACAGATGGGTCAAGGCTGCGACAGTTTGGTATCCAAGGCAAGGACCAAAAATTCGAGGCTAACCACCAGAATGGTCAGCAGATTTTCGCTTAGCCATTTCTGCACCTTTTTTAGGGTTCCGTACCTCAAAAGGAAAAAACGGAACCCTTATAGGATCACTTTGTTGTCCGTCTGTCTGTCTGTCTGTCTGTCAAGACCATTTTTCTCAGGAACGCGTGGAAGCAACAAGCTGAAATTTATAGGAAATACTAAGGTCTATTGCCTCTTAGAGCTGTGAAAATTTCACACTTCTAGGCCAACGCAATCAAAAGATATAGTCGAATATGTCGTAAATTTCAGCAAATTTTCGACATTACCAAATAAATCAAAACCTACGGGGCATTTCCCGTGAACTCAGAATATTGAAATTTGGCACAAAGTAACTCCTTAGAGCACAGATAAAGGAAAAATTGCGAAAATTATAAATTTTTATTTTCATCATATGAAAAAAATATTTTGAATAATTTTATACCTACTACCCTTTTTCTCATGAACTCGTAAACGTATTAAATTGAAATTCATATCAAATACTAAGGTCTGTAATACCTTTAAACTTAAATAAAATCAAACCTCTGTCTCAACGCATTCAAAAGAAACAGCAATTTTAGTCGTAATTTTAAACCCGCGACT
The DNA here is from genome assembly GCA_947507615.1 of Hemithea aestivaria. Taxonomy (NCBI): domain Eukaryota; kingdom Metazoa; phylum Arthropoda; class Insecta; order Lepidoptera; family Geometridae; genus Hemithea; species Hemithea aestivaria. Next base: position 12,403,610 of record OX382339.1, on the reverse strand, counting down.
ACTCTCAAAAAATCAAAACCTACAGGGTACTTCCCGTGATCATAGAATCTTGAAATTTGGCACGAAGCAACTCCTTAGAGCACAGATAAAGGAAAAATTGCGAAAATTGTACATTTTTAGTTACATCATAAAAAAAAATATTTTTAATAATTTCATACTTACTACTTTATTTCTCATGAACGCGTGCAGGTATTAAACTGAAATTAATATCAAATACTAAGGTCTATTATACCTTTAAACTGTAATAAAATCAAACCTCTATCTTTACGCATTCAAAAGAAACAGCAATTTTAGCCGTATTTTTTAACTCGTGACTACTCTCAAGGAAATCAAAACCTACAGGGTACTTGCCGTTAACTCAGAATCTTGAAATTTGGTACACAGCAACGTCTTAAATCACAGGCACAGGAAAAATTGCAAAAACTGTACATTTTTAGTTTCATCATATAAAAAAATATTTTTAATAATTTTGTATTTACTATACCTTTCCTCAAGAACGCGTACAGTTATTGAATTGAAATTCATTCCAAATACTCAGTTTTATAATAACTTTAAGCTGTGAAAAAATCAAACATCTATGTCAACGCAATCAAAAGAAACAGCAATTTTAGCCGATTATTTTCAAGCTCGCAAGGGAATCAAAACCCACAGTATATAATAATATACCCACTTTTCTTTAGGGTGCGGGAGAAACCTGTAGGTTTGTACGGAACCCTCGGTGCTCGAGTCCCACTCGTACTTGACCGGTTTTTTATCATGTTATTAACTAAGCCTTCATCATAATCATTTTCGCTTTTATCCCACATTATGTATGGTCGACATAATACGTCTTCCTCTTCTTCGCCACTATCATCCATAATAGTTATCTTCGTTCACTCCCCTAGCACGCGTATACTCTTTCACACAACCTCAAAAAATAAACACATTTAACATTAAACTTGTAACATTAAATTTAATCGAAATACAGTTGACTATCGTACCTGTAAAGGATGGCAGTCCTTGTGATTCGATGGTCCATCGACAACAGACTCGTAAGCGGGGGGTGGTCCAGGGAGGTCCATTTGAACCTGTGAACAATAATAAGTATAGGTTTTAGATTTTTTTATCGATTGTCGCATCCTGCCATCTCAAGTGTGATCCCGTTTACCAATAGCCCAGTCAATGAGTGCCCAAAAAGGGTACGTGGATCGAAAAGTCGAAAGCAGAAAAACTAACTTAGTAACTTTGTTTGGACTAGTTAGGAGATAAACATACTAAAAGTCCCCACCCCTCCGAGGTGAGCCCGAGGGGGGGGAGGCCGAAGAAGGTCCCATTTTTAGGTTTTTTGCTTAAATGTCAAAAACTGTGCGTTATACGATATTTTGTTGTACTACATTATTAAACCTCATAAAATTTTCTACAACTTCGGCTTTGACACTTTTTATCTATCTCCAATCGTTGTCCAGCTATGAGCTTCCAAACATGGTCTATTTTGAAGACGCTTAAATTAGTTTTCCATACAAAGTCGGTATAAAAATCTTACAAATAAAATTTGACCAACTTCTGGTTGTCGTATCATAATGAAACTTTGCAAATGTCTAGAAATCTGATGACAGTTTAATAATCTGGTACAACTGAGCTGATCTGATGATAGAGCCAGGAGGTGTCTAATGAAACTCTTCAATGGCTATTAGTAAACCCGTCGAGTTTGGGCACATTACATTCGAATCGATGAGACTTTTTCATAATACTTGCTGTCGAGGGTCTGATAAGGGACCAGGAGGTGCCTACGTCTCATCAATCCGAATGTAATGAGCCTAAAGTCGCCGGTTTTACTAATAGCCATTGAAGAGTTTCAGTAGACACCTCCTGGCTCCATCATCAGATCAGCTCAGTGGTACCAGATTATTAAACTGTCATCAGATTTCTAGACATTTGCAAAGTTTCATTATGATACGACAACCAAAAGTTGGTCAAATTTTATTTGTAAGATTTTTTTACCGACTTTGTATGGAAAACTAATTTAAGCGTCTTCAAAATAGACCATGTTTGGAAGCTCATAGCTGGACAACGATTGGAGATAGATAAAAAGTGTCAAGGCCGAAAATTTTATGAGGTTTTATAATGTTGTACAACAAAATATCGTATAACGCACAGTTTTTGACATTTAAGCAAAAAACCTAAAAATGGGACCTTCATCGGCCTCCCCCCCCTCGGGCTCACCTCGGAGGGGTGGGGACTTTTAGTATGTTTATCTCCTAACTAGTCCAAACAAAGTTACTAAGTTAGTTTTTCTGCTTTCGACTTTTCGATCCACATTTCTTCTTTTACTGGACTACAAAGTCTATTCGTAAAAAAACACTACATTTTATTGAAAAGTAAAATAAGTTCGGATGATTATGCGAGATCATTTTACTAATATAATATTAATTATGAAATCGTAAATTTTTCATGCAAATAATTATAAACATATTTTCTCCTTTATTCTGCTGTACTGCTATAATCCTTTTAATATGATAAAATTCATACTGTGAGAGTACATAATGTTTATTGCTATATTTCCCCTTTTACGCAAAAACCACTAAAATATAAGAGAACCAATCTTACTAATATTATAAACGTTGAACGTTTATAAGAATGTATGGATGTCAGGATGTATGTTTGTTACTCTTTCACGCCTAAACGGGTGGACCGATTGAGCTGAAATTCGGCATAGAGATAGTTGAGACTCCGGAATAACACATAGGCTATATATAGTACAGCGAGTAAAACTGCTGGGCGCAGCTAGTATAAAATATATTGGCTATTTAGACCCTTAGTCGCACGCCCCAAAGATTTCCCCTTTTATCCAAATTCCTTTCCACTTTGCGACCGTTGTACCTGTGCGTAATCGAAACCGGTAAATCAGACTAATCTTAACATTCCGATTTATTGGTGGTTAAATTCGCTCGGCGATATCTCGTTTTATTAGGTGTTGCTTTTTATCCCTTTGCCGGTAAAGAGCAGGTGAAAATTATGAATTTTTAAGATTGGATCGCAGTAATTTTTAGACCAGGAGCAGGCTTTTTTGTTAATCAGAAATCACACTAATATTATTAAGGCGAACGTTTGTGAGTTGTTACTTCGTTGTTTGTTACTTCTTTAAGCATAAATAAAACGGGTGGACCGATTGACCTGAAATTTGGTATAGAGATAGTTTAGACCCTGGAATTACACACAGGCAACAAAAAAGCGGGTTAAACCGCGGGGTGCAGCTTGTAGATCACATTATAATGTATTTTTCAACGGATAAGAACGAAGTTTCGCAAGTCATCTGGTAAAATATAATTTCTTCTTTTTCAGATGAAATAGCATGATGAGGAGGATATTTGTATGAGGATTACCAGAACCAGAAAGAAACTAGAATGGTAAGTTCCATAATGATGGCTGCAAAATATAGGCCACGGAACCAATTTGTTAACTCTATGTTTTTTTGTGATAATATGAATGACAAGACGAGTAAATGAGATGCCTTCGCTTCGATGAAAAATTCCCATTCCATTGGAATATTTTATCTATGCCTGATGCAATCATGATTACCCATATCACAGTGCCATCACTGTTTTGAAATTTACAATTCTGTAATATTACCGTTCACATTACTGCTTGGCCTATGAAAAAAAAAGTAAAAAAAAAAGTTAGCACTTCCCCAGCTAAAGTTTAGTACTTCCCCAGGCAATTTCTACAATAGAAGCGACCACAACAACAGTCTATCTATAATATTGTATAAAGAGGGAATCTAAATAACACATCATCGCGGAGACGAAACCACTGAACCTAGTATGACGAAATTAGGGGCGTAGGGTTCTTTTACTGCTTAGGCAATAAATAAGAAAGGATTTTGCGAAATTCCCTCAGGAACAGGAGTTATATGGAAATCGGTAGCCGTTAGTGATGATATAATGGGAATCGAAACACACTTCGTAGAAATAACAAAGAACGCAAAAAGGCACATGTGTTAGTTCCAGTTAGAATTATTAATTGGATAACTAGTAAGCCGATGCAGGTGGAGGCTTTCATGAGGCGTCAAACTGCTGTTTATCGATCCCACCAGCAGGGCTATTGGTTAATTCATAGCCGCTAAGTTTGATGTCCACTTTAATATACATAACTGCGTTTGATATTTTACTCACATTAATGAGGAGGTTTAAGCAAGTAATGTACCTTCCTACTTATATTAAAGTGGACATCAAACAAAGTGGCTATGAATTAGCCAATAGGTCTGCTGGTGAATTGTGCCTGATATTAAATGATTATATTATAATTATGTACACTGCTTCTATTACCGCTAAAAATACAGCGGAGGTAATACTTATTACTTATATTTCTTAGAATAAATCTTAGAGAAAATAGGTCTTAAGAAAATTTCAATAGAACAAATTAGATCGAGTTGTTGGTGTTGTGTCTAAGTAAGAAAAAAACTAAAAGTAAGAAGTGTTGGCGCAGTGCACCTAAAATTTCACATAATTGTGAAATCCTGCTAATTATGGACAGCGTTATCTTTTACCATCAGGAGAGCGTCTTGCTCGTCTTCGTACTTCTGTGTATAAAAAAAAACATCGTGTATTGTAACATCGCATCGGGACAATGTAATTATTTAGGTAAGTATTAAATGGTATGATTTAAATGTAAACAGCAAACGTGGTGAGTTGTGGTTAGACCGCCATTTGCTGTCCATGTGTTTGATTTCTCTGTTAGTGACAGAATCTGTGGTTGCTGGTTACCCGCGATTCAATTTTGAAACTATGAATTAAAATAACATTCTCATTATCATACTATGCCGGTAAAATAAAAAATATGAGAAAAAAGATGGAGTAAGAAAAACGTTGAGTGAATGGTGGCCAAAGATAGACAAACCCCGAAAATGCGAGATCGTGGTAAAGACTTACAATAATTAATTAAAATAAACTAGGTATAGGTAATAGGTATTTGCTAGGCCTGTGTGTGACAGCTTCGACCACGTCTTCACTTACCAACAGGTGAGACTGTGGTCAAACGCAGTCCTATTCTTTGTAAAAAAAAAACAAATCCTTATTTATGTATTATCCATTGTACCTAAGTGTAAAAACAATTGAAGTTACCACGAGGTAAAACAGTATGATAAAAACCTTAACACACATAAAATTGTAACAAGCAAAAAATTGTACTCGTCGTGTTGTTATTTTTATCAACGTTATCTGAAACTGTAAATGTAATTGCTGCCTTGCAACTGCAAACAACGGGCACGCCATAAAATTGCTTTGTCTCGGTAACTTTTCAATGTAAAATTATTTTCTTTTTATACGACTGCTTTTTTACGAAAAGAAGCTTAAATTCAGGCGCAAACTAGAAGGGGCTGCAGTGTAACGCATCGCATAACTAAAATGCCATACATTTTTAACCCCCGACACATAAACCACGGGGTGTTATAAGTTTGACGTGTCTGTCTGTCTGATGGGTTGTGGTGCGCGGTGCGACCCGCCTTTATTTTCGGTAGCATTAAGTAAACCTTATAAAAAACAGAAAATTAATAATATATTTTTTAAACGCATCACATGACCAATTTCAGCTTAATCGATTCGCTCATTATGCGTGAAAAAGTAACAAACACACATACACTTTCGCATTTATTGGTTTGATATAGGCTTTTAGATCAAACTACCATGCCTGCACATAGTACAAGCCTATGCACTATGTACCTAGTTCTCCAAGAACGCAGTTTACACTGACCTAGGTCTTATAAGTAATTGGGTTAGGAACCTTCCTCTCGACCTACTCGATGCATTGTACGACCGAATACCAACCCTTAATCCGATTATCGGATACCACATCTAAATAATGAACATGCAAATATCCATTATGCTAGTTGACCTATTTCGTAGGGCCCAGATTAATTGACCAAATTTCGTCATTGGTATAATTATAGTGTTACACCTAGAAACATATTACACCTAAAGACAATAGTTGTCATAAAGTATAAACTTTATGACAACTCGTGTTTTTTTAACAAGTTTCTTACGAAGCGTAGTTTCAATTTTTGTTCAAAAAGTGACTCGTTCGCATTAGATTTTATTAGTCTTTAAAAAAAAACTAGCTGCGCCCAGCGGTTTTACCCGCTGTACTGTAGCCTACGTGTTATTCCAGGGTCTAAGCTATCTCTATACCAAATTTCAGCTCAATCGCTCCACCCCTTTTGGTGTGAAAGAGTAACAAACATCCAGACATCCATTCTTACAAACTTTCACGTTTATAATATTAGTAAGATTAACATATCGTTCTCAAGTTATAAATAATCTGCAAAATAAAATAAAAATTTAGAAAAGAACTGCTATTCCGTGAAAACATTGTAAACAAAAATATCCTGCCTCTCCATCATAAAACTATCAAACCAGTAGGAAAACACCGCAGTACCTTTACAAAGGTAGTCAGCACTCTATATTCCAGACTAGACCGATCATTCATTTAGCAATCGAAGCATGTAAACTCCATCGGCGCTGAACCGAAACCAATTATGGAAAATGCAGTTTTTAGCTGAAAATCTGAACGAGGATGTGTGGATTGACTGGTAGGGCGCACCTTCATTCGCATAATTGCTCTAGTCCTAACTTAATTGGACATTAAAATGAGGAAGATTTTTAGAACTATACATTATGCTATACCAGTCCCTCTAGCATGGACAATGCGTAGACTTATCTTGTTATCAAGTTAAACTGTCATCCCATACATTCACAAAAGTACAATTTATGGGATGACAGTTTGACTTGACAGCAATACTACGTAATGTCTGTGCTTGGCCCACAGCACCAATATTTGAAGCTGGCTCTTTAGACTATGCCATTCCCATTTTAGATTCACCAAATATTCAGACGTACTTTTTGGATGAAGATTTGATATTTCGTTCAAACATTTTCACGAAATTAACGGCTTTAGTGATATTCTAAACTCCTTACACTAACTTCGTTGTACCATGTCCTTTTTGTAGGTCAGGAAATGAAAGTGATTTTATGTGTGCTTGGCGGAAAAATAAGGCGAAAATTATCACCCGAGGGAAATTATAAAGATACTTACACTACTTATGTCGTGACCCGCGACATAGCAAGGGCTGGCGGTCACATATATGGGGCCGTGTACGTTAATAAGATATTAACTTGACTAGTTGAGGTCGAAGGTTACACTGAAAAGTACTGCGAGAACCTTATTCATTATTGTACGAATTTTCCTTTTGGAAACTACTTGGAATAACTGTGGGAGGATTTCTCAATGTAGGATCTCGTCCGAATTAGCTACCACAAACTTAACCTATACTTGTGGTATACACATATACGAGATTCACAAATTGTTATTGAGTCAATCCATTCTATTGTATGACTATGACCAACCTTGGCAGTTTTCTAATCGCATCACCAAAATGACGTTTAATCACAATTACTGCGACCAAATTTCGATTCGTCAAATTGAATCGTATCCACGATCATTGTTGTTTGCATCGGCCATCGATCTTCTAGCCAATAGATGTGAAATCAAGTTGAGTTTATACGCCAAAAATCTGACAAAAATGTATGGCGAAAAGTCGGTGATAACTTAAAATCAAACAACGACAAGAATGTCAAGAAAATGCGCTTAGAAGCGAATTACAAGTGAACTTTAAATAATTAAATCAATTTCAAGCTCGCTTAATTATAATCGAGTGCGAGATGCACATTTAAATTCATGACTTGTATACCGTTCGATCGCTTTTGATAAAATTTAATTGCGATCACCACCGCAATAGGTCTCAAAAAAAAAAAGAAAGGAGGTTGAATCAAAAAAAAAAATTCCAAATCGCACACTTGACGCGTGCACGCGGACTCGCATTTCATTAGCTATTTGTAAACCTGTTAAAGTTATTTACCACAAGCGTGTTTAGTGAATACATAGCTTAGGTACTGAAATTAATGACTTATCAAACCCAGGCCTGTGATGGTTGCTATTCTCATAGTGTTTGGCTGAGCTATATCGGTCGCGCGGCAAATCGAGTATAATCAGTTTAGCGCCTCTTCCGCCGCGGGATTGTTCCGGTGCCGCCGTGTCGTCAATAAACAGGGCCCTACTACTGGACCGATTTTGAAAATTGAATAATATTTAGTAGAATATGATAAAGCATAAATGATCTTACAACTTTTCCTTCACGTTATCATTGGCGGTTTTACGTTAGAAAAGAGAATTAAGCAACTTCCATATTAATTGGAACTAACTGCGCCCAGTTTTACTCGCTGTACCTGTAGCCTATGTTTTATTCCAGCTATCTCTATACCAAATTTCAGCTCAGTCGGTCCACCCATTTAGGCGTGATAGAGTAACAAACTTACATCCAGACATCCATACATTCTTACAAACGTTCACGTGAATAATATCAGTAGGATTTTGCATATTTTGAAGATGTTTGGATATTTATTACATTCCACGTTTCCTTCTATAGTGATATGGGTGGTATGGTAAAGCTGGGAAACTGTAAGAGCCGCATTACAAAAGATCCTAGATCTAACATTATGATAATATTATATACGTAGATAAACTGACAGTCTTAAACTTAGATAGCGACGCTACCGCTACCTCAGAATTTTGACAAATGAAAATCGGTCATACTATTTTGAAATGTCAGTTCTACGTAAAATATGCTAGATTCTATGAGTCCAATGGTAATAAATATCACCACAAAATAACATCAAGCGTCAAACCAAGCTGGCATTGAAGTTGGCATTACCTTCGAGTTTAGAGTTGCAGCTTTTGTACCAACTAGCAACTGCACCTACAGTTTTGAGGCTTTAGCCTGTTACAACGGGCTCAGCTCAGCTCTCAGGCATCACGGTAAAGAGATATACAGTAATTTGACTCCCTAGAAGCGATTGAACTCAAGGTAGCGCGAGTTTGCAACCAAAGTTACCCACTTGGTTCACTTGGCTCCGTAGGCAGCGAGGTGCCGAATATGCGTTATTATTGTGAATTACCAAAAAGAATTAAATACTTTGTGATATTTTTACTAATTCACAACCATGATTCGGAAGCTTACTGCATAATAACGTCTATTCGGCACCTCGCTGCTTGCCGATCCCTGTCGACCGCGTCGCAAACTCGCGCGGCCTTGAGTTCAACCGCTTTTAGGGAGTCAAATTACTGTATATCTCTTTACCGTGGAGGCACTTTGTACCGTTTGGCGAACTTTGAATAGTTTATGGCAATTCTAACGTTCAGTGTTTTGTTCCTAGAGGGGAAGTTAGCGAAAAACACGAAAGATACAAAGCATGCAGTGGGGTATTGTGGAATTCGATTTTAGCGTTAGATTAATGTGAGCTGTATGCGGTTTTACTTTTCAAGGTTTTAAACCAAGGTTGAATGTCATATAATTAACCCCTGTAGCTCACCGTTATTAAATGTACCTGGGTGTCAGTTGTTGTAGAACTAACGACAAATGTCTCCCAGCACATATTAAAATATGTGCACACATACATTGTATTACATGTATTACATTTTACCGGGGGTAGACTTCCTATGCAGGAGGTCGTCTAGGTGGGTACCCCAACAGTGCCAGTTATTCTACCGCCTGAGCAGTGATGTGCAAACATTACTGTGCTCCGGTAGGAGGGCACTGTAGCTAGTGAAATTACTGGGCTAAAGAGTCTTAACATCTTATGACTCTTGAGTAAGAAGCGTTGGTGCAGTGCTCCTAGAATTCACATAATTGTGAAATCCTAGGTGACACTGTACTGATTATGGGCAGCCGTTATCTCTTAACATCAGGAGAGCGTCTTGCTCGTCTTCTACTTCATCACATAAATACATAAATTACATTAGCCACAAGTTTAGCGCTTTTCTACAGGCTCAGCTCAGAGTTCAGAAGAAACTGCACTTTCATTCCAATTTGAAGAATATCCGCTATATACATAGGTATAGCGTAGGCGTCTATTACGTGTACCAGAAAAATCTTAAACCACACTCTAGATTGTCTTCCGAAATATGTTAAAAATCTGACCCAGTACTAAATTTAACCAAAGTTGTCGACCTAGCGAGTAAATTGTCATTGATTATGACATTTTAGGGTAAAAGATGTTCAAAGCTAGAAAACACCCTAATAACAGTCGATGCTTCATTCCTGATTTGTTTATTATCGGAATTGGGGTCGGGGAGGAAATTCAGTCATCGTTCAGCAATCGAATAGGACGAAATTTCCTGGCGGCGTCCGCGTTTCCGCCCCCTTTCCTCTCCATCCGTCAGTTATTTGCTACGATTTATTTCTTCGGCTTATTTTTTACTGCAGAATTATTATTGCATGAATATTTATCAGTGGAGTGGTAAAAAGTTACGTTGAAACATTTCTTTAATGTCATTTCATGGTTGGTGTTACGGTTTACGATCTGTAACAGCCACATTAGCGTATTTAAATCAGTTTTATATTGTTTAGTTGATTTTAATTTCATTAGCTAACTGTTTGTTAATGTAGTTCTCATAAAGGTGGTTTCTGAGAGTCTTGGAATAGAACTAAATAGTTGTACCTAAATTTTACACGCAAAAGTGCTACATTGTTGCCTATTTAAATAAATGAATTTTGAATATTTGAGTATAATTTCTTGTAATACAATTATGATGCCTGAATGAGAATGTTCATACCTAAATATTTAGCGTTTAAAGTTTTTAATGGGAACAATAAAACTCTCACGGTGTTAATTTATAATTATGCTTTACTAAATGTAGAAATTCCATACTGAAAAAAATATATTAGAAGATACATATCCTTATCATAGAATATTTTATAGATATCAACATGCGTGTAGAGTGTAGTAGCTAGTGGACGTGACGCACCGCAATTTGGACATGTGCGTGACTAACGGACATCCAACGATACTACTGCATTAGATATTTTAGCTATAAACTAGCTTAGGAAACTATTGGACCGACTAAAGCTTAGTGAAAAGAAACAAGCCTGAAAGTTTAGTCCTTGTACATATCCACACTGAACTACGAAACTTTATAGCTTTATAGAAACGTTGGTGCAGTGCACCTAGAATATTATACCATTGAAAAACCTGGGTAGCACTGTACTGGTATTACGTAAGTCAGTAATCAGACTGCGGTCGGCTACATCTAAGTTTAACCGGACTTCGGACATTAGCCGTAACATATACATTTTATAAGGAATCTTTCCTTCTTTTTTAAAAGTCGTTTGAAAACGCAAAGAGAACATGAACGAAAAAATCAGCAACATTTAGCCGCAAACGTCGGTTAATTTAAACCCCATGTAAACAACCCTCAAATTACCCTATAAGTAGGTACATCGCAAACCCATTACCAAAGGCCGTAACCGATACCAATTAAGACTAATGTGATACTGCGTCATCGGCTGAAACTGTAACAAAATTACATTTTGTTGTTTAAACTGTGTGTTAGTTAATTGCCGATTAATCTACCTTGACTGCGTGAATCAGCTTTTTAAAATACAATACAATTTATTAAATATAAATAATATACAATTTTTAAGCACTTTTGGAAATTATAGAAAATTAATGGTCGAAAATATCGTGAACAATATTGAAGACAATAATATTATACTCTCTTTGTACTATATGTATATAACCCAGTGCTCTCGCAACGCCATTAAAAGAGACAAAAATTGCGTCACATCGCTAAATCCATCGGGAGAATCGAAGCAGAAGACCGAGCATCAGAGCAATCACGGCCACTCTGACAAGAGTGTACGACTAAGAAGAAGAGGAATAATTGTACTTTATTGGACTAGAGTTAGTCGTGATGTATGTATGTTTATTGATATCCTAATAATATTATAAATGCAAAAGTATGTACCTACCAGGACCTACCTGTGTATTCGTGTGACCATAATATTATTACATATTGGTGTGAAAAGATAAAAAACACAATATGTTTGTTACCTCTTCGCCGCCTAAAAAGACTGATTGAGCGGAAATTTGCTTGTCTTTGTCTTTAAAGGTTAAGGTGCCTTTCCACCAGAGATGTGCTTTATGCAGCTCTGCTACGAAAATGTGATAGCTACGCTACGAAACTATGTGAGCGTTTCTTCCAATGCTAAGCTATGGACCTGTGTGAGGGAGATGCGCTATGTAGATACGCAGCCGCGAGGCAGCTGTGCGAGGAAAATGCGTAGCTATATATATCTATGCGGCGGCGGCTCATAGCACGCATCCGTAGCACGCATCCATAGCACGCATCCATAGCACACATCCGAAGCACACATCCATAGCTAGCATTCGTAGCACGCATCCGTAGCACACATCCATAGCTAGCATTCGTAGCACGCATCCGTAGCTCGCATCCGTAGCTCGCATCCTTCCATACAAAAGACATAGCTTAACGGTTTCAGCTAGAAACCGTTTTCACCAGTGCTAAGCTACTTGTATATTGTACCAATGAATATGATTAGTGGATATCAAACGCATCCATAGCAATGTAGCATTGCACGTATCTGGTCGAAAGGCAGCCTCAAAACTGCTGGACCCACCTTGTACTAAATAAAGCTCATATTTATTTGTGTGTCCTAACATTTAATTATAATTAATTTTCTCCACAACTCGCAAAAGGTCGTAACCGAATCCTATCTGTAATCGCAGGCGCCAATTACGGCTAATGTGATTTTTAGTGATTCTGAGATACCCTGGGGGAGACCGTTATCGGTAGCGGGGGAAATCTGAGGATTACCACTCATAACATCTTATTGTTTTGTCTGCAAGGTACAAGTCATAATAAATTGATATGTTACGTTGATTCGTTCGATCCGTTTTGAAATTTAGCACATGCGATGCTTTTCTAACCAAATTTAAAAAATAATGTTTTTGATTTTCTTTTTAACACTGGCTGCTGCGGCGTTTTAAGTAGGTCCTATCCACAGGGCAGGAAATTAAATTTATACTAAATAAAAAAACAGTGGACAAAACATAACGTTTGTGTGCGTCAGCACTCAGCACACGCGTTTCGACCTCAAAAACGTGTGTTTTCCGCAGTCATATGTTAAAAGTATGATGCTATATATACGCCTATGTGTTATTCCAGGGTCTAAGCTATCTCTATACCAAATCTCACCTTAATCAGTCCACCCGTTTAGTCGTGAAGAAGTAACAAACACACACCCACAAACTATCCTATTTATTAATACGAGTATTTAGTGTGATTAACATTTTCCCATGAAAGCTCAGTCAGAGAGTGTAGAAGTTTATATAATCTTTATGTAATCGCCTGTAAGTTTCCATGGAAGCCTACAAGGGGGGTCACGTGGCTGGAAACCACACAAATCGTAACCCACACCTGCCCTCGACTGTTTACCGCCTCGTAAAGTTTCCAATCTCCGCTTTTAATGAACTTGCCATTATTGTACAACGCTCAAAGCTTACACGCAACCAAGTAGGTACTACTTCAAGGTAGATTCTACCTTACTGTGCGATTATTTCAGACCTTCAGATTCTATAACACTGTAAACTTTCGCGATTTGAACTCATGTTAATTTTATTAATCGTGTCTTTTCGCGTAGATTTTCGGTTCAGATGCTATTCTGCAAATTTAACTACTCGTAAGTTTGTTCTAGAAAAAGTGTTGGAGTAATGTTATTTAATTTAATAAAGAACACATGAAAAATTGTCTTCTCTTTGAATATTGACAATAAAATGTGTTAATGGACACATTTTTGGTGTTAGTCAATCTAGAAATTTAAGTCAAAATTAAACTTGTATTGGTGTCTAACATAAAAAATACACTTGCGAGATCCTCCTTCCTAAAGTCTTATAAAAACTATAAATCTTTGAAAGTACCTAATACATTACGATACCCATCATTAAAAATCTAAACATAATATCCCTATGTGGGTATAAAATGTTGCCAGAATGCTGCATTGTAAAATACAAGCCAACCATTAAGATCACCTGATGCCTTCACCAAAAAAGTGGCTGTGACATACGGACGGACGGACAGACATGACGAATCCATTAGGGTTCCGTTTTTTTGCCATTTGGCTACGGAACCCTAAAAAGTGCTGGGGCAGTGCTCGTATTTTAATTGCAATTTGCAACTGCAGAAGTAATTGCAACTAAGTACATTAGAAATTAGAAGTCAGTAATAAAGATTTAATTAGCCAATACTCAGCCAATTATTGGAACGACGATACTGTTTGACTCATCAAAACTTACTTTAATCATGACTACTACTAGTATGTAGTATATTATCTAACCAGTGGACCCGTGCGCACTTCGTAGCGCCTAACAGAAAATAGTGAGTGTTATTATGCATGTTTTATACATAAAAACCTTCCTCATGAATCACTCTATCTATTTTCACGCTTTTTTTTGACCTGTCTGTTGTCTGTCTGTCTGTAATCAAATCTTGCAAGTTTAATTTTCCCGGTTTCTGATCCAGCTGAAATTTTGCATGCATGTATAAATCGGATCCTTCACCACTTGCCTCTTGGTCCTTCACCATTGGCCTCATCTCGAAGCTCAAAGTCGCCCAGCGTGCTATGGAAAGGGCTATGCTCGGGGTTTCTCTACGAGATCGAATCAGAAATGAAGAAATCCGTAGACGAACTAAAGTCACCGACATAGCCCGGCGGATTAGCAAGCTGAAGTGGCAATGGGCAGGCCACATAGCGCGCAGAGCGGATGGCCGATGGGGTCGAAAAGTGCTCGAGTGGAGACCACGGACTAACAAACGAAGCGTTGGACGTCCACCCACAAGGTGGACAGCCGACCTTATTAAGGTCGCCGGAAGACGCTGGATGCAGGTCGCTTCCAACCGGTACATATGGAAGTTCAAAGGGGAGGCCTATGTTCAGCAGTGGACGTCCAATGGCTGAGATGATGATGATGATGAGGATGATAAATCGGATGACAATCCAATATTATTATGGCATCGAGCTGATCTGATGATGGGTCTGGAAGGTGGCCTTAGAAACTCCGTAATTAAACAGCGCAACCCCATCGAGTTTGGGCTCATTTGATTCGCCTTGACGAGTTCTTTGGTGCTAGATGGCAATAAAAGCTTGTTTTTAAAATTATTTTTTTAAATTTCACTTGTTAAAATACCGCAACAGAATCCGTTGCGTAGTTTTAAAGATTTAAGCATACATAGGGACAGACAGACACGATAGCGACTTTATTTTATACTATGTAGTGATACTGATCGCTTAACAGCTGGTTAAAACGCTTAACGTAAGGATCCTAGGCTTAACGAAATTGTAGTGTTTAGGCATTTGCCTATGTCCTAAAGAGGTTTACACGAGACTATTCGCTCAGTAATTTGATTGCAGATTGATTAGTAGACGTAAAGCTCTATTTAAACCCTTTGGTGAGCATTTCCCAATTCTATGGCGACTTTTATTTTAATCCCGCCTAAAACCTGAAATTTTATAGAAAGTATTTTGTATTACTACAATGCAAAAATCTAAGTTTTACTGTTGGCGATCTTCTAATATCGATCTCTTTCAGATAATAGTTCAGGGAAAAGAGAATTTTGATATTCGCATGGGTTGGTAGTGTGGTAACTTAGACCCTTTTTTGACCCAGTAAAAAGCGTTACGCATCGTCACCTTGCGCCGGGGAGCGCAGTGGTTACTTAGACCTTACAATAACACATAGGCTTCAGCGGGTAAACAAACGGCTGGGCCCAGTTAATCATGTTGAAGAAAGTTTGTGAGTGTGTACGTTTATTAATTCTTCACGCCTAAACGAGTGGACCGATTAAGCTCAAATTTGGTATAAAGATAGCTTAGACCCGGGAATCTGGAATAAAACATAGGCTACAGGTAAAACCCCTGGGCGCAGCTAGTAATCCATAACTAGAAGTGGAAGTCGTTAATCTGCCAAGATTGCAAATAGCAGTCGGCATTAACGGTTAGGCGAGTTAGCAATAACTAATTGGAGTTAAGACATTAACAGAACTTCGTTGATATGGCCTAGTTATACTAAACTAACTTGCTTGAGTTACTTTGGTTTTACCTGCAGCGTGTTTGCGATTGCAATTACTCTGAGTTAAGTCAATTTATATGCATCAACTCAAACTCAAACTCAAAATTCATTTATTCAAATAGGCTACAATGGAGCACTTTTGCAAGTCAATTTTACATTTTATTTTAATATTCTACCGCTCATTCGCAAGGCACCTCTATGAGAAGAATGAGCAAGAAACTCATCTGGCTTATGAATAAATGTGCGAAGTGAGAAGTGCAGCAACTTAAAAAAATATTCTTCAACTAGGTGTGAAAATGTGCTACTTCCTATGTGATAACAAGTAACAAGGTCTAAAATCTAAGCTCGCAGCAAATTTGAACTCATTCGGTTTGGCTGATTAGACGTAAAGAAGTATCAAACATACATAAAACTTTCGAATTTTAAATATTTAGCGCGCTATTGTGTCCCAGAGGCGTATAATTTATATTTTATTTAATTTTATAATTGCTCTCTACCTACCTCTAGTAGGTATATTATATGGGGTTAAAAAAATGCATTTCCCAAATCGTTTCAGGATTCAGGTGTTTTCGGATTGGCGAACAGTCATTAAAAAGGATCCGATGAATTGTTAACCACAATTTTTTTAAACATGGTTAAAGTGACGTTACAAATCGAACCACTATGTCATAAAAAGCCAATAGAAAAGTAAAAATAAGCGTAAAAATATTTCCCCTCAAATACCCACCAGACTAATCGAAACTCGAAACCGCGACATGTTCAAACGTTTCCAACTTTTTCATAAAACTTTTTGGTAACCGAAGTGAACCTTTTAATTAAATTGACTCGATTGATCGAACAGAATTTGACTCGATTATATCGTTCGTGATACATCATCGATTTTAGCAAAGTTTGGGCTGATTTTACAGTTTATGCGACCGTGGCGAAGTTTTGAAGTTATGCGGGTAGGTACCAACGACTTTTAAAGTGCATAAAATGTCCCTATTTTCATATATAATATGCCAAAAGTCTACAAAATAAATTAACGCAACTATAAAAATACTCGTTATATATAAAAAAATGTTCCTATGATTTTCTTGTCCGTCTAATATAGGGATATGCTTTTCAAAAAGTTTTGTAGAAATGGCTTTTAATTTTTAATTTATTCGTATGTAAAAATATACTTACAAAATGCTAAAATACAGCCTACTTGAAGTTTTGGGTTTGAGTTTGATAGAATAAATCTTATACATTTGGCTTATCAAAAGGTCAAGCAATGTTTGTAAAGTACAATCGAATCAATAACACATATCACCTGTTCAATAACGCTCAGTTGATGAAATGCCAGCGCTCAGTTCCGCCATAACAAAGCATTTCTTTTCACATGAATGCACTCACTTATGGAGGTACTATTGAATACATCAGTGTATTAAATCTATAAGTTATTATTTTTAAAGAAAATTTAGAGAAATTAAAGACCCAGTCAGTGACCAAGTCACCGATGGAGTAGGATTGTGAATACAGTGGGGTAAAACTCTTCATCCTACCGCGAAGGGGTCCTCCTGTCAGTGAGGGCCACATTACCATAATATCTTTCATACCATCAGAACTCATAGAAGTCGAGCCTCTGTATTAATTGAAGATCTTCATGAAGACGGTCATAATGATCCCTTGGCGACTTTTTTCTAATAGCATATTATTATTATGTATGCACGATTGTACAGTCAACTACAAAGAGATGTATCCATGTTAGGCTTACAAAATGAAGTAAATTTTCATTTGCCACAATGAACTACCCTTGGTTCGTGACATTTCTAATAGCAATCAAACTTTATATTATCATCGACTTGTTTAATATGCAACAATGATGTATCCCACTACTTTTCCTTAGGTGATACATAATAATAGCATTTAAAATGAATCGAATATAGTTTAAGATTTGGTGGATACTAAAAATGTCACGAAATAAGGGTAAATAATTTTTGCATACTAAAAGTTCCTTCATTTTGTAAGACTAACATGGATACATCTCTTTGTAGTTGACTGTACATTGCAATGTCAGAATGCAGCCAATGATCTCGCATCCTAGCTTGGTATAAAGCAATGGATTGGGAATGTTCAGCCATCCGCCGATGCTTCAATTCTTGCCTCCACAATAGACTTGCTGATTTGGTATTGAAATTTATCTTACTATTTTCAAATCAGTAGGATTTTTACTATATTATTAAATCCAATGCAGTGAAGCGCAGGACTACGTAGCTGTTGAATACTGTGTGAATTTGGCACTTTTATTTTATGGAGTTGTTCTCCTACTCGTAGTTTGAAATCAGGTGAGCTTAAGAACAGAACTCTTCGCGTTAACATTATTCTTTCAAAAATATAAAAAAAATATTTTTCATGGAAGATACCCGTCTAATGGTGAACGGTTCCCGTTGTTTATTACGTATATAGACGTCTATATATTGCCTAAATATTGTATATAGACGTCTGTGGTGTTGCCGAGTAATCGATTAAGTAGGTGGGATATCTACTGAATATCATGCCGGAACACAGCCAAAATGACCCCTTGGCGACACACATAGCGGATTTCCAAGAATATAAATGACAACTAGACAATCTAGAACATGTTACATATTTAGCTATGTTGTCAGTTGTCACAGAAACAATAAAATCAATTAAAACCAATAAAGCTAGTGCGTCAATTATTACAAATATATCTCACCACCAACCCACATGATTACAAATAGAGTAACCGCCAATAGTCCATAATATCGATGGACTAATAATAATTAAATTGTAAACTATTTAAAAAAAAACTAAAAAAGGGAAAGCAAGACTTAGCATGCGAAGAGAATAGCACTTCTTACGTGATGTTAACTAATGTGAACATCGTATACTTAACGCGACACAATTGTATCCCGTAATTGTCAACACGCAATCTTGTGTAACTACGTTAAGGTGTTGATATACTTGAGCGTTAACTTGTTAGAAAATCAGGCATTCGCTGTTCGCAAAACGCTCTCGGTTATTCTATAACATTTGGAAGAATGCTCATTAGTCATGAAATACTTAGAAAAATAAACTAGTGTTTTAGCGAGCATTCTATCGAGCAGTCTGTGAGAATTCTAGCGAAAGTATAGTAAATTTGCTGCGAGTCTTTTGCCGAGCTTCTGCTGTCATTATTCCGCCACCGCGACGCTGAGTTTTGGTTGACGAGCATGAACTAGAATGCTCATAAAAATTTTCGTAAATTGATTTGTTGTTCCTAACTCAGTTTTTTTTTTTTTAATCAGAAACAAAAATAAAAGTTTAACAAATTTAAAAACGGCGAATGTTCAACAAGAGAATGCTCAAGTTTATCAGCAACTTAATAATGTGTAGCTCTATCATATCTTGTCCGCGGCCTCTGTAACTTGTCGTCAAGGCCGAGCTGAATTATGTTTACAATAACAAAGTTTCGTTTTGTTTTGACTGATCGATATTTGTCTATTAACTTTCTTCGTAAAAACTACGACTGAGTAAGTCGTAGTTTTTAAGATATCTTAAACATATTTGGTAGGTTAATGAATTAGGCGTATACATTTTAATTAGTGTCTTATTTGTATTATGTATTTTGTTATTCAAGGGTCTGTATGCTACTGGTACTGGTATCTACTCGTAATATATAGTAAATTGTAGTTTTAACATATAAATAGCTGTACACCTGTATACAGCTGCATCGGCGTAAAAGAGCAACTAGATGGTGCTGTTGTAGTTTTTAACTTTCCCCTTATAAACTTATCAAAATGTACTGGATCCTAGATCACACAAACGATTTTTTACCCAATTTTTACCTCAATAATTATTAAACCGAGCAATTAATACATTCAGCTTTATAAATAGTCATTTTATTGTATAACATAATATAACGTTCCCCTACATATTATTTAAAGCCATCTTACCCTTCCCTTTACAGGGTAAGGGCAAGACAACGAACGTACCGGGCAGGTTAAAATAACATGTACCTAATAATATTAATTTCTGGTACAAATGTTAATTGTACATGCTTAAGTAAATAGTGAAATTGGACCCTAAAGGCATTTAGAATATGTGTAGTTGGATTTAAATGGAATTCTAGTAGAATGCCATATATTGTAACCCACAGTTACAAGATAAGTAAAATATGCAAGCTAAGCGATGGCAAAACTTAGGTTTTAATTCTTAACTTGAAAACCGTTTTACTGAACTACACTTTAAAAGTTTACCGAATTAGACCATTTAGGAAGGTTTACCCCTTGGAAATAAATAAATAACTGCCCAAATCGATTCAGGCGTCTTCTAATAGGTATAATCGATCCTTAAAAAAAAAATCCATGATACTAAAGCTAGATATAAATCAATTATTTGGTTTAAGTCCTACCTAAATTAAATACTATCTAGATAGGTAGTGGATACCTAATAAACTAACCAGGACAGGTCTGTAATCCAATCTATCGCATTAAACTGGTTTTAATTAAGCTCTGTACACAGTTAATCCATCTGATATTACAGTAGGAATGGATACCGCGTCATCAATCACAAATCATTGGGTGCGGGTGAAGTCAAGAGGGATTGGCGACAAGGTAATTTGAGACACGTTTGAGAATTGAGAAATGCGTTTCAGACGTAATACAAAGTGGCTAAGGCATAGGTGTAAAAATAGTACGAAAGATAACGGATATGAGCAAGAATGGAATGAAAGTACGAGATGCAGCAAAAGCTGGTATGAATGGATAGTGTAGCACAGGCCTCCGCCCACAATAACGGAGGTAGGATGTAAAAAAAGACCCCCTGCACGGCGCTAACGTCCTCAGGCTTATCGGAGTGTTGCGACGGCAGCACGCCGCGCACTCCAACACCAGCCTAAACAATGACTCACCTGTGTAAGCCTAGAGTCAGCGCTGACAGTGTAGACCCCCTGCACGTCGCTGACGTCCTCAGGCTTGTCAGAGGGAGAGTTGCGACGCCAGCACGCTGCACACACCATCACGAGCACGCCGCATAATGTTGCACTGTTGGATAACAACATCTATTAAAACTCAAAGACACACAGAAACTTTCTGTAAGTTTATGAGCATGTACCTACTGTAACATCGTATCGCCTAAAATTCGAATGACTTCATATAACATTATAATATTCCTGCACAAAAGGGTTGGAAGATTTGTGGCATAGATATTGATTTCATCCATCGATGAAACCATTTTGATTATTTTCAAAATCGCGGCCAGCGACGAAACCTTTATAATTTTATAGCAGACATCAAGAACTACATTCCAATTACATACTACTGATCATCAATACCAACTTAACATATTCTGACACCCACCCTCGTAAAGTATCAGGTTTCGAAGTTATTAAGCATCAAAGTAGATCATGTGACTTCAATTTTTGATCCAAACAATGACCATCATACCACACTATTAAAAAAATGCGTAGCCCCGCTAAGAAAGAATTTCTCCACGCGAGCAAAGGCGCCAGCATCGGCTAGTATTTCATAAATAGGTTAATTACACAGATTAAAATCTAGGAGCACTCGCAAACGGGCAGTTCAAATAGTAACTAATCCGTGACCTATATTCGGAGACCACAGTTTGTCTTGCTCAGTACCTTAACATACTCGCTACAATGGAGGGTAAGGGCCATATAATTACTTAAAGACAAACAAAGGCGAACAAGACAAATATAGTATCTTACGGATATAATATATCAAGTCTGCTTGCCGTTGCGCGTTGGGAGTCGGGGCTTTGGTTACAAGCCATACCTTCCCGTCATTTGGGCACCCTTTTGGATAATAATAGTTTTAGACTGGCAGTATCATTACGTTTGGGTGCTCTTTGTACAGCGCCCCATACATGCCAATGCGGTGATCAAGTGGACCGCACCGGCCACCATGGGCTCTCCTGCGCGAGGAGCGCCGGCCGCATACCGCGTCACGCCGGTCTGAATGACATCATACGTCGGGCCCTCGTAAGTGCCGGCGTCCCGTCAACCTTGGAGCCTAACGGTTTGTTGCGGGACGACGGCAAGAGGCCCGACGGCATGACTCTCATTCCCTGGAAGCTGGGAAGGCCCTTGGTTTGGGACGCTACGTGTGTCGATACTTTGGCCCCTTCCCATCTTCCAGGGACAATGTCACAGGCCGGTGCTGCAGCAGATAAGGCTGAAAACCTCAAACGGCGTAAGTATGTGAACCTAGATAGGGCTTACATATTTTTGCCGTTTGGGGTTGAAACCTTGGGTCCATGGGGGCCGGCTGCTTGGGAGCTGTACAAAGACCTCGCTAAACGTTTGGTGGAGGCTTCAGGTGACAAGAATGCTGGTTTATATTTTGCTCAAAAAATAAGTTTATGTATTCAGCGGGGCAATGCCGCCAGCATTCTTGCCACCTTTCCCTCCTCCACCTGTTTATTGGATTAAGTTTTGTAGTTAAGTATTAGTTTTTAAGTGTTTAGTTTTTAAGTTTTTACCTTTTAAGATTTTTATGGTTAAATAAATAAATTGAACCATATATCAAGATATAAAATATTGTTATTGTGACCGTTTTTGGTATTTTTTTTTTTTAATATTTGACAAATCAAAATTAGTTAAATGTCAGTTAATCAAAGCACGTCTCGACGCCGTAGGACAGACGCGTCTCCAGTCTGCTCGTAATCACAGTTCATGTAACTGAGCTGAAACGTGTAGGATGGTTTTATATTGTTTGTGTAAAATAAAATATATTACGCGATAAGTCCCGATTCAGGGAGGTATTTATCCCGCCTTCTTGGTTTAATATACCTACTACAATATCTACAGCATCGTCGTTTGACATCACGCGAGCTTTGTAGTATATTATGAATAAAAAAAAATATAAATTGGTCACGTGTTTTTGGAATATCAGTTCATTTACGTACGACGTACATATTATAATATTATTCTAGATCTATGCTATATTCTGAGAGACCACAGTTTGTCTTGCTCAGTACCCACCTCGTGCTCACAATAGAGGGTTAGGGCAAAACATTATCTGTTTTTGTACCTAACGCTACAAAGGCAAGGAGCTTCAAGGACCCTGGTTGGTGCTGATATAGGGAGGAATATACGAGAATTAATATAATAAACACCTATTGTTGTATGTACCTACTTTGAAAATATCACTGACAAAAAAATAGTAAAAAGTTCCAAATTAAAAATATATAAAATCTCAAGCTCGTTTTCAATGACCAAAGGTAAAAAAAGGAAGCAAACAAGGAAATAAAAGAAAGAGTAGGGAAGGAGGAAGCAAAGGGTTCATTGCTTTATTTTTCATTCATATCCTAAAATGCATTTCGTCAAAGATGTGCGAACCTCTTCCCTTTTAGGTGTCAGTTAATAATAATTTACTGTGGCAAAATTACTTTATCTATATTTATGACGACCGCTATATAAAACAACCAAACCGCTATATAAAAGTAGTTATAACAATAGAGTCCCAGAATATTTCGTTTCATCAACTGAATCTGTTTGTGTCCTACAAAATACAGCTTACGAGTATTACACCCAAGCTCTCTTACAAAAGCTATTTCAAGCTTTTATTAAAGTTATTTTTGTACAGACAATAACCTGATACCCACTGGTAAATACAATGACGTGTGAGTCCATAATTTCTCTTTTTTTATGTGACGAAGTAGAAGACGAGCAAGACGCTCTTCTGATGTTAAAAGATAACGCTGCCCATAATCAGTACAGTGCTACTTAGGATTTCACAATGATGTGGAATTCAAGGAACACTGCACCAACGCTTCTACCCACCTAGACGACCTCCTGCAAAGGAAGTCTACCCCCGGTAAAACAGCCAACACATACAACAACAACCGGTCTCTTGCGTAAACAGAGTAAAAACAATTAGAAATAACCTAAAAATAGCTACAGCTATATTCGGAATAATTCTATTGTAAAAGCATTTTCACATAAAAACAAAGTGTTTTATCGCCGTGAAGTTTTCTACAAAGGGTTTAATAATATGTTATCATGCATTTGTTCATCCAAATGTCAAACTGTCGCTTTGTTCTTTCCCTCAGGCCCTTAGGGCATGAAGATGTCGATGCCCTTTTCGCAAACCATTTCGTCCAATTATTTGGATATGTTTCCCTTTTGGGTGTCTAGGATGACGATGCGTCCACAAAATCTGAAAATGCTTACTGTCTGTCTAGGAAAATGAACTTTCATGTGCAGTTTTCCGCGTGGACCGATATAATTGCCTGCATAATAATTTATTTAAATAATATGAACGCATGAACAATTTATGCATGTTATCAGCATTGAAATAGTTAATTATTCATTAAATCGTATTTGAAATTAAATGTTAGTAAAAACTTAAAAATTACGTACGAAATGTCAAATTTATTTGCTTTCGTTTTTTGATTATGGGTCTTTTGTTTAATTTTATCCCCGGTTTTGAACAAGTCACACCTGGTTACCTACACGAAGTTTATAATAACTTATAGCATTTTTCTATAGAAAACCGAAAAGTTTTCTTCTTTCTCAAAATTTTTCACGCCTCCAGAGGCAGAGTGTTTAGGCGCTAAACTAATTATTTAAGATCTTATGTACCAACATTCTTGCAAATAAAGGATTTTACTTCACTTTAACAAGCACATTACGGCCACGTGATTCCATTGTAAGATTTAAAGACCATCAGCTTAGTTAACAAATGAAAGTTTGTAAGAAATAAAGATACTTTTTTTCCTATGCTCAATATTTTAGAACAACTTTTTATATCCGAAGTCTTAAGACTTAAGAGCGTATATTATGTCGTGTGACGCACTCTCGCTCGCACTATTTGACTAATTATGAAGCAATATTTAAAAAAAAATCTCATCATTAAATTTTTATATACTCTTATCAATAAAAACACTTTTAAAATGTGTGCAATAATATTACCTATGGGCTGATCTTTAGGAATTTTCAATAAATTAATTCAAAAAATTGTCAAATAGTGCGAGCGAGCGAGCGTTACTCGATATTATATACCACTTTTTCAAATTTTGGGGACGGTGGGGAAAATGTTACAAAA
This sequence comes from Hemithea aestivaria, assembly GCA_947507615.1. Lineage (NCBI taxonomy): Eukaryota > Metazoa > Arthropoda > Insecta > Lepidoptera > Geometridae > Hemithea > Hemithea aestivaria. Next base: position 12,378,625 of record OX382339.1, on the reverse strand, counting down.
ATGTAAAGGAATCCCCCGACGGGGATTCCTTGGTGGGGAAAACTGGAGTAAGCCACTTATATACGCTCTTAATAAATTCTCTAAACTCAATAACGCCAATAAAGACATAGCTCTCTTAATAACCGTAATGAGCACAGCGGATT